>CM062810.1:179120554-180320554 GCA_031772625.1 Pinus tabuliformis
GAAATTGCTCTGGAGATCTAGGCAGAGGGTGTGCCAAACCTTTCGCAAAACCATAGAATACGTTTTACGGTACGGATGGTCGATCTTCGTGAATGCTGTGTTCACTGCATTGCGATCAGTAAGGCGGCCGACACGGCTTCCTATGGATAAAAGATATATGCCTATAGGGGTCTCCCAATATAAACGCGACGGTACGTGGGAGCACAAGTCCGTATTAGTGCCACCGACTCTCAGGAGGAATCACCCACCTTCTTCGAGATCGACAGTCACTATGTTTAACGACGCCGGAACACGTCTCTAGCTTAGACCTCTATGTGTTTGCGTTATGTTTCAAAGCGTTGTTAGGTTCATTCAATATATTTTAAGTTGATCTTTTTAAAGTTTGCCTTTCAAGGTTCACCACGAGATGTATGATACAAATTCCTAAATGCAGTCTAAGATGATAAGCAAGCTTTTTCAATCTTTTCGACTTATGAAAATCTTAACTACTGAGGGAAAAGAAAGACATCATCTTTTCACACAGATCATAGAGCACACATTAATGCACTTTTTCCTAAATCAACATACAAACTTATAAAATGCAAAATACAGGTATTTCTTTTCTCTTTCATAATGTTGGTGTACTACAAAAAGAAAGCTGTTGTATAACTTTGAATTCAATTTCAAGTGAAAGCAAACAAGCTTTTGTCCAAAATCAAAAGACACCTTAAGATTTACTTGTTTCAACACTAGAAATACATAAATTCAAACCATATGACGAAAGCAAAAGCTCAATCAGCTATGAACAGCAAACAAACTAACTCTTAAGATCAAAACGACACTTATCACAGGTCTAGATCTAATAGGCCACAGCAAGACTAGTTCACTTTTCGTTATGGGAAACTGCAAATGATGTAAGAAATACACAAAGAACAAATACAGTTTCTTTATACAACCGAGGCGGAATAGTGGCAAAGAAAGGTGGTTTCAGATAGGTACATTGACTGATAACAGGCTGCAAAATCAAGGATGAAAACAGGGCAATAGAAAGTAGAGAACCCCAGTAGCACAAGGCAAAACTGGTTCAGCGCAGGTAGAACACTGTCAGTTTGACATTCAGCGCAGGTAGCCCCTTCAGGACCTGTGATGAAATGCAGACTGCCTTCACAGTGCCTGCAATGAAGAGAGAAACTCTCGTTTCTCTTGGTTTCCGGGTTACAGATTGCTCAAAAATCAACAGTTTTTGGCCAAATCAAAGCTATCAATCAAGTACACACTAAAGGATGAAAAACTATCACTAAGAGTTGTTCATAGTCCTTGTGGATCAGCTCTTCAATTCATAAACATGCCCAGAAACTGAGCTAGAGTAGCTGCCCTCTACTTTGCATTTGAAAGATCCAAAAGCAGTTCGATTCGGTACTCCTTGTGTTTAGGAAATGAATAGCAAAAACACAAACAACCAACAAGATACGATCCCCAGCGGAGTCGCCAATTTGTTGTTGGGAAAAGTATCCAATACGGAATGACCCTATCCCACTCTAAGGGTGATAGTACCTCAGCAACAATCAAAGCAAAGATATCTAAGATTTCTTCTTTATGAAAGTAAAATAGGGGAGAAAGAGATCCACTAACCGATGTCTTTCGCTAATGGTTGATCCAATCTTCTCTCCTTGCTGCTTGCTCCCAGCTCCTTGCTCTTTCACTGGCCCAGCTACACCAAGATCCTGCAAAATGACAAGAGAGGGAAACTACAAGAAGCATACATTCATAATTGATTCAAGGATTAGAATAAATCAAATACACAAGCATAACAATACATCATTGAAACACATGCATATAGAAGAACCTCAAATGCTTTATTAATGGAAGAAGTAAAGTTCAGGAAGTGATACAACCATAAGAGGCCCAATCCAGCATCACCTTCCCAGCAGAAAGAAATCTCCTCTTCACCTCCTTCAAAGAAAATCACCCAATAGTTCTAAACCCAAACCAACAGCAATTCTTTACATTCACAAGATTCCAGCCTCCCTAGACCTCATGAGAGAGATCTATATATAGGATTTTGGAGAAAGGATGAGTCAGCTTGAGAGCTGACTAGTGTCCTCTCTCACTTCGGTTATTCTTCAGTTCTTGAGTCCACTTGGAGGTTCTTGCTTCCACTTGGAGATCTAGAACCTCTTACTCATCACCAGTCGAATTCCCTGATCCAAGTGTCATTTTGGAAGCTTCCTGGGCATTAACACCTTGAGGAATGACTGTGTCACATGTCCAAACTCGCCCAACGCAGGTAGCCTTCTTTGCAGTTGACATTCAACGCAGGTAGACAGTGGAGCAGTTGACATGATCCAGAATTGCCTTGTTTTTGAGTGTTTTCAGGTGGAGAACTTTTATTCAGTGCTGTGGTTTGCTGACCTTGTTCCTCTAGGGGTAGGAACAACATGTTTAGGGACTTTGGATCCCTTAGATTATGGACATTTCATGCTTCATGCTGTAAGGCACAAAAATGTCTATAACAGTGGGGCTACCTCCGGTATCCTGTATAATGAATTATTCAAAGAAATAATGACAGCACGAGGCCTGGACTCATACACAACATGTCGCCTCCACAAGTATGGCTGGCCTAATAATACATCACAAACATCCAGAGGTGTAACATCACACAATACCTCGTCTGTGAAGGGTTTGATGCTGTAGGGAAGGTGGCACTGCTGGCGAACTTTCAGATCTCGTCCTTCGTGAAGCCACCCGATACTGTACGGCTGCGGATGCGGTGTGGTCGGTAGGCCCAACCGCTTCACGACCTCTGCTGAAACGAGGTTATTTTGGCTGCCACTGTCGACAATGAATTGTAGTGGTGAACCCTTCACCCACATCTGTGAGTGGAAAAGGCGCTCCCCTTCCTCTGGATTTTCGGGCTCATCTTTTTGGATGTATTTGTGTAGGCAACCGCGGTATTTGAGTACCAGATGCAGCTCAGTATCTTTGATACCCAACTGTGTGCGAAGGGTATGAAAAATGTTTGTGAACTCCGGCACACCTTGGTCTCATCCCTGCCGCAGTGTGGTCCATTTGATGTATTTGTCCTCATAGCTTCCGATAGGGTAGTACTGCTCCTTGATGGCATCCCGGAAGTCATTCCAAGTGGGTGCAGCTGAAAATAGTGAGCCTGTACTTTCATCCTTCTGCTCGCAGTAGGTTTCCCACCAGTCCTTGACGTGGGGGGCTGCTTTGAGAAGAGCGAAAACAATCTTTTCCCGACTTGAAAATTCGTGAACAGAAAAATACCCATCTAGCAGATTTAACCATTTATCTATGGCATCTGCGTCTATTTTACCCTCGAAGATGGGGATTTCAAAATTAACTTGTACCTTAAACGGTGTGGCATTTCCAGAGTCACTGTTGGAAGCCGATGTGTCGCCTCTGGGTAGCCGCTGAAGGATCTGCGCAAAGTTATCCATCATCGCGTTCCTTTGTCGCTCGAGCGCTTCTTCGAGCAAGATTTTGATAGGATCTCCTACCCCCTCGTCTTTCTTCTCATCCGCCATGGGAGGCCGTCGAGATTTGCGAGGCTGATCTTGCAAAGGTTCGACCAGTTCAAACCCTAACTCCTTATATCCCGACCTCGTTGGGGACATGCAAAGAAAAACATAGAAAAAGCAGACCGCTCTGATACCACTGATCCGGATTTAAACAGGAACGCAATAAAATACAGAGATAACCATAAACACAAAGATGCAGCGGAAATAATACTTCATTTCATTAATGGAAAATGCTGAAATATGCTTACAACCAGAAATGGAAATAAACCAGCTAGGGCAATGGTAGCTTATCTCTGAGAAGAGATGTGTGGCTACATGCCTATGAACTGTTCTAAACTGTGTTACAATGAGGCTCGAAGGCCTATTTATTATTGAGAAATAATGGAAAACCCTTAACATTCCGAAATCTAACCCTAGAAGATGAAACGCCAAATTGTGGGCCCCGTTTGGGTAAATTGGTACATCAATTTCCCGGGGTCGTAACTTTGGCATACGATCTCTGTTTGACGCGTACGATAGCTCGTTAGAAAGATCTATCCAAGTACTACCACTTTGGGGGGCAACATGGGTCCATGGACCCATGATGGACCCATGTTGCCCTAGATTCCCAAAAAAACGTCGTTTAGGGCCTCAAAACGGCTCTGGAAGTTCAGGACCCGAAAAACTGCTAAAATAGTACACTGTGCTACAATTTAGGAAACTGAAAAAGCTGAAAGAGACAGTTGTGGGGGTCCAAATGGGATAGGTGGGTGGCCACCAACATCCACCTGGATCATTCCGGATCAGAATAACCCTTGTTCAATGGGTTGAGGAGATGCTCCCGAAAAAGTACCAGAAAGTGACTGATACCCAGAGGGAACAGAAGGACCGCCGTACAAAAAAGATTCAGGCGATTGAGTAAACATGGATGACTGACCTGACATATTTACAGGAGTATAAAAACCCCTAGGATGATAAGGAGCACGAGGTGGTGAAAAGCTTAACACTGGGTTTTCCAAATAATTAGTTAAAGAAAGATACCAAGTAGTACTTCTAGGTGGACTGTAAAAAATTGATTCACGCTCCCTTAGATCAATAACAGGTTGATTTTCAGGGATAAGGATGCCTACTTCTTCTTCCGGAGCAAGTTCTTCAATAGCTATCAAACCAAAAGGAAGATTTTCGGTGATTACTCTTTCTACCCTAGGTGAATTAGGAGCACTAGAAGTTGGAGAGACAAACCCCGATGTTGGAGTAACAAGTTCAGATATCTCAGGTTCTTCGCCTATATCACTAGTAGATGAAAAGCTACCAGCAAGTTCGGAAACCGAAATAGCTTCAGGATTATAACCTGTTTCTAGAGTTTGGTAATCAGGATGAACAACCAACGAAGACTCTCCTTCTTCAGGCGACCCAACTTTACTGCCACTAGGAGTTACGAGGACTTTCAAGCCTTCAAGATGGCTCAGGACTTCTTTAGGAGGTTGGCCCCGAAGTCTACGGGACTTCCTCAGTAAATCAGCCACGGTTACAAACTCAGGAGACTGGCCCCGAAGTCTACGGGACTGTCTTGGTAATTCAGCCATAGTTAAAAACTTTTAACTACTTCACACGCAAACAAAGTAAAAGCTCAATGAAAAACACCTAAAGCCTCCAAAGAACCAAACAAATTTGAATCACACGCCTAAAGAATCTAGAGATCAAACACACACGAACAGTAACTTTCCGGACCGAAAACACTAGTTGGTGATGAAATCCAACGTCGCAGAATTCAGTACAGAAATGGCGGTTGGAACAGTTACCCCGGAAACCTGCTTAATGAATAGAATAGACCAAGTTCCTCCACTTAACCGTCTCGAGTGAAGTGAACCCCCCAGAAAATCCAAGTGAGTCTAGCCGACGTCTGCTCCAGGTACAGTGGGATCTTCCCACCACTGTCACCTTAGGAAGAATCCTAAAGAATATGGTCACTAAGGCTACCAACTGAGACAAATACACCTGGGGGAACAGTCTACGATCCGATACGCACGCAAGGGCAGAGTAGCAAGCTCAATCCCCTTGAAGGCTCCTTGACATAATCCAAGGTTTACCAACAAGTGACCCCAGGCTCCTCGACAATGGTTAATCTGAGGTTTACCGTTTTTAATACGTGAATATCTGGCGTCATTCCCAATGAGGAAGGATTGATTCCCACACTGGTTCGGACACGATCTCGTGCTTCTCCTTTAAGAGGAGCTTTCCCAGAGCATAAATGCAACAATTGGATTTCTTCCTATCACAAGATACAGCTACTTGTTTGTTTTTACTGTCTTGGAGAGTTAATTACTCTCCTACTCCAAGACACTAGCCTAAGCTAAGTTGGTGTATCAGAGCCCTAGAAATAAAATTTTACTAAGTGAATTTTACTTTAAGCGTTAATTTTAGTGGTTGTTGTTTAAGTCAAGAGGTGGTGGAGATGAAACTCATGGTGTAAAGACTCGACTCGAAATCACTAAAAAGATGCACCTAAGATGATTTAAACAATCTCTTCTCTTCGATGAACTTCTAAACTAAGAAAGAGTTTGAGAATGCAAATACTTTGTAAACACAAATCTTTCTCAATTAAACAAATTAAAAGAAGAGCTTTTCCCTTTCCAAAGCACTCAAAAACGAGACAACTAGTTATTTCACACAAATTTCCCTTTTCTTTTCAAACCACTCGATCACTACAAAAACAAACTTTTCTAAAAGAGATTTTTTTTTAAATATTTTGTAAATAAAACACTCAAAACTAATGAAAATGACTAACTTTGAGAGCTACAAACTATAAAAAACAACTTGAAGTCAAAGCCTACTAAAAGTCTTTTTGAGGATGTTTTACTTAGCTAAATGTGAGCTAAGGACTAATTTATGTAGTATCACAATTAGTCAAAAAACAACCAATCTTTCGTTTTCTTTTTGTAAAAATGAAAATTCCAAACTTTCAACTACAAGCTTTTCGAAATTTTGAAATGAGAAAACTCAAAGCGAATTCCTCAACAAGGGGAGATTTCATAAATGGTCAGACTCACAAGAAGACCAATAGACACCAAGGTAATCTAAGGTCCCTAGGGCTTCTAAGCTCAGAGCCACTACACAACCAAAAACGAAAAACAAACCCAACAAGCAAAATTCCTAGGAATTCCACCTAAACCCCTAATGCTAATGAAATCAAACCAAGGAAAGTTTTTGACAGAGAACAAGCAGGTCTGGGCAATGGCTAAAACCTATAAACAAATTCTAAACTGATAAAAAGAGGAAAATTTAAAATTTTTCAAGTTTTTGACAGGGTACGCAGGCAACCTGTTTACACAGGTGCGTCTACGCTCTGTGCACAAAGGAAAAGTGCGTACAGGTACGCACCGTGCCTAACTCAGAGGGTGCGTACCTCTCCCAAAACTATGAAAAATGAAAACTAACACAAAATTAACTAAATTCACCCAATCCCACAATCATCAAGTCAAAAACAGAAACAGGAAAAACAGTTTCTCAGGTCAAAGTACAGACAAAGAAAACAATCAAGTCCCCAGCGGAGTCGCCATTTTGTCGCGCGGAATGAGTCGATCTTGTGGACAAGATATACCTTCCTAGAATCTAAAGAAGACCTAATGACAAGCAGACCAACCAGACACTATCTTTCTCTAAATATGCTTCAATTAACAATAGAAAACAAAGGTTTTTTAGGGCCTACCTTTGGTCCAACGCAAGCTTGTGGATGCCCTCGCTCCTTTGATCCAAATGAGCTCCTTTTCGCGAATCTGCAAACACAAACAAGGCAAACACATTAAATAGCACCTGAAAAACCAATTGCATAAAACATATTTAACATGAAAGTCAAGGAGTCCATGAAACAAATAACATAAGATACTTGTTGAGAAAAATGAGTTTGATTGTATTAATTTAAAAGAAGAAGAACCTTACAACCTTTGCCTTGACGTTGTACAAGCTCCTCCCAGGGTCCAACAAGATGTCTCCTCTACTTTGACAAGTTTCACTCACTCTCCAATGGAACCAAGAGGTATGTGATCTCTCCTCTCAAGCTCAACCAAAGAGTCTCAATTTCACCAGCATTTACCCTCAAAATGTTCAGCTTCTAACCTCCCTAGTCCTCACCCCAATGCCTGTATTTATAGTGCAATGGAGGGAAGTTACTAGGTCCTCCTTCAAAGGGATAAAGCCCTCTTTCAAAGGGATAGCTCCTTTATTCAAGGGATTAGCTCCTTCTCTTTTGGGATGCATGAACCACCTCAGAGCGAACAATCCACGTCAAAATTCCTTCTAGAAAACTCTAGAATTAACCCAAAATGAGTTTTTTAAGATAAAAATTGTGCCTTTTGACTTTCACAGGGGTCCGCACCTGCACCGTTAGGAACAGAGTGGGTAGGTACGCAGCTTTTGTACACAGAAGGTGCGGGACCGCAGGTGACCATGGGAGAAAGTGCGGAACCAGAGTTACATTGAATTTTAATGTCTTTCTCCCACTTTCAAAGCTTGATTTGAAGAGCTGAGGTCTTAGACTTGCTTAGGAGGACAATACAAGTGATTATAGACCCATACTGACTGCAAATAATCATGGTGACGATATTTTTGTGTAATAGATACTCCCCTAAGTAAAAGGGAAAGTGTAATATTTTCACACTTCGCTTTATACTTAGGATAAAGTGTTTTTTGTGGGTGTTTTGGGAGAAATAGGATTTACATGGGGGTTTTCACTTTTCCTAGGAAAATGGTGTTTAAACTTAGGAAAAGGGGTTTTATTGGGGTAATGAGGGGGGAATGGATTTTATGAAGGGGATTCTAGCACTTGTGTCCATAAGTCATTAAGCCAAGGATCCGGTCCCACCAAAAGTCGGAGAAATGCTCTGAGCCTCTTTGACTTGAAGGATTAAAGTACTAGAATATACTTGTAGATAGGAAATTAGTAAGTAAAGGGAAAAGTGAATGAGGGGGAGTTAATCACATTAACTTGAAAACTTTAGCTTTTTCCTTCATAACTGATCATACATGTTGAAATATGTGTCTAAGCATGATGCATGTGTTTTGATCCAATCAACTTTGTAGTTCAGCAACCTTTCTTCTACTTACCCATTTCTTACCCTAACGTGTTTTGTTCATTTCTTTGGATGCATTTAGTCTAGCAAACCCTTATCTTATCTTTTCTTTTATAAAACACACTATCTATTTCTAACCTTATATCATCCAAGGGCTCAGATTAAGCTTATGAGCTCCTTTTGTTTCTATACCTATCTAATGATTTGCCAAGATTAAACTGTTTGGTCAGATTTTATTCTCTAACTATAAACATCAAATTCAAGCATGAAATAACCAATATTAAATAGTTTGATTACCATGGATTGTGTGGCATGAATAACAAGCTGTACACAATCATTATTATGCATAAAAGTAAATAGTAGTGGCATTTAGACTTGCACACTTTCATGGTCTCTTTTTGTTTTTGGGGTTCATATATTTTCATTTTTTGACCTTCTCTTCTTCTTTTTGTCCTTTAATTTTTATTTTAGCACATACCCTCTTTACATTTTTTACTTTTTAAATATGGAAAACATTTGCAAAAAGAAAATGTATGTACAATATTACAAGGCTTAACCTTAGTCATTCAAAATTATGACTCCTATTCGTATAGGAACCTAACATCTCCTCTGAGACATGCTACCATATGCCCCATTATTCTTCTCCTCCTTCCTATCTCCATGATTGTTCCCCATTTGTCCTTGCTTCTGCAGCTATGAAAGACTCTCTAGAATCATTTAATTACCCACTGATTTCTTTTCCTGAGCTTTGGAAAGTCTTTCATGTGCCTCAATCAACCTATTATTATCTTCCTTGCAACTTCTTATATCTTCCCTCAAACTCCTCAGTGTATTTACAATATTAGGAGAATACTCTTATCCTTGCTTCTCAACTGACTTTTCCCAGTCCATATATTTCACATTAGGCCTATAAGGGGAGTCATTTGAACTGTATTCCACCATTATCCTCTTCACATTTGACCTTCTCTTTCCTATGAACACACCATGTTAGATAAACCAATTAGAAACACAATCAAATTCATACCTCAATGAATTTCAGGGAAGGCAATCTTGTCTACACAAATTAGTCCAGATTAGCACGATATACATGTATATATATAATGAAATCAACATATCAACATAACAACATCATGTATAATAACCATAACCATCACTATATATGTTGTTAACCATGCATTTAGCCCATCCAGTCAAAGTGTTTGAACCTGGAAGCTTTGAAACCAATCTATAACCCCCACCCCACATTTACCTGCTTTTACAAGTTGTCTAGGGTAAACATGAGTTGCATGCTACTATGACATGACTCAAACTCCAAGTTTCAGTTATGGAAGTGGGGCCTACAAAACTGACAACTTATTGGCATCCCTCAGGGACTACAGATCACTCAGGAGCCTGACAACCACCCCAAGTGATCAATCCCTAAGTTAGAACTATTTTTCACTTACCTAACTCCACAACCACACCCTTGACACTTCATGCATGCAGTTATGAGGCTATAATCACACACACACGCCTGTCTTCTAGTGGTTATGACCCACAATCCCCTGTTTTCATACGGTCGCGAGATCTATGCCACTTTTTCAAGAAAGCCCCCAAACTGCCCGTACCTTTCCAAAGTCATGAAAATGATGATAATAATGTTAAACAATCAATACTTGAGCAACATCTTGACCAGAAGATTCCTATTACATGATAAACGCTTGTAAAACATATGGTAAACATGAAAGCTACAGGTCATGAATGCATATCTGATCATAAAATTCTAAACTTCATTCAAGAATCACCAAGAAGGTTCAATGCCCTCTCAAGCTAGCTACAACAACAATTGTTAGACCATGCATTCATCAACCATTAAATAAACTATCAAATCATGAATAAGAACCATGGCTAGAGCACATCATAGAATCATGTTTATAACCATAATATAAACCATGACAAATCATCCATAAAATCCACATAATAACAAATACATGTGGTCATTAATTAAATTAGAATAATAGCTCATATTAGCTTATGCGAAATCCAACCAAGTCAGGGACTTCCACATACCACCTAACCATATATTAGGCTGAACCAAATATTGATTTCAGCCAATCACCCCATGCCATATTCCAAGCATGAATGTGGGATCTCATGGGATAAACCAAGAAATAATCAACCAGGGACTCTAGAGGTTAAACCACCTCCACGTTGTAACACGTCTCCTCTCACATTTACCCAAGTTCACCATCCTGTCAAGGTAAACATGAGATGAAGAGTTAATATGACATGACTCGACCTCCAATCTCTAGTTATGTAAGTGGGGCCGAAAAAATGGAAATTCATAACATCCCCCAGGGCTACAAGACACTCAGGGGCCAAAGGGCTACCCGTGGTGACCATTCCCAAGATGGCACTACTTTTCCACAAGTTTAACACCCAACCACATCCATGACAAGGCCTGGGTGCAGTTATAGGCTTCCAACCACATGGAAAACACTGCCTCCATGCATTTGTGACCCAACTTGCGCAATTCAGAGGGTGTGGTCCCAATATCTAAGCTGCTTTTCCAAGCTAGCCTCCAGACCACTACTTAGAACCACCTAAGACTTTCCATAATAATAAATGACATAATTACAAAGCTAAACATACAAACTTGAGTCAGAAACTTGACCTAGACTAACCAGAACATACTAGGAATTTCGTCAAACATGTAAGCCACAGGTCATGAATGCATATATGAGTTTAAATCATTGTACTTTAGCTGAGAATCACTAAGCAGGTCTAATACCCTATAAAGTAGCAACAACAACACTTGTTATCCCATGCATTCATTAACCATTCATCAACTAATCAAAAGATAACAAGAGCCATAACTAGATCATGTTATAGAACCATGCTTATAACCAACATATAAACAAAATATTAACCATGTCAGAATAGCCATCAAAGCCACATAATAACAAGTATAAATTATCACATATTACAATATATAAATATCTCTTATTAGCTTATGCAAAATCCAACCAAGTAAGAGACTTCCACGTACCACCTGACCATAGATTGAACTGAACCAAATATTTCTTTCATCCAATCACCCCCGTGCCATATTCCAAGCATGAATGTGGGGTCTCATGGTATAAAACAAGACATAAAAAACTAAAGGAATCTAAAGGTTAAATCACCTCCACCCTCAAACTGTCATGATCTTGCCAAAACTGGTCAAGAGATCACAAAACCAAAACAAGCTTGAATGCCTCAGAATTCCTCCACCATCCCTTGAGGAATTTTTCTGTCTGCACCCACCTGTTGAGGGATTCTCGGAGAAAACCATCTCCACCCCCAACCCTTAGGAATTTTCCTGAGACCACCTCAACCAAAACCTTCCAGCAATCCAAATATCAACCAATAAAATGAATCCCATCACACCATGGCTATCCAGGAAATGGAAAGGCAATGTTTAAATCAATGTCTAACTAGGAAAAGCCCATGTAAATGACAACACATTAAATAAATAAGAAAATGCATGTACCATGCATTCACACCTCAGTTAGGATATCACACATGTAACTTGTTACATGTATAATCCTCCTGTTGAAGTTGTTGATCCAACCTGTTATCACAAAATCACTACTGAGGGCTGCAACCAAGCAAGATTTCATGTAACTCTTTCAACCTAGCTTTAGATCAAAGCTTAGCCTCTTTGATCAGAGAGGGCTCTCTCACAAACTCTTGATAAGAATCATTCACTACAAAAGATGGCTAACTCTTTATTCATTGATAAAAGCAAAAGCTGGTTGGATTCATGTCAAACTGGTTCTCATTGGGCTATGGAGTCTCATACACTAAGTAAACAAGAAAAACATTATCATTTCATAGAAGTCAAGGCTCTTTGCATTAAGTGTCAAACATACTCCATCAAAACCACAGCTTGCTAAACACACAGGAAGTCAGAGCATAATATTATGAATTCTGAGTGATTGTGTTACAACAAGGCTGTAAATGAACATAAAACATAAAACACCATCCTTATATTTGACCACAATAATCCATCGAGAATCTTGAGAAGAAATCAACGCTGTTTTACTATTACTGTCATAAGCTTTACAATGGCCCAAAACAACTCTGTTTTTCTATAAAATGTCCAACCCTTTCTACATTCTAATCTGATCCCTTTATAGGCAAACAAACTTCTCCACCTCGAGCTTCCTCCTCCAGCATGAGGGGAGCCTCGAAGGTGGCTATTCACTATCCCTATCTAGTGCATAACTAACCTATTAATTACATCAGTGCTGAGTTATGATTACATAAAGTTCTAATCAAACTAAAATACTAATTCCTTTCTCCTCGTAATATGATTCTTCTTGGATGCTGACACATGTCCTTTTGCTGATTGAGTTGAGAAGGCTGAGCTACAGATACAATGAATATTGATTTTGGATGTTTGAAAGCGCTGATGGCTCATTAATTGACCAAAAGATGTGCTCCTATTTTAACGGTCTCTGTCTCCCATTTTCCTTCATCATATAAATACCACGCTCCAAACTCTTTAAACCTTTAATCACAACACATAATAACCATATGCCCTATGATTTGGATACTTCATGGACCAAACAGGTGTACCAACCGAACATTCTGGTAACCCCACCAATACCCTAGTAGCTTGGTCATAAAGTGCCTTTGAGAAAACTTTATAAAAATAAACAAAATATTTTATTTTCCCTTCAAGACCTACACCTGTCACTGTTTGAGCTGTTATGAAATCCATGTATAATCTCCCTCCTGTGTTTGAGACCTTCTTTTACCATTGGCTGACCTCATCATCAAAATTCATTGTTTTTTCACAAAACAGCATTCTACAGCAGTTTCGTAGCGCGCTACGAAACTGCTGTAGATGTCAAAACAGAACCTATGTATCTTTGAAGCGTTTTCTGCTTAGACTCATGATCTCTTCAGACATTTGTACAGCTATTAGGAACCTAAATAGTTTTAAAAGGATGAAGCTTGCTTCTGTCATTACATATCACAACAAACTTAATTAGCATCAAACCAATAAAAAGCTTCATAAATCCCAACTGGAACATAAAGTCACTGTAGTATTCCTTGCTGTCTTCAAATCTTCAAATGAGGTGGTCTTTTTCAAAGTACAGATCTTAAAGTTGGAAGAATTCAATACTTGGACATTAAGCTCCTTAGGATTTCTCAGACCAAACTATCTCACCCTATTGTACCAATTTGACTGGGTCTACATATATCAACTTCGGCTTGTCTGTCAGAATCAGCTGCATCTTTTTGTTGTAAAGTTTTCGAATTTTCTTAACCAATGAAACCATCACAATGAACTCCCCTGGATCTAGAAATTTCTCCCATTTAGAGTCAAAAGCATCGATAGTAGAAAATTTAGCCTTGTGCTCCTTATTCTCTACTGCCACTGATGATGAGACCAACTCTTTCTCTTTGAGAGGTGCTTCATCATTAGTAGAACCACATCCAGCATGTGAAAGAAGCCACCCAGCATCTTCAGCTTCATCTTCCTTGTCAACAGTTAATGGTGGGGCTAACTTTGGAGTCAGCATACCCCTAACATTATCCCAGTCAAGTCCCTTGAAGAAAGGATGGCTCTTGAGAGAAGCATACCCTTCAGGGCCAGAAGCCAATCTTTTAGATGGGTTCATATCCAGCAAACAATCAATAAGGTGCCGTGCTTCAGAAGAAAAATATTCAGGAATTCAATGATAACTTGAAACTGAATCCCGAGATTTGAAAAATCCTTTCCTTTTTCTTTCTCTAACTGTTCAATCAGAAGCTGCAAGTATTCTTTACATTTTCTTTGTCCATCATCTTCTCCAATCGTATTTCTTGAGTTCAACAAAACATGGAAGGTAAGATGCCTAATACTTCCGCTACAGAGTGCAGAACTAACAGCATACTTATCAAACATGTGATAGATGTAATCTAATGTAGCGCAAGTCTTCTGAGAGCCATGGTTCTTGGAATATTTACAATCTCCCTCTGAATTTGACTTGTGCTTTGGTCCTCTCGAAATTCAAGAATATGTATTATACAGGGTAGGCAGTAACATACTGTCGCACACAAAATGAATGGCATGGCATAACCTATACAACTGAATGTGAGAAACACAATACACAACCTGTAAAGATTTGGAGCATCACTTGAGGATGAGTGACCACCAAATATCCACACTTTCCCAGTAACAAACCAAACAGCAAAGAAGCAGTCTAAAGCCAATTTGAACCATTCTACATATACATTAAACCTGGGATTCCTTCCTGCCATATGCTTCCTTGTCTTTATGACAACGATTTTTCCTCTCTGTCATCGACATTGATTATGAAAACCCTGAATTGACGGTATCTTTGGTATGAATTGCGCCATCCTTATTTATCTTCAGGTATTGCAGTCTTATACTCGGGCCAGCGATAAACAATGGTTGCATTATTCACTTTAAAGTGTCTTTAATGTGTTCATACACCTTCTCGACAAATGGTGTTGCTAAATACTGTGTTGTGACACCTGTCCAACGGACTTTACCGAGCTTACATGAATCAAGCCAGCCGTTTTCCCTGAATCCACAAGATTATGTATAAGTGAAACCATTCCTTTCATTAACCCCTCCTTTTACCGGACAGATTCTACAGTCATCTAAATCTCTCTAAAAATCCGCTGTTACAAATAACACGATTTTTCACAAGCGGAGAAAAGCCTGACGGTGGGTATGCAACAAGAAATGCCGCATTACAAATGACTTTCCTGGTATCTCCAGTGTCGACCTCCATAGTTGAGACATATGTCATGGTGACAGCGTCCAAAGGCGGAGCATTGTTACAGCTCAGTTGAGTTTATTTGTCGACATGTTCTCCACACAGCTTGAGAAGTCAAACAATGTAACCAAGCTAACATTGATAGATGACACCGATGCTTTTAAATCATTTGTATGGGATATTGTGATTTCTGTATGCGCAAGAGGGCGCCACAGTAAAGAGCGTTGATAGGCAGAGGCAACTCAATTTTGTTGTTTTATCTCTGAATTCACAACCCTTACATATGCTACCTGACCCAGAAAATATAGGAAATTAATCTCAAAACAGGTCCTTACTTCCTTCTCGAGGATCTTGGTTTTGTGTAGTTGCATACAAACTCCTCTTGCAGCTGTACCCTCAAATGAAAATCCTTGCTTATGACTCTCCAAAACTGGACTACGAGAGCATATCTGGATTCCAGTTCCCTCACGATCAAACGATGGATTAGGGACCTCTCATAAACAAGAATCATGATTCTCCAGCTTCCCTATGGAAGGTATTAGATTCTTTACCTTTATATAACCTCCATTCAAAATATCAGCGCAGCTATCTCCAAGGGAAGTATGATATGTTTTAGAATTAGTATAGTCCTGTGAGGCCACAGACAACATTTCCCCCAGCATTCTTTCTTCTTCAAAATATGCATCCATACGTCCATTTGGAACTCTGTACTGAGAAAAGCTTATATTAACTGGAAATTTTGGGAACTCACTTTCCACAGATGGAAGACATGCAGATTCACATTGCATCCTTGGAGTGTCTAGCATAGCATCAACCTGTGTGTGAATTGTGTCCTCCTCAACTACCACACTTTAAGAGTTTGAACTAGTGTTATCCAGAAATATGTCTAACCATTTCTTAAGTGGCGCACTATCTCCAGTTGTATCAATTAAAATCTTCGATGATATTTTTGATAGTAAATGTAAATTTGCATCAATCCCCTCCATTGGCTTTGACTGATCTTCTGATTGCACTTCAATGTCACCAGAGTAACCAGGGAAGGGATTTTTCTTTGTAGGAGATAAATCACCCTTCTCAAGTGGTGCCGTGTACTGTTCTCCACTTTTTTCACCAAGTCCACTCTTCTTGAAAACACGACACAAGACAAAAGCATTCTTTAAGTAACTCAGCCGGAGCCTTGAATTTGTAAACCAGATTTCCTCTTGTAGAAGTACAGATCACAGATTAATAGCAGATTTGAAGTCACCACTGAGAAGCAGTTCTTGAACATTCAAAGAGGTGTTGAAGACATTGTTTTGGGCATAGCTGAACTTGGTAACATTGTTGAGTAGTCTATTAAAGGACCCCTGAAGCATTTTTATAACACCTGATGTTGCGCCCTATATGTTTTCAGGCATGCTAAATGTAACCCAATATCAAAGGCCAGTTGAAGTGATAGATACACCACCAGTGGATCAATGACTAAAGCATAATCTTCAGACAAACAGAACGCTGACAGAAGGCCCATATGCTTCAAGCATGCCAGCTGAGAACATAATACTCTCTATGATTTGTGGAATTTTAATAGATTTTTTGTTTGGAGGATTCAACACAAAAACTCTTGCAAGTCTCCCACATTAGTATGGACATCCTTCACAATCACCCATGAGCCAGAATTCAGAGATAACTCCCTTAATGTACTTGATGCCAATCCCACAATAGCTGCATCATCATAGGGTGCCTCCTTGGACACACTGTCACTGCTCTCATCAACATTCCTGGAAGGAAGCAAAACTCTATACAATAGGCATGCTAGGATTTGGACCTTCGCTGAAAACTCGAACCAATTCCCAATTTCGTAGCACGCTACGAAACCACGCAAACAGGTAGCGCTGCGAAACTGCTAAAAATAATTCAGGCACTGCGAAAACACCCACTCTTTAAGCCAGGCTAAAAATTTTTGACTACAGCATTTTCAGTGATAACAGTGGCTCCACTTGGGATAGTGTGCCCTTGTGGTACACTAAGAACATGCAGCTCCAGTGCCTTATCCATTTTTTACAAACTAAAATTTGCTTGACAAGCATGACTGTAGGAGAAAGAAAGCTATATCTACTGAAAAATGCTCAGTTGACCTTGAGCTTATTTGCAATTACCTACCTACCTACCCTAACAATTCAAACTTCCCTCAGCTCAATCAATATGAAACTTCCAATACAGCCAATCATTTGTTTTATCTGACATTTGATTTCTTTGACTGTCCCGGAGTTCAGATCCAATATGACAGTGTAATGACCGCTGCCACTGAAATAGTCTCTGATCTTCATAGGAAAACTGAAACACTGGAGAGTAAAACTCTTCCATGTAATCAGCTACAGGATCCCAGAATACATGATCAGCTTGGTTTTCGTTGTAACTTTCCAGCTGTGCAAACTGATCTTCAACCGCAGTGTTCAGCTCCTCCATTGTGAAAGAGAAAGGAACCAGCATAGTCTCCTTGTGTTCTGTCATAGAAAGCTGCTGAAAATAATGATCATGATAACACTTTTCATCTTCAGGCCCCTGATTCTCAACCACACAAGACCCCTCTGATGTGCTATCCACTTTTCTATTTGACAAGCTATCCAGTTGCTTTTCTGAATCATTCCAACAAACAATGGAATTTTCCTCACTATTATGATTATTATTTGGAGTAAGCTGCTGCAAGGAATTACAAAATTGAGCAAGCTTTTCCTCTGCCTGAGGGTCATAAAAAATTTCCTCCAATATTTCTTCTTGCTGAGTGCAATCAATTTCATCTCCATCATGATCTGAAACCTGACAAATCTGCTGCATCTCTACATCAATATCTAAGGATAAAACATGGTTTTCACAGGTAAACTCTTGCTGCTCTTCATGCGGTGCTTCATGGAGTGTTATACCTTCTTCTTGGTGCTGAAAAACATTGTCATGCAGAGCCTCTAAAATTTCTTCATCTGTAAATTCATCATCACCATAACAATCCTCCAAGTACTGAATAAGATTCAAAGAATGCCTACAGCAATCTTTGAGCAGCAACAAAGAAGGATAACATTCTTTATACATTTCACAGAACACATCATGGAAATCAGCAAGAGAAGATAATGAACCATTTTCCAAACTTTTATACCAAGACCATGCTTCTCCTTCTAAAGTAGCCATAAACATCCTCATGAGACAATATTCAGGGAAATGAACCTTAAGACTGCGTACATGTATGTGAAACTTAACCAAATGGAGAGCAGCATCATCCTTCTTTTCATCTTTGAATATTGGAAGATCATCTAACCAATCAACCTTTGGCATAGGATTTGGAAAACCAGGGATATGAGACCGATTCATAGGAGCATACCTGGCATTCTTTCTTGCAGTGGAATCCATCTTGAAACTTCATCAAGCTACTGATCTTCTAGCAGTGGAGTCACCTTCTAATTTATTCTTTGATGTGTGGAGTCGCCAAGGTAGTTTTGCAGCCTTGAAAATCATTTGAACTCCTGCTACCTTCAGAAATTCAATCTTAAGCTCCCGGCAGACGCACCAAAATGTTATCAAAAAATCACTACTGAGGGCTGCAACCAAGCAAGATTTCATGTAACTCTTTCAACCTAGCTTTAGATCAAAGCTTAGCCTCTTTGATCAGAGAGGGCTCTCTCACAAACTCTTGATAAGAATCATTCACTACAAAAGATGGCTAACTCTTTATTCATTGATAAAAGCAAAAGCTGGTTGGATTCATGTCAAACTGGTTCTCATTGGGCTATGGAGTCTCATACACTAAGTAAACAAGAAAACATTATCATTTCATAGAAGTCAAGGCTCTTTGCATTAAGTGTCAAACATACTCCATCAAAACCACAGCTTGCTAAATACACAGGAAGTCAGAGCATAATATTATGAATTCTGAGTGATTGTGTTACAACAAGGCTGTAAATGAACATAAAACATAAAACACCATCCTTATATTTGACCACAATAATCCATCGAGAATCTTGAGAAGAAATCAACACTGTTTTACTATTACTGTCATAAGCTTTACAATGGCCCAAAACAACTCTGTTTTTCTATAAAATGTCCAACCCTTTCTACATTCTAATCTGATCCCTTTATAGGCAAACAAACTTCTCCACCTCGAGCTTCCTCCTCCAGCATGAGGGGAGCCTCGAAGGTGGCTATTCACTATCCCTATCTAGTGCATAACTAACCTATTAATTACATCAGTGCTGAGTTATGATTACATAAAGTTCTAATCAAACTAAAATACTAATTCCTTTCTCCTCGTAATATGATTCTTCTTGGATGCTGACACATGTCCTTTTGCTGATTGAGTTGAGAAGGCTGAGCTACAGATACAATGAATATTGATTTTGGATGTTTGAAAGCGTTGATGGCTCATTAATTGACCAAACGATGTGCTCCTATTTTAACGGTCTCTGTCTCCCATTTTCCTTCATCATATAAATACCACGCTCCAAACTCTTTAAACCTTTAATGACAACACATAATAACCATATGCCCTATGATTTGGATACTTCATGGACCAAACAGGTGTACCAACCGAACATTCTGGTAACCCCACCAATACCCTAGTAGCTCGGTCATAAAGTGCCTTTGAGAAAACTTTATAAAAATAAACAAAATATTTTATTTTCCCTTCAAGACCTACACCTGTCACTGTTTGAGCTGTTATGAAATCCATGTATAATCTCCCTCCTGTGTTTGAGACCTTCTTTTACCATTAGCTGACCTCATCATCAAAATTCATTGTTTTTTCACAAAACAGCATTCTACAGCAGTTTCGTAGCGCGCTACGAAACTGCTGTAGATGTCAAAACAGAACCTATGTATCTTTGAAGCGTTTTCTAATTAGACTCATGATCTCTTCAGACATTTGTACAGCTATTAGGAACCTAAATAGTTTTAAAAGGATGAAGCTTGCTTCTGTCATTACATATCACAGCAAACCTAATTAGCATCAAACCAATAAAAAGCTTCATAAATCCCAACTGGAACATAAAGTCACTGTAGTATTCCTTGCTGTCTTCAAATCTTCAAATGAGGTGGTATTTTTCAAAGTACAGATCTTAAAGTTGGAAGAATTCAATACTTGGACATTAAGCTCCTTAGGATTTCTCAGACCAAACTATCTCACCCTACTGTACCAATTTGACTGGGTCTACATATATCAACTTCGGCTTGTCTGTCAGAATCAGCTGCATCTTTTTGTTGTAAAGTTTTCGAATTTTCTTAACCAATGAAACCATCACAATGAACTCCCCTGGATCTAGAAATTTCTCCCATTTAGAGTCAAAAGCATCGATAGTAGAAAATTTAGCCTTGTGCTCCTTATTCTCTACTGCCACTGATGATGAGACCAACTCTTTCTCTTTGAGAGGTGCTTCATCATTAGTAGAACCACATCCAGCATGTGAAAGAAGCCACCCAGCATCTTCAGCTTCATCTTCCTTGTCAACAGTTAATGGTGGGGCTAACTTTGGAGTCAGCATACCCCTAACATTATCCCAGTCAAGTCCCTTGAAGAAAGGATGGCTCTTGAGAGAAGCATACCCTTCAGGGCCAGAAGCCAATCTTTTAGATGGGTTCATATCCAGCAAACAATCAATAAGGTGCCGTGCTTCAGAAGAAAAATATTCAGGAATTCAATGATAACTTGAAACTGAATCCCGAGATTTGAAAAATCCTTTCCTTTTTCTTTCTCTAACTGTTCAATCAGAAGCTGCAAGTATTCTTTACATTTTCTTTGTCCATCATCTTCTCCAATCGTATTTCTTGAGTTCAACAAAACATGGAAGGTAAGATGCCTAATACTTCCGCTACAGAGTGCAGAACTAACAGCATACTTATCAAACATGTGATAGATGTAATCTAATGTAGCGCAAGTCTTCTGAGAGCCATGGTTCTTGGAATATTTACAATCTCCCTCTGAATTTGACTTGTGCTTTGGTCCTCTCGAAATTCAAGAATATGTATTATACAGGGTAGGCAGCAACATACTGTCGCACACAAAATGAATGGCATGGCATAACCTATACAACTGAATGTGAGAAACACAATACACAACCTGTAAAGATTTGGAGCATCACTTGAGGATGAGTGACCACCAAATATCCACATTTTCCCAGTAACAAACCAAACAGCAAAGAAGCAGTCTAAAGCCAATTTGAACCGTTCTACATATACATTAAACCTGGGATTCCTTCCTGCCATATGCTTCCTTGTCTTTATGACAGCGATTTTTCCTCTCTGTCATCGACATTTGATTATGAAAACCCTGAATTGACGGTATCTTTGGTATGAATTGCGCCATCCTTCTTTATCTTCAGGTATTGCAGTCTTATACTCGGGCCAGCGATAAACAATGGTTGCATTATTCGCTTTAAAGTGTCTTTAATGTGTTCATACACCTTCTCGACAAATGGTGTTGCTAAATACTGTGTTGTGACACCTGTCCAACGGACTTTACCGAGCTTACATGAATCAAGCCAGCCGTTTGCCCTGAATCCACAAGATTATGTATAAGTGAAACCATTCCTTTCATTAACCCCTCCTTTTACCGGACAGATGCTACAGTCATCTAAATCTCTCTAAAAATCCGCTGTTACAAATAACACGATTTTTCACAAGCGGAGAAAAGCCTGACGGTGGGTATGCAACAAGAAATGCCGCATTACAAATGACTTTCCTGGTATCTCCAGTGTCGACCTCCATAGTTGAGACATATGTCATGGTGACAGCGTCCAAAGGTGGAGCATTGTTACATCTCAGTTGAGTTTATTTGTCGACATGTTCTCCACACAGCTTGAGAAGTCAAACAATGTAACCAAGCTAACATTGATAGATGACACCGACGCTTTTAAATCATTTGTATGGGATATTGTGATTTCTGTATGCGCAAGAGGGCGCCACAGTAAAGAGCGTTGATAGGCAGAGGCAACTCAATTTTGTTGTTTTATCTCTGAATTCACAACCCTTACATATGCTACCTGACCCAGAAAATATAGGAAATTAATCTCAAAACAGGTCCTTACTTCCTTCTCGAGGATCTTGGTTTTGTGTAGTTGCATACAAACTCCTCTTGCAGCTGTACCCTCAAATGAAAATCCTTGCTTATGACTCTCCAAAACTGGACTACGAGAGCATATCTGGATTCCAGTTCCCTCACGATCAAACGATGGATTAGGGACCTCCCATAAACAAGAATCATGATTCTCCAGCTTCCCTATGGAAGGTATTAGATTCTTTACCTTTATATAACCTCCATTCAAAATATCAGCGCAGCTATCTCCAAGGGAAGTATGATATGTTTTAGAATTAGTATAGTCCTGTGAGGCCACAGACAACATTTCCCCCAGCATTCTTTCTTCTTCAAAATATGCATCCATACGTCCATTTGGAACTCTGTACTGAGAAAAGCTTATATTAACTGGAAATTTTGGGAACTCACTTTCCACAGATGGAAGACATGCAGATTCACATTGCATCCTTGGAGTGTCTAGCATAGCATCAACCTGTGTGTGAATTGTGTCCTCCTCAACTACCACACTTTAAGAGTTTGAACTAGTGTTATCCAGAAATATGTCTAACCATTTCTTAAGTGGCGCACTATCTCCAGTTGTATCAATTAAAATATTCGATGATATTTTTGATAGTAAATGTAAATTTGCATCAATCCCCTCCACTGGCTTTGACTGATCTTCTGATTGCACTTCAATGTCACCAGAGTAACCAGGGAAGGGATTTTTCTTTGTAGGAGATAAATCACCCTTCTCAAGTGGTGCCATGTACTGTTCTCCACTTTTTTCACCAAGTCCACTCTTCTTGAAAACACGACACAAGACAAAAGCATTCTTTAAGTAACTCAGCCGGAGCCTTGAATTTGTAAACCAGATTTCCTCTTGTAGAAGTACAGATCACAGATTAATAGCAGATTTGAAGTCACCACTGAGAAGCAGTTCTTGAACATTCAAAGAGGTGTTGAAGACATTGTTGTGGGCATAGCTGAACTTGGTAACATTGTTGAGTAGTCTATTAAAGGACCCCTGAAGCATTTTTATAACACCTGATGTTTCGCCCTATATGTTTTCAGGCATGCCAAATGTAACCCAATATCAAAGGCCAGTTGAAGTGATAGATACACCACCAGTGGATCAATGACTAAAGCATAATCTTCAGACAAACAGGACGCTAACAGAAGGCCCATATGCTTCAAGCATGCCAGCTGAGAACATAATACTCTCTATGATTTGTGGAATTTTAATAGATTTTTTGTTTGGAGGATTCAACACAAAAACTCTTGCAAGTCTCCCACATTAGTATGGACATCCTTCACAATCACCCATGAGCCAGAATTCAGAGATAACTCCCTTAATGTACTTGATGCCAATCCCACAATAGCTGCATCATCATAGGGTGCCTCCTTGGACACACTGTCACTGCTCTCATCAACATTCCTGGAGGGAAGCAAAACTCTATACAATAGGCATGCTAGGATTTGGACCTTCGCTGAAAACTCGAACCAATTCCCAATTTCGTAGCACGCTACGAAACCACGCAAACAGGTAGCGCTGCGAAACTGCTAAAAATAATTCAGGCACTGCGAAAACACCCACTCTTTAAGCCAGGCTAAAAATTTTTGACTACAGCATTTTCAGTGATAACACAACCTTATCCTTGATTTCCTTTAATTTCCTTGCTTTTTATTTTCCTTCCTTTACTTGCTTTCTCCTCTTGGTTCCCTTCTCCCTCTCTATAAAATTAATTCCAAAGCCAAACTGACAAAAAATTGCGAACTGATCCTCATAATCCTTTTTATCATTGCAACCTCTATTTTCTTCATTTTCATTAATTTTCCTTCTAATTTCCCTCTCATGCAAATATGTGTCTCTTCACCTTCCTTTTCTCCTATTTTCCTTTATTTCATAAATAAAATGTCAATTAATGCCTCTTTGCCTTTTCCAATTCCCTTAGCCATTAATAAACTGAAATTGATGCCCACTATAGTACTTTGCCCAACATTCAACTTGGAATACGTGTCCCATGACCTTCGTCTTATTTTTCCTTTATTAACCTTTATTACATGAAATTTAACCTGGGGTTGTTGCAAACCCCTCCCCTTAGGGGACCATCATCCTCGGTATTCTACAACACCTATGACCATCAAACCATTGAAAACAAAACATATTTCCTATGGAGCTTTATAACATAACTCGATGAAATGTTTACAATAAATAACCACTGCAAACCATGACCAACATGACAAACATGACAATCATACTACTTATTGGAGCTTTATAACACAACTCATTGCGGTGTTTACAACCATACACATATATACACACATACACCAAAACTCATTTGCTTGGCCCAACAAATAATGAAGGATACATAGCCTACATCGGATTCACCATCTCTCGTGTAGCTTCATTGGGCCCAAATTTCTTCCACTTCACTTTAAATTTGATCCAGGTGGATTTTGGTGGCCACCCGCCTATCCCACTTGGACCCCCACAACTGTCTCTTTTAGTTTTTCAGTTTCCTTAATTGTAGCACAATTTACTATTTTTAGCATTTTTTCAGGTCCTAAACTTGCGGAGCTATTTTGAGGCCCTAAACGACATTTTTTTGGAAATATACCGCCATCAGTTTTACCAAAAAATCATCTTTTTTGTCATGGTCCTCGGAGGGATATTTCCAATGGGGTATCATGTGCGTCAAACGGAGATAAGATGACCAACTCATGACCTCGGGAAGTTGGTTGTCCAACTAACCCCAACGGGGCCCATAAAATCTTGCTGTTACATCTCCTTGGGTTAGGGTTTTGGTTGTTTATGGTTTTCTCTTATTGTTCAATAATAAAAAGGCCCTTGAGCCTCATTGTAATGTAGTTCAAAGCCATTATCTGCCACATCTCTTCTCATAGATAAGCTACCATCGCCCGAGCTAGTTTGTTTCCATTTCTGTTTGTAAGCATATTTCAGTATTTTACATTAATGAAATGAAGTATTATTTCTATTGCATCTCTATATTTATGGTTATATCTATAATTTGTTGTGTTCCTGTTTAAATTTGGATCAAACTTGGTCGATTGCTCGGTTCTGGAGCATGAGTTGTTTCCGCTACAATATGCATTGTGGTTTTGGATGTAATTCTCCCTTGGGTTCCACCTGTAATACATACCAGTTAATCACATGATCAACATCATGTACATACTTCTTAAGCAATGAAACCTAGAAAACATCATAAACTTTCATTGTTGGAGAAAGTGCAAGTCTGTAGGCCACTAGTCCAATCCTCTCAAGGATCTCGAAAGGTATCCAATACTGAGGTGCCAAATTGGCACATGATCCAATCCTCAAGGAGCTCCTCTTGGGATTGATGCACAAGTACACATGATCCCCAACCTAAAACTCCTTAGATTCCCTATGTTAATCTACATAACTCTTCTACTTGTCCTATTCTTCCTTCAGATTTGTTAGGTCCCTATAATACTAGTGATTCCCCCATTACTATTGTCATTGTATCCCTTATTGTTATTGTTGTGCCCCTATTGTCCCCATATTGTTATTATTGTGCCCCATAGAATCCCACTATTGTTATTTTTGTGCCTTTATATTATTATTGTTAGGTCGGCTTGGTTATATTCTATCCCCTTATACTCCTATATATAGAAAGGAGGTTTTGTCGTTTGAATCATCCAAGAATTGTTCATTTTTGTAATCTAAAGGAGGTTGCCCCCTCGAAGAGGCTGAATTCTAAGGCGTTGATCTATCTTTTTATCTTTTTGTGAGCTGGTTTCCTAACATTTGTTATCAAAGCTATGAGCTAACTAAGTCCCAAGACAAGAAAATAATTATGTCCAAAAATTTCTAGTGAAAATGGGATCTCTGTCGCTTACAATAATCTTTGGGTTTCCATGTAGCTTTTGAATTGTTTCCATAAATGCAATATAAAATGTAATCGCTTTAAATGGATGAGATAATGCACAAAAGTGTGCATACTTGGTAAGTTTTTCAACTACCACCATGATAACACTCTTTCCTTCGGACTTGGGTAAACTTGTGATAAAATCCATTGAAACCTCCTTCCAACGTTGGCTTGGAATGGATAAGGGTTGTAATAGTCCTAGGGTATTAATTGTTTCAACTTTATTTTGTTAGCAAACCAAACATTCTACCACAAACTTTTGAATATTCGATTTAAGGCCATCCCAAAAAAAATCCTTCTTAACCCTGTGGTAGGTTTTTAGAAATCTTGAGTGCCCTCCTAAGGGAGAGGTGTGCAATTCCTTAAGAATCTTTTGTTTGAGTTCAGAATTCTTACATAGGTATAACTGATCCTTGTACCATAATGAATCATTTTTCCAGCTAAATGTTTCAGATGTACTGGGATCTTGTTGTATCTTTTGAATGAGTTCCCACACTTCCTCGTCATTCTTCCATTCATCCGTTTCTTCGTTTATCCAATCTGGTTGGATAATAGAAATGGCACAAAGAAATGCTTCCACATCCTCATCCTTTCTTGAGAATGCATCTGCCACAACATTTTGCTTCCCTTTTTTGTAGATGATTTCAAAGTCATAGCCCAACATCTTTGTGACCCATTTTTGCTGCTCTTCTGAAGATAATATTTGTTCCAAAAAGTATTTAAGACTATCATGTTCTGTTTTTACCTTGAAGTGTCTTCCCATTAGGTAGGGTCGCCATTTCTTAAGTGCATGTAGTATTTCTAGCATGTCCTTCTCATAAATAGCTTTGTGTAAATACTTTCCTTTGATTGGATGACTTTCAAAAGCATTGGGTCTTTGTTCTTGCATTAAAACAGCACCAATTCCATTTCCTGAGGCATCACATTCCACAATAAAGGTTTTTGTGAAGTCCAGTGTAGCTAAGACTGGTGCTTGGCACATTGCCTCTTTAAGATGTTCAAAGGCCTTTATTGCTTCTGGAGTCCATGAGAATGCATCTTTATTCAATAATGTTGTTAGAGGTGCTGCTATTCTCCCATAATTCTTAACAAACTTGCGATAATACCCTGTCAACCCGAGAAATCCTCGTAGATGCTTTATGGATGTGAGATTTTCCATTCCTTAATGGTTTTAATTTTGCTAGGGTCTACCGTAACACCTTCATGAGATACAATATGACCTAGATATTCCACCTCTTGTACTCCAAAGAAACATTTGGAAATTTTTTCATATAGTTGTTTCTCCTCCAATATTTTGAGCACCATGTCAACATGTTGGACATATTGATCCTTCCAAGACTTATTGTAGATTAGTATATCATCAAAAAATACTAACACAAATTTTCTAAGGAAGGGTTTGAAAATGGAATTCATCAAACCTTGAAATGTAGAAGGTGCATTAGGAAGGCCAAAAGGCATGACCAAAAATTCATAATGACCCTCATGAGTTCTAAATGTTGTTTTTGAAATGTCTTCAGTCTTCATTCTCATTTGATGATATCTTGAACGAAGATCCAACTTGGTGAACTAAATTGATCCATGCAATTCATCCAATAATTCATCAATGATAGGAATGGGAAATTTATCTTGAATAGTGAGCTTGTTGAGCTCCCTATAATCTGGACACATGCGCCATGATCCATCCTTCTTGTGAACCAATACTACTGGATTAGAGAAAGAACTTTGACTAGGTTGAATTATACCATCCTCTAGCATTTCTACAACCATACATTCAATTTCACTCTTTTGGACATAGGGATATCTGTAAGGCCTGATGTTTGGAGGAGCACTTCTTGGAATCAAATTGATAGCATGATCATGATCACGAATAGGTAGGAGGCCTTTGGGAGTCTCAAATACCTTGGAATGATTGTCCAAGACTTTTTGGAAATCTTGAGAAATGGATGAGTTCGATGTGGGAACCTCTAGTGAACATAATTGTGTAATTATGCCTCGTTGTTCTTTATTTATAAGCTTTGTCATTCCATCTTAGCTTCCACGCCATCCATCTTAGCTTCCATGCCATTCATCTTAGCTTCTACATCTTTCTTTAAACCATCCATCTTAGCTTCCATGCCATTCATCTTAGCTTCTACGCCTTTCTTTAAACCATCCATCTTAGCTTCCACGCCTTTCTTTAAACCATCCATCTTAGCTTCTACGTCTTTCTTTAAATCATCCATCTTAGCTTCTGTTACTTTTTGTGCGAGTGACATTTGTTGTACTTGGTCTTGTAATTTTGATATATCATGTTGCATTTCTTCCTCTTCTTCATGAGTCATGCTAGAGCTTTCAGGTTGCTTACTGGGTGTTTCGATTTTTTTTCTTCGAGGCATCAATTACCGATAATAATGCTTCACTATGCCCTTTGAATTCCTTCAAACTAATTTTTCAAACCAAGCTTATGCATAAATTTAGAAAGAAAAACTACACACCTTTTTTTTTCACTTTGTAGGACCCTGATATTGAATTTGATGTATTTCTGTAATTTCAACTCTTCCAGTTCTAAAATCGCGACCTATCGTAGCCCTCTGTGTCCTCTTTCCAATGCCACCAGTCTGATCAGAATTGGATTCTCTAAGAAAGATTTATGCACAATCTTCCAGGATGACCTGATTATATACCTTTTCAGAAAAGCGAACTTGTATGAAGTGCCACGTGTCCCTGTTTTGACCTTTGGATCTGAAAATAGACACAAGAAACTACAGTCCATCCTCTTTCTGTAACTTCTTACGAAATTTCAATCTGATGGGTAAACTGCGATAGTAAACAAATGTTTGGAAGGATATCTTCGTTGCTTTGTATTTGATAAATAGACACAATGGGTCAAATGGTTACCTCTGGCTGAATGGTGGTATACCACTTCCTTCCATACTGCAAAAAAAATGACCCATTTATGGAACTTTATGGATATCATCCATCTTCCATCGCATCATATTTAAGAGAAAATTCTAAGGTTCAAGCAGTGGAAGATCATATCGAGCATCAAAAACAAGTTCTCCAACTCTTAAAGGATAACCTTACCTTGGCAAAGAATAGAATGAAACAGTAGGCAGATCAACATCACAGCGAAAGAAGTTTTGATGTAGGTGATTGGGTATTCCTACAGCTACAACCATATAAAAAAATGTCCCTCAAGAAAGCTAAGAAGGATAATAAATTATCACCAAGGTATTATGGTCCGTACAAGGTATTGCAAAAGATAGGTACTATGGCATACAAATTGGAACTTCCTGCAGTTTCTCGAGTGCACCCAGTTTTCCATGTTTCATGCTTAAATAAGGTTATAGGTGACAAGATTCCAGTTCAAAAAATATTGCTAGAACTTGATGAGGAAGGAAAAATCATATTGGAACTTGAAGCAGTCAAAGAAACAAGAACTCGACAGGTACAAAATCGATCAATTTCAGAGTATCTCATCAAGTGGAAGAACTTACCCGTTGAAGATTACACATGGGAGGATGAGAATTTTATATATAAGCACCCAAAACTACTCAAGCGTTGAGGACAACACTTTTTTGAAGGAGAGGGTCATGTTAGGTCCCTATAATACTATGATTCCCCCATTACTATTGTCATTGTATCCCTTATTGTTATTGTTGTGCCCCTATTGTCCCCATATTGTTATTATTGTGCCCCATAGAATTCCACTATTGTTATTTTTGTGTCTTGATATTATTATTGTTAGGTCAGCTTGGTTATATTATGTCCCCTTAGACTCCTATATATAGAAAGGAGGTTTTGTCATTTGAATCATCCAAGAATTGTTCATTTGTGTAATGTAAAGGAGGTTGCCCCCTTGAAGAGGATGAATTCTAAGGCGTTGATCTATCTTTTTATCTTTTTGTGAGTTGGTTTCCTAATAAGATTCCTTTTAATAACCTGGATTTCTTGTTCCATATCTACCAACATGTCTGGTCCAATCAAAACCCTGTTCACTGGATCACTCTAGCTGATAGGAGTATTACAACTCTGCCCATAAAGTTCCTCAAATGGACCCATCTTCAAGGACTCCTGGTATCCATTATTATATTTAAACTCTACCAATGGAAGATACTATTCCCACTTCCTCTACTGATGCATGACATACATCCTCAACATGTCTTCAAGAATCCTATTAGCCCTCTCTTTCTGTTTATCTATCTATAGATGATAAGTTGTACTAAAATCAAACTCTATCCCCAAACCTACAAATAACTCCTTCCAAAACGTGGAAGTGAACTTGGCATATCTGTCGAATACAATCTTCTTAGGTACACATGCAATCTCACTATCTCCTTGATGAAAATCTGAACTACCTCACTAGATGAATTTTTAGGCTTAACTGCAATGAAATAAGCTACCTTACTTAATATGTCAACCATAACCATGATATAATCATGTTCCTTCGATGTCATTGGAAAACCTGTAATGTAGTCCATAGAAATGACCTATCATTTCCACTATGAAATTAGAATTGGCTACAATAAACCATCTGGGTTCTTACACTCTAATTTTACTTGTTGATAGTACAAACACTTCACAACAAAATCAACCACCTATTTCTTCAATTTTTGCCAATAATAGAACTTCTTATTTTTATTGTCTTTTGATATCTCAGGTGACCTGAATACAACTTGACATGAAACTCCCTCAAGATAAGCTTATTTATCTCATTGTCCTCTGGTACATAAATCATGTTCTTGGATCTTACCAAGCCAATGTTTATGAGATGATACTCCTCATCCTTATCACCTTCACCCTACTTTTCTAACATGTGCCTCAATTGTTGATACCTATCATCACGTTGTCCTTCCTACAAGATTTTATCCTACAAGTATATCCCATAAGAACTTACTATTGCAATGTGATTCACTTGCACTTTTCCTATTAAGAGCATCTGCAACCCTATTCTCCTTTGCCTTAATGTACTTGATCTCGAAATAAAACTCATTGAGAGTAGCTAACTATCTAGATTGCATGAAATTCAAATTAGGTTGGTCAAACAAGTACCTCATTCCACTATGATCACTCATCAAGATGAGTCTCCTACCAAGAAGATAATGTATCCACATCTTCAATGCATGAATGATAGCTGACAACTAAGGATCATGAGTCACATAGTTCTTCTCATGTTCATTCAACTTCCTTAACTCATAGAATACCACCTATCCTTCCTACATCATGACTCCACCAAGTCCTCTATTGCAAGCATCTGTACATAGCATGAACTCTTTGTTAGGATCTGCAATCTTCAACACCGGAGTAGTTGTAATAAAATGTTTCAACTGCTTGAAACTAACTGCACAGTCCTCATTCCATTCAAACTTCTTCCCTTTTGCTACAAGGATGTAATATGATATGAAATCCCCAAGAAGTTCATGATGAACTACCTGTAATAACTTGCTATTCCAATAAATGATCTGACCTCACCCACATTCCTAGGAGCTGCCCACTCCATGATAGCTCTGATCTTTTATGGGTCCATTGTTATACCTTCCTTGCAAACAACATGTCCCAAGTGATGAACTTCTATCCGAAATAAATTGCACTTACTAAGCTTGGCATACAACTGATGCTCTCTCAACAATATTAACACTTTCGCTAGGTGATCTGCATGCTCTTCCACATTCTTAGAATATATCAATATATCATCAATGAATACTATCACAAATTTATCCAGATAAGGATGTAACACGTTATTCATCAAACACATGAAAGTAGTTCTAGCATTAATACGAACAAAAGGAACTAATACAAACACATAATTTCCATACCTGGTACAAAATGTAGTCTTTTAGATGTCCTCTTCTTTGATGCGTACCTAATGATATCCTAATCTCAAGTCAACCTTTGTGAACATTGTTTCTCCCTTCAACTGTTCAAAAAAGTCATCAATCCACGACAAAGGGTACTTGTTCTTGATCATTAGCTTGTTCAAATACTTGTAACTAATGCACAACCTAAGAGTATTGTCCTTCTTCTTCACAAACAACACTGGTGCACCCCAAGGTGACACACTTGGCCTATGTTTCTCTTATCAAGCATTTGCTTAAGATGCAACTTCAATTCCACCAACTCTGGAGTAATCACTCTGTAAGCTTCCTTTGATGCTAGTGTTTCTCTCTTAGCATCAACTCAATAGAAAAGTCCACTTCCCTATGAGGTGGTAACTCTGAAATATATATTGGAAATACATCCTAAAACTGCTGCAAAACTGGATACCTCTTCAAGGCTTTATCATCTTCAACATCCTTCCCTTTGTCACTGGAGACATGCATTGCAAACAATACACACCCTTTCCTGCAACTATGCTTAGCCTACATAGTTGTAACAATTCTCACCGATGTAGGATTCTTCTTACCTCGCAAGATTCTCTTCTCTCCATCATCATCCAAACACTCAATAGCCTTATCGTAGCAATATACCTTAGTCCTACAAAGGTATAACCAATCCATACACAACAACATAATGTACAAACCCAAAGGATGCACATTCATATGTGTTGATGTAGGCATACCATTCATCTCAAATGCACAAGCTCTCACCCAATGATGAACTCTTTTCTTGGTCCTTGTAGCCAAATGTACCAACCAAGACTCTGCATGCACTTCTTTACTCAAGCCACACTTATCCACCAAGTCAGGATTAACATAACTATAATTAGATCTAAGATCAATAAAAAGGGAAACAACTCTATCACAAAGCTTACCTTCCATCTCACTAATGGATGCCTAGTGATCTGTCTTCTTGCTATCAAATGCTACATAAATTCAAGTAATGCTTTGTCCAACATCCCCAACTGTCTATGCCTCTTAAGCACTGTAGATATGAGGTCTACCACCCTAGTACATTAGGAAATCATTCTTGAGATGATATTTGCCACATATCCAACACTGTAGTGGTTCTCTTCCACTACCTTTATTCTACTACTCTCTAGGCTTAGATCCATGTCCCTTCTCTGTTGTGCTAAAATTCTTGTAAAGAGCCACATTTTCTTTCTCATCTGCATTCTTAAGTCTTTCCCGCTTCAGAGGAAATTTTCCTTTAGTCTTGTCATTCCCTTTCCAATCATGCTTAGGCTCAGTCTTTCACTTCGACTACTCATAAAAGTATTTAAACTTTCCAATGACTTCCTCCAATGACCAAGGCTCATCATACTCAATATGATCCTTGAATGCTAATGGAAATCTACTAACGAATATTTGAACCTCCATCTTCTCATCCTTAAGATAGGTACATACCTCAATAATTATAAGAACTTAGTCATATACTCTTCATCTGTCATAGACCCCATCTTCAATTCACAGAACTCCTCAGCCTTACTGCCATATTATCTCTCTGACAATCAATTCTTTCAAAAGAGTCTCTTAAACTCATGCCAAATCAACTCCTCTATCATGATTCCTTTGACACGCTTCACATCTTCCCACCAAATTTTTTCCTTTTGCCTGAAACTGAAAATACTTATCCCGGGCTTCATGTTCTCTGTATAGTCATGCAGCTCGAAGAAATTCTTCATCCCAAGAAACCATGCTTCTGCATCTTCTGGTTTCTTCAGTTCTCCATCAAATGTAGGAGGCTTGGCTTTCTTGAACTCATCTAGAAAGTATCCCCTCTCACTCCTCCTATAAGGATGATAGTGATGACAAGCATGACATCTTTTTAAACCAGAACTAGAATAGAACCCATAACCACTACCTCTCATTTTTGGTGTATCCATCCATCTACCACCTCTGATTGTGTCATCCTTGTCTGACCTATGTCCCCCATGAGACCTGCTACCATATGCCCCATTTTTCTTGTCCTCCTATCCATAAATGATCTATGGTTCTCCCTATATCTGCAAGTCTGATAAACTCTGAAGGATGACTGCACGACCTATGCTTGCTTTTCTTGTGCCTTGACAAGTCTTTCCTCTCACTGAATGATCTTGTCATTATCTGCTTTGCAACTCCTGATTTCTACCTTTAGAATTCTCAACATATTTTCTATGTCAGGGGAGTACTCATTTATTTGTTTCTCATCTGATCTATAAGGAGAGTCACGTGAAATATAATCCACCATTCTTCTTGTCATCTCTGATCCTCTATCTCTTGTAGACATACCATGTAAGATAACCAAATATAAAATAATCAAACATACTTTAGCGAAGTTCAGGGGAGGTTATCTCATCTACAAAATTAGTCTAGATTAGCATGATATACATGTATATATATATATATATATATATATATATATATATATATATATAATGACACCAACATACCGACCTATCGACATCATGCACTGCAACATTAACTAGATACATGACAACCATAGCCATTGTATGCATGCATAACAAACACATTGACAACTGACATTCATGCATAACAATCACATCCCACACATCCATTCTAAGTGTTTGAACCTGGAAGCTTTGATACTAATTTGTAACACGCCTCCTCTCACATTTACCCAAGTTCACCAGCCTATTAGGGTAAACATGAGACAAAGAGTTACTATGAAATGACCCAACCTCCAAGCACCAGTTATGGAAGTGGATGAAAAACTAGAAACTCAGAACATCCCTCAGGGCTACAGGACACTCAGGGACCAAAGGACAACCTTAGGTGATCATTCCCAAGTTGGAACTATTTTTCCACAAGTTTAACCCCAAAATTCATGCATGACAAGGCTTGGGTGTGGTTATAGGCCTCCAATCGTATACACAACACTGTCTCCATGTGGTTGTGACCCAGCTTCCCCAATTCATAGAGTGTGGTCTCGATATCTATGCCACTTTTCCAATCCAACCTCTAAACCACTACCCAAAACTTCTTTATACTTTCCAAAATTGTAAATGACATAATGAAAAAGCTAAAAATACAAACTTGGGTCAAAAGCTTGACCTAGACTAATCATAACATACTAGGCATTTCATCAAACACATGGTAAACATGTAAGCTAGAGGTCATGAATGCATATATGAGTGTAAAGCTCTATACTTTAGCTGAAAATCACTGAGAAGGTCTAATACCCTCTCAAGTAGCTAAAAAACACTTGTTAACCCATGCATTCATCAATCATTCATCAACTAACCAAAATATAATAAGAGTTGTGGGTAGAACATGTTATAGAACCATGCTTATAACATATAACTATAATATTAATCATGTCAGAACAACCATCAAAGCCACATAATAACAAGTATAAATGTTCATAGAGGACAATAGATAACTAGCTCTTATTAAATTATGCAAAATCCAACCAAATTAGGGGCTTCCATGTACCACCTGACCATAGATTGAGTTGAATCAAATCTTTCTTTCAGTTAATCACCCTCGTTCCATATTCCAAGCATGAATGTGTGATCTCATGGGATAAATCAAGACATAAACAACCAATGGAATCCATAGGTTAAACCGCTTCCACCCTCAAACTAACATGATCCCGCCAAAACCAGTCAAGAGATCACAAAACCAAAACCAGCTTGGATGCATCATAATTTCTTCACCATCCCTTGAGGAATTTGTTTGTCTCTTCCCACCCATTGAGGTATTCCCGTAGAAAACCACCTCCACCCCCAACCCTTGGGAATTTTCTTGAGACTACCTCACCCAGATCCAAAACCTTCCGACAATCCAAAGCTCAACCAATAAAATGAATCACATCACACCATGGCTATCCAGGAAATGGCAAGGCAAGGCTGAAACCACTATCTAACTAGAAAAAACCCATGCCAGTGACAACAAATGAACCAAATGAACAAACACATGTACCATGCATTCACACCTCAGCTAGGAAGTCACACATGACACCTGTTACTTGCAAAATCCTCCTGCTAAAGTTGTTGACCCAACCTTCTCCTTGATTTCCTTTCTTGTCCTTTTCCTTTCTTAGGCTTGCTTTCTTTCTCCTCTTGGTTCCCTTCTCCCTCTCTCTGAAACCAATTCCAAAGCCAAATTGATAAAAAGTTGTGAACTGATCCTCAGAAACCATTTTATCATTGAGGCCTCTATTTTCTTCATTTTCTTTAATTGTCCTTCTAATTCCCCTCTCATGCAAATATGTGTCTCTCCACCTTCCTTTTCTCTTGTTTGTAGACATTTCTCTATAGATCAGCTAGCTTTGATACCATGTAGAATTTCCCACTGTAGATCACTTGATAATGCAATATACTAAAGCAAAATACTTGATCTACTTATACAAACAAACTTGCAGAAGCTTAATCGATTTTGAGCAAGATCAAATAGAACAAATATAACAGAGAATGAGAAATCAATCACACATGAACACAGAAGAATACTCTGGGGAAAACCTCAGCTAAAAACCCTGATCTATGTATTATCATACAAGTGGAAGTATCTCTGGATTACAAAAATCTTTAGCTCACAAGCTATCCAGCTCTCAGTACAATCCCTCAATTCTGCTCGTAGACTGAATAGACACAACATATGCCTTCCTCCAGTCCTCCAAGCCTCCTATTTCCTTGTGCAGTTTCTCTTGGGTCCTCTGGCTACCACCTGTGTGAGTTCACCTCTCACAAAACTCACCAAACTCAGAAGTAACTGCACAATCCTGAAGGAGATAATTCCTTCTGAATGGATGAGTTTCCTATATAGGAAAAATCCTCCAGCTAATAGTACATTGTCCCTTCAACTGATCTCAACTGGGTCTCTAACTGAACTAACATGCATGAGTTATTTATGAAAGAATATTTAGTTATCTGAAGTACACTAGTTGCATGCATGCATGCATTGACTAACTGAACTCACAATCAGTTCCACAAACTGTTGGAACTAATCTAACTGGACTTAACCCATTTAACTGAGCTAACTAATTACAACTCATCCTGATCTCCTTAATTAAGGGATAACTTCCTCAATCAAAGGGGAAACTATTGCATGTCTTCACATAGACTTCATGTTTGATTTTCTACAACTAATTAACTCAAGATGAATTAATTAATTATTTTACAAACAGCTTCTAAGATCAAATCCGAATTTTAATTCTCAATTTTAGTTCAAGGACTAACTAAAATTGGAATGTATCCCGAAATGATATTTATAGCAATGTTATTTTTATCATTTCTATTTTGTCATTCCTTGTTGCTATTTCCAACACTGGTACCTGAAATGCTATTTATGGAAATGTTCTTTATAGAATTTCTATTTTTATCATTTCTTGTTGCTATTTTCAACACTCCCTCTCAACAAGAAAGGCATTCAACTCGAACCCGATCTTGAACCTTTCGAATGTTCTGCATGCAACACTTCTCCCTAGTGTTGTTGCTCTGGCAACTCTAGAAACAAAAAAATATCCAACCTGAATCAGAATGATGCCTCTGTCATCAAAGTCTTTGACTGCTATTGCCTTTTTCGACTGAAAACTCTGCACCTCTATGCTCTTCAGTATCTGACTTCTCTAGCCTCTGTCACTTTGATCTCTGACTGCATCAATCAAATTGATTCCTGCTACTACATCTATTTTGCTGGTCCTATCTCCTAGCACTGCATCCGCACTGCAACTCCTCTCATCATGTTACAGCGTGTTGCCCACTACTGCACTGCAACTCAGTTACTGAGAAGTAAGTAACTGATCTCCCAACTGACCTCCCTATTGGACTAGAAACATCCTCTAATGTTGAAGCTTCCTCTGCCGCTCCATCTGCATCTATCTCTACCCACTCAACCAGTCCTGCTACTCCTCATCAGGGCTCCCGTAGCAAGGTATAATCAAAGAGGTTGGGTACCTCAATGATCCTACCCCTATTCTAGCCTTCTTGGGACTGTCACTCCACATCACCCCACCTCTTGCCTGGAGGTATGGATGCATGTGATCCCTCTGCCCACTTGGCTCAAAATTTCCCCCTACTAGAGGTCTCTGCATGAGTGGATGCCTCCACTCAATCTCCTCTCGGCTTCTCCAGTTGTGGCTGCTCCACAACCTCCTAAAGCTGCTTCACCAATTGTGGCTCCTCCACAATTGTTTGAGACTTCTTCTGGCATTGCATGTTGAGAGGTAATGTACTCTCCCTCTCAACCACCAAGTCTCCAATATTTGCCTTGCTCCTCAAGGCTTTGCATGCATCTTGAACCTCAAGAGCATACAGGTTCTTGACTTGTGAACCGATCTGCTTCACTTGTCTCGTGGTGACGTGTATAAGGAAAACCTTTCCCGTGCTGTAGACTACATCATAGCCTTTGTCTTCCAGCATCGCGATCGATACCAAGTTCTTCTTCAACCCTGGCACATACTTCACATCTGTCAAGGTAATGCGAGCTCCATGCTCCCTCTGAAAAGAAATTGTGCCCACACCTGAAACACTATACTTTTCATCATTACCCATCGCTATGAGTATCTTGAGGTCTTTCTCCTCCAAGGTACTGAACAGACTCTTATCGCCGGTCATGTGGAATGAGGCTCCACTGTCAAGAAACCAACCACAACCCATCATCGATGAAACCATGCATGCGATGAGGGTAAAATCCAATTCGAACTGAGAGGCCAATGCCTCACCTTCAGATCCTTCCTTGGATCCCATCTTGGATTTCTTCAATGGACAATTTGTTGCATAATGGCCCACCTCATGGCAATGAAAGCATCGCAGTTTTGATTTTTCAAACTTCTTCCCACCATGGGAAGAACTTAATTTGGGATGAGAATCCTTCTCCTTCCCTTTCTTTTCCTTACTCGCTAAGGTGCAATTTTCTTCATCCTCCTTGGATGAAGAACCATCTCTGGTGCTTCATCTTATCTCCTCCTGCATCAGATCTGACCAAAGTCGTTCCTAATCTGGCAGTTTCTCTCTTCCATTTACCGAGTCTTGGTAGCTATGCCAGCTCTTAGGAAGACCGAGGAGAGCAAGACTCACCATGTCATCATCAGTTGTCGTGATCCCTACACTTCCAAGCTCATCCCTGTAGGGGGTGAGCTTGTTCAGATATGTAGATCGTGTCGCCATTTTCACACTTGATTTTCCGAAGCTTGTCTTTCAGCGTCAGCTTCCTCTGATCATTGTCGTTCTGATATAGATCCTTCAATGTTTTCCACATTGAAAATGGTGTCTCCTTCCCATGGAGACTCGAGACAATGTGGTCTCGAACTCCCTCCAGAAGAATCCTCCTCGCTCTAGCCACACATTTTTTCCATTCCGCCAATTCTTGGGCATTAGCAGCTGCTCGCTTGGGGACTTCTTGATCAATGAAGTCCTTCAAACCGTTGTCCTCTAATATCACTTCCATGCGATCCTTCTAGGCTACATAATTCGAGCTGCCATCCAGGGCATACTTGAGTCTCAAACCATTGAACGCCATTGGTGAAATTTGAGATGTGATAAGAATTCGATTTCTATAATCAGGAACTTCAAACTTCGAACTTATCCCTTCTTTGTATACTATTCTTTGCTTTGATCACCTTTGCTCTGATACCATGTAATAATTTCTCTATATTAGCTAGCTCTGATACCATGTAGAATTTCCCACTGTAGATCACCTGATAATGCAATATACTAAAGAAAAATACTTGATCTACTTCTACAAACAAACTTGCAGAAGCTTAATCGATTTTGAGCAAGATCAAATAGAACACATATAACAGAGAATGAGAAATCAATCACACATGAACACAGAAGAATACTCTGGGGAAAGCCTCAGCTAAAAACCCCGATCTCTGTATTATCATACAAGTGGAAATATCTCTGGATTACACAAAGCTTTAGCTCACAAGCTATCCAGCTCTCAGTACAATCCCTCAATGTTGCTCATAGACTGAATAGACATAACATATGCCTTCCTCCAATCCTCCAAGCCTCCTATTTCCTTTCGCAGTTTCTCCTGGGTCCTCTGGCTTCCATCTGTGTGAATTCACCTCTCACACAACTCACCAAACTTAGAAGTAATTGCGCAATCCTGAAGGAGATAATTCCTTCTGCATGGATGAGTTTCCTATATAGGAAAAATCCTCCAACTGATAGTACATTGTCCCTTCATCTGATCTCAACTGGGTCTCTGACTGAACTGACATGCATGAGTTATTTATGAGAGAATATTTAGTTATCTGAAGTACACTAGTTGCATGCATGCATGCATTGACTAACTGAACTCACAATTAGTTCCACAAACTGTTGGAACTAATCTAACTGGACTTAACTCAGTTAATTGAGCTAACTAATTACAACCCAAAGTACAACTCATCCTGATCTCCTTAATTAAGGGATAACTTCCTCAATCTGAGGGGAAACTGTTGCATGTCTTCACATCGACTTCATGTTTGATTTTTCACAACTAATTAACTCAAGATGAGTTAATTATTTATTTTAAAAACAACTGCTAAGATCAAATTCGAATTTTAATTCTCAATTTTAGTTCAGGGACTAACTGAAATTGGAATGTATTTCGAAATGCTATTTATAGCAATGCTATTTATATCATTTCTATTTTATCATTCCTTGTTGTTATTTCCAACACTGGTACCTGAAATGCTATTTATAACATTTCTATTTTTAGCATTTCTTGCTGCTATTTTCAACACTGTTTTCCTTTATTTCATAAATAAAATTCCAATTAATGTCTCTTTACATTTTCCAATGCCTTTAACAATTCCCTTAACCATTAATAAACCGAAAGTGATGCCCACTATAGTGCTTTATCCAACATTCAACTTGAAATATGAGTCAAATGACCTTGGTCTTATTTTTCCTTTATTAACCTTTATTACATGAAATTTAACCTAGGATGTTACACACCCTCAAGCTATCGTGATCTCACCTAAACCTATCCTGAGATCAAAAAACCAAATGAAGCTTGGATGTCTCAGAATTTCTTCACCATACCTTAAGGAATTTTCCTGACTCCAACCACTTGTTAAGGGCTTCCCAGAGAAAACCATCTCCACCCCCAAACCTTTGGATTTTCCTAAGACCACCTTACTCGATTCCAAAACCTTCTGGAAATTCAAAGCTCAACCAAGAATGAATCCCATCACAACGTGTCTATCTGGGAAATGGAAAGGCAAGGCTAAAACCACTGTCAAAGTAGGAAAAACCCATACCAATGACAACAAATGAACCAAATAAACAAATGTATGTACCATGCATTCACATCCCATCAAGGACATCATGCATGCAACCTGTTACCTGCAAAATATTCTTGTTGAAGCTCTCGATCTAACCTTCTCCTTGTGCTCCCTTACTTTCCTTTTCTTCCCTTTACTTTTCCTTTGCTTTCTTTCTCCGAATCCAAGTGAATGCTAAAAGGCTCCAAGAATACTCTAAGTGTGCAAGAGTGTATGAGAGAGAGAATGAAAGGGGAGACCCAAAACTGAACTGAGAAAAGCTATGAACCATTTGTCTAATGGCTTTTTATCATTGATCTCCCGTTTTCTTCATTTTCCTTCATTTCCCCTCTAATTTCCCTTGCATGCATATTTGTGTCTCTTCATCTCCTTTTTCTCTTATTTCTCATAATTAAATGCCAATTTTTGCCTCTTTGTCTTTGCCCATTTCTATAGCCATTATTAAACCACAAGTGATGCCCACTATAATGTTTGCCCAACATTCAACTTGGAATACATGTCCCATGACCTTGGTCTTATTTTTCTTTGCCTTTAATATCCTTTATTACATAAAAATTTAAGCCAAGGTTGTTACAAAGGAGGAAACGATTGTAGAGAGGTAGCAAGAATGAAGGAAAGTGAGGAGCCCACAGATGTCAAATTTTCAGGAGAACAAGATGAAGCACCGATGCGGCACTTGGAAATCTCTAGTCGGGAGACAAATATGGGGTGAGAGACAAGGTTGGACGTATATTCCACCTCATCTCCCCCAATATTCCATAATTCCAAAGCAATCGAAAAAGGGCTAGAAAAAGAAGGGGCAAATAACCAAAAGGTGGAAAAAATTGAACATGCTCAAAGAAATCAAACCCTTATCCTTTGAGGAATAACGAGAGCACAATAGGCAAATGTTGCGGGGTTGCAGAGCCATAAAACCATATCAACCTTTCGAATTTGGTGTGATGATTTGTACACCATTCTCTTTATATTATCTATAATAATTTATTAAAAAAATAAAATATAAAAATTATCATATTATAAAAAATAAATAGTAAAATATAAAAAATATCATATTATAAAAAAAATTTATAAAATATAAAATTATAAAAGATATGATTTAGATCTATCTATATGTAAAAAAATAAAATAATGTAAAGGCTTAATTTTTTTATTCCATTTAAAAGTTTTAATTTAAAAAACTAATATAATAGCAATAGTATATTACAAGACCATTATAGAACCTTTGTACAATGTTGAAAGAAAAAAATTGAAAATGGGAAGCCAGTAATGCATTCATTTAATTAATATACATTTTCATTTCATTTTTTAATAAGTTTGAGTGGTCCAAGCCACCACATAACTTGCCGACTAAACTCCGAAATTAGGTTTTAAAGAAACAAATATATGTTTTAAGCATGGATATACAGTGATAAGCTATGTACTTAAGATAAAGGTTGAAGGGAAAAAGGTAACAATGAGCAGTCCAATAATACAAGCAAATTCATACATGTTTATTTTTCATGAACTTTGAGGACCACCACAAAACTTACCAAATAAACTACCAAATTTAAGCAAATTCATACATGTTTATTTTTCATGAACTTTGAGGACCACCACAAAACTTACCAAATAAACTACCAAATTTAATTTTAAAAAGAACAAATTAACCTGTAGGAATGCACATACATTATGAAATCTAAACTACCAATTTCAATTTCAAAATCAATCTTAAAAGAACAAATTAACCTTCTAAGAATGCACATACATTAAAAAGTTTATAAAGGGTTGTAAAACTTGTTTTAAGTGTTGGTTTTGCACTAGTGTAGGCTTGACTTTGAACTTATTGTATGATGAACTTGAACTTGTGTTCAAATATTAAATTATTCTTGTTTGATTTTTGTGGCAATTGGTGGTAATGGTCAAAAGTGGTGTTTACTAGAAGAAAGTTGTTTTTATGACATTTGTTGTCTTTGGGCAAAAGTGGAAAAGGATTGTTATGAGCTCTAATGAGTTAGGTGGTAAACAATAATGAACAATAAATATAAAATGATTTAAAAAGATTAAAGTAAAAAATACTATATCCTAGGATAATTTATTTTAGAAGATAATATTGTTGGTTGGAGTAGTTTTTGTTTTTGTTTTCTTGGTTTAAGATATAATATTATATTATTATATAAAACATAAATTGACACAATTTTTTTTTTAACTTAATCTTCTCTGATTAATATAAAACATAAATTAACATAAATTCATAATTCAAAATATTATTCCTTATAAATTTCATAATAGTTATAATTGATTATTTCCATTAAATTAAAATTGGATGTTAATTGCACATTCCATGTCAACTTATAACAATATTTATTATATATATAGAAGATTTGTTTTCAACATAAAATATTAACTACTCATTAAATGCTTCTCCCACTAAAATAAATTGAAAATAGAGATAGGGTCACATTAATAAATATCCATAATTTACAAACCAAAACTACAAATAATAGCTACTAATAAAATAATTCATGACTTACCCAATATACTAGAAATAATAATAATAATAATATATTAGTAAATATAATTTAACTATTTAAAATTACATTAAAATTTAAGATAGCTACTAATAAAATAATTCAGCTTACCCAATATACTAGAAATAATAATAATAATATATTAATAAATATAATTTAACTATTTAAAATTATATTAAAATTTAAGTTTAAGCCATAACATCATCAATCCATTGTTTATTGGAATTTTTTAAAACCCCAAATTATATTATCTTCAATGGTTGCTTGAAATGTTACGACTTCCTAAAGTTTTTCTACATCACATAACATCTTGTCATGAAAAGTATGTAGTACATAGAGCATTAAAAGACCTTTGATGTTTTAAAATGAAAGCATGGCTTAGCCGGTCACATTACGATTTCAAGATTGAGAATTTTAATAAAAAAGTACATAAATTTATAAATTACTACCTTGCTTTTAAGTACATTTCAGATCATTTTCATTTTTTCAACAGCTGCACGATGTTACAGTGAGTATGAGCATTAATGTTGCACAAGCCACGTAAATGAATATCCACGATTTACGGACTTAAAAATATAGGCGAGTAACTCTGGGTATAACTCAACCTCTGAGTTTTCCTTACTTGACAATGGAAACTCCTATTTCCAACTCTATAGAAAAGTAAATGCGCTCTGACATGCGAAGCAAATAACGCTCGCCCTCTCTCTCCACATTGCTATCTAGATTCACGTGCTGTCACTCAGAGGGCTAGCGCTATTTGCCTTGCATGTCAGAACACATTTACTTTTCTATAGAGTTGGAAATAAGAGTTTCCCTTGACAATAACCCCGGGCGTCAGTACTGGTGTCAGTATTGTAAGACAGTGAAATCATTACAAAATAAGCGCATAACCAATAAAATGCAAGAAAAATCAAAACAATATATTTTAAAAGATAAATATTTTTGCTTTTATAATGTTAACTTTAAAGACTTTAGATATAAAAAAATTATTTTTTGGTCAAATAGCAACTAATTAAATAATCAATGAATTACCCAACGCGTTATGTAATAATAAGAGTTTGTGCTTTCCCCTCAACAAAAGGTAGAGCCATAACTTCTAAACCTTGCAATGTATTTTTAGGAGAGGATTACATGTTTTGAGGAAGAGTGCCTGCATCTGCGACTAGGATGAAGAAGTTACCATCAACCCCATTTATTTATTTTTATTATGTGTTAAATGTTAGTTATATATTTTTTATATTGTAAAATTTACAACAACGTTTTTTATTTCAAAAAATTAGCCTCTCAAAATTTGAAAAATTGGGCAACTCACTGAGTTTGAAAGTGTGATGTGGAGGTGGCTTTGAATGCATGTTATGTTGGTGGACATATGTTAAAAACTAACGTAGGGAGACAAGATAATCAAGATCGTAGAAAAGATTTAATTTTTGTGTAGTGTATAGTATTGATCTTAATATCTTAATTTATAATACATTGATGAACATTCACGATCTTTTAGATCCAGGTTTAAATAACAATGAGAACTTATCAGTAAATCACGATGACACCTCATGAAGATAAGAATTACATGTGTATTTTTAGATTTTGTGATTGTCTAGACTCACAACCTAACATTCCCTTCTTAATTACAAGTCTAAATAATTTTAGACCAATAATTTTTGTTATCTTCAAATTGAAACTCTTAATGAGTTTCGATAAATATAACTACCAATAGACTTGTTTGTCTCGCCCATGTTAATTCTTGATAATTTAAGGTTTATTTGGTAGAGGCTTCATGCTATCCATGCCATGGATGAGTCTAACCATCAAAAAGTGATTGATACTCGACATCAAACGAGTCCAAATGTCAAGACGACCAAACCTGATTAAACTAAGTTATATAATGTAATATAACACAGATAAATTAATATATGTTGATTAAGAATTGATTATGATTAAACTATGCTATATAATGTAATATAACATAGATAGCATTAATATATGTTGATTAAAAATAAAATTATTGTGCCAAGAGGGACTTTAAGTATAGGGGTAATGTGTAGTTGTAATGTAAGAAAGTTTGTAAACATTTTTTCAAATTTGCTACATTGTAATTTTGTTTTTATTAATAAAATTACGAATAATTTTTTAGATTTAAGAAATCATAGTATACATATTACATTAAAACATATAAGTAGCAACAATAAGATCCATTTTACCTTATAAAATAGAATAATGATTATGTAATGATATTTAAATTTAATTAACAAACACATAAACTTACAATATAACAATATGTTTAACCATGGATATTCACGTCCACTTTGCCATATATATTATTAACTGGTAAATAGGATTTGTTACAATACTACGGGGCAATACCATGGCTCATCAATACAACATGCCCAAAAACCATCTCTCATTTCATACTCAAAATATTTTATAAATATTTATTTGAATTTAATTTTATAACATTTTTTTTAATTAAATTTAAAAGAAAAAATATTATAATTACTTTTGAGATATATCTACACCTCTATCACATAAAAATATATAAGATATAAATAGTAATTATAAATTAAGATCCATTTCACCATATAAATTAAAATAATAATTTTGTAACCATATTTAAATTTCATTAATAAACACAAAAAAACTTGATACATGCAAAATATAGCAAGATTTTTAGGCATAGATATTCACCATCACTTTACCATGGATATTATTAACCATACCATACCATGGGCCAATAAGATAGCTCAGCAGTACCACATGCCCAAAAACCATCCCTCATTTCACAATCAAAATAATACTTACAATTAACAATACTTTTAACCATGGATACTCACCCTACTTTACCATAGATATTATTAACCATACCATACCATGGGCCAATACCATGGCTCATCAATACCACATGCCCAAAATCCATCTCTCATTTCACAATCTTATATATATATATATATATATATATATATATATATATATATATATATATATATATATATATATATATATATTTTAATTTAATTTTGTTACATTTTGGGGCCAAGAGACACTCTCCATCATAGTATGGAAGAGTTGTTGTAATGTCCAGTTATTTTATGTTATCTAAACATTTTGACATGGTCAAATTTAAAAAAAAATAAAATAAATTAAAAAATAAATAAAAAATTAAAAATTAAAAATTAAAAAAAAAATAAAAAATTATTAATTAAAACATTTTGACTCGATCAAATTATATATATAAAAAAATTAAACTAAAAATCTAAAATTAATAATTAATCCAACCTATAGAATTTCCCACTGTAGATCACTAGATAATGCAATATACTAAAGCAAAATACTTGATCTACTTCTACAAACAAACTTGCAGAAGCTTAATTGATTATGAGCAAGATTAAATAGAATTCATATAACAAAGAATGAGAAAGAAATCACACATGAACACAGAAGAATACTCTGGGGAAAGCCTCAGCTAAAAACCCCAATCTCTGTAATACCATACAAGTGGAAATATTTCCGGATTACACAAAGCATTAGCTCACAAGCTATCCTGCTCTTAGTACAATCCCTCTACTGCTCATAGAGAGTCAAAGGCTTCCACAAACCTTCTCCTATACCCTCCAAGCTTCCTATTTCCTTGAGCAGTTTCTCCTGGGGTCCAATGCTGCTGCCTATGTGAATTCACCTCTCACACAACACATTAAACTCAATAGTAACTACGCAGTCCTAAAGGAGATAATTCCTTCTTCATGGATGAGTTTCCTATATAGGAAAAATCCTCCAACTGATAGTACATTGTCCCTTCCTCTGATCTCAACTGGGTCTCTGACTGAACTGACATGCATGAGTTATTTATGAGAGAATATTTAGTTATCTGAAATGCAGCAGCTACATGCATGCATGCATTAACTAACCAAACTCACAATTAGTTCCACAAAGTGTTGGAACTAATCTAATTGGACTTAACTCAGATAACTGAGCTAACTAATTACAACTCAAAATACAACTCAACCTGATCTCCTTTAATCAAGGGATAACTTTCTCAATCAATGGAGAAACTGTTGCATGTCTTCACATAGACTTCATGTTTGATTTCCTACAACTAATTAGCTCAAGATGAATTAATTAATTATTTTACAAATAGCTACTAAGATCAAATTCGAATTTTACTTCTCAATTTTAGTTCAAGGACTAACTAAAATTGGAATCCATCCCGAAATGTTATTTATGGCAATGCTATTTTTAGCACTTCCATTTTTCATTCCTTGTTGCTATGTCCAACACTGGTACTCGAATTGTTATTTATAGCAATGTTATTTATAGCAATGTTATTTATAGCAATGCTATTTTTAGCATTTCTTGTTGCCATTTTCAACACTCCCTCTCAACAAGAAAGGCATTCAACTCGAACTCGATCCTGAACCTTTGGAATTTTCTGCATGCAATACTTCTCCCTAGTGTTGTTGCTCCAACAACTCTAGAAACAAAAAAAAACTCCCAACTGACCTCCCTATTGGGCTAGAAACATCCTTTGATGCTGAAGCTCCATCTGCCGCTAACAAGTGCTCCCTCTCTAACCTCTGAGCTGCTGCAACACTCCATGCATCTCGCACTGTTGCACACCTCTATGCCATCCTGCACTGGTGCAACACCCATGTGCCTCTCACATTGCTACAGCTTGCTAGCTCTGCACAGTCTTGGGACTCCTGCACTGTATATCTCTTTGCCGCTCCATCTGCGTCTGTCTCTACCCACACAGTGAGTCCTGCTACTCCTCATCAGGGATCCCATAGCAAGTTCTAATCAAAGAGGTTGGATACCTCAATGATCCTACCCCTATTCCAGCCTTCTTGGGACTATCACTCCACATCGCCCCACCTCCTACCTGGAGGCCTAGGTGCATGTGATCTCTCTGCCCACTTGACTCAAAATTTCCCCCTACTGGAGGTCTCTGCATGAGTAGATGTCTCTACTTGATATCCTCTCGGCTTCTCTAGTTATGGCTGCTCCACAACCTCCTAACTTTTCTTCACCAATTGTGGCTCTTCCACAATTGTCTGAGACTTCTTCTGGCGTTATATGTTGAGAGGTAATTTACTCTCCCTCTCAACCACCAAGTCTCTATCAGTTGTCTTGCTCATCAAGGCTTTTCATGCATCTTGAACCTCAAGAACATACAGGTTCTTGACTCGTGAACCGATCTGCTTCACCTATCTCGTGGTGACGTGTCTAAGGAAAACCTTTTCCTTACTGAAGACTACATCATAGCCTTTGTCTTCCAACATTGCAATCAATACCAAGTTTTTCCTCAGTCCTGGTACATACTTCACATCCATCAAGGTAATGCGAGCTCCATGCTCCCTCTGAAAGACAACTGTGCCTACTCTTGAAACACTATACTTTTCATCATTACCCATCGCTATGAGTATCTAGAGATCATTCTCCTCCAAGGTACTGAACAAACTCTTATCGCCGGTCATGTGGAATGAAGCTCCACTATCAAGAAACCAACCGCAACCCACCATGGATGAAACTATGCATGCGAAGAGGGTGAAATCCAACTCAAACTGTGAGGCCAATGCCTCACCTTCAAATCCTTCCTTGGATCCCATCTTGGATTTCTTCAGTGGAGAATTTTAGCAAAATGGCCCAACTCATGACAATGAAAGCGTCGCACTTTCGATTTGTCAAACTTCTTCCCACCATGGGAAGAACTCGATTTGGGATGAGAATCCTTCTCCTTCCCTTTCTTTGCCTTCCTCGCTAAGGCACAATTTTCTTCATCATACTTGGATGAAGAATCATCTTTGGTGCTTCTTCTTATCTCCTCTTGCATCAGATCCGACCAAAGTTGTTCCCAATTTGGCAGTTTTTCTCTTCCATTTACCGAGTCTTGGTAGCTATGCCAGCTCTTAGGAAGATTGAGGAGCGCAAGAATCACCATGTCCTCATCAGCTATCGTGATCCCTACACTTCCAAGCTCATCCCTGTAGGTGGTGAGCTTGTTCAGATATGTAGAGATCATGTCGCCCTTTTCACACTTGATTTTCCGAAGCTTGTCTTTCAGCACCAGCTTCCTCTGATCGCTGTTGTTCTGATATAAATCTTAATGTTTTCCACATTGAAAATGATGTCTTCTTCCCGTGGAGACTCAAGACTATGTGGTCTCTAATTCCCTCTAGAAGGATTCGCCTTGCTCTAGCTACACATTTCTTCCATTCCAGCGATTATGTAGCATTAGCCACTGTCGGCTTGGGGACTTCTTGATCAATGAAGTCCTTCAAACCGTTGTCCTCTAACACTGCTTCCATGCGATCCTTCCAGGCTATATAATTCGCGTTGCCATCAAGGGCATACTCGAGTCTTAAACCGTTGAACACCATTGGTGAAATGTGAGATGTGATAAGAACTCGATTTCTATATTCAGGAACTTCAAACTTCTCCCTTCTTTGTATACTGTTCTTTGCTTTGATCACCTTTGCTATGATACCATGTAGAATTTCCCACTGTAGATCACCAGATAATGCAATATACTAAAGCAAAATACTTGATCTACTTTTACAAACAAACTTGCGGAAGCTTAATCAATTATGAGCAAGATCAAATAGAACACATATAATAGAGAATGAGAAAACAATCACACATGAACACAAAAGAATACTCTGGGGAAAGCCTCAGCTAAAAACCCCGATCTTTGTAATATCATACAAGTGGAAATATGTCTGAATTACACAAAGCATTAGCTCACAAGCTATCCTGCTCTTAGTACAATCCCTCTGCTGCTCATAGACAGTCAAAGGCTTCTCGCAAACCTTCTCCTCTGCCCTCCAAGCTTCCTATTTCCTTGCGCAGATTCTCCTGGGGTCCAATGCTGCAACTTGTGTGAATTCACCTCTCACACAACACATTAAACTCAATAGTAACTGCGCAGTCCTGAAGGAGATAATTCCTTCTGCATGGATGAATTTCCTATATAGAAAAAATCCTCCAATTGATAGTACATCGTCCCTTCCTCTAATCTCAACTGGGTCTCTGACTGAACTGACACGCATGAGTTATTTATGAGAGAATATTAAGTTATCTAAAGTGCAGCAGTTACATGCATGCATGCATTAATTAACTGGACTCACAATCAGTTCCACAGATTGTTGGAACTAATCTAACTAGACTTAACTCAGGTAACTGAGCTAACTAATTACAACTCAAAGTACAACTCATCCTGATCTCCTTTAATCAAGGGATAACTTCTTCAATCAATGGAGAAACTGTTGCATGTCTTCACATAAATTTCATGTTTGATTTCCTACTACTAATTAACTCAAGATGAATTAATTAATTATTTTACAAACATCCGCTAAGATCAAATTCAAATTTTACTTCTCAATTTTAGTTCAGGGATTAACTAAAATTGGAATCCATCCCGAAATGCTATTTATAGCAATGCTATTTTTAGCACTTCCATTTTTCATTCCTTGTTGCTATGTCCAACACTGGTACTCAAACTACTATTTATAGCAATGCTATTTTTAGCATTTCTCATTGCCATTTTCAACACAGCCTTGATCCATCTTAACTCAAGATCTATAAAGTTCCTAGAGGGATCAAATTTCTATAGGTGCAAATCTTTCTTCAAATTTTACACTCAGAAAAAAAAAATTACACCTTAAAATTTTTTAATGTATCTAAACTAGTAAAAAAACAATATCCCAATGTCATTCTCTTCCTTCCTTTAGTGGTTGCACTTCTTTTGACATTATAATAAAACTCATACAATTAATGTATCTAAACTAGTAAAAAAACAATATCCCAATGTCATTCTCTTCCTTCCTTTAGTGGTTGCACTTCTTTTGACATTATAATAAAACTCATACAATGACAGCATGGGGATCTTGTCGTGCAGATTTCAAATTCCCTTTGCCCGTCAAATGAAAATTTCATGACGTTTTACATTTTACATGCCCTTCATTTTATGTTTTACGTCAATAAACTACCTTTCATGCTAATAAATTAAACTAGTAGCATTGGATCTTCCGGCATTTAACTCTTCTATGTGATAATCAAGAAATAATTCTATGTTTATTCATAAAGTTTCAAGGTAGCATCATATAGTTTTCACATAGATGCTAGTGAGTAGTGTACGACATCTGCAGCCTAAGCATAGTCATCCAAGCCTCCAATGTGAGTATAATACTAATCATCTTAAGTTGTATGATGTTGAAAATATAGTGGAATTATGGCAATTTATTAAAAGTAACAGCTACCAGCATTTATTCATGCTTAACACAACATTCTTTAAACCAAATTACCAAAGTTGTGCTTATAATTGCAAACTTCCAGACATCACATAGATATATCTATCTCTAACAAAAACAAATAGCTGAAATATCAACACATGATCCCCAATTTGGACAATCTTCAAGCAGCAGAACAATTGAAAACAAATATGGACAGTGTGGACTTTTATTTGACCATTCAACTATAAATTTTCACCATTAAAGCAAGAGGATTGAACAATTACAAATCGTTCTCTAAATTTATCTTTGGGTTGACAATTCGATTATCCCAAAAGTTGCTAGAACATTAATTTAGATTTTTTTTTTTTTTTTAAACAGAGGAAGACTAGAGTTCAATTCCTAAATGGTTCAATTCATAAACGACATAGATCCTTCTCAATGGTAGGCACTGAGCGGATCCTTAGTTATGAAGTTCCTTATTTAAGGAGGTTGCCAACCTTAAAATCTTCTTAAAACAATTGGGAGAACATCATGCAAAAAATTGGGGAGAAATCGAAGAAAATGTTTTTGAAATTTTGATTCATAAATAAATCTAATACCTTAAGAACTTTTTATCTATTACAATTTGAAAAATTCAAAATATTCAACTTCCCATTCCAAAAAACTACCAAATAACATTAAACCTCTTATCTACTCCAATTTTGAAAATTCAAAATCCTCAACTTTGAGAACTACCAAATAACATAAAACCATAAAACACATAATAGATTAGAATACAAAAAATAAAATACACACTTTTTTTTTTTGAATTTGACGGTGTGTCAGGCTACCAACCTGAGTTTGAGCTGCTGCCCAAGCTGGTTGGCTGGCTTGGCTGGTTGGAAGAAATCACGCCTTAATTTACTTCAAAATTTCCTGAAGGGTTGTATACCATATCAAAATTTACATATAGTTTGTAAGTATTTTTCAGGTTTTATAATAACTAACCACATAAGTAAATAACACAACCATGCCTTAATTTACTTCAAAATTTCTTCAAGGCTTGTATACCATATCAAATTTTACATAACTTGTAAGTATTTTCAGGTTTTACAATAAACTAACGGCATGAGTAAATAAAGAGTATATCCCTGATAGACTAATACCACCAATCTAGCAATGTTGAAGGAGAAAGCATGCCATATTCAGACGCTAACAAATTCAGTGCAGTAGGGTAAATTAAAAATTTGCAGGGATGATATTTCTTTTCCCAATTAGCAAGAAAGAGCAATGGCAGAGGAAAATGTAAGACCATAAAACACATAACTCATCAAACCACATATGATTAGATGCCGAAAGTGGTAAATTCGAAAATTGTTTTGCAAAAGAGTCAATTCCAATGCTAGTAAATAGGTCAAATTCTCTCATCAATATTCATATGGCCAGGGTGACCCTTACTCCCATAATGTCCCATTAATTCTCAACAACCATATCTTGAAAGAATATAACACGCTAGCGATAGCCCTGTAGTCCCCATAATGTCCTATTAATTCTCAACAACCAAATCTTGAAAGAATATAGCAGGCTAGCCATAGCCTTGCCATAGCCTTGTAGTCCGTAGATACAAAGCAGACTAGACTACCCATATGGATCACCTATGTGTAATATGTACATTATGATTAGATTTTTGTAAACTCAACTTTAATTATAATAAATAATTTTAAAGATTTGTATATTCCGATATAATAAATTTTGACAATTGAAATTTTAATTAAACATTAAAATAACGGGACCCAATATATTTTATACATAAAACTTAACATGCACAAATTTTCACCAACGATAATTTTCACCAACCGTAAAATACGTGTTAAAACTTAAAATACAATTTCCGGGCCCGCGCCCAGTTACCAACCAACGATAGCAAGCCCTCCATTATGTGGAAAGCCCTCATAACACACATCCGAATCCGTGCACATATTTGGAAACCATTTTTCACCACCGACACGGAGACACTTATGGTTTATAGGAAAGAAGGCATTTAGTGGGACCCACAGCTTACTGTCGTTGCTTTCCAACTAACACCGACCTCAAACCTGGACCAACACGACTTTACGAGTAACAGTGCTTCCCGGGCCCACCTGATCGGATAAGATGGCGAACGCGCTCTCAATCGTAAACAGACACGTGGATTTTCTCAAAAGCTCTAGACACGTAGAATATATATAAACAAAAAATGTAATCTTCGTAGGAAGCACGCAAGTGCAAACAGAATGGGTTCAACACATAGTTGTTACCCAGATACTCTGCACTGGGTCCGCAAAATCATTGTCCACGTAGACCAGACAAACAGCCTTTCTCTTTTGCAGTATCCATAACATTTAACGGTTGTATGCAGGGCATAAATTCGATGCTACTTCTATCCGTTAAGTGAATTTTGTATAAAGGTTTTTAACATTATAATTTTTATAATAACGGTGATGGTGGTGATGGTGGTTAACATTCATTGAGACTAAATTTTAGTCTATAAAATTTAAAGAAACTAATTATTTAATTTGATTTAAGATTTTATTCCTATGCTCAAAAAGCTTGGAGAGAAGCCTCCGGAGCTCAGTGTAATTTTGACAACCTAAAATGCTAGGAAGGTTAGTTTTGCAGCAAAGATTTTGAAATTGAGATCTAATGTGGTTGTACGCGGGGCACTTTAAGAGGAAGTGATTTTCATCCTGGATGTTAGTATTCTCACAAAAATTGTAGAACCTTTCCATCCATGGTGTTTTAGGAACTGCCCAACCTTTCCATCTATGGTGTTTTAGGAACTGCCCAATGACCCGTTTCACTATGGAGCTCATGAGAGTTTGTTATAATCTTGGTTATATTAATTTTCTTCTTTGAGCTAGTTAAAACAGAGAGATACTTTTGATCTTTTATGGTGGAGTTGATGACCTCCTTATAATATTTTAATTTTCTTTTAGGTGCTAAATCTTTCTCACACCACATTTTTTCTTTAAAGTTAGAAGTAACACTATTTTTAATGTTATTAATGTTTTGCAATGCAACATTCTCATCGATCTCTTAATATTTTTATTAATATAAAAATAATTAATATATAATCCAATAATTATTATAAAATTATATTTAATAATTATTTAAAATTAAACTATATTTACAAGTCATTTGAATTTTAGAAGTATCAAATAGGTTAGGTTATTCCGACTTTTTACTATATGTACATTCCTATTAAATCTATGCATGAATAATTTGTAAAATTTTAAATAAGATGCTTCTAATGATATCAAAATAGCTATGACTTGTAAGAAAAAAAGAAAATGTTATAATATTTCATTTTTTTTTTTTTAAATTAGTATATAAGCAATATGCAAAATTTTAACTAAATATCAAAATAGCTCAAATTTATGAGAAAAAAAATAATGCTATAAAATCTCAATTTCTCTGGGTTTATGTATAAACAATGTGTAAAACTCTAAAAGTAATAGATACAATGGTATCAAGATTGCTACGACCTATAAGAAAAAAGAAAATGTTAAAAGATGTAATTAACCTTGAGATTAAATTCACCATTCAAGAACACCATCTTTTTGTCATGATGGGGTGGTAGCTACTCACCTCAATCCTCATTGTTGTCCACATAAGTGATCTTGAAATCTTAGACATCCTGTGTATTTACATTTTAAAAACTATCCAATATGAAACAAAGTAAATGAACGGGAAAATGTCAAGCATTAAGTTAAGTTACTGCGGGTAGAAATAAATGAGTTACTAATTGTGTATGTGAATCAATATGGTTTGGAATAAATTTCATTTGTATTATTTCTCTTAACTTATTAACAAGTATTATTATAAGAAAAATCGTTTTGAAATGTAAAACAAATTTTGGACTTTTATTTTTTCAATTTTTTTTTAAATAAATAAGTAATTTAATTTGAATATACAATTGAAATTCATGTAGTTTAATTAATAAAGGTAATGATTCTTTTTCAACATTTTTTCAATCAATTTTGCCCAAAATATCAATTTTGCCCAAAATATCATTATTATTAAGTGTAAAAAGAATGAATATATGTGTTAAACATATATATACATTTAAAAAAATGCATGTAACAAAATTCTTATCCATAAAGATTCACCTCCATTTTATTATGGAGGTTCTTAATTTATAAATAAACTTTATTATAATATTATGGGTTACTAATACCACAACTAAAAAAAACTCACTCATTTTCATATGGCAAATGTTTATGTGACATTTTTTAAATTAATTAATTTAATGAAAAAAAAGAAAAGAAAAAGAGAAAGAGAAAAAAAGAGAGTTAATGACGACCGTGAAAAAAAGAGAGTTAATTACGGCGGTGAAAATAAAATATTATATACCAAAAAGTGTAGAATTAAGAATAAAAACCATTTTAAAAGAATTAAAAAAATATCAAACTAAACTTCACACAATCTATAATAAAAATGGAAAAAATTAAAATTCTAAAAACTTTTTTGAATATCTCTATCAATGTAACTAATTACAATCTGTAACTAATTACAATCTAAAATACACCATATAAAACAACAAACAATGGATGAAAACAACGACGATGGATGGAGTTTTTAATGATTACGTCGGGTTGACCTCACCATTACTTTTCATATTTAGTGGGGGACCATAACTCCATTTGCCGATAGTGACGGAGGTACATGCGTAGAAAGCAAGGTCCTTCGTGGGACGCACGACCCACGCCCGTCACTTTCAAGCTTCCCCAATGTTCACCGGTTCACACAGGGCAACCAAACTCAAATGAGTTAATAATTTTTTTTCCTTAAACTAATATAAATATATTTTAAATAATTTTTTTCTTTAAATTACTATAAATATATTTTAAATACTGATCTAATATGAGTGGAGAGGAATTCAATTTCTTCATATGTAAATTTTTTTATAAGTCGATATTATTTAAATGTTTTGTATAGTTATTCAATTTTTTTTTTTTAGATCTTTCATAATTTTATTTTGGCAAACATGAGCAAAATTTCAATTCAATTTTGATGACAGATGGACAACGTTACACATCATACTAGGCTGTTGTAATACTCCTCGTGAAAAGTTAATATCGGTAAATAGTAAAGTTAACCATGAACAAAAACTTTATTTGAAAAGTATAAAACTCTGTTGCTAGTATTATGATAATTAAAATTGTGTTAGTGCTATTTGATTTGAGCATATGATTAATCATGGTTAATAACTGTGGAGGCAGTTAAAATATAAAAAAAACCCTAACTACCTTCAGGAGGTAGTTGAGTCCCCAGAGAAAAAAGGGGAAAGATTGCCAAGTCTGGTAAGGATCAGATGGCAGAAAAAAAAGAAGGAATGCTATGTCTGGTAGTGATCAGATAGCATAGGAAAAAGGAAGAGATTTTCCTGTATTCGCTATGTCTGGTTAGGATCAGATAGCGAGATCTGGCGAGGCCAGTGAAATTGCAGTCAAGAGAGTCTGCAAAAGTGCTTGGGGGTGGAAGATCGAGAAGAATCTTCCTACGGACGGGTGGTTTGACAAGCATTACAAGTAGGTTTGCTGTTAAGCAGGTATGGCTTACTATGTATATCCGCTGAGAAATTTCTTGTGTGGTTCTGTGCTAAGAGAATAGAAATAGTGGAAAGTAATCTGTCTATTTAAAAAAAAAAAAAAAAAAAAAAGAACATTAGATTCTATGTGACGGACAGAGACAGAACCTGCATTCTTTATTTGAAATAAAAGTGAAAACATAACGAACAGATCACTGTAATCTTGGCGGTAGCAAGGATTTAATGACAGGGAATAAATACTGTAAAACCCTTTTTCCATATTCAATAATCGAAAACGAAAGACTAGTAATCTTTGTATTCAGAAACCAGAAAGGAAATTATAAACATTCTCTGCTGAAAGAGACTGTAGCATACACTTATATTCACAAAAATGTACACAGAAAGTAAATCTGGTGTGACATGCAGATCAAACAAATCCATATACTAAACTATATTATTGTCCATAGAGAGGTGATGAAATACCTTAAACCTCGGTCAAGTGGACCGCGGGATTAACCAGAGATTGATAACAAAACAGGTTCAACTCAATAACATTTTCTTATAACCGCATAACTGTGTCACATGATTAGAAATATATATATACATTCACGGTTAAAATAATACGAAAACAAATAAGTATGAATGCCGAGGAACTGGCATAATAACCGTGGTCACATGCATGCTCAGCCAAGATTAACTTGCAACCCCGCTCTGGATGAGCCACTCTAGCCGAGCCGTAGCATGTGCTTAGCCAGCGGAGGGCACCAAAGTCGAGTCATGTAATATATGAATTCATTATCTGAAAAGAAAGGAAAACAATAGCTTTACCCTGAATAGGGAGATAATATAAATTAAACATTAAGTCTGCAAACATAGTACAGTACAGAGAAGACGGATAAACCGAAAAACATTATGTGTAGAGCTAAAAGCTTACTAAAACCTTCGTGTCTCATTCAAGTTATTTCAACAAGTCTAAATCAGGAAACAAACCCTTTCACTTCAGCACCATTGTTTAACAAGTTACTGTCGGCGTTCAAAGACAAAGCTAATAGCTAATAGACAGTTACACTTTTACAATGAGACACGGATGAAATGGTCGTGCTCAGTATGCAGCACCTCCTAACAAAGAAATCCGTCTAAGCAGGGGCGAAAAACCCGATAAGCAAAAGTAGAACAGACAAACTGTCAACAGGGAAACCCTTGAGCTTGCACAGGGACCCAAATCCGAGAGAGTGACACCCGGCATCCCTGCCCAAGTGAACAAAAGTTCAGCCGTGGCCCTGAAAATTCGAACATAGAAAGCTTCAGCAGTATATAAGCCTTACCTGGTATTGGGCTAGCAAGTAGCGTGAATAAGCTTCTCGTCATCGAGGGCTAAACATCAAGCCATCCACCTGAGCACGATAACCAATTCATAAACTGAGAACCTGTTTAGAAGACAATGAAAGATTGAAACGGGAACAAAAAGACTTGTGCAGGCGGTAACCAAAAACTGGTGTGGCATAAACTATTACCCGAAACATCAAGCTTTAAGAAAATATGAACCAGGTTAGCTTAACATTTTACCTGAAGCCGAGGCGCGAAGTTGCTGGAGTAAGAAGGATTTCAGAACAATGTAATCGCCACAGTGCTGTGAGCGGCACAGTCACACTAAAATGAAAAATAGAATCAGTCGAAAAAGGGAAACACACCTCTTACAAATATCTCATCCGCCTTACCGCATCGTGGCGCAATCTTAACCCTCGATCCGGAGCAGCCTCTTACCACCGTTCGATGGCTCGTTGGAGTTCAGGAAAGATCAGGCGCGAAATGGCAAGCCCAAGGTATCCGACCGTATGGCGCTTGGAGCCCCGGGCACGCGTAGTCACATGGCGGGTTGCCAGCTGACCGTTCATCCATCCAAATGGACGATGGTGATGTTGCCAGCGGGTTCAACGCACAGTTTCGGATATCTTGGAATTATAAACTGAAGTTCGACAGCAATTGCCATAAATCCAGCATTTAAGATTGACAACCACACCATGCGTTGTATAGGTCCCGCATTTGCAACCGCAGAGTTGTATTATGCCATTACATCAAACTTTGTCAACGTTCAACTATTAACGAACCTTTGAAATGGGTGATAGCATTGAAAGGAGGCAAATATATAATCAGCATAACCATTATATAAATTGTGTATTCAAGAAATATTAATATGGATCGCATGTATAGTTTATGCATGGTAGATAAACCAAAAAAAAAAAAAAAAAATTACTTTACTTGTATAGCAAGGGAGTGTGACAAATTGGTATCAGAGCCCAGGTTTACAACTCTGTGACCTTTGGGAAAATTTCAATTAACACAGCAATGTAAATATACATAGTGTCATGACAAAAGTTGAGAGTATGCTAAAAACAAATTATATCTGTTTAATGAGTTATTCTTAAGCAGGTAGCAGCAGAATGAGGAGAGCAAGTAGCGCTCCTCATGGAAATTTGGATCAACCAGATAATGTGGGGCAACCTCAGGGAAATCCTGAGCTTTGGGTGCAACTGGGAGCAGAAGGCCGCAATACTGATTCGATGATATTGAGGACAGTTCAGGAACTGAAGGACGAAATGGCCCGGTTGCGTGAAGATAACGCGAGATTAAATATGGAACAGGAGAGGATTCTGAAAAGTTTATCTGATAAGCAACATCAACAGCAGTCACATCCGAGGCCTGAACAGACACGAGTAACAGATGAACAGAGCTATCACACTGAACAGGAGGAAGCAGAGGACAGAGCGGAGACGCGAGGAGAGAAGTCTGTTAATGCTTCTGAATATCAAACTCCAAAAAGACCGCGGATGGAATTACAAGGGGAGTTTCGGAAGATTAAACCACCTCATTTCGATGGGGAATCAGAAGAAGCTGCAGAGGCGTGGCTAATTAATATGAATAAGTATTTTCAAGTATACGAGTATGATCACCATCTTAAGGCAAGGCTGGCTATATTCCAGCTGCAGGCCAAAGCCACACTATGGTGGGAGGAGGTCAAGATGGTGTGGGGAGTGAGTGAGCAGGATGTGACCTGGGAAATTTTTCAAAGATATTTCAAGGAGAAGTACCTGACAGAACGCTTTTACGATGAAAAAGCGCGAGAATTTCATGATCTGCGGCTTGGACAGCAGACCATTGACGAGTTCGTAACTAAATTCACATCCCTGCTTCGCTATGTGCCGTATATTCGTGAGGAGAAGGCTAAGGTACAAAGGTTTGTTAGTAGCCTACCTCTGGCAATGCGAGAAAGGATAGAGTTTGATAATCCGAAGACGATGGATGAAGCAATTCGGAAGGCGAGACTATGTTATCAGCAAAGCAAACAAAAAGGAGAAAATTCTGGGAAGCGTTGGACAGATAAGAGGAGCAGCAGAATGCCTGTGGGAACTAAGGGAACTCGCAGCAGCTTTCAAAAAGGATTCTCGAAAGGGGCCAGTACTAGAAATCCAACTAAAAGTCAGAACAGATTCAAGCCTCCTGCTGAATCTAAATATAGTGAACAACAGGTTAGATTGGATAATGAAGGCTCAGCTAGGCCACCCGTTCAGTGCTGGGGTTGTGGTGGACCCCATTATATTAAAAATTGTCCTCATCGGAAGGAAAGCGATCAGTTGTCCCAGATCTATGAAGCTTCTACAGTAGGAGATGTGGCCCGATCCATGCCCAGAATAAATGCAGCACTGGAGGATCGACAAGCTGATTACCAGCCAACAATGATAGAGTTTGAAGGTAAGATCTTTGATCGAACTGTTTCTATTTTAGTAGACCCAGGAGCTACTTTAAGCTATGTAAGTCCCAAAGTTGTGGAAAGCTGTAGTTTGCAAACTATTAAGTTTAAAAGCCCTTGGTTAGTACAGCTGGCCACTGGGGCCAAAAGACGAGTACTGACTAAGGTCAGCAACTGTCCATTAAGGATAGCTGGCCAAACAATAACAACGGAATTAAACGTACTCCCTCTTGGATCCTATGATGTGCTGATAGGAATGGACTGGTTGGAACAGCGATGGTCTGTAATTAATTGTAAGACGAAAACAATTTCTTACCGAGATGAACTGGGAGTGGAAAAAGAGATTCAGGGCATCCAGAAACCAGTGCAGATTCGGCCAATTACGGCCTCACAGCTGGTTAAAAGTGTCCGGAAGAAATGCCAGATTTATGCAGTACAAGTAGGGTACGCAGGGACTGTGGATAAAATTGCAACTGTTGAAAATATACCGGTAGTGCAAGATTTTGCAGATGTATTTCCTGAAGAGATCCCAGGGCTGCCGCCCAAAAGAGATTTAGACTTCACCATCGAATTGGTACCCGGAGCAGCCCCAGTTTCCCGAGCACCCTATCGGATGAGTGTGCCAGAATTAACTGAGTTAAAAATGCAGCTGCAAGAGTTGTTGGACAAGAAGTATATCCGTCCCAGTGTATCCCCTTGGGGAGCTCCTGTGTTATTTGTGAGGAAAAAGGATGGAACTCTGCGTATGTGTATAGATTATAGACAGCTGAACAAATTGACAGTTAAAAACAAATATCCATTACCCCGCATTGATGAGTTGTTTGATCAGGTAAAGGGGGCGACAATCTTCTCAAAGATCGATTTAAGATCGGGTTACCATCAAATCAGAATTAAAGATGAGGACATAGCCAAAACAACTTTTCGTACTCGTTATGGACACTACGAGTTTGTGGTACTGCCTTTTGGGTTGACCAATGCACCTGCGACATTTATGTGTTTGATGAACAGTGTATTTCATCAGTACCTAGACAAATTTGTGTTGATCTTTATTGATGATATACTTATATACTCCCGGAATATCAAGGAGCATGAGGAGCATCTTAGAATAGTGTTACAGACATTACGGGAGCATCAGTTATATGGTAAATTCAGCAAATGTGATTTTTATAAAGAACAGATCCAGTATTTGGGCCACATTATTACGAAAGAAGGTATAGCTGTGGACCCCGAAAAGATCAAGACTATAATGGAATGGCCAATACCCAAGGACGTAGCAGATATCCGATCCTTCATGGGGCTGGCTGGATATTATCGGCGGTTTGTAGAAGGTTTTTCCAGGGTTGCCTACCCTATCACCTCTTTGCAGAAGAAGGGAAAAATATTTAAATGGACAGCAGATTGTCAACGGAGTTTTGAACAGCTCAAACACCTACTTACCACTGCACCTGTGCTGTGTGTGGCAGATCCCGAAAAAGAATATGTAGTTTGCACGGATGCAAGTAAAGAGGGCGTAGGTGGAGTGTTAATGCAGGAAGGTAAGGTGATTGCATATGAATCCAGGAAGTTAAAAGAACATGAGCAGAAATATTCTGCCTATGATCTGGAATTAACCGCGGTGATTCATGCATTAAAGATGTGGCGCCATTATTTAGTGGGGAGAAAATTTTTGCTGATGACTGATCACCATAGCTTGACTAGTTACTTTAGTCAACCAACTTTAAACGCAAGACAAGCAAGATGGGTGGACTTTTTGGGAAATTTCGATTTTGAAATTAAACACTTGAAAGGAAAAGAGAACAGAGTAGCTGATGCACTGAGCCGAAAAGTGCATTGCATTTATGAAATTGGTATTAGTCAAGGATGGTCCACCCTTGACAAAGAGATTGACGAGGCTGCTGCACAAGATCAGATTTACTTACAAAAGAAGCAATTAGTACAGAATTCAAATACCCACCTAATACAACAAGGGTACACCTTGAATGCAGCCGGAATTTTGTGCTACCAGAAGAAGATTTATGTACCCAATCAGAGCGGCATTAAAGAAAAGATTCTGGATGAATATCATAAAAGTCCTTATGCAGGACATCCGGGTTACCAGAAGTTAATCACCTCGCTGAGGAAGGAGTATTACTGGCCAGGCATGAAGAGGGATGTGATAGAATACCTGGCGCGTTGCTTAGAGTGTCAACAGGTGAAGGCTGAACATCAGCACCCTGCGGGTTTACTACAGCCATTACCCATACCAGAATGGAAGTGGGAGACCATAACCATGGACTTTATTACGGGTTTGCCAAAATCCAAAAAGAACAATGATTCTATAATGGTGGTAGTAGATAAACTCAGCAAATCAGCTCACTTCATACCGGTTCAATCCACTTATCGTGCGGCTCAGATCGCAAACATTTTTATGCAAAATATATTTAAACTTCATGGGCTGCCAAAAATAATAATATCCGACCGTGATGTTAAATTCACCTCAGTTTTTTGGAGGACCTTGTTTGAAGGTCTAGGAACTCAATTGAACTTCAGCACCGCGTATCATCCGCAGACTGATGGGCAGACTGAGCGAGTGAATCAAGTGGTGGAAGACATGCTGAGATCTTATGTGATGCAGCAACCTACGCGATGGGAGGAGTATTTACACCTTGTAGAATTCGCTTATAACAATGGTTATCATGCATCCTTGAGGATGAGCCCATTCGAAGTGCTTTACGGCCGGAAATGCCGCACACCCTCCAGTTGGGGTGGACCGGAGGACAAATTCTTGCTGGGCCCTGAGATGTTGGAAGAGATGGAAGTCATGGTAAAAAAGGTTCGAGCTAATTTAAAAATGGCCCAGGACAGGCAGAAAAATTTTGCAGATCGGAAGAGAACATTTAAAGAGTACCAGGTGGGTGAGCATGTGTACATCAGAATACGAGCTAGGAAAAGTACTCTCCAATGGAATGCTTGTGCCAAATTGGCACCGCGCTTCTGCGGACCATTCCAAATTCTGGCACGAGTGGGGCCGGTAGCTTATCAGCTCGCCCTACCCAGCCATATTCGGGTCCATAATGTCTTCCATGTATCAGTTTTAAAGAGATATGTTTATGACCCTAGGCATATAATAAGTTGGCAGGACATTCAGGTAAGGTAAGGATCAGATGGCAGAAAAAAAAGAAGGAATGCTATGTCTGGTAGTGATCAGATAGCATAGGAAAAAGGAAGAGATTTTCCTGTATTCGCTATGTCTGGTTAGGATCAGATAGCGAGATCTGGCGAGGCCAGTGAAATTGCAGTCAAGAGAGTCTGCAAAAGTGCTTGGGGGTGGAAGATCGAGAAGAATCTTCCTACGGACGGGTGGTTTGACAAGCATTACAAGTAGGTTTGCTGTTAAGCAGGTATGGCTTACTATGTATATCCACTGAGAAATTTCTTGTGTGGTTCTGTGCTAAGAGAATAGAAATAGTGGAAAGTAATCTGTCTATTTAAAAAAAAAAAAAAAAAAAGAACATTAGATTCTATGTGACGGACAGAGACAGAACCTGCATTCTTTATTTGAAATAAAAGTGAAAACATAACGAACAGATCACTGTAATCTTGGCGGTAGCAAGGATTTAATGACAGGGAATAAATACTGTAAAACCCTTTTTCCATATTCAATAATCGAAAACGAAAGACTAGTAATCTTTGTATTCAGAAACCGGAAAGGAAATTATAAACATTCTCTGCTGAAAGAGACTGTAGCATACACTTATATTCACAAAAATGTACACAGAAAGTAAATCTGGTGTGACATGCAGATCAAACAAATCCATATACTAAACTATATTATTGTCCATAGAGAGGTGATGAAATACCTTAAACCTCGGTCAAGTGGACCGCGGGATTAACCAGAGATTGATAACAAAACAGGTTCAACTCAATAACATTTTCTTATAACCGCATAACTGTGTCACATGAATAGAAATATATATATACATTCACGGTTAAAATAATACGAAAACAAATAAGTATGAATGCCGAGGAACTGGCATAATAACCGTGGTCACATGCATGCTCAGCCAAGATTAACTTGCAACCCCGCTCTGGATGAGCCACTCTAGCCGAGCCGAAGCATGTGCTTAGCCAGCAGAGGGCACCAAAGTCGAGTCATGTAATATATGGATTCATTATCTAAAAAGAAAGGAAAACAATAGCTTTACCCTGAATAGGGAGATAATATAAATTAAACATTAAGTCTGCAAACGTAGTACAGTACAGAGAAGATGGATAAACCGAAAAACATTATGTGTAGAGCTAAAAGCTTACTAAAACCTTCGTGTCTCATTCAAGTTATTTCAACAAGTCTAAATCAGGAAACAAACCCTTCCACTTCAGCACCATTGTTTAACAAGTTACTATCGGCGTTCAAAGACAAAGCTAATAGTTAATAGACAGTTACACTTTTACAATGAGACACGGATGAAATGGTCGTGCTCGGTATGCAGCACCTCCTAACAAAGAAATCCGTCTAAGCAGGGGCGAAAAACCCGATAAGAAAAAGTAGAACAGACAAACTGTCAACAGGGAAACCCTTGAGCTTGCACAGGGACCCAAATCCGAGAGAGTGACACCCGGCATCCCTGCCCAAGTGAACAAAAGTTCAGCCGTGGCCCTGAAAAGTCGAACATAGAAAGCTTCAGCAGTATATAAGCCTTACCTGGTATTGGGCTAGCAAGTAGCGTGAAGAAGCTTCTCGTCATCGAGGGCTAAACGACAAGCCATCCACCTGAGCACGATAACCAATTCATAAACTGAGAACCTGTTTAGAAGACAATGAAAGACTGAAACGGGAACAGAAAGACTTGTGCCGGCGGTAACCAAAAACTGGTGTGGCATAAACTATTACCCGAAACATCAAGCTTTAAGAAAATATGAACCAGGTTAGCTTAACATTTTACCTGAAGCCGAGGCGCGAAGTTGCTGGAGTAAGAAGGATTTCAGAACAATGCAATCGCCACAGTGCTGTGAGCGGCACAGTCACACTAAAATGAAAAATAGAATCAGTCAAAAAAGGGAAACACACCTCTTACAAATATCTCATCCGCCTTACCGCATCGTGGCGCAATCTTAATCCTCGATCCGGAGCAGCCTCTTACCACCGTTCGATGGCTCGTTGGAGTTCGGGAAAGATCAGGCGCGAAATGGCAAGCCCAAGGTATCCGGCCGTATGGCGCTTGGAGCCCCGGGCACGCGTAGTCACATGGCGGGTTGCCAGCTGACCGTTCATCCATCCAAATGGACGATGGTGATGTTGCCAGCGGGTTCAACGCACAGTTTCGGATATCTTGGAATTATAAACTGAAGTTCGACAACAATTGCCATAAATCCAGCATTTAAGATTGACAACCAATCCATGCGTTGTATAGGTCCTGCATTTGCAACCGCAGAGTTGAATTATGCCATTACATCAAACTTTGTCAACGTTCAACTATTAACGAACCTTTGAAATGGGTGATAGCATTGAAAGGAGGCAAGTATATAATCAGCATAACCATTATATAAAGTGTGTATTCAAGAAATATTAATATGGATCGCATGTATAGTTTATGCATGGTAGATAAACCAAAAAAAAAAATAAAAATTTACTTTACTTGTATAGCAAGGGAGTGTGACAGCTGTAGAATGAGCCTCTTGGCTCAACCAGTGGTAGGTCATGTGGTCGGATGCTATGTTTTTAAAATCTCATGCCATGGTATGTTTATGGAGTTGTCTATATGTGAGATTTTTTGAGTATGGTGGATTTCAGATTTTTTTGAGTATGGTGGATTTCTTGCCGAAATCTTGATTTGTGTTGTTTAAATAGGTTTTTTTATTGCATACACAATTTTTATTTTTTTTTAAGAAATGGTTATGTATTGCATTAAAAAAACATGGTTTGAAACTCATGACCTTGTCCAGCACAGTCCAAAAATTCATTTTCAACTTTTCACAAACTCCCTAATGAACTACCACAGTTAACTCCTAAGCTATAGGTTACCAGCGTAAACTGGTTTTCTCCATACATTCTCCAAAAAAACAACTAAAAAGACAACATATTTGCAAACTATAACAAAACTAAAACTTGGGAAAAGAAAACTGCATATCCATCATAACATAAGCAACACGGGCTTCATTTTCTTCTGGCTGTCTAAGAAGAAATGGCATCCTGATCATTGATGGGGAGAAGGTCACTCTCTTCTTGTTGTCCAGGGTTCGCATGTTGCTCCATATACAAAGATTATGATCTCACAAATTCGAAAGCCTATATTATTCACAATGGCTACCTTCCATTTTCCCTTTCCACAACACAACATGACGACCTCTATACACACTTATCTGTAACAACCAGGAGCCACCACATTACTGGAATATTTAATACAACTTCGAGATAATGCAAGGGTGATTTTTATGTGATAAGACCCAATTCCTTTCTTCAATTTCAATTCGAATAGATGATTGGAACAACAAAATTTTAGATTAATTCTTCATGGTATAGGTTTTGTAATCAAAGCCCCTTCATTAATCTTTAACTTGCCATGTTCTAACAATGCCCATTGTTTAGCCAATGTCTTTGTTATCATATTAATATTTCTTTTGATATTGAAAAATCTAATCATATCATACTTTTCCAATAGCATCTTGATTCATTGTAAGATGGGTGTCGAGTTTTTCTCATCATTTTCTTTAAATTTGTCCACTGGCTGAAGTACAACCTTTGAGTCTTCGAATACCATCAATTGAATAAGACATTTAGAGCCAACCAATTCTAGTCCTTGCCAGGGAGCTAAGTATCCATCATAGTTATTTGTTGAGATCCCTAACCCCTAGGAAAATTGTATCTCCCTTTATTCGTTGGGGCGAAAGATAACCCCGCTTGCTCCTACCTCCCCGGGGTTGCCTTTTGAAGCACCATCAAAGAATAATACATATTATCCAAAATTCTTCTTCCAAAAGTGAAATTTGTTAGGATTTAATCTAACTAAATGCAACTGGTAACCTGTTCGCTTGAAATTGAAGCTGCCAGCATGATGATAAAGATGTCCTAATTTTAGCCAATCCCTTTCAAATTGCGAAAGATCACTGATCTCTTTTGTGTCGTAACCTTTGATTGATATCGTCTAAAAAAGCATTGGTAACGCTTTAGAGGTGGAAGAGAGTGCAATAGAAATTTCATCCTAGGAGATTGCATGATTTTGTGATATCCATATTGTCCCAGATAGGTACTTTGGAAGGGCCATCCAACCTCACGTAACTCTCCAATTCAGTTTCCTTTGCCATGGCATTCTACACCTCCATGTGACAAACATATCCTCCCAATTCTCTGGAATGTTATGAAGATCTATAACTTGTGCCAAAGCTAATTTCCATGCCTACAATGAAAAAGGACATCGTCAAAATAAATGGGGAATATCCTCCACTGCACTCTGGCATAACACACAACATGAGGGACCATGAATATTCCTTTTCATTAAGTTTTCAACAGTTAAGATTTTCTCATGCACCAATTCCCAACAAAAAGGTTAAGTTTTGGCATCCCACCAGTGTTCCATATTCTTCCCCATATAAGATCATATTGAGCATGGGGTAGCCTTTGAATGAACAACTTATATCCTTCTTTGGCTTAATATTTCCCAGTTTTACTCTTTGTCCATATCCTTATGTCCAATCTCAAGGATGATACAAGTGCATATCCTTTGAGTGCTTTAATCAATAGACCCCACAATTATTGAAGATTGGGAGGAATATTATCATAATTCCATCCAACCCAACAACCTTACTGATCCCACTAGGAAATATCTGCAAGCTTCCTAATTCCCTTGTCCTCCATCCATGTTGCTAGTTCCCTTATCAATTCATTATTGCTTACTAATTCTGCATCTGGTTGACAATCCTTCCATAGATGAATGCAAGCTCGATTTCTCGATTTCCATCCTAGGTTATCTAAGATAATGGGGGCAACTTCTTTGCACAATTTCCAAATTTTCGATCCTTGTTCCTGCCAAATTTCCTGCTCTAGTCTTAGTAACCTGTTTTTATGGAAATATTTCTGCAATAAATCTCACTTCCACCATTCATTGGATTATGAGAGAAGTTGCCATACTATTTTTTCTCCTAATGTCAAATTCATTAACCCCGGCTCCTTAATTGCTAATCCTTCGAGTTCCTTGGGAAATCACACAATATTCCAATTCACAAGATGAAATCACTATTCATTTTGTTTCCCTCCTTGCCACAAGAACTTCCACACAAGACCATTGATTTTCCGAATGATGTTTTGTGGGGCTAGTAACCCCGAGCCCATGTATATCAATAGTCAAGACAATACTGATTTTGTTAAGACCACTTTCCCTTCTACATTGATCCATTGTGCTCCCCATGAGAGAATTCACTTTTTCATCTTTTGCAATACTTCCTCCCACTCCTTTGAATTAGAAGAACCCAAAGAAATGGGGTTACCCAAATATTTAAAGGCCGTCCAATATGGGATTGTTGGGAATTTAATGATTCTTATGATCTTGAGAATTGTCGATTCTACAGAAGTCTAGATGAACACTTGGCACTTCCTTTTATTAACCAGTCCACCTGACAAGGAGAAATAAGAATCTAGAATTCTCTTAAATCTAACTACAACTATCTTCAATGCTCCTCCTAGCAAGAGGGTATCATTTGCAAACTGAGAATGGTTCATCGCCTTTACATTTCATGCTATACTTAATCCCATCAACTTACCTTCATGCTTGGCTTGCTCCAAATTTTGACTTAGGCTCTTTGCCATGATGATGTAGAGGAGAGGGGACAACATGAATCCTTGCCTGAGCCCTTTGGATGCCATGAAAAAAGGAGCTGGTTGACCATTAACCAGTGGAGCTATCCAAGGTGAACCAATACAAGCTTTGATCCAATTAATGAACTCCCTATTGAATCCCAATTTCTCAAGCATTAAGAAAAGAAAGGAGTGTCTTACCCTTTCAAATGCATTTGCCATATCTAGTTTGATCACCATTCCCTGTTCCACTACTTCCTTACTTGAATGAACTACCTCCTGAACTAATATAATGTTGTCCAAGATTTGTCTTTGGTGCATGAAGGCCCCTCGATTCTCAGAGATAAACTCGGGGAGTAGCTTATTCAATTGAGATGCGATGATTTTAGTAAGAATTTTGTAAGCTAATTTACAAAGAGATATGGGGCGAAATCTAGAGAAATTCACAGGATTCGATTATTTAGGAATAAGAGCCAAAAAATATGAATTGATGGAGTCACCCAGTTTTTCTTTCACTCTCGTACTATTCAACATCCTTAACAAGTCCTTTTTTATCAAGATCCAAAATCCTTGGAAGAAGCTGATACGGAAGCCATTTGGACCCAGTGCCTTATCTGGATCCAAACTCCAAATTGCCTCCATTACTTCAACTTCATCAATATCTTTAATGAGGGACATGTTCATTGGGGCTGAAACATGAGAGGGAACACATTGAAGGAATTTTTGAGCCATTCTCGGATCAACCTATCGATTTTCTTGATAGAGAGCTTGGAAGTGATGGAATGCTTCCTGTTTTATTTCCTCGAAGGATGATCCAGAATTATGCAGGAACACAACAAAATACAGATATAAACATGAACACAGAGATGAAACAGAAATAAAACTTCATTTCATTAATATCAAAGAAATAAAATATGCTTACATAGAGAATGGAAATAAATTATCTCGGGTGATGGTAGCTTATCTCTAAGAAGATATGTGGTGGCTACATGCCTCTGAACTATGTTACAATGAGGCTCAAAGGCCTATTTATTATTGAGAAACAATGGAAAACCATAAACATCCAAAAACCTAACAGTAGGAGATGAAGTGCCAAAACTATGGGCCCCGTTTGGGTAAATTGGTACATCCACTTCTCAGGGTCGTAACTTTGGCATATGATCTCCGCTTGACACACACAATACCTCGTTCAAAAGATCTATCCAATGACTACAACTTTTGAGTGGCTAACATGGGTGTTTGCCCTGGTTTTCCAAACAAACGTCATTTAGGACCTCAAAACGGCTCCAAGTAGAATAGGTGGGTGGCCACCAACATCCACCTGGATCAATCCTCCTTGCTTAGGAAGCAATGGTCCCCATTGCAATGAGTGCCTCCATGAGATGGGGAAATTTTGCTGAACTTGGTCCCTAGTGAGCCACTTGCCTTGGTGCAGGAGTTGGCCAGCTTTGACAACCTGATATAGTTGGATCTTCTATTGGTGAGTGTTCTTGATCTATGTGTCCATAATCCGATCAGTTGTGGCTTGTTCCATGCAGTCTGGGTTTAACTCTATTGGTGTGAGCTATTCTGCAATGTCTGATGTGTCCAGTAATGGTGGGAAGTATGGTCGAAGGCGTTCCACATTGAACACTGGGTGCATGCCAAGGAATGGGGAAATGCTGAGCTCAAAATAATTTTCTCCCACAACCTTGGTAATGATGTAAGGACCATATCGGAGCGGTCTGAGCTTCCGCTGGGCTTCGATAAGGTGTTCTTTCTGCAAATGCAACCAAACTTTGTCGCCCACCTAAAACTTGTGTGGCACCTGATGTTGATCATGTCACTATTTGTACTTGGCATTTGACTTCTCCAAGATGTCATGAACCTACTGGCAGATGTGTTGGATGTGTTCAATAAATCTATTCGCTTTATCAGCCTCAGAAAATACATGTGTGGATTATGTCTATGTAGTCGCATGAGGCATGACAACATTAATCAGACACAATAGTTGAAATCCTAGACCCACTTGAAAGGGACTGCAACTAGTCGAGCTATGGAGAGCTCTATTATAATTGTGCTTCACATATGGAAGACTCTCATCCTAGGTTCGAGGATGCTTGGAGTTCTACATGCGGAGTATGTTCACTATCATCCTATTGACAACCTCCATCTGGCCATCAGTCTGGGGATGGAAGGCAGTCAACTTGGTGAGCTTGGTGTCCAATAGTGTCTAGAGGCTTGACCAAAATGTGCTAAGGAAATTGCTATCGCAATCTGATATAATAGTATGCAGGATCCCAAAATGTACCCATACTCATTCAAAGAAGAGTTTGGTAGTGTCCTCTGCTGTCATACTCTTCTTGCAGGCCGCCAACATAGCCATATTAGAAAATCTATCCACGACCACAAATACACAACCATTACCATGCTTGGTAGAAGGGAGGCTAGACATATAGTCCATGCATATGGATTCCCATAGCTAGTTGTGAGTAGGCAAAGGAGTGTACAGGCCTTGCTTCTTGATGGTTGGCTTGGTGATGGCACAAGCAGTGCAAGATCTGATATATTTCCCAACATCCATTCGAAGTTTGGGCCAATAAAAGTACTTTTTTAGTACAACCACAATTTTCTCCACACCAAAGTGTCCTACAACCCCACTATAGTGCGCCTCCCAAATTAGCTTGGCACACTCGCTTGAAGGAACACAAAGGTGGCCTAAGTAACATAATAATTCATCCCGAAGGTGCAAATAAGGAACTTTCTTTCCATATACCAACATCTAATATGTGGAGGCGAACTTTGGATCATTTTTGTACCATTGTGGCCATCCAGAGGTCTCGTGACCACAAGAGTTGAGAATAATAGTCAATGCTGCAACTGGGGGTTGGTTGAGGCAGTCTACAACATGATTGGTGCTGCCCTTTTTGTATTTAATGTTCAAGTGGAATTGTTGTAGATATGTAGACCACTTCTAATGGCGATCATTCTGCAACTTCCCTTGTGTCTGTATAAACTGAAGAGGTCGGTGATTGGTGTGGATGATCATCTCCTTCCCTAGAATGTAGTTCTTCCATTGTCGGCAAGCCTGCATGATGGAATACATCTCTTTATCATAGGTGGGGTACTTCCGAATTGTATCAAAAAGTGTCTCACTATGATAGGCCACTGGATGCCCATGTTGGGTGAGGACTGCACCAATAACATAGTCTGAGGCATCTGTCTCAATTTCAAATGGTTGTTGCAAGTCTGACAGTGTGAGTACAGGTGCAGAGCATAGGCGGTGCTTCAACTCAATGAATGCCTTCTATTGGGATTCAGACCATAATTTTTTTCTTTTGCCCCACCCTTAAATTTTACTCAAAGGCCAAGTGATATGGGAGAATCCCAACATGAACCTCTAATAAAAAATTGCAAGACCCAAAAAGCTGCAAAACTCTGTTAGAGTGGTTGGCCAATCCCAAATGACTTGGATCTTAGTCGGATCCACATGCACACCATGCTCATCTATGATGTAACCTAGATATTGGACCTGGATCATGCCAAATGTGCATTTCTCTAAGTTGGCATATAGTTTGTGCTGCTGAAGGGTTTGAAGGACATGACGAATGTGTTTCAAGTGTTCTTCCCAACTATTGTTGAAGATGAGGATTTCATCTAGATAAACAACCAAAAATGAGTTGGTGAAGGGCCACAAGATGTCATCCATTAGCCTCATAAAAGTAGTAGGGGCATTTTTCAACCCAAAGGGCATAACCAATAATTCAAAAATGACTTCCTTGGATTTGAAGGCGGTATTCCATACATCTGTGGGCTCTATCAGAACTTGGTGATAGCCAAACTTCATATTGTTCTTGCTAAAATACTTGGCCCCCTTGAGTTGTTCGAAAAGGTCATCAATTCGTGGGATTGGACCTATTCCTAACAATGATTTTCTTTAGTGCCCGATAATCAATGCAGGGCCTCCAGGTCCCATCCTTCTACTGTACAAGTACAATCAGGCTCCCACAAGGTGAGGAACTCGGTCAGATGTGCCCTTTTTGCATTAACTCCTAGATTTGTTGCTTGATCTCTTCATTTTCATAATGGAGCGATGATATATTAGCCCGATGGGTAGAGGTGCTCTAGGAGTCATATCAATCGAATTCTTGACCTGACAGTGCAAGGATACCCATGTGGGTGAGGAGAAGATGTCAATGTATTCTTCCACGACCTTATCCACCTGCTTCTGCTACGTGGAGGAACCCTTCTTGGGGGCCATGGATGTGGTGATGATCTTCCCCTTACTTTGAGAGCAAATAAAAAAGAAAACAAATTTCCCGTTCTAGGAGATGACCTTACTGCATTTCTTAGCAGAGATTAAAGAGATGGTGGTAGGCGGGGCTACCTCTGGTATCCTGTATAACTTATTACCCAAATAAATAATAACAGAGCGAGGTCTAGACTCATATATAGCATGTCACTCCCACAAGTATGGTTATCGTAATAAAACATCACAAACTTCAAGAGGAGAAACATCACACAGTACCTCATCCATGAAGGGTTTGATGCTGTAGGGATGGCGACACTGTTGGCTGACACAAAGATCTCGTCCTTGGTGAAGCCACCCGATGGTGTATGGTTGTGGATGTGTTGTAGTCAGTAGGCCTAACCGCTTCACAACCTATGCTGAAATGAGGTTCTTTTGGCTCCCACTTTCGACAATGAATTGCAACGACGAACCCTTCACCCACATCTATGAGTGGAATATACGCTCCCCCCTTATGGATCTTTAGGCTCATTATTCTGGATATTGGTTGTGGAAAAAATAACATTGGGCTCCACATAATTAATCTGCTTCCCTTTGTCATTCCCCTTATCGGGTTCTGACTCAGAGTCAGAGCATGCATACGATTCTAAAGCCTTTAGCTTGGCCACCAGTGACTGCTTGGCCCGACACTCACTTGTGTTGTGAGTGGGGATCTTATGGAACTCACACCACTTTCCTATGTCCTTCTTTGACTTAGTGGTGTTTTTATTTTCTTCTGGCTTCGACGGGTTGTCCTAGTTCACCCTGCCTTGGCTTTGTCCTTTGTTATATGCTTTGGGGACGCCTTTCCCTTGCTTCAGATTTGTAGATCCAAAGTCTCGTTTCTTTTGTTTCAACTTTTGCTCGATATTGACAGCATATCGATAAGCGGTGTTGAGAGAGGAGATGTCTAGGAACTACATCTTGTCCTAAATGTGTTTTTGCAGACACCCGCGGTAATTTAGTACCAGATGCTGCTTAGAATCATTAATACCCAACTTCGTGCGAAGGGTATGAAAAATATTTGTGAACTTTGGCACATCTTGGTCCCTTCCTTGCCATAGTGTGGTCCACTTTATGTACTTATCTTCATAACTCCCGACAAGGTAATAATTCTCCTTGATGGTGTCTCGGAAAGAGTTCCAAGTGGGTGCGGCTGAAAATAGTGAGGGTTCCCTCTTGTCCTTCTGCTCACAGTATGTTTCCCACCAGTCCTTGATGTGGGGGGCGACTTTGAGGAATGAAAAAGTAATATTTTCCCTATTAGAAAAATCATGAATCGAAAAATACCCTTCCAATAGATTTAACCATCTATCTATGGTGTCTACATCTATATGGCCTTAAAATATTGGAATATCAAAGTTGACTTGTACCTTGAAGGGAGTGGTGCCTCCAGAGTAGCTATCAGATGAAGATGCGTCACCTGTGGGCATCTGCCGAAGGATCTGGGCAAAGTTATCCATCATCGCGTTCCTTTATCGCTCGAGGGTTTCTTCGAGAAATATTTTGAATGGATATCCTGCTCCCTCGCCTTTCTTTATTTTCCACCATGGGAGGCTATCAGGGTCTGTGAGGCTGGTCTTGCAAGGTTTCAACCAGTTCGAGCCCTAACTCCTTATACCCTTACCTTGTTAGGGATATGCAAAGAAAAATAGAGAAAGAGCATACTTCTCTGATACCACTAATCCAGACTTATGCAGGAACACAACAAAATACATATATAAACATGAACACATAGATGCAACAAAAATAAAACTTCATTTCATTAATATCAAAGAACTGAAATATGCTTACATACAGAATGAAAATAAACTAGCTCAGACGATGGTAGCTTATCTCTGAGAAGAGATGTGGCAGCTACATGCCTCTGAATTATGTTACAATGAGGCTCGAAGGCCTATTTATTATTGAGAAACAATGGAAAACCCTAAACATCCAAACATCTAACCCTAGGAGATGAAGCACCAAAACTATGGGCCCTGTTTGGGTAAATTGGTACATCCACTTCTCGGTGTTGTAACTTTGGCAGATGATCTCCGTTTGATATGAAAAATACCTCGTTCGAAAGATCTATCCGAGGACTACAAATTTTGAGTGGCCAAAATGGGTCAAAGACCCATATTGGCCTCGATTTTCCCAAAATAACTTCGTTTAGGGCCTCAAAACGACTCCGAAAGTTCAGGAACCGAAAAACTACCAAAAATAGTAAATTGTGCTACAATTAAGGAAAATAAAAAACTAAAAGAGATAGTGGTGGGGGTCCAAGTGGAATTGACGTGTGGCCACCAAAATCCACCTAGATCAAAGGAGGTGATTTTTGGCTTACCCTCAACGATTATCTCGTTTACCTTATTTTGCAGTTCTCTTGCCTTGGCCTGTTTATGGAAAAAGGAGGTGTTCTGGTCACCTTCCCTTTGCCATAAATTTCATGATTTAAGTTGCCAAATATCTTCCTCCTGCCAGCTCCCTCCAAATATTTTCCTTGTGATTTCACGCTCTATGTCTCGGTGCCATGATTCTACATTACATATTTCCATTTGGCTTTGGTGTTGTTCTTACTACTAGACCAAATATTTTCTCTTTTTTCTTGGAGGTACATACTTGTATTTGAGCCAGGTCCTCAATGCACACTTCACATTCTTTAGTTTGGACTTCCACACATAATATGGCGACCCAGTCATTGAGGTTTACCAAGCTTTCTTTATGTTATCTATCATGCCTTCTTCATTCAGCCATACATAATTATATCTAAAAGGGATAGGACCAAGATTATCCATTTGAGCAAGAGACAAAGATACCAACCGATGATTTGATTCTCCTTGATCCAGAATTGTAGAGGGGCATTCTATTCCATTCAAAAACCAATTGTTGTGGATAAGAAACCTATCAAGGTGGGTTGTTATATCATTTTCACTAGTTCTCCGATTTGAACATGTGTATTTTCCAATTTTGGGAGGGATATCCACCATATCCCAGTCACTGATGAGATCTTCCATCTGCTCACGAAAGAGATCTCGAACCTTAGATCCACCCCATTTCTCCTCAGATCTAAGGATTGTATTAAAATTGCCTCCATAATACAATTAGAATATCCGATCTCGGATTTAATAGAGTTAAACGAGTCCCAAAATTTAGTTTTTCCCCATACAACATAGGCCCATATATATTTATTATAGGGACGTGCTCTTTTGAATCTTTCTTTTCAAGAATAACTGCTTATATCCAAAATTGTGATTTCATACTATCAATTAACTGAAAATGCATATCAGACCAATACATACGAAGTCCTCCTGATGCTCCTATTGAGTCTTTTGTTTTTCCAGTGTTTCATTTCCAGAATTACTGCACTATCTTATTCACATATTTTTCTTCGAGCTTTTTCTCTTGTAACAGGAGAATCCAGGGCTTTTCTTGTTTCGCTAGATCTCAAATCGCTTGGGTTTTAGGAGGGATTTTAGAGGAGCTTCCTGATTTCTATGGCATTTTTGAGCCTTTAAGGCCTTTAAATTTTAAAATGTTTTAGATAACCGTCTAATTTCCCATTTTCTTATTTTGCTCTACTTCTTTCTCTCAGATCACCTTCTTATGTGGGCATCCTTTCTTATTTTTGTTGCTTTCCGTCTCATGGATGTTGCCATCCTCTGCCCAATTAAGATATTGAGTCATATTTATATCCCATTTTATATAAGTGCCCTACAATAACAAAAAAATCCACAGCACTGACCACCAATTATTTCTTCTACTGTGTCGTAAACCCTTTAGGAGTTGTACCCATAGACAAAAATTGGATTATCTCTGCAAAATTTTCATCTGTGATGCACACAACAAAGAGTTGCGCATCAGGAAATCCTTCATAAATACTTGTAGGCTCGTTGCCATTCTCAATCCGAGAAAGGTGATCCAGTCCATCATTTAATCACCTTAGCTTCACAAATACTTCAAAGTCGTATTCCTGAAATAGCAATAACCACCTGCAAACCCCTCCCCCCCCCCGCCCCCCAACACAGGTACTTCAAAGCTGAATGGTCTGTGTACATTTTGAAGTGTGCACCCAACAAATAATGCTTGAAATTCTGGAGTGCATACACCATCACCAACCCTTCCTACTCTGTGGTCAAATAATTCTTCTTTGCCTTAGACAACTTTCTGCTTGCAAATGCAATTGGATGGTCAATATCACCTGTGCTTGGTTGGGCTAACGCTGCCCCTAATGCTATGCAGGATGCATCTACATGTACATGGAATTCCTTCTTCCAGTTAGGGAACACTAGAATAGGCGCGGTAACCATATTTTCCTTCAACACATCTAAGATTTTATGGAAATCATCATCCTAGCAAAACATCACATCCTTCTTCAATAATGTTTCCATGGGCGCAATGATCTGCGCATATTCCTTGATGAACTTCCTATAATATACTGTATGACCCAATGTTGCCCACAACTACTTTACATTCCTTGGAGGCTCCAGATTGATAATTACTGCAATTTTAGCAGGGTCCACCATCAACCCTTTCTTATAAACAACGTGGCCCAAAATTATCCCATATGGCATGCAAAAGCTGTACTTCTTCATATTAAGGGATATTTGATACTTCCTACAAGTATCCAACATTAGGCGAAGACTGGAAACATGCTTTTTTACTAACCCAAACACCATCCAATTATCAAAGTAAACCTCCAAAAACTTATGAATAAATTATTTAAAGGCTGTGACTACCACCCTAGAAAAAATCGTCGGGGAATTCTGAAGTCCAAAGGGCATAACTGTATACTAAAAAGAGACCCATTTTGTAGAGAAGGTAGTCTTACTTCGGTCTTTAGGTGCAATCTTGATTTGGTGATATCCTGAGAATCCATCTATAAAAGAGTAGGCTTCTTGACCTCGAACGTTTTCCAGGAATTCATCTATGAACGACGTAGGGAATGGATCATGTACACAAGCATCGTTCAAATTCCTTAGATCTACGCAAATTCGGATTTCGGTAAGTCAGGGTATCTTGAGGATACCTCATCCATCCACTCTACCTCCACCTCCACCTCTGCCGCATACACCTACACCTCCACCTCCACCTCCACATCAACCATTCAACATGGAAAACACATTGAAGATGCAGATATTTAAAGGGATAGGGAGCGAAGACCTCGAGCAATTCTGGTTTGTTGCAAATGCCGTGTGGATAGTGCAGCAGATAACTGACGATAATCTAAAGAAAGCGCAGCTAGTCACAACGCTGCAGGATAGGGCGCTGACTTGGTATATCAAGTTCTGTCAAGATAGACCTGGCACGACGTTGGCAAAGACTCAGCAAGCATTGAACAATGAGTTTAAGAAGCCTAAGTCTCAGGCGCAGTCTGTCACAGAGTTTAAGGAGATACAACAAAGGGTAAATGAATCCTTGTGGGATTTTGATCAGAGGCTAAAATGCCTAATCTGACAAGCTAATATGAACATCACAGATGATCAACACAGAGACTAGTACATTTCTTCGTTGTTGCCTCACCTAAGATTACCATTATCACAACAGAAGATAGGAATGCAAGCAGAGGCTATGGATATCACGATGAGGTTGGAAGCCTCGCCAGTACAAGATACGAATGTTGGAGTACAACAGATTCAGTCGCAATTGGCAAGTCTGCACATGGAGTTGCAGAGCTTGAAAACAGGAAAGGAAGCTCAACCAGAGGTGCGTGCTGAAGTCTGGTGTATAAAATGTAAGGACAAGGGACATGATAAGGATCATTTCCCTATTTATCAGAATTACCTGATTGGAGGAGGTCCTATGCCTTTGAAGCCTGAAAATATCGCTGGAGCGAGCACGGGAGTACCATTATGGTGCGTTATCTGCCAGATAGCTGGGAAGCACGAAACTGATAATTGTCATTTCTTGCAAAAGTTTTTTCAGACACCACAACAATTGTTTTGTACCTTCTGTAAATCGATTGGACACGATGAGAGAAACTATCGAAGTTACAAATTGATGATGGAAAGGACCCCTACCTATTGAATGCAGGCATAAAATCGGCCTCAAGATCAGGGTGAGGGTGTGCATAGGATTCCAAGGCCATGGAAGATGAAGAGGAGGAGGGGATGGCAGAGGTCGCGGACAAGTTATTTGTTATAACTGTGGCAAAGCTGGACATTTTGCGTGCGACTGTTAGAACCCAACACATCCATCTTCTCAATATTGTAGACAATTCAATCATGTGAGATAAGATTTCCCAGTGCTGATTGCCAAGATGAAGGAGAAAAAGACACAACAACCTATGCAGAACATCTAGATGAGGAGGGCGGAGCCTCGCGAAGAGGATCATAACATCAATACCATTACGCACAGTGGTATGGCCATAGGAGAAGATAAGGGAAAGCAACCAAAAATAGAAGGATGGGTCTGCAAGGCTGCTGAAAAGGAAGTCAGGTTTGACCTCAACCAAGCTAAAGAAACTTTTATGGAGGCCAAGAAGAATTTTGCTGAAGCTTCTACGTCTGGGAGTCAAGAGAAATCAGCTGGGAATAGTGAAGTGCAAGATGTGGATCCTTCGCTATTAGCCACTTTTCTCAAAACTTGTATGAAGTTGTTGAGGGATCAGAAGGTGGTAGAAGGGCTCTAGGATCTGATTGACAATTGCATGACAAAAATTAAGATTCCTTCAGAACAACGCACTATGAGGAAACTAGGTAAACACAAGAAATGGACCGGGCGTGAGATGAGGTTAACCACGCAGATCAAGGAGTATGAAATGGACCAAGTCATCCTGGATTTGGGTTCTAATGTGAATGTACTACCTAAGAAGACATGGGAAAGGATGGGAAGACCTGCGCTACAATGGTCTCCTATATAGCTATGCATGTCCAATCAGTAGAATATCATTCCTATGGGGTGCCTATACGGGGTAACAATGGACAATGAAGGAACGAGTGCATTGGCAGACTTTGAGGTAATTGAAATAGTGGATGACAACAATCCTTACCCTGTGCTACTATGAATTGATTGGGCCTTCAACATGGATGCGGTGATTAATCTGAAGAAGCGAAGGATGAAATTTGAGAATAAGGCACTCAGGGTTATTGTGACATTGGACCCTGCTAAAGGAGCACGCTACACTGAACTAGTCTACGATTATGTGGAAGATGATGATCTAGATCATATATATACAAAATAATTGTGTGTGATGAAGATTGGATCAATGCCACTGCATATGGGAGGATCACGTGGGATAGAGACAACTTCTGTACCTCAGACTCAGATGAAGAGCTTGAACACTAGAAAAATCGGTTGCATGAAGTCTCTACGCTACATTGCAATATGATGAAAAACTCACTGCGGTGCGTATCTATGTAGGTAAGAAATATCCAACATTATGATGGTTTGAATGATTTTAATCTCTTTTTGGATGAATTTGAAAGGGAGGTGCCCGAGGAACATCGATTCGAGGCACTTGAATTGGCACAACGCGCTACACCTTCCCGTTGGTGGGGTACGCTTAAGGAAATCTTCCCTGATTGGAGGGAATACAAGAGGATAATGAAATTAAGGTTTGGATATGCTAATACCCAGATGACTAAGAAATATAGTGGAAAGGATGATCCACGTGACAACTTGGTGCAATGGACTAAAGCTTGGGGAGAAGAGCCACAACTGGAATGGGTGCATATCTTTTGTCATACCCTCGATACTATCTCAATGAACTGGTATTTGGAAACAGGGCTATGCCATGGGACGACTGAATGGGACATCTTGAGGGAGAGATTCTTATTAACTTTCATCTTTGAGGATGGATTTGAGTGCATTGATGAAGCGCTCCAGGAAATTAAGGTCGCTATCTTTAGAACACTTGAAGAGCCAGTAGAATGGGTTCAACTGGATTGGAGTACATAGCTGTGCCATGTGCTGGAATGCTACAATGTGATTGCAAAATAAGAAGAAGATGATCTGTGAAAAAATCAATATTCTAGAGACTTAAGGACAACGTGAGGTTGAAGGACCTAAAGCAGAGAACCTTGATATATGAAAACCTTTGAAGACCAGGCAAGTAAACATTGGATCCAATGCACAACCTATGTTTGCAAAGATAGGATATTATTGGGATGAAGATACAATTGATAAAGTTGTGGAGTTGCTGTGTGAATACCAATACTTGTTTCCTACTAAGCTATCAGACCTGAAGGGAATAGTAGGGGACACAACAACGAAGCTGTGGACATAGTTAGAACAAAAGTACATGCAACCACTAGGGAGCGTGCAGAAGGATCTGCGTGAGTTGCAGATTGAAACAGGTTGAATTCAGGTGAGCATGGGACAAGCAAGTGGGATTCAAGCGAGCCTGCAGCAAGCGAGCACTTTAGTGCTAGACACAAACAGAACTCTAGACCTCAGAGTTATTCCTTTACCAGATGGTTCACTGTGCATAGAAGCAGATGAAGCAAATGCCCAACTCAGATAGATAAAAGACTTGGGTGTCAACTTAGCCGCGCTGCCTATTCAGACCCTCCATGCGCTTCATCGGGGGGGTATCAGATGAGCTCAGGATCAGGGAGTAGTGCGCACTATTAGTTATCAATGAATTCAAGATGAATAATGAGCATATTTTTGCAGAAAAGGCTCAGGGATGAAGGAAAAGGAAGAATTGGTTGCGCGGAGGCAATGCATGAAGGCGAAAATTACATAAGCATGTTAGACATTGCCAGAACTTCACATTCCAAAAGATGCGGTGTTGGCTTGGTGGGGCCTAACCCGGGTTCAACGTTAGTTATTGAAACAAACCCCTACACTGTTGGCCCTTTCGGCATCAGCCCATGGAGCGCGGACCGAAGTCTCACCCGAAGTAGTATGGGGGGATGCTGGAACCAAGTTTCCGCACCCTGAGATGGTCGTGATGTCGGTTTATTCCTTCTGTTGTTGCTTTCGCACATGTTGTTAAGTTCTAGGGCTCTGTCTGTCTAGCCCCTTATTCCGCCCTTCGATACCTCCGCAAGAGGGTACAATTGACCTTCATGCAGCCCTAACCTTTAGTTCAGGTACTTTCGCATTGCTAAAGTAGCATATAGAATAGGTTCCAACTTATCCTTAAGTGTTTAATTATCTTAATAAAAAATCATAGTTAGCACCACATAAACAGATATTCTTACCTGTGTTCAATTAACCAACGTAATTACATACATTCACGCGTCACATAAGCATTGTAAGTGAAATTCATACACAATATGACAAGATACATTAAAAGGAAACAAAGACACAAAATTTGTAGAATGCTTCTATTTATTGATATCTTCAGATGATTATAGACTCTATCTGCCCTGCACACACAAATGCAAGGGTCTGTGCACTTAGTTGCGGACTTCCATGCTAGGCCTCTACGCACTCAACTACAGAGCCTCTACCTACACTAAGACTCGAAACTTAGACTTCTCTCCTTATCGCTCAAGAATTCTTCTTAACTTACTACTTATTACTTAGAGCTTACTTACTTAGCTCTTTTTATACAATCCCATGGTCCATGGACCATGGGTAGATCTTTACAATTGATTTACACTTTACAAAATAAGGGTAGACAACCCTTTATGACTCATGATACCTTCACACTCCGCGACCACAAAATGTGAAGAATTTACAACTTTATTACAAAATTTGACCAAAAACATGGGCTTTTAGCCCCAAAACTGTCCTTGGGGGATCCCGTTCCCAACAGGCCCCCAACACAAACATCGTGACTCGTCCTAGAGTCACTCAGCAAGCGTGGAGATCTTAGCACAAAGACCCCCCAGCGCGACCTGTATGACCACAACCTCGGTAGTGCATTGTGTGGCCACCTGCTTCGCATCTTCAACCATCTGCTCGACCACTGCTCCTGAACTGTTGACCTGAAGCATTTGCTGAGCTGCTTACAGAGTCACAAGATTTCCTTCAATAGAGGCCGTAACCACATAAGCCTCATCCATCCAGGGCTTCAGTTGAGCCTTCAACACTGTTTCCTTGTGCTGCGTTTCATCCACCAGTTCTTTCAGCTGCTTAGCCTCCTGTAGATTTGCCAATATTTTTGTGAGCGTGACGGTTCGTGATGTGCCTTTGAAATCATCATAGCACTGCTGTAGCTCGCGCGCTTCTGTCTCTAGTCGCTATACATTAGGGTCCTCCTGCAGGCTCTTCAGGACCTTCAACGAATGTTCAAAGTGTCGTGTGCAGTCTGCCACTGCACTGTCAACCTCCGCTATTGCCTCTGTGACAGTGGTTGAACACTGCTCCTTCACTTATGGCGGAGTTGAGGGCTGGACCTTCAACTGTAATTAAGTGATCTATAGGTTCAACTCCAACTAAACCTGTGCCATCTTTGTACAAGCATCACACACCCCTGTAGCCAGTTTGCAGACACACACCTTGACTGGTTCATCCTCAGGAATGGCCAACTCTGGGACCATTCAGAATGCCTCCTACACTACCTACATTATACGCTTGTTTTGGTTGGTTGTCTCGGTCATGGCAATGATGGAAGAGTCTTGCTGTAGTGCTATCTTCTCATTGTTAATTCGCTGCTCGTTGATCACTTGTAGGGCACAATGCTCATGGACTCTCAATTTTGCAATCATTCCATCCTACAATAGGTGGAGCGCTTCACTAGGGAGCGTTTCCAGATTCAACCCTACTCCCTTGAGGGTGCTAACAGTGGGCCTGTTAGCTTCATTCTGCGTGGTCAGTGCTCCATCGGACAGCACTATTGCGCTGGAGGCCTTCGTGCGGAGCATCTCAACAGCCTTTGAAGTGCCGATGGCAAGGCTAGTGGACACCGTGCCAGCCTGTGACACGTGTGTTTGTATCTCTTGCAGATCTATCTGGATAGCCCCAAGTATTAGTTGCTGTTGCTGCTCAAACTATTGTAGGGCCTTTCCAGTGACATCCCGCACCGTGTCACCGATGTCATGCAAATCACCCTCTATGAGGGTAATTGGGTCCAACGATGTCTTCATGGCCTTGGATTTCTTCTTGGACCCTCCTTTCTCTTGCTCCCTTGGATGTTTTATGCGAGCGGATGTCGCCTATGGGTCCACACTGTGCTGCTCTATTTGCTCGTCCATCTCTTCCTCTATCTCAGGTGAATATGACCTCACGCCTTTGTCAAAGCCCTGCTCTGTTCTTCCTGTTTGTTTCTCAATCTGCTGGGCAGCGTTGCAGTCCGTCTGGGCCTTTTCAACGACCTCCTTCTTTCTCTTTTCGGCCAGTTGCGTCATCTTGAGCTTGGCCTCCTCCTTCTTTCTCTGCGCGACAAACTTGCTCCCTCCCACCGCCAAGTCTGCTGTAGTGCACCATTCTGCTGGCCAGCGATCAAGTACTGTATCAATGGCATCATCTGTTGCCAGGTAAGGCAAGTCATACCATGTCTGCGCAGGGTCTTCCCTGCCTTGATGGACACATGGTGAAAATATGATTTAAACTCAGCATAGCCCTGCAAGTTGGAAAACACTATAGGCGACAGCCGTGGTTTGCGATTGATGGACATGCGGATGTTCATCTCCATCAAGATCCAAAAGATCTTATTGTCCTTGATACACTACACATCCTTGGCCGCCCACAACGAAGCATACTTCATTGCTTTTGGTAGGTCTAGCGCGACCGAAGGGAATTGACTGTCTTCTGACAGCTCCCATGCTACCAGCACAATAGACAGAAAGATCCACGCGTAGTGGAATGTCTTATTGAGCTCCTGTGCCTTGCAGTAGTTCGCAAGGAACTCACCGCGTAGATAGTCTGCCCAATTGAACTAGACTCCTTCGGCGCATTGGGCTACTAGCACGACAACAGGCGCCGTCACCTCATCGGCGCAACACTTCCTTGTCTCCTTCCCTACCAAAATCTGCATAGCCACCTTTACAACAGGGTCACAGATGCTAGATATGGCATATCCACATGGCTTCTTTACCATCTTAAACTTTTCTTTCATGGCCTCTGTGAGGGCCTGCTCACCACCATTTCCACTAAATATCATGGCTGGATTTTCTCCTATGTAGGGCAACCACGTGATCCTGTTGATCAACTTGTCAGTGATGGGTATTACCTCCTCTAGCCACAGAAACCCATCATGCACCAAGCATAGCAGCTGCTTGATGACCAATACTGTAACCGAGGTACGGTTGTAGTGCGGCACCCATAGGAGGTTGAGCAGACCTGCCTTGTCTACTCCTCTTAGCCACCTTCGCATCTCCAATGCAGTCGTCTCAGTGGTTGTATAGATAATGCAGTGCATTAGTTGCTTGGTTGCCAAGTGTGGGAACTTCTCATGGTCAGCCAAGTCCTAGTCTTCAAGTTTTAACAGAGGAACCGCCCCAAGTACGTTCCTTCAAAACCAATTTTATCTGGCAGCAGAGGGGTTTGCAAGGGTACCTTTCTCTCATCGATATCTTTCAGGACCTTGGTCTTGCCTTTGCACGGAGGGACGTACTTAGGAAACCGAGTGATAGGGTCAGCACCTTGGGCTTCAACTTCCTCCACGTCTATCCCCACATCCTCCTCATCCATCGGGATGTCTTTGATTTCTTCCTCCTCCAGCTCTAGATTGATGGCTTTGCCTTTTTCCTGTGTAGTGGGCTTATCCTTCAATGGGTTTCTTCTCGGCGATGCACGCACCAATATTTCAGGCTGGTTTCCCTTCTTATCCTTCGTGCTCTCCTTGGTTGGGGTGGGCTTTGGTCTCGGCATCCTTGGTGATTTGGGGACTTCTGTTAATACTTCGACAACCTCTGGAGCAACTGCTTCATCTCGCTAACCACTTCTGGCATATCCTCCTCGGCGGTCACTGCTTCGGTGTCCATAGCTATTGCAGGTATCAACATAATGCTTCTCAACAATGCTTGTGATGTCTCTGGTAAGTTCTCATACACTGAACTCGCTATCAGAGCCTCGAAGAATTCTCGGTTCATGTGTGCCTAAGAGCTCAACAACTCAATTCTCAAAATGCCAAGTGTTTTTCACTGGACAACCACCTGTAATTTATAGGGCATTTTGAATTCAAATTCGACTGTTCCCCCCAAATTCAGTTCATTAATGTCGTATTGGCGACAAATTTTCAAGGATCTAACCCATAAATTCCGTCTTAAATGATGGTCGCCCACTCCATTTGGTCACATTTCTACCGTCAAATCATGAATAGTGACTTTAATGGTCACTTTCTGACCAGCCTACGCAATTTCTCCTTGGGTAGCATAGCTCCCTTCGCGCTACTGCGAACCCTATGACACTTCCTTGCTTCGCACGATCCTCCAATCCCATAGCCGCCCAACCCGAGCAGTGCATTTTATAGTCTCGTGCCTCCTTTAAGCTGCCTGGAGCACTAAGACTGTGCTACCTTCATATAGTCACATGGTCAGACCACCGGTGTATGGCTTCAATTGACTACCCTTCACCTTCCCTAGGAAGGGATATCCATTCAATTTGACCAAATGAACCGCTCCTCCATGGGTAATCTCCTTAATGACAAAGGGCCCTAACCAGTGCATTCTAAATTTTCTTGGAAATTTATCAAACTTGTCATATAACGAAACCAGGTCATTTTCCTTAAAGGTGCACAACTTAATGTGCCGATCATGCCATGCTTGTTCGCGCTGCTTTTGGACTTGTTGATGAAATCCAGTTAGAAATATTTCATCCTCAAGCTCAGCCAGCTGTGTGAGCCTCTCCTCCAGGGCTCCACTATCCATCATACCTGTGAGTGCCACTATGCATAGACTAGGCACAATGTATTCCATGGGCATCACCGTTTCTACACCATATACAAGCCTAAAGGGTGTTTGTCTAGTCCATTTCTTGCATGTCGTCTGATAGGCCCATAGTACTGCAGGTATGCGCAGGTCCTAATCACTTCGCTGAGCATTGAAAACCTTGGTCAATGCGTTCTCCAACACTTTATTGAATGCTTCCACTGTCCCATTAGCCTGTAGGTGATAAGGCGTGCTCTTTTGATGATATACCTGAAATTCCTTCGTTAGCGCGCTGATCGTCTCATTCAGAAAGTGCGTACCGCGATCACTCATCAAAATATTTGGACACCCAAATCGCGTCAGTACATAATCAAAGAGGAACTTTTCAGCAATCGCGCCTGTGCAATCCTTTATAGGTTGTGCCTCCACCCATCAAGTCAAATACTCCATCGCGGTGATAATGTATCTCGCTCCTGTATTCTTCCCTTGAGGCTGAATTGATCCCACAAAATCTATCACCCATTTCTCAAAGGGTTGTAATGTCATCTGTGGATTCAGAGGCAGCTCATCCCTCCGTGATGGCCTGCCATTTCTTTGACACACATCACACGCTTTCTAGTAAGATTTTGAATCCTGATGGAGGGTTGGCCATCACAACCTTGCGCGTATAATCTTCTGCGCGATTGCTCTCCCTGCATAATTTCCTCCCGCGACACCCCCATGAGCGTCCGCAAGGATACTACTCCTTTCAAACTCCGATATATACTGTCATAATATTTCATCAGACCCCATTTTGTATAGATGCCTAGCAATGACAGAAAGATTTTCCGCACACACCACTAACTCCTTTTGCTAGACGGTGCATCCTTCTGGGGCAGTTCCTATCGTTAGGAAGTGTATGATATCTTCAAAATGACCATCCACGATGCGCACTACGAATAGCTGCGCGTCAGGAAATCCTTCCTCCAAATTAGTGGGATCTTCCCCTGTTTCGATGCATGACAGATGGTCTGGTCCTGCATTCAGTTGCCCAGGCTTCACAATAACTTCAAAATCATACTCCTGGAAAAATAACAACCACCTCCGGATTCTCCCCCTAAACACATGCTTATTGACCAAGTATTTCAACGCGGAATGATCTGTATACATATTAAAATGGCCACCCAACAAATAGTGTCTAAATTTCTGGAGCGCGTATACCATGGCTAACCCTTTGTGTTCGGTGGTGGAATAATTCTTCTCTGCCTTGGATAACCTTTTGCTTGTGAACACTATAGGATGGTCCAAGTCTCCTCCACCAGCCTATGTCAGTGCTACTCCCAACACTATACATGACGAGTCGACATGTACATGAAACTCCTTCTTCGAATATGGGAATACTAGAATCGGCATGGTGACCATATTTTCTTTCAATACATCTAAGCTTTTCTTACAGTCCTCATTCTAGTAGAACATGACATCCTTTTTCAACAACTTCTCCATAGGCGCGGTGATCTGGGCATAGCCTTTGATAAACTTTCTGTAATATCCAGTATGTCCTTGGGTAGCACACAACTATTTCACACTCCTCGGTGCTTCCAAGTTAAGTATCATTGCGATCTTTGCAAGATCTACCATCAGTCCCTGTCTACAAACCACATGACCTAGCAGGGTCCCAAAAGGAACACAAAACAAGCACTTCTTCAGATTGAGCGTGATCTGGTATCTCCGACAGGTATCTAGCATCAGGCGCAAACTTTCTACATGGCATTTCACCAAGCCAAACACAATCCATTCATCAAAGTACACTTCTAGGAACTTATGAATAAATTCCTTGAACGCCGCTATGACTACGTGCAAAAAAATCATAGGTGCATTCTTCAATCCGAAAGGAATTACAGTGTACTGAAAACATCCCCACTCATTCATGAAGGTCATATTTCTCCTATCCTCCGACGTGATTTTGATCTGATGGTACCGAGAGAACCCATCAGTGAAGGAATGTGCTTCCTATCCACATACATTATCCAACACTTCATTAGTGAACGGAGTCGAGAAAGGATCATGTACACAAGCATCATTCAACTTCCTGAGATCTACACATATCCTTTTTTCATCCTTCTTCTTCTTTTCCTGTACCACCATTGGGCTTACCCAATCAGATTATTTTACAGGCTCAATGATGCCTGCCATGAGCATCTTGTCTAGCTCTAAGTGGACCTTCTCCTTATACTTCGGATTGAGATGGTAAGGCCGTTGCTTTACCGTTTTCGCGTCGGGCTTCAATGTGATCTTCAAAACACCTAGGTCTCCGATTATCCTTTTTAGATTCGTAAACTTGGTAGGGAACAAATCCTGGTATTTGCGAAGCAATTTAGTGACCTTATCCACCTTCGTGTCATCCTAGTAATCTCCAATCTTCGTGAACTTGGGTTTTACCCTCGTACCAATATTTACCTGTTTCATTTTTAGTGGCACGGTTATATCAAGATTCTCAACCTACGGTCCTTCAACCTTGCGGTGACCTTCTGTTTAAGGGATGTTAATATTTAGTGGATCCTCATCTTCCTCTTCAGCAGTTACGTTATAGCATTCTAGCATGTGAATCAGCTGAGTAGTCCACTCGGGTTGAATTAGGTCCAAAGGATCTTGTGGTATCCTAAATATTGTTGCTTTCACCTCTTGTAGCACTTCGCCAATACAGTCAAACCTGTCTTCAAAGCTAAATGTCATTATGAACCCTTCGTGTAGAATATACCATTCATCTGTACCATGGTGGAGCTCCGTTTCTAAGTACTAGTTCAACGAGATGACATCCAGAGTGTGACAGAACAAGTGCACCCATTTAGGTTGGGGCTTCGCTCCATAAGCCTTGGCCCACTTGGCCAAGTGTGCGCTTGGATCATCCTTCCCATCATACTTGTCTATCATTCATACCTTCAGCTTCCCAAAGCATGTTCTCATCATCCTCCTACATTCACGCCAATCATCAAAGCTACCCTTGTGCATACCCCACCATTTGGCGGGCGTAGCATGTAGTGCCTAGTCCAAAGCCTAGAAGCGCTGCTTCTTTGGTACCTCCCTCTCAAATGCATACAAAAATACGTCTACATCATTTAGGCCATCATAAGTGGGCATATTTCTTACCTCTAATGACACACAGCATAGTGATCGGGTCATCATGTTACAACTTAGCATGGTTACTTCATGTAACCGATTCTGCCAATGCTCTAATTCTTCATCAAAGTTCGAGGTGCAGGAACTCTTGCAATCCCATGTAATTCGTCCATCCACTGTTGGATTCACCCAATCTTGGTCTCATGCTGTTATCTTATATATACAGTCCAGATCGTCATCACTCTCATAATTGTAGACTGGTTGAGTATAGCGCTATCCTTCAACAGGGTCTAGGGGTACTAATACGCGGAGTGATTTCTTCTCAAATATCATCTTTCGCTTCTTTAGGTTGATTACCCCGTTCATATCAGTAGCTCAATCAATGCCAAGGAGCGTAGGGTAGGGGTTGTTTTTATCCACAATTTCTATTATTTCAAAGTCAGCCAACACATTTGTGCCTTCAATATCTACAGTCACCCCTTGTAGCCACCCCATGGGGATGATCTTTTTCTGATTTTCCATCCTTAACTTAATCAAAGACCACTGCAACACGGGTCTTCCCATCCATTCCTAAGTCTGCTTCGGTAGGATGTTCGCATCTGTCCCCAAATTGAAAATAACCTGATCCATTTCATACTCTCCTATCTGTGTGGTCTGTCTCATCTCTCGTCCTGTCCTTGTTTTATGCTTACCAATCTTTAGTACCACGCGCGGTTCACTCAAAGTGTTTCTGGCGTATCTATTTATAATTTCCTGTAATCCCTTCATGGCCTTACAATCGCGCAAAAACTTCATGCAGGTCTCTAGAAAGGTCGTAAGAATAGAAGGGTCCATTTCCTAATCAGGCTTATCCTTGCTGCCTGAGGTGGAGGCCTCAGCGAAGCTCTTCTTTGATTCCATAAACATTTCGCGTGTGTGCTCCAAATAAAATTCATCCTCCTTCGCCAAAGCTTTGTGAACCCATGTGCTGTCTTCAGTTTGTTTCCCCTTATCATCCCCTATTGCAATTCCACTTCAGAGCACTATATTTACATTTGAATCCTCTTCGTGAGGCTTAGACCTCATCATTTGTAGGTTCTGAGTCAGCTGAGGTGGTAGCGCCCCTTGTCGCGTATCCTTGCTATCATCGTAGGGAAGTCTTTCATTTCATGATCAAACAAAGTGCAATATTTGCATGAAGAATGTGTTGGGCTAGTGCAATCGCGGGCATAGTGTCTTGGTCCTCCATAATTGTAGCAGATTAGTTGTCCCCAACCTCTGTTGGGTCCTCCTCCGCCTCGGCCTTGTCCATGCCCCTGAAAGCCTATTTGCGCCATTCCTACGCTATGGTTAGGGGGCTACTTTTCTACCTGAACCCTATAGGCGGGTGTTCTGTCCATAATCAATTCATATCTTCTGCAATTGCGTTTATCATGCCCTACCAACCTATAGAAGTTGCAGAACATTTGCTGTGGTGTTTGTACAAACTTTTGCAGGAAATGAGAGTTATCTGTCGTATGTTTTCCTGCTACCTGACATATAGCGCACCACAATGCAGGCCCCACGCTTGGTCCTGCTTGGGCCTCTGGCCTCAAAGGCATTGGTACCATCTTGCAATATAGTTCACAAAGAGCAGGCAATGGTCTTTGTCATGCCCCTGACCTTTACATTTCAAGCACCATACCTCTTTGCGCACCTTTGGTCAAACTGTTCTGTCTTGCTTCAAACTTTGCATTTCAAGGCAAAGATTTTGCAATTGTGCATGGATCTACTGAACCCTCAGATTTAGATCCTACATTGTTGTTTCATGCAGCCTCATTGCAATCTCCAAGGCCTCTACCTGAGTTGTTATCTTCTACTGTGACAACGCAACCTTTAGGTGTGGCAGGAGTGAAGCCACAAACTATTTGCGGTGCTGTCCATCTGTTAAGTTCATATTAGCTTCGTGAATTTTACACTTCAACCTCTAATCTAATTCCCAAGGTGTCTCGCCTGGTTTCATTGCGATTTCCTTGAACCCCACAATCGACTGTGCCTCGGATTTAGGCCTACTGAATTCTTTATTTAGCACGGTCTAGATGTCCGCTACCCCATCATTTGGGTTATCAATAGAGTACTTGATGTACCAGGTTATCGCGTGATCCTGCAAGGAACTAACCAATGTTTCCTTCTTCATGTCATCATCTGTGATGCCCTAAGATTCCCACACAATTTCATGACGAACCAGAACTGGTTTGAATCCTCATTTCCCAAGCCTTTGAACAAAGGCAGCTTTACTGAATTTGTCATGCTGAACTCTGGTGGAGGTGGAGGTGGTATGGGTGAAGTCGCAGGTGATGGTGGTGAAGTTGGAGGTGGTGTGGATGGAGGCAGAAGTTGTGGGAATCCTTGTCTTATTAACTGAATAGCACTTCGTGGAGAAGCCTGCGCTACTCCCTCTTTGTCACCCAATGGAGGTGAAATCAATGGAATATATTCAAGACCCTTTCTCCCTTCATTCCTATAAATCTTTCCACTTCGTGTAGCTTCGAACATCGAGGTAGCTGCATAACCAATTTTTCTCACAATAACATTTTAATCCAGGTATTCAAAGAGTTTAAGTGCTTACCTCGCGGACCTTTGAAAAAGTGTCACTCTGCCTCGCTGTAGCTGACTGAGGTATCGACCACGAATTCAGTCACAAATCCTCCTATGATGCGATCGACCCAATGATCGACAGCGCGAGTGATCTTATCCTTAGAGGCTTCTAGTCTTTGTACTAGCTCCAGGGTGCAAACAATAGGACCGTCAAGTCTCCACCTTCCTTGGCTATCTGCTAGCTTCCCGATCCACTCGTATAGCTCAACCAGAAAGGAACAAGAAAAGACCTTGTGGATTTCTCTATATAGGTACCTGTCCAGCCACTGTTCCTTTGTTAGTCATGGATTTCTATTCTCCTGCGTCGTGAATTTATGGATCTTCCTATCCAACTAGTCTCTCATCTTTTTCTTAGTTGGATTCCAATGATGTGACATCACACATCTCTTATGCAGATTCTGGTCCTCGAAACGGAACCAATTGTTGGCTTGGTGGGGCCTGACGCAGGTTTAGCATTAGTTAGCTAAACAAATCCCTACACTACTAGCCCTTTTGGCATCAGCCCGTGGAGTGCGGACCAAATTCTCAACTGAAGCAGTATGGGGGGATGCTGGAACCAAGTTTCGGCACCCTGAGATGGTCGTGATGTCGGTTTATTCCTTCTGTGCCTGCTTTCACACATGTCATTAAGTTCTAGGGCTCTGTCTATCTAGCCCCTTATTCCACCCTTCGATACCTCCGTGAAAGGGTATGATTGACCTTCACACAACCCTAACCTTCAGTTCAGGTACTTTCGTGCTACTAAAGCAGTGTATAGAACAGGTTTCCAAGTTATCCTTAAGTGTTTAATTATCTTACTAAACAATCATAGTTAGCACCACGTAAATAGATATTCTTACTTGCGTTCAATTAACCAACATAATTACATACATTCGTGCATCACATAAGCATTGTAAGTGAAATTCATACACAATATGACAAGATGCACTAAAAGGAAACAAAGACACAGAATTTGTAGAATGCTTATCTTTATTGATATCTTCAGATGATTACAGACACTATCCGCCCTGTGCACACAACTACAGGGGTCCGCGCACTCAGCTGCGAACTTCACCCTAGGCCTCTGCACACTCAATTGCAGAGCCTTTACCTATACTAAGACCTGAAACTTGGACTTCTTTCCTTATTGCTCAAGACTTATTCTTAAGTTACTACTTATTACTTAGAGCTTACTTAGCTCTTTTTATACAATCCCATGGTCCATGGACCATGGGTAGATCTTTACAATTGACTTACACTTTACAAAATAAGGGCAGACAACCCTTTATGACTCATGACACCTTCGCGCTCCGTGACCACAAAATGCAGAGACTTTACAACTTTATTCCAAAATTTGACCCAAAACATGGGCTTTTAGCCCCAAAACTGTCCTTGGGGGATCTCGTTCCCAACATGCAACAACAGCAATGAAGATTCAGGAGTTGGTTTCCGCAGTTAGAGAATTGAAGGATGAGGTCAGAAGAGTAACATTTGAGTTCCAAATGAATATCTCAGAGCTCGAGTTGAAATTGTAGCCAACTATCTTGCCAGAAGTTAGGGAACAACATGGAGCAACTATCGGAGAAAGTATGGCCACCTTGGTTGCAACCATCATAGGCTGCACACTAATCTTTGAGCGGGTAATGGAACTATGGATGAATCTGCAGGAGGACCCAAACCTACAGAAACTTGGCACAAATTTCAGGGAGCTGTAGTGACAGTTTGATGAACTCAGGGTGACTGCACGCACTTTGACGCCAGCCCAGCGCTTCGCTCATCTAACAGAAGGAAAACAACTTCAAACGCAGATTGAGGAGTGAAAAGGAAAGAGGTTGTCTTAATGGCTAGAATATATCCATGGATAGAGGAAGAAAGTCAACTTCCTCTGTCAATCCAGGAAAAATTGAAGACACTCCAGCAAACTCAAAGGACGATGCACCTCACGATGGAGGGTCGACTACAAAAAAACTAGTAAAGGAAGTGCAACGGTCCATGGTGCAAGGTTCTGGTGACATAGCTGTGTTGAATATGGAGTTCAGCGACCTTCACAACAAGATAGAGGCACTAGCTAAGTGACTCGAGGGTGAGTCACCCAATTTGTGTTGGGATGGGGTCCCTGGGTTCAAATTTGTTAAGTTTTGAGTCAATTTTGTAATATCTTGTGGTAGCGAATGTAAAGTCACTAAAAAAAGTGGAAAGCAGAGTGTGAAGCTATTAGAGGTTAAAGGGTCTTTAGTCCTTTAGTTGGGTAGGTGATAGAGTTGTTCTGAGACCCGCCCATGGTATTGTAAAGAAAATTCTATATAAAGTTGAGTCATAGCACATCTTAGAAATAACATTTAGGGAAGAATCATTGTAAGGGAAAAGTGTTCAGGGAGGAAAGGTCTGTTTTCGGTTCTTAGGCAAAAGGGGAAGGCTCCTACAGATGCGTGAATGGAGACCTTGGTAATTGCGTAGGCTGAGTGCGCAGACCCCTACAACTGAGTGTGCATGGATAAGAAGTCTATATTTGAACGTTTCTATCTAATAAAGATTATTTTGAGATGAAATTGAATCATCTATGTCCTTTTATTTACTCCTGCAAAGTTTATGTATCTTCACTCCGTAATATGTTTAATATCAATTAATGCTTATTTATTGTGCAAAACTGGTAGATCTGTAATATTTATTCTTGATAAGTACAACTAAGTACCTTTGCGAAGATCTGGAAGCCGTTTTAATATATTTGTAGTAGTTATTTTTCGAAAGAATTATATCTACACAAAGGAAGATCTAAGCTGTAAGGGTATCAGAAAAACCATCACACATGCCTCTGGATGCAGAAACCTGGTTCTAGCATCCCCCAATACTGCTTTGGGTGAGATTGCAGCCTGTGCTATACAGGTTGTTTCTGAAAGGGCCAACAGTTAGGGTTTTTTTGGTTAGCATAGTTAAATATGAACCTAGGTCAGGCCCCACCAAGCCAACACAACCTTTGTCTTCTCATGAACTACCATAGGGCTAACTCAGTTAGATTCTTCTACCAGCTCAATAATCCCTTCTGCGAGCATATTCTCCAATTCTTCGTGCACTTTTTATTTATACTTAGGATTCAACCGGTATGGGTGCTTCTTCACCAGCTTCACATCTGGAATCAAATTGATCTCATAACACCCAGATCACCTACTATCCCCTTCAGATCAAAGAAATTTGTCAGAAATAAGTCTTAATATTCCTATAATAACTCCACAACTTTGTCAATTATGTCCTCATCCCATTAATCACTTATATTTGTGAACTTCAGCTGAGCGTCCTTCCCAAGGTTCACTTTCTTGGTTTTTAATGGTTTTGAGATGTCAGGGACTTCTACCTTAGGCCCAATGACTTCGTGTTGTCCCTCTGACTCAGGGATATTGATATTCCTAGGATTTTCCTCACCTTCTTTTGTGGTAACATTATAGCATTCTAGCGCATGGTGTAGCTACGTACTCCAGTCTGGTTGTACCCATGTGACAGGTTCTACATGCGTTCTGAATATTGTAGCCTTGATTTCTTGTAATGCTTTATCAATACACTCGAATCCATCCCCAAAACTTAATGTTAATATAAATTTTTCCTTCAGAATGTCCCACTCTATGGTTCTGTATCACAACTCTATTTCTAGATACCAATCCAACGGGATAGTATCCAAAGTGTGGTAGAATATGCGTACCCATTCAGGTTGTGGTACCTATCCCTGTGCTTTTGTTCAACGAGCCAGATGCTCGCACGGGTCATCCTTCCCTATATATTTTTCAGCAATGCGATTATTGACATATCCAAATCGTAGCTTCATCATCCTATTGTATTCCTTCAAGTCTACAAATTTGTTCTTATGTGTACTCCACCATCTAGCAGGCATATCTCTCAACGCGATGTCTAATGCCTGGAGCCGATGTCCCTCCGATACATCCCTTTCAAATTTATCCAGAAATAAATTTACATCTTCTAAGCCATCATAATATGATAAATTGTGTACCTCAGTAGAAATACACTGGAGTGACTTAGTCATCTTATTGCATCGCAACGTCAATACTTCATGCAATAGATTCTGGTAATGCTCGAGCTCCTCATCTAAATCTGAGCTGTAGAAGTTGTCATTTGCCCAAGTAATTCACCCATCCACTGTAGGGTTGATCTAATCCTCATCCTATGCAGTAAGCTTATAGATTTGTTCAATATCATCCTCTTCATAGTAATCTCGGACTGGTTCAGTATACCGCACACCCTCAGGTGGATCCAAAGGAATAATGACCCTTAGTTCCTTCTTCTCAAACGTCATGCTGTGCTTCTTCAGGTTGATGACTGCATTCATATCAAATGCCCAATCAATTCATGGCAGCGTCGGGTAGGGATTACTGTCATCCACTATTTTGATTACTTCAAAATTAGTTATAGTGCATACCCATTCAATATCTACAGTTACGCCATGTTAGTGTTCCATAAGAATAATATTCGGTTGGTTCACCATTCACAACTGAATTGGGGACCAATGTAGCACTGTATTTCTCATTCTTTCCCAGGTATTTATAGGAAAAAAATTGCTTCAGATCCCAGATCAAGGATCACTTGGTCCATTTCGAATTCTTCGATTTGTGCAGTCAATCTCATCTCTCGTCAGTCCTTTTCTTACCCTTGTCTACCTTATGCACTGTGCATTGTTCAGGTAGTGGATTACCCTTTCCAACGTAGTTATCTATCAACTCTTGCAGTCTCTCTACTGCTTTCTAGTCCCTTAGGAGCTCCATGCAACTCTATAAGAAGGATGTCAACACTAAAGGATCTGTTTCCTGAGCACCAATGATCTCTTCAAGCTTCTCCGTTCGTGTACTCTGAGCCCTTGATGTGGAAGCTCCTAAATCCACAAAACTCTTCTTCTTTTCCATAAAATTTTCCTTTTCCTTACTCAAATCGATTCCAACATCTTTGTTAGTAGCCTTGCGCACTCATATATTTTCTTCTGGTTGTTTTACGACGGCTTTATCTTCCGCGATAGCTATACCGCTTCGCATAACTATATTAACACTAGGCCCATATTCACATGGTTCTGATCTCATCATCTGGATGTTCTGAGTGGGTTGCTGGGTCTTCTTCTCTTGCATCTTTGCGATGAGTACAAGACAATATTCTATAAGATGATCAAACTGTCGGCAATATTGACAAGAGGGGTGCGTTAGGTTTTGACAATCTCATGCAAAGTGGCCTAGTTCTCCACAATTGTAACAAATAATCTATCTGTGACCTCTTCTAGCTCCTCCCCCTCATCCTCTTCCTCATCCCTGGAATCCTCCGTGTGCTGTAGTTGTGCCTTGATATTGTTGAGGATGTGTCTTAGTCTGTACTCTATATGTTGGAGTTTTATCCATCATTAACTCATGGCTTCAACAATTGCGCTCATCATGGCCTATAGACTTACAAAAATTGAAAAACAATTGTTGGGGAGTCTGCACAAACTTCTGTAACAAATGGAAATTATTTGTCAAATGTTTTCCTATTAAATGGCAAATAGTGCACCATGGAACTACACTGATACTCGATCCAGCAACATTTTTTGGCTTCAAGGGGACATGACCTCCCCCAATTAGATAGTTCTGATATACCAGGCAATGAACCTTGTTGTGACCATGGCCTTTACACTTTAAGCACCATACTTTTGTGTGGGTCTAATTTCGGACCTCTTTTCCCTTTTTGAGATCCTGCAACTCCATATGCAGGCTAGCCAACTATGACTGAATCTGTTGCACTCCCAGATTCATATCCTGAATAGGCGAGGCCTCCAACTTCATAGAAATCTCCAGTGCTTTAGCCTGCATTCCAATCTTCTATTATGACAATGGTAATCTCAAATGAGGTAACAATGAAGCAATATACCAATCCTTATGTTTCTCATCCAAGATCTGTAGATTAGCCTATTGTAGCAGACATTTCAAACTTTGATCAAAATCCTATGCAGATTCATTCACCTTTTGCTTAATTTCTTTGACCTCAGTTATAGATTGGGCTTGTGACTTAAGCTTCTTGAATTCATTATTCAACGCATCTTTCGTATCTTTCAATGACACAATTGGATGAGTTGTACTATACTTAATATACCTACTCAGGGCCCTATCTTGTAATGTTGTAACCAACTGTTCTTTTTTTAGATCGTCATCCATTATTTGCTATGATTTCCACACAACATTTGCTACAAACCAAAATTGTTCAGGGTCTTTTGTCCCCAGTGTTAGAAATTATATATTATGGAGCAATGGAACACATAAAATATTGCAGAAATATAAACACAGAAAACGCATAAAACAAGAGAGACACAGATATACGTGGTTCACCCAGTTTGGGTTACGTCCACCCCGAACAACCAGTCCTTCCTTTCTATTATCCAACAAAATGAAGAGACACAACCTACAACAGATTCGCTGTAATATCCTCTGTTTTCTCTCATAGTCTCACCTCTCTATTTCCCGCTCACAGAATACACATCTATCACACAACCTCAAATACAATGCCCTAATACAAAGAGAGGGGTTGCCTTCTAGGGCAAAAAACCCTAAACTAAACATAAGTTCTACCGTCAGATCATCCGCCTAATGAACATCCCAGATTGACTAGAAATTACTATACTTTTACAAGGCAATTTTACAGCTATTTTTAGCTTCGGGGGCGCTACCCCCAAAACCCCCCGCCAGGGGGGGGCTCCCCAATTTAGCCAACCATTTGTATAATTTGAACGTAATAGAGTAGAAGAAAAATTTGTGTTCCTCTGTGTACATGTATCTCTGCAACCACTCTTTTTTCGACATGCGTGGATTATTGTTTTCTTGAGCTGCAAACTCATGCAACTTCCGATCTATCCACTTTTCAATCTCCTTCTTAGTCAGTATCTAGTTATGCCACATCACACATTCCTTATATAGATCCTGGTTTTGGCAACTAAACCATTTTTTGGCTTAAGGGGGATTTGACCTAGGTTCAGAGTTAGCTGCGCTAACCAACAAAACCCTACACTACCGACTCTTTCAGAAACAAACCGCGTAGCGCAGGCTGCAATATCACTCGAGGTAGTATGGGAGATGCTAGAACCAAGTTTCTACATCCAAAGGACTATGTGATGTGTTTACGTTAAACTTAGGGTTTTATCCCGACCTTCATGAACCCTAACACTTAAAACCTAGAAATTACAACAACTAACAGTTAGCAAATCTAAAACCCTTTCCAATTGCGCTAAGCATTCATAACATCATGTAAATAAACATATCTTATTCCTCACGCATCTATTAAGTACTTTTCCATATTAATTTCATTCAACAAATAAAAAATACAGTAAACTTAGACATAAACAACAATATGCATATACACAGATAATTCCTCAAAACAAGTCTTTATTATACTTCAAATCTTGAATTATAGTCATTTCGACCCTATGCACACAGCTGCAGGGGCTTGTGCACTCAATAGAAGAATTACCAAGGTATCCGCGTACACAACTATGAGAGCCTTCCCCTTCGTCTAAGTACAAAATATGCAAAACAAACCCAAAAATTTCCCTTCTATGCTCTTCACTATCTTCCTATGGATTTTCTATGACTCCTTTTTATATGATTCTTACTTACAATACCATGGTCTGCGAACCATGGGCGGGTCACAAAACAACTTGAATCTTAACAAACTAAGGGGCTTTGACCTTTTTTCATTGTCCCTGTACTCCCCATCCACGATCTTGTAGGACCTCTACAGTGAACCCAACATGCTTTCCCATCATGAAGAAACTCCCAATATGTCCCTCTTCATGAGCAGAATAATTTTCCTTTGCATAATTTCCCAAGAATATTCCTTTTATCCCAATTTACAAGAATGACGCTATTGACTACTTTCCTCCTCGTGCTGATTTGCAGAGATTAAAACTAGCCCTTATGTGGTACAGCAAAATTGATCCCATTTTCCAGTTGCGCCGATCCTCTTTTGGAAGGTTTTTTAAATAAGGAGTTGAAGCTTCCATGTCTAGAAGCTTCGTAACGAAATTCTGGTAGATGGTTGGGCCGAATGGAGCCAAGGAAGTCAATTTGGGCTCCTTTCCCCTATTAGGATGGAACAAAATCAAGAGATAAGACCTTCTCCCATGATGAGAGGAACCATCTCCCATCCATCCAAGCTATATAAACATATATTTTTCCCAAGCAAAAGCTAGTTGGAGTTTTGGAGTAAGTTTGAATAATTAGCAAGTCATCTATAGCTTGTATCTTTCTAGTGTATGTTTGAGGGAGAATAGTGTGATTTTGGTTTGGTTTGAGACTAGAGGGAAAGAGGCCTTAAAACTTCTATTGTTGGGGCTATCCATGAAGTGCTAGCAGAAGTGTGGGAACCTGGATACGTCGGAGGAGACCAGCAACATCAAGGCACCGGTTGTAATCTCTTTCTGATTTATATAAATGCAACTATTGATTGATTTCCTACATGAAGTGTCATTTTACATCTTTATGGCTTAATGTTCCTTGACCTATTAAGTAGGTTGAATACAATATTGTATGCTATCACGTTTGTTGTTGTTGTTGTTTTCTTGTTTCAAGTATTCGAAGGAAGGAAACGAAAGATAGTTGGAGTGAGGAAGCAGGATCATCACCAAGCGGAATAGCGTTCTAAGAGGTAGGCCCTCTTAATTGATTCTAGATTAAGGAGATTTTCCATAGATTGTTTGTTTGTGGCTAGACCCACTCTCTCAGGCTAGAGGAATTGTTTGTGTCCGCACTGAGAATTTACCTGCACCACAAATTGGTGACTCCACTGGGGAGCCAATCCTTTTGTTTGATTGATTATCATTTTATGGTTTTGTGTGAACTTTTCTAGTATCACCATTTCCATTTAGTGTTCTCTGCTTTGCCTGGTTCACTGCTCGGAGCCTGAAATTTACAGTGGCATGTCTAGTCTTAGATTTTGAAATTTTTTCTTTTTTTTCCTTGAATCCTTGGTCAGCGCATTTATTTTTCTTATAGTCACGACGATCAGCGCGAGTTTCTCAAAAACATTCGCGCCGAATCCCTTTTGGCGCGTGTTGTCAGTGTGGCAGTTGCACCTATTCTTGTAGGTGAAGATCATGAAGGTTTACCCTAGATCATAGCCAATGTGTCTTGCCCTTCTGATTTTTGTCTCTTAGCTTGTTTTGACTGTGTTCTTGTAGGCTAGAAATCCCTTTTAGCTTGGTTTGTATGATTAGTTTATTTCATTTTCTTCACTTGGTTTCTTGAGTTCTTGGATGGTGTATAATCCTAGGGTATCTAGATCGTCACCCATTCACTTGTTTGTATTCTCTGAAAGCCAAGTCAATAGTCAAATTTTCTCCTTGCATTTCGTTTGATTAGTTGTTTTGTTGCTTTGATTTCCATTTAACAAGTTTGAAAAGTTTCATATAGTGTTTGAGCGTCTATTTTTGGGTATAGATAACATTTCCCATCATGTTTTTGGTTTAGTCTTTGCTTCATTAGTTTTGAAAGGAATTCTCTTTTGTGCTTTTTTTTTGCCTGTGATTGATTGCATTGGGAATATTTCATTGAAGTGTTTGTGAAAGATTCAAATACATAATTCTAGTTTGTTGAATCAATATGTTACGTTAGTTAGAATCATTGAAGTCTAGAGTTGCATCGTCACTTGCATTGGAAAAGAAATGATTTCTCTTTATTAGTGGAAGGGCTACTTGAAGTGCATTTGATAGGAAAGTTAGGAATTGGAAAGAGTTTTTTCATCATTTTGTTTTCAAAAGGTGAAATAGTGAAAAAGTCATTTTGCTTTCAGCTACTTGTTTTGTTTCATTTGAGTGTGTTTTCTATTCTCATTAGTGTAGAAAATTCATCGAATTGAAAGGGTCTTGTCTCATTTAGTTGCATATAGGTATTTTTGAGTCACATTGATAAGGCCTGAAAACTGAGACATAATTTCAAGATAAACTCTAAAATGTACTCAATTAACCTAAGGCGCATTTGAAATCTAACGATCACATCTTAGAAGGTCTAGGCTAGAGATATGTTCTGGTGTCTTAAAACCTAGCAACTGTCATTCACTTCGGCACTAGACAACACTAGTACGAACTTGTGCTCCCCATACCGTCGAGTATATAAAGGGAGACCCCACTAGGTTGCAATCCTTTATCCATAGGAAGCTGAGTCTGCCACCTTGTAAATGTGATACATCAAACATAGCATTCAGAGAGATTTCCTTCCCGTACTTCTCAGTTCGCCAGGAGGTATTCTACAGTTCATGGTTACCTGATAATCCTTTTTACCTAGATCGTCTTGAGTAGTAATTTTGATCTTTTTGACTCCCTAAATATAAAATATCACGAGTGCTTGTCCTTTCGAGCTCATTTCAAACCGAAAGTGATAGAGTCACCTTTGCTTCTTTCTCGACTCTTAAAACATGAAAGAGCACTAGTTTGTTTTTGCGTCTTAAAAAATTGTTTCCCATGATCTTATAACATTCCTGTTAGTTCCTTTTAGACCATATCGTGAGTATACCTTTAAATACATTTTAAAGCCCTTGAAATCAATCTCTCTTTTGTTTATTTGAGACAAAATCATCGTGGCTAAACCAACTGGTTCGCCTAGTTCCCCTTCCTCTCCTCTGTCTAAAAGATTATTTGAGGAGCCTTTTCCTGAATTTCCACAGTCGCTTGAGGACCAAGGTGTTGAGCTTGGAATTATTCTTAGTATTCAACCTTTGTCATCTTGTCCTCCCCCTTCAGATACTAGGTCACTTTCTGACATTGGCCTGGAATCTCCGGATAACCCTATCCAGACTCCCGAGAGTCTGCCAACTTCTAAAGGTCAGCTTGGACAGGTTGTATATCTTTCGAATCCTTTGTTCAATCATGTTGTGATATCACCGCAGCGTTTGTTCAGTCCGTATGATCGACTGGGTATTCCTTTGGTTACCCCCTCAAACATCTTTGGTAGTGTGTCTTTGTCTGTTTTCACTCATGGAATCAGAAGGCGAAATCCCAGCCTCCTCTCTGGGTCATAGTTAAGGAGCATGAATATCATTTCCCTTCTGAAGATTTCCCTCACATGGGAGGCATTCCAACCAGTGTTTATCCTTAGTTACCACGTAATTACGGACTTTAGCTCAGTTGGTTTCAGGCATGCCTACTGCCTCATCATTGTAGTTTGGGCATCTTGCGCTATGCCTACCACATGTCCGTTCATTTAGAAACTAACCTCCCAACAGACGGTGATTTCTGCAGTTACTTTAGTCCCGGTGCAACCCACCATTCCCAATCCTCTTTTTTCGTCGGTTCAAGTAACCCATCTGGTTCAACGAACGATCTCGAGTCATGTTGTTGTTAGTTATTTGATCCCTCCAATAAGTGGACAGACTATCCCACCTCCTAGGGGGCAGAGTGTTGTGGAGGTAAATCCTCTCCGCGGACAGAGATGATCCCTACTAGCCCAGACCGGGTCTAGCAACAATCAAACAATGCTATCACGCAAGTTCCTAATTGCAAATTAAGGGTGGATGATGAGAACCTACTTGGATTCCAACACTAATATTCGTAGAAGAGACATCGCTCTCGTTCCTTTGCTTTGGCCGGTCACGATCCCCACGATCTCCGTGATTGGACACCTGCACATGCAAAGATCAACACAAATACAAGCATAAAATCCAATAGATGCAATTATATATCAGTCAGAAAAGATATAACTCAACATCAATCATTACAAAGGACAATGAGAGTGGAACCATAATGATAGTCATCTATTATTGATAAATAACAAAGAAGAATACAACCATAGTTCTGACGTCAAATCCTCTTTTGGCTGGGTAGTAAGCTACACAAGTCTTGCAAAGCTTGTTGGGATGGGAAACAAGCCTCTCTCTCTTGGGTGACAAGAATCTCCTCACTTAGATTTGGCCTTATGGGTGCAAAGAAGGCTCTTGCAGCTTCAATCTCTTGAAATCCTGGAATTCTCTATCACTAGCACTATGCTGGAACTAGCTTGCTCAAGGCATTGAGACAAGCTTTTATAGATAGAGGGGAAGGAGATAAGATCAATCACAATTTCAATGGGATTGGCTTTATCACTTAGAAGCTTCCATGAAAGGTGGCAAACCACTTCCCTTCTATGGAGATTCAAAGCCAAACCATCCTAACTCAACAAGGATTCAGTTGGTGAATGGGTTAAGGAGAACCTTCGGAAGCTTGTTTGTTAAAAACTTTACCCAATTCGGTTGGCGCGAGTGCGACTCTGAGACAGAGCGCCAATGGCGCGCCCTCTTTAGAGGATTTCCCCCATTGGTGCGAGCAGTACACTGTGGAACCGCGCCAATGCAAAAAGAGGTCTTTTTATGGGTATTCTGCAAGAGATGTCTTCAGGGCATATGAAGCTCATACTTAGAGGAATATGATGCAAGTGGTTTCAGGTCATGTCACTTCTCACAGGTCCCGGAATGAGTCCTCCAGTGTGCGGGAGAGGGGTAACAGGGACGGTGACAAACGGTGACAAATTGCTGTGTAACAGATGCCCCCTAAAGCATGAGGCCCGAGGGAGAGAGAGGGGTGAAATGCTTTACAAGAACATGCGTAACTGAAAACACGGCCGCCGGAGAACCTGCGTAAAGAAGTACAACTGATATCTCAAGTACATGATATGTGTGGTATGGGCGCAGCCATCCATAACAGAGTACATAATAAGCTAGATCCAAGGTATGGGCACGACCATCCAGTGAGGATCGATAAATAGACTCAGGCATGGTCGCAGCCATCTAGTGAATGAGTCATGGAATGATCATAATAAGCCACAAATCGCAGCCTGGATTCCAACAAACAAAATCCAGGGTCTTGCGCTCCATCTCGACCTGAACAGAGTACAAGTTCAGGCATGCGAATACATGAGTTGAAGTTGAACATGCATGAACATCGTCTGATTACCAGCCAATAGTGAAAACTGTTAACAGACGCAAGAGGTACCACCAATAATGACAATGGCCCTCAAGGTACTATAGGTACAATCTACAGCGTGTGAATCAATGAGCTGGCGTCGAACACGCACAGAATCATTCGATCAGAGGCCAATGATGAAAACCTCTCGTCGAACACCTGCCATTGAGGCATGCAGGCTCCAAGGAACCGGAAGGGAGTCTCTAGATCAGCTTCCTGGATAATGAGTTGAAGTCGACAGGAAGTGACCTTGATCAAAGGTGGGCCATAGTATTTCCCACATCATTGACACGAGACAGAGGAAGAATGTTGTGGTGAATCAGAATTATGCGAGGTATCAGAGGGAGGTTTTAATTTTGCAGAGGTCAACTTCTCTTGAACATATCGGCGACATGACAGTGGACTTGGCAGTATTTGACATTAAATGATCAAGGGTCATGGTGACAAGGCAATGAGCAGATGAGAGGTCAAATAGGATAACCCAAACCCACGGAGGCTAGTGTAAAACAAGATGAGATGTCCCCACCCAGACACGAATGCAGACAAGTGCCATGTTCAAGAGCGACATACTACTGACACGACAATAATTATGGGTCCATTTTCCCCACCATTTCTGGCGAGTACCCCGATTATTTTTTGATGACAAGCTTGACGGGGATAGCATATGCTTGTAAGGCGTCATTACGACAAAATCCGATGTCATTAAGTTTTAACGAGCCTGACAAAGGAAGAACTCGGCGTCTTTTCCTGTTTAGAGAGTCTGAAAAGACAACAGAAAAGAAAACTCCAGGGGGGTCCTTTTTCGTAAAGTTGTGTCTCCCGAGCCCGAAAAAGTATAAAACAATGCTCGAAAGAACTGCCCGATCATTACGATCGAGGAGTACTTTTCATATGTAGTGACATCGACCTGAAAAAGTAAAAAAGCGATCGATATCACGTCGTTTCGTGACCATTAACGAACCTGAAATGACAAGGGTCCGACGATCTTTTCATTTTTTACACGGTCGGAAAAGAGTTTAAAGACGACTGCCTCTTATTTACATTTAACGAGTCAAGAGGGATAACTCGGCGATCTTTTCATGTTTAGCGAGTCAGAAAAGAGCTGAAAGATGACTCCACAGTGACTTTTTCGTGTATTTACCGAGTCCGAAAAAGTATAAAATACAACTCGTTTCACCATCGAAGTTGCGTAAAAGACCTGTCGCTGCACAAGAAGCAAGCGTAAAATCCATTTTCGACCAAAAATATATTAAAATATTCAAAAAATAACTTTTTAAACCTAAGTACAAGTCAAAAAGTTTATAAATATGGTGAAAATGGTAAAAAATAGAATTACTTTTACTTTTTACCTCTTTGAATAGTAGCAGCGGTCCGTTTGGGGAGTGAACTTCGGACGGTGATTACAGCCAATCCGTGCAACCATTCGAGATTTCGTCGGTTCCAGGTAAGAGGCGCTTCCCTTAGCTCCATTTCCATGCCTTTTTATGCATTTTGTTCCCTGATTGAGCCTCTGCAAGGGGGATTTCAAAATTTAGGGCCGCGCCCCATTGGCGCGGGTATCCGGCACGGACCCGCGCTAATGGGGTGATTTTCCTAAAGGGGTCGCGCCATTGGCGCGACTGTTTTAGAAACAGTCGCGCCAACCACGCGACCTAATTTTTACGTTGAAATTTCCCATCACATTTGAAATTTGTCCGGATTGTAAGCTTACCAGTGTTCTAATAATGATTTATTCATCCTTGTGGGTGCAGGAAACAAGCAAAATGGTGGTGGAATGGAAAGAACGGGAACATGATGCCGTAGATGCCTTGGCTATAGAGGACGAGGGATGCATGAACGATTTAAGAGACTGTGGTCTCAAAAATTCTTCCTCACATCTTATCTACGAGCTCAGCCCGAGTTATTGCAGTTCATAGTTGATGCTTGGGATGTTGATGACCAAGTATTTCGCTTATGGGACCAAACCTTAGAGCTGGACGTGTTTGATGTGTATTTCATTACCGGGTTGTCATGGAGAGGTGCGAGTCCCATCTTGACCGGAAGTAGATCTTCCGGGGAGAAGATGGGTGAGGTGATGGCTCAAGTGTGTCCAGGGGCACAATTTGGGAAAAACAGTGACAAGGTGGATATCGCCACCATTCGGGACTTGGTTATCAAGGTGATACTATTCACCATCACTCGTGTAGCCGGGGTACAGGTGCCCCATGAGGCGAGCAAGAATCATCTGCTACTAGCGACGGAATGTCTCAGCCCCACCATTTTTGACTGGGCTACAGCGGTGACCACCAATATCAAAAGGCAGCTTACCAAGTGTAAGCGCGGAGGAGTGAAACAGTTCGGGTATGGCTCGGTTGTGGTGTTGTTCTTCTTGGAACGATTACCCATTTTACAGATTCAGGGAGCTATAGTGGCTGATCCATTGCCACGAGAGCCTAGAATGGCTCGCTGGGCGGCACTGATGCCCAGAGGAGGAGGGGGACAACAGATGTCCTGGCGGCCCGAGTTCTTTATATGGCTCCGCCGTCAGCTGATCATGGTGGAGGATTGGCCATACGCGGGGACTAATTTCACCAGAGATCCAGACCTCCCATTGTTGGAAATAATACTGAGAGGGGGGGGGGGTGAATCAGTATTATATAATTCTTTTAATAAATCTTCTTTATTTGTTCTTTGAATTATTTTTGCATGTCAGTATCATAAAATAATGAGCATGAACAAAAGAAAACTGATAGTCACACCAAAGAACACAAGATGTAAGGTGGAAACCCAATGTGGGTGAAAACCACCTGCTGCAATATGTCTCTATCTTCTTTCAAATTAGAAACTCCTTTTACAATGGTTTTGTACTGGTGCAGTCCTTTACCAGTACGCAGACTGCAACCTGTAGAGAGCTACAACTCTCTCTCGTTTTCCAGTCTCTCCTGGAAGGGAGCTACAACCCCCTACTTCTTTTCATAAAGCATCAAATGATCATCAAGAATATAATAGTTACAGTCCACTACAGTTATCAGATCAACAATAACAGAACTAACCCAGAACACCTTATCAACAGATAAATTCAATCAACAGAACATCTTAAGACAGAGACGCAGTTTTCCCTTTTGTGGCCTGCGTCGCGACGCAATTCACCTTTTGCTTTCCTGCGTACACCCGCAGGTATCCTTCTGCTGCACTGCGTGCCCACGCACTGTTCCTTGAACTGCACTGTGTCCTGTTGCTGCAGGGACGCACCCAGAAACACTATCGCGCCGCATATTTTGCTGCAGGGACGCACCCAGAAATGCTATCGCGCCACGTCCTTTTGCTCCAGGGACGCACCTGAACCTTAGTCGCTCTGCGTCCCCATGCAGATCTCCTGTTACTGCACTGCGTCCCGGACGCACCTGAACCCTTCTGCGCCTGCGTACCGACGCACCTGAACCCTTACTGCACCTGCGTACCTCCGGGCATAGATGATTTCAAGACTTCAGAAGTAACCCAGAGAGTCAGCTCTACAGATCTGAACATGCGCCGAAGAGATCTTGGTCCATCAGTAGATTCGCCTTGTTTAGATCTAGACCAGATCTAGTCCTCATAAGATATTCAACCCAAAACATTGCTCAAGCCAAATGATCTCCTTTGCTTTATATAGGAAAGCTCTTTCTTAAAACATGGATCAATACCACGAGCCGACACCATAATAACCCAATACCGTCGGCTAAATACCAAGAGTAAAACATAAGAAACCCCATGTGTGCTTTTCTCTGCCTTGAAATGTGTGCACTGGGGGGACGCACCTCCTGAACGGCTGCCCTGCGTATCTGGACGCAGTCCCTGCATGGTGTACCTGCAGGTACGCACCTTCTGAACTGCTTTCCTGCGTCCTTCTAATTTTCAACAAATTGAGAGCCTTGCCACGGGAGTTGCCATCAAGTACAACATCTGTAACATATAGCCATACCAGAAACATAATGCCAACAATCTCCCCCTTTGGACTTGATGGCAACCTCACAAACTTCAGCTTCATTCTCCCCCTTTGACATCAAGGGCAAAGGGGTATGCTCCCCCTAAGATCATGCTCCTCCTGAAAATGAACCAGATCTGCAGAAAAGAACCATAATCCACAATGAAAGAGATAGAGACATATTGCAGCTATTTCCAAGATCTCCTTCTGACCATCCTCCATAATGCCAACAATGCATTATATGCTCCCCCTGAACCTGTGCCATCAATCAGAAAAGGTTCAACAATAAGATGATGCATCAACAACCCCCAGCTTTTGCCTGAGATATTCAAAAGTATCCCTGGGCAATGGTTTGGTGAGAATATCAGCAACTTGTTCCTTAGAAGGAACATACTCCAACTTGACCTTCTGTTCAAGTACTTGTTCCCGGAGAAAATGGTACTTGATTGGTATGTGCTTGGTTTTTGAATGCATAACAGGATTCTTTGAGATGCTGATTGCACTTGTGTTGTCACATAAGATGGGGATTGGTGGTGTACAAGTGATTTGAAAATCCTGCAAAGTCTGCATCATCCAAAGGAGTTGGGTGCAACAAGATGTAGCAGCAACATATTCCACTTCAGCTGTAGACAAGGCAATTGAACTTTGTTTCTTGCTGAACCAAGATACCAGTCTGGAACCCATAAAGAACGCACCACCACTTGTGCTTTTCCTGTCATCCACGCTTCCGGCCCAATCTGCATCTGTATAAGCATGAAGTGTAAGATCTGTATCTCTAGGATACCATAAGCCATAATTTTGAGTCCCTTGAAGATATTTGAAAATTCTCTTCACTGCCTGAAGATGAGTCTCCTTCGGATTTGCCTGAAATCTTCCAACTATTCCAACTGCATGCATGATGTCTGGTCGGGTACCTGTCAAATAAAGTAAACTTCCAATCATAGATCTGTAGGTTGGTTGATGTACTGCTGCAGATTCATCATTTGCACTGAGGCTACATCCTGTGACCATGGGTGTACATACTGGTTTTGCATCTTCCATACCATATTTCTTCAAAATCTGTTTGAGATACTTGGTTTGAGATAAAAAGATTCCTCCTTCTTTTTGTTGGATTTGCAAACCAAGGAAATATGTCAGTTCTCCTAGCAAGGACATTTCAAATTCTTTCTGCATGACCGAGGCAAAGTTTTGACTCATAGCTTCTTCATTGCTCCCAAAAATAATGTCATCTACATACACAACAAGTATTAGCAATTTGTCATTTTCAACTTTTATATAAAGATTGCTATCTGCTGATCCTTTTGAAAAACCTTGTTGATGAAGATATTTGTCCAAATGGTAGTACCAAGCCCTTGGAGCTTGTTTGAGACCATAGAGAGCCTTTTTCAATCTGCATACAAGATTTGGATCATTTCCAAGAATGAACCCATCTGGCTGTTCAATGTACACTTCTTCTTCCAAGTCTCCATTCAGAAAGGCTGATTTCACGTCCATTTGAAATACTTTGAAGTTTTGAAAACTTGAGAGAGCAAGGAACATTCGGATGGCCTCAAGTCTTGCAACAGGAGCAAAGGTTTCTTCAAAGTCTATTCCTTCTTGCTGCGCATACCCTTTACAAACAAGTCTGGCTTTGTTTCTAATTACTTCTCCATTTTCATTCAATTTATTTTTGAAGACCCATTTTGTTCCGATAACATTCTTATTTTTTGGTCTAGGAACCAGCTCCCAAGTGTTGTTCTTTTCGATCTGCTCAAGTTCTTCATCCATTGCTTTCACCCAACATTCATCTTTGCATGCCTCTTTCACATTTTGTGGTTCAGTAGAGGAGAGTAATGCCAAATAGCTTGAAGCTTCTGCAACTGTTCTTCTTGTTTGTACACCTGCTTCTTTCTGCCCCATAATCTGAGATTCTGGATGATTCTTCTGAACATATCTGGATGGAGTCTTTTCTTCTATTCTTGTTTGCTCCTCTGGTTCTTCTTCTTGAGGTTCTTCTTCTTCATCATTATGTCGTTGGGGGTAGCCTTCATCTTCTTTGATGTCTTCATGATGTACTTGCCTAGGAATGTATCCCTTTTCATCAACCACTACATCAATGTTGTCAACAATTCTGCCAAGTCTTTTATTGTAGCATTTGTATGCTTTGCTATGTGGAGAGTAACCAAGAAGAATGCCTTCATCTGCTCTAGGTTCAAGTTTGCCAAGCTGCTCATCAGTATTCTTGATATAGCATTTGCTCCCAAAGATTTTGAAGTGCTTTACCGAAGGAGTCCTACCACTCCAGAGCTCATGAGGAGTTTGAGTGCTGTTCACCCGGACATTTGTTCTGTTGAGAATAACAACCGCAGCATGTGCAGCTTCACCCCAGAAGGTTGCGGGAGTTCCTGACTCATCAAGCATAGCACGAGCCATTTGTTGGATTGTTCTGTTCATTCTTTCCACAACTCCATTTTGCTGAGGAGTTCTTGCTGTAGAGAATTCTCTTCTTATCCCATGTTCTTCACAGAAATCGAAAAATTCATTTGAAGTAAATTCCCCACCTCTGTCAGATCTGAGGCACTTAATTTTGTGACCTGATTCATTTTCAACCAAGGCTTTGAAGGATTTGAATTTTTCGAATGCTTCATCTTTGTGCTTCATAAGTCCTAACCAGACAAACCTGGAGAAATCGTCAATGAATAATATCAAGTATTCTTCTCCTCGAGGTGTTCTTTTCCTGAAAGGACCGCATGTATCTGTATGTACTAGCTCAAGAGGCATGCTAGCTGATCCTTCTTTCTCTGGAAAGTTAGTTCTGGTTTGTTTTCCAAACTGACATGATTTGCATATGGTGTTGTCAGGAATTTTGATATCTGGAAGATCACGAACTGCCTGATATTTGCATGCTTTCCTTATTTGTGAAAAGCTTAGATGTCCCAACCTCCGATGCCATAACCAGTGCTCATCATCCTTGCTCAGATAGCATTGTTGTTGTCCTTCTTCAAATATGTACAGATTATTTGGAGTTCTTTTGCCTTTGATCACTGTTTTACCTGTATCAAGATCACGAAAAAGACATCCATTTGATCTGAATATAACCTCGGTTCTTTGATCACACATCTGGCTGACACTTAGAAGATTATGCTTCAATCCATCAACATACAAAACATTTCCAGCCTTGACCTTTTCTTTTAACTGAGCAATGCCTTTTCCTTTTATAGTTGCAGGAGTATCATTTCCAAAAGAGACTTTCTTTCCTTTTTCTAGAGTAGAATAAGACTCAAGTTTTTCTTTATCACCTGTCATATGCTTCGAACATCCACTGTCAATGTACCATAGATTTTCCTGTCCCTCTGCATAAAATGCTATCCCACATCTTTCTGTTTGAGGTTCCTTTATTCTCCATGTTTTGGTGCTTGAGGCTTGTTCCTTTTTCTGCTGAAACCTGCTCCTGCATTCAGAGTCTTCATGACCAAAGTTATTGCAAATAGAACATTCAACTTCATTTTCAAGAACCGAAAAGTTGTTATAGGTCCTTTTTGTAATCCCCGTCATACTTCTTTGTTTTTGAGCTTCCCTAGTCATGATCTTTTTATATGCAACACATTGAGCTGCTTTGTGACCAAAGTTATGGCAAGAAAAGCATTGTCCATTGAAGAAACTTTTGCGGTTATCGAATCTACCAGCCAACTGATTGTAATTTCTATTTTCATCTATTCTTGAACCAAATTGAGAAGATTTTACCTGTGGCTGGTTGTAGCTTTTGTTCACCCTTAAGATGGATTGCCCCTGATAGTTTCTGTTTGTAATTCGTCCCTGCTTTACCTGATGATCTTCATTGTTCTTTTGCTCATTTCTTCTTGCTGCATCAAGATAACTTTTTGAGGTGGATGCTTGAGAGGTTTCTCCATTATAGCCCAGACCTGTCTTGTTTAGAGGAGACCGCTGCACATTGATAATCTCATCCAAAGTTTCAGATCCTTTGACAAACTTAAGATTAATAGCTTTTGTTTTCTCAATCTCTTTTCTAAGACCAACAATTTCACCTTCTAGTTTTTCAAGATGTTTTTCTTTTTTATCAATTTGAAATTGTAGAGTATCAATGATCACATTCTTTTCTTCTATACATCTCTTGAGTCTAGTAATTTCCTCATAAAGGTTATCCACATCTACAACATCCATATAATCATCATCTTCAAATGCCATTAACAACTTATATTCATTACCTCGTTCATCTTCATCACTGTTCGATAGACCATCACTATCTTCATGGGTGTAGTAGCTTTTCTTATTTGCACTTTGTTTCTTGTTCCATCTAGCAGGTTCCTTTCCTTTATCCTTATAAGGACATTTTGCAGCATAATGACCTACTCTTCCACAAGCAAAGCATTTAAAAGGTAACTTACCTCTGAATCTTCCAGAACCCCTTTGAAGATTTCTGACAAAATTTGATTCTTCTTCTTCTGGGACATGGCTTGCTTCATAATAATCTTCTTTACCTGATGCCTTGAAAGCAGCTTCTCTTCTGTCTGACGGACCTCCCTTTCTCATTTCATAAGCCGTTAGAATTCCATGTAGCTGAGACATAGTGAGAATTCGTAGATTTTCCTTTTCTTCTATTGCAGATACTTTAGATTCAAACTTGGGGGACAATGATCTTAGAACCTTTTCAACCACTATAGCCTCTTTTATTTCTTCACCCAAATTTTTCATACAATTAACAATCTCATCTACTCGAAGAAAATAATTAGCCACACTTTCATCATTATACATCTTGAGAGTTTCATACTGAATCCTGAGAGTTTGAAGTTTAGCACGCTTTACCTGTTCATCTCCTTCATAGCTCGTGACGATTTTGTCCCATATCTCTTTTGCGGATTTGTAGTGCATTACCTTCATGAATTCCGTTTGGGATATACATCCTAATAGAGTACTGACTGCTTTCGCATTTGTTTCATACTTCTTCTTCTCAGCTGCATCTGTAGGAGTAGCTGAAGGAAAAGCGTAGCCTGTTTCTACAATGTCCCAAACTTCTGTACCAAGAGATTGAAGATATGCAGTAACTCTTACCTTCCAATAATTGAAGTTTGTCCCATCAAAAACCGGTGGCCTGATTAATGCTTCTCTCTCGTAGTTGCTCATGATGAACGATCTACCTTCAAGCGATCAAGCTTCTCTGAAGGACCTGCTCTGATACCAATTGTTGGAAATAATACTGAGAGGGGGGGGTGAATCAGTATTATATAATTCTTTTAATAAATCTTATTTATTTGTTCTTTGAATTATTTTTGCATGTCAGTATCATAAAATAATGAGCATGAACAAAAGAAAACTGATAGTCACACCAAAGAACACAAGATGTAAGGTGGAAACCCAATGTGGGTGAAAACCACCTGCTGCAATATGTCTCTATCTTCTTTCAAATTAGAAACTCCTTTTACAATGGTTTTGTACTGGTGCAGTCCTTTACCAGTACGCAGGCTGCAACCTGCAGAGAGCTACAACTCTCTCTCGTTTTCCAGTCTCTCCTGGAAGGGAGCTACAACCCCCTACTTCTTTTCATAAAGCATCAAATGATCATCAAGAATATAACAGTTACAGTCCACTACAGTTATCAGATCAACAATAACAGAACTAACCCAGAACACCTTATCAACAGAGAAATTCAATCAACAGAACATCTTAAGACAGAGATGCAGTTTTCCCTTCTGTGGCCTGCGTCGCGACGCAATTCACCTTCTGCTTTCCTGCGTACACCCGCAGGTATCCTTCTGCTGCACTGCGTGCCCACGCACTGTTCCTTGAACTGCACTGCGTCCTGTTACTGCAGGGACGCACCCAGAAACACTATCACGCTGCGTATTTTGCTGCAGGGACGCACCCAGAAATGCTATCGCGCCGCGTCCTTTTGCTCCAGGGACACACCTGAACCTTAGTCGCTCTGCGTCCCCACGCAGATCTCCTGTTACTGCACTGCGTCCCGGACGCACCTGAACCCTTCTGCGCCTGCGTACAGACGCACCTGAACCCTTACTACACCTGCGTACCTCCGGGCATAGATGATTTCAAGACTTCAGAAGTAACCCAGACAGTCAGCTCTACAGATCTGAACATGCGCCGAAGAGATCTTGGTCCATCAGTAGATTCGCCTTGTTTAGATCTAGACCAGATCTAGTCCTCATAAGATATTCAACCCAAAACATTGCTCAAGCCAAATGATCTCCTTTGCTTTATATAGGAAAGCTCTTCCTTAATACATGGATCAATACCACGAGCCGACACCATAATAACCCAATACCGTCGGCTAAATACCAAGAGTAAAACATAAGAAACCCCATGTGTGCTTTTCTCTGCCTTGAAATGTGTGCACTGGGGGGACGCACCTCCTGAACGGCTGCCCTGCGTATCTGGACGCAGTCCCTGCATGGTGTACCTGCGGGTACGCACCTTCTGAACTGCTTTCCTGCGTCCTTCTAATTTTCAACAAATTGAGAGCCTTGCCATGGGAGTTGCCATCAAGTACAACATCTGTAACATATAGCCATACCAGAAACATAATGCCAACACCCATTGCTAGAGGGAGAGGAGTGGGACGAGGAGTTGGGTATGATCTCTTTGTTTTTTTATGTTTTATGTATTTTTTTTTTGTTTTTGTCAATACATGCATGTTCTGATGACAGTTGTATGTATATGCAGATGTTTGCCCAGAGCGACCAGCTGGTTTGTCTCCCGTAGCGCGGAGGGTCTAGCCCGCAGCTGACCCTCAAGCAGAGGGTGCCGTGGGGGAAGAGCTGGTGCAGAATCTCGAGGGACTCCCCCGAGGGATTCCGGGTTACGCTAGACTGGCGGATGTGCCCTTTGCATACCAGAGGCATACAGTGGGGGTGCCGACTCGTGTCCATTGTCTGTTGAGACGATTGGTGAGTGCAGTGACGTGCTATCATGAGCACCACCGCGATTAGACTTCTAGGCTTCTTTTATGCATATTTTTGAGGGACATGTCGTCCCGGGATGTATCAGGATGAACATGTATTATTTTTTGAACTATGTAATGCACGCGGTGCAAACATTGCGACACACATATATATATACATATGCCTATGGTTTATTATTGTGCTTTTATGTGCTTGCTTGTATAATGTTTTGATTATAAATTACGCAAATGTCTATCTAATACATGATTAGCCAATGCATCAGATAATGTGTTTAATCGTCGTGGAATATGCTGATATGTGATGAAGTCAAAATTCCTTTCTAACAATTTAACACGTAAGTACAACCTTAAAATGTGACGGTCTCTAACGGAATATCGCCCATTGAGCTGATGGACGACAAGTTGAGAGTCTAGGTTAACAACCAATGTACGAATACCGAGATTAATCGCCTTGGCTAATAATTCAATAACAGCGCTATATTCAGCAACATTGTTTGTAGTACAGCCTAAACACACACCTTGAAGATCTATCAACTCACCGTGAGGATCGTAGATCACCCACGCCGCAGAGGACAAATTGCGAGTGCTGCGGCAGGCACCATTAGCGAAACCAACATAAGGTGCACCCAACATCTGCACAAGGAGCAAAAACACAATAAGGGGCAATCACACCTTCACACCAAGCCAAAAACATGAAAACACACACACACACACACACATACGCATGTATAGATTGAAGTGCATGGAATCATGCATAGTACTTTTTCAAGTACAGCCCATTTTGGGGCTTATCAAGAGGATTACCTTCGTAGTCAACTAGCTCATATGCCCCCTTCTGCAACATTTTCTTTACAATATAAGGGCTTAGCAACATGGGCTCGAGTTTGCCTGCCCCCAGCTTGTCATTTGCTTGGTCGTATAGCAGGACTAGATCTCCCTCAACAAAGGAACGAGGATGGATGGTATGGTCGAAGTGAGTTTTAACTCTCTTCTTTTGAGCTTCAATAGCTAGAGAGGCTAGGTGACGGGTCTCGTCCAGCCGTTCTAGGTAAAGAAGCCGTTCCTCTACCGGAGTAGTGTTGGGAAGCAACTCGACGGCTATTTTTAACGAAGGGATTTCACATTCTATAGGAAGGGTAGCCTCCAGTCCGTAAACTAGTTGAAATGGAGTGAAACCGGTGGCATCCTTCATAGAGGTTCGGTAGGCCCACAAGGCGGGAAACAACATCAGATGCCAATTAGACTTATGCATGTCAACAGTACGTTGAAGCATCGTAACCAAAATCTTGTTAACGGCTTCAACTTGGCCGTTGGACTGAGGATAGTACGGGGTCGAACTATCATGCCGTAAGCCTAGTTGGGTTGTCAGTTCGGTCATCATGTGATTACGGAAATGCTTTCCGTGATCCGTGACGATGGCCTGCGGAACTCCGAACCACGTAATAACATGGTTGAACAAAAACTACGCCGTTGTGTGACCGTCTTCAGTTAATGTGGGCATCGCCTCAGCCCATTTTGTAAAGTAATCGACGGCAACGATGATAAACCCAGGCCCCCCGGCCGAGCGAGGCTTACAGGTCATATAATCAATGCCCCATTTTGCAAAAGGGCCAACGGTGACTACAGGGTGCAGCGGAGCTGGTGGTGCATGCATCTTCCGCTGGTATATCTGGCATGCATGACATGAACGGACGGCAAGAATGCAATCCTTAAAAATGGAGGGCCAGAAATAACCGGCACGAAGGATTTTTTGAGCTGTGGCATATCCGGACATGTGACCACCACAGGCGCCAGAGTGGCAATCATTCAGGACTCTCTCAGCTTCCTCGAGGGTTAGACATCGACGGAGGACGGAGTCAACGCCGATACGGTACAGGGTGTCCCCGATGATACGATAGGGTTGAGACTGATGACGGATCCGCCACCGAGCATCTTTGGATACAGCGGGGCGGAAAGAGGACGTCTGCAAATATACAATAATATCCCCGTACCAGGGATCGAGGGTGCTGATCAGAAAAAGAGTTTCGTCCGAGATATGATCCTCTGAGTGAGGAGGTGCAGAAGGAGATGGAAAAGAGAAAAGTAACTCAGCAAAGACCAGGGACTTCTTAGACTTGGCAACAGTAAATTCCAAGTCAAACTCTTGGAGGATGATGATCCACTTTGAGTATTTTCCCCCCAGCAACTGACACGACAAAATGTACGTCATCGGGTTGCAATCAGAAATCACGGTCATGGTGCCCAACAAGATATAATGCCGGAAGCATTGGACGGCACAAACATCGGCCAATGCCAACTTCTCGACGTAAGCGTATCGAGTTTCCGTATCCAAGAGGTTGCGGTTGAGGTAATATATGACGTGCTCATTGTCATCATCGTCGTCTTGCACGAGAACCATGCCGATAGTGGTGTCGGCGACGGCCAGATACAGAGTATAATCACGGTGGTAATTCAGAGGTTGCAATAATGGAGTAGAAATAAGGAGACCCTTGAGACGTTCGAAAGACTCTTGAGCGATAGCATCCCAATGAAAGGGTGTATCTCGCTTCAATAACTGTGTAAAACCTTTAGCCACCTCAGCATAGTTCGGAACAAATCGTCTTAGGAAATTTGCTTTGCCCTGCAAGCTCTGCAACTGCTGCAAAGAAGCAGGGGGAGGAAGATTCAGAATAGCCTCGACTTTGAGGGGATCCAGACGGATGCCCTCTCGGGAGACGATAAACCCGAGTAGTTGGCCTGATTCAACGCAGAAGACACATTTATGAGGATTAAGCCTGATACAGTAGTGTCGACAGCGGAGAAAGATTTCACGAAGATGGGAAGGATGGTCCTGACGTTTGACTGAATGAGCTGGAAGATCATCCAGATACGGTTGTACAATGTGACGGATGTCATGAAAAGCATAGGACATTGCACGTTGGAAGGTAGCTCCGGCATTCTTTAAACAGAAAGGGAGCTTCTTGTAAGCAAAAGTTCCCCAAGGATAGATAAAGGCTGTCTTATGCTTATCAGCGGGCGCGATATTGATCTGGTTATACCTAGAAAAACCATCCATAAACGAGTAGATTTCGCTTCCTGCACACTCATCAATGAGCTGATCGATGAAGGGTGTGGGGAAGTTATCCTTGGGACAGGCGCGGTTAATGTCACGATAATCAACACAGACTCGAATGGTACCCTGCTTTTTATTCACAGGGACTATATTAGAAACCCAATATGTAAGTGGAATGGGGTAAATGAAACCAGCTTTGAGAAGCTTTTCGACTTCTGCTTTAATGGCTGCAGCCTTTCGGGGGTGCACGGGGCGTAGGCATTGACGAACGGGCTTAGCACCTGGATACGTAGGTATCTCATGCACCACTATGCTAGGGTAAATGCCGGGCATTTCTTCATAGGACCAAGCGAAGACATCACGAAATTCGCGAAAAATATCGGTGTAGAGTTGAACTTCCTCCGGAGTGCAAGTGACTCTAATGTGAATATGCTCGACAATCCCTGGTTTCACAGAGATGTCGATGGGTTGGGTCTGCGTAATGTTTCCCATATTGCCTTCAGAAGACACTCGATAATTTTGAATAGGTGTTTGAAGGGGCTGAAATGGGATACAAGAAGCAAACCGTTCGAGACAGGCGATCATTTCCTGATGGGTAGGGAGGAACGAGCAACGGTGGTGATGATCAGACCAAGGGGGTTCCTCAAGAGACATGGTCTCTATAATGGCTTCATCGGAAGGAAATATTTCCTTTAATGGATCCGAAGTAGCATCATCTCCAAGCCAAGGGGAATGAACATACGAGTCGGGAACGCTGCTCGGAGGAGCAGGTTTGGGAGGGGGAGCCGATGCAGCAACGATTTCGACGTAGTTGAGCTCGACAGGACTCGACGGCATCATATCGCCCCAAGATTCTATCTGATCGGCGGGAGGAAGGACCCACATATCAAAGTGCACGGAAATCATATTAATAGGAGCGAGATTAGGAGGTGGGAGGGAAAAGACACCCATCAGGGCGGGATCTTTAAAGAGTTCGGCTCCCACACTCTCGCATGATTTAGAGGTATGCTCCACGAAAGGCACGATGCCTTCGGAAGAGGAGGCGAAGAAGGAGAGCTGGTCCATGGTGACAATCTTCCCCTGATGAGGGAAACAAATGGCACAGAAAAGAGAGGAAGCCACGGCTTGCATGGCGTATGTCTAGCTACGTCCAAGGAGGAGGTTGTAGGTAAGATTAGCATCGACAACTTCGACCTCCACTTCGATCGTCTTCCCTTCCAAAGAGATGTGCAACCGTTGGAGGATACCATAAGGACGGGACTCTCTTCCGTCAAAGGCTTCCAATGTTGTAGGAGACTGACTCAGCGTCGGAGAACCAATAGCTTTCCAACAGGCAACAGACATGATGCAAGTTGAGGCACCTTCATCAATGAATGTACGATGAATCGTTTTAATATTGATAATGACCTGTATGAGGAAAGCGATTTGGTGAGGCAGTCTCGACGTATGGCCCTCAAGGTCAAAAGAAATCAGTTCCGAGTCAGCCGGGTCTATGCCACCGATGGCCGATAGCAAGGACTTCCTCTAGGAGGGGCAGCTCTGGAGAAATTCTAGGGCGGACATAGCAGACGGAGCCTGAGCTAAGTTCTCAACGATGCTGTAGTGCTGGGCAGCACGAGCATTAGGGTTGTAAGAAGACTTTCGGAGTACACCTTTTGGAGGGGGTCAGATAGTCGTCTCAGCGCTGGGTCTCTCAATGTGGAGTGGACCAGAACTGGACAGAGGAGCACTGGAGGGGACCTCAGGCTCTTTCTCGGCATGAGACGGATATTCTTTTGCTCGAGTAGTGATGTGGACGGGAATCGTCCCAGCCATAAATACTTGAGAGCCAAATGAAGAAGAGGGTTGCGATGGATCTGCCACCATTTGAGTTTGCTGTGAAGGGAAAGGTTCTTTAAGCATAGCAGGAGTCCCAGGAGCTCCTTTCAACAATCGACTAACTTCGGACCGCCTAGGGCAGTCTTTAGTATAGTGATCCTCGTCACAGATAAGACAAGGATACTTTGGTTTACGTTTGGCTCCTTCCTCGGGTGGAGGTTTAGGGGAGTCTTGTTTGGGCTGTTCGGATTTATTCTTGGCTTCCCTTTCTTTTTTCCTTTCGAGGATTTATCCGCCGTGGCGGACTGGACAGCATTAACCTCGGAAGTGTTTCCAGAATTAGATTGACCCTGGGAAGTATTTTCACTAGAAGCATTTGGTTTTTTCTTCCCAGGGTTCGCGGATGATTTCTTTGAAGATGCGTTTACAGAGCCAATAACACCGTCAATAGATGGTTTCGGCGGAGCTTTGGATGTTCTGGGTCTCGGGGCATCTGGGAAATAATCATATAAAGTACCTGACTGAGAATAAAGTAAGTTGAGGTACTGATCACGTGCGATAGCTTGCTCTTCAGTTACACAAGCCCCCATAGCGATGTCTCGCGCGATCGCAGGGACAAAGGAGGTTGTAAACCAATCGGTTAGGAGCTGATCAGGAATCCAGAACTTGATCAAACGACGACGCCGTCTCCATTCATGTATATGATCGGATATATGTGTGGTCGTGTCCTGTTTGAGAGATGTAAGGAGATGTGTCCCTGTCTCATACCGAATGGGTAACTGAAAATGAGTTAGGAATGCCATAGCCAGCGAGTTGAAATCTTGAAATGTTCTGCGATTCAACTCAATATACCACTTAGCGGCCGAGCTGGTGAGAGTCCTTTGGAAGAGGCGGAGCCGGATGTAATCATCAAGCCATGAGTTGGATGAACACCAAAGGTGATAGGTCATGACGTGGGATTGAGGGTCCTTGCCAGCTTTGCCATCGAATTTCGGGCAATCACCGGGTATCTTGGTCGGAACTGGTGGCCAATATGGATTATGAAGAATGGGATCATTTGTCAATTTGGACACATCTGGCAGCTCCAATGTCGCTAAGAAAGGTAACTGAGGATTGAAGGACATCTGTGGCCGTGGAAGAGAGGTAGTACCAGGGTTCCAACCATGTGGTGGTTGCCCCCATGGACTTTGTCCAGACGGGCTTGGCCCATAAGGGTTCTGCCCATAGGGATTTTGCCCATAGGGGTTCTGTCCATAAGGATTCTGTCCATAAGCAGACAACTGACCCTGGATCTACCCCCCAACACCCCATGGATTAGCAACTTGACTTGCAGGTGCAACATACTGTTGCTGATAATTCTGATAAGGGGTGACCTGCATTTGTTGATAATTTTGATAGGGGGTGAACTGAGTTTGCCCCTGGGGTTGCTGGTAACCATACGGTTGTTGAACTCCATATTGAGCCTGATAAACAGGTTGCGCTTGGTAAGAAGGTTGGGATTGCAACCCACCTTGCATCTGAAAACCAATTTGAGTCTGGGGCCCAGAAGGATGTCCTTGAACAGGTTGAGCTTGGACCATCTGGCCGGAAGGTTGTCCTGGTTGGGTTTGGGATGGACCCGTTTGCCTAGAAGGACGAGCTTGCTGGGTATTAGGTTGTCCTTGTGCAACCGAGGGTTTTCCTTGTGGAACATATGGTTGAGCGGGCTGGATGGCCGGTTGACCTTGAGGTTGACTAGCTTGTCCAGAAGCATGACTAGGCTGGGCAGTGGGTTGGCCCTGCTGTACGTAAGGCTGACCCCCTTGCCCAGAAGGGTACCCTTGTTGGACTGCGGGTTGACCTTGTTGAATATAAGTTTGTCCTGCTTGTCCAGAGGGATAACCTTGCTGGACACCAGGTTGACCTTGTTGGATGTAAGGTTGTCCTGGTTGTCCAGACGGGTAACCTTGCTGGGTACCAGGTTGCCCTGGATAACCGGAAGGTTGAGTCAGATAAGTAAAAGATGGACCACCAGCGGCTGAAGGTTGTCCCTGATAGGGTTGTCCTTGTGGGCCCCCAGGTTGTCTTGGGTAAGACTGGTCGTAATATTGCTGCCCTTGGGGGGTTTGCATATAAGACGACTGGCCTCGGTTAGGCGGTCCCTGAAGCTGTGCAGGCATTGCTTGGCCCCCATGGAAAGTGGTGGCATCCCAAGCAATGGATAATGGTACCGAGACCTCAATAACAGGTTGAGTAGGCAAGGGTCTAGAAGGATAAAGGAACTGACCAGTAGAATCGTAATAATAGAATGGACCTTGCGCGTTCGGATCCTGAACAGCTTGCCCATACTGATCATATGGCCCCCCTCCTGGGACGGGACTAGAAGAGGGTGGTGCACTTTGTGCAGGATGAACAACTTTGGGTGTGTGTGCCGGCTGGCCGCTACTCACTTGACCGTGAGGGGGACCAGCACCAGTAGTCAGAGCTGAAGACGCTGTAACAGCACTAACAACCGGAGTTGAATGTGCTATGCAAACAGTTGGATTTGTTGGAACTGAAGTGACGGGTGTACTATGGACTTGTGAAACAAAAGATCCCGTAGTGGGAGTGATACGGAGGTCCCACATGGTACTTGAAGCGGGGATCCTGACACTTATATTATCCCTCAACGACTTATAGCGTGAGGGTACTGGAGAAGTGGTCGGGATAGGAGTGTCGATATTCGACAAAACGGGTGTCTCACTCACTCTAGGAGATGTCTCATCCATGTGAGAGGTAGACATTGGAGACGAAACACCAGGAGGGGTAAAAGGAATATCGTCCTCTTCAGGCTCCCAAATGGGGTTCCAATGAATTTCGTAATCCTCGTCGTCCGGAGCATGAGAGTTGATCGGTTGGATACTCGGGATAACAGGAAGAGTATCACTCACAACCGGTACCTCAGGAGCAACGGAAGACGGAGACCCTTGATCACTTGGAATGGGAGACGAGATCGATGGTTCAGCCAGGATGACAAACTTCAAAACAAAACCTAAGGGAATCTAACGATAAAGGACCCTACTCAAACTAACGCACACAAGATCTAACCAGGTAATGTTAATCGCGGCCAAATAAATTTTAAGATGCAAGGACACCACTTGACCTTTTCATGTTTTAAGAGTCGAGAAAAGGACAAAAAGATGACTCTAGTCTCCTTCGAATATTTAGTGAGCCCGAAGTGACAAATGCTCAGATGAGCCTTTTCGTTTAAGGAGTCTGAAAAGGACCAAAATTGACTACTCTGGAGAACTAGGCAAAAGGGTTTACCAAACAAATCCATAAAACTGCATATACACCTTGTCAGTCATATGAAAACCAAGGACTTCCCGTACGGCAGTCAATCTTCCCGAATGCTGTGTTCGGTGCGTCACGGCTTGTAAGGCGGCAGACACGGCTTCCTGTGGATAAAAGATGATAACCTAGTGGGGTCTCCCCTATATACTCGACGGTATGTGGGAGCTCAAGTCCGTGCTAGACCACTATCGAGTCACAAAAGGAGGAATCACCCAACCATAATGTGAAACAACAGTGACTAGGTTTAACGACGCCGGAGCACGTCTCTAGCCTAGACCTCTAAACAGTGAGCGTTATGTTCCAATGCTTTTTAAATTCATTCAGTTCATTTTACGATTGATCTTTGATTAGGTTTCGATTTCCAGGTCCTACCGTATGTAATCTCTTACAATTCCCTAAATGCAAGCTATATGCCAAAGAATATCATTTCGTTCGATGAACACTAACTACGAGAGAGTTGAGAATTTTTCAATCAAACAAAATGACCATAAACGATCAAGAACCACTCTAATGCAGCTAATGGCAATAAACGAAACTTTTTTTTTAAGATCACTAATCAATGAAAAGCTCTAATTTCCATTAACTAATTCAACGCAAAAGAGAAACAATGTAAACTTTGAAACGGGAACTATAAACTCAAAACGGGAACTCTGGCCAAAAAACCCCAAAAAAACATCAAAAACAGTGCTAAAAACGAAAAGTGTGTATATTGGAACGATGTTTTTTTTTTTAGGTGTCAATTTTGAACGTGTTTTAAAAATGGCAGTGACTACGAAATTTACTACGAAATTTTCGTTCAAAATATAGCTTCAAAACGAAAGTGTTGATACTGGAATAATGATTTTTTCTTTTAGGGTCAATTTTCAAACTTTTTAAAAAATGCTAATAAAACCAATTTTTTATGTCTCAAACAAAGTTAAATTTTAAGAAAAAAACACATTAATGTTTCTGGTAGAATATCATTTTTCTTTCCTAAGTATAAATTTAACATGTTTTCAACCACAACATGCTAGATACAAAAGAAATTGAAATTTTTTCAACTATAAAACTAAAAAAACATGACATTATGAACAAATTATATCACTGAATGAATTCAAAAGTCTTTATTTGTATACTGAATAAAACAGACATTATATCTCTAATTTGATATTGCATTGTAGATATTTAAACAATAAAATTTATCATACTTAAGACATAATCCAACAACATAAAAATGCTTCATAACTTCTCATTTAACAAAATATGGAAAACATTAATTTTGTTTGAAGATACGATGCATACATTAGTTATATAAACTGTCTTAAACAATTATTCAAACTCAATCACCCAATAACCGTGGGTAGGTCGTCGTCGTGCCCCCTTCCCCCAACCCATTACCGATCTTTCCCATTCACGCATGCCCTCTTCCCCCTTCTGCCCTACCCATGTGCCAGCCCTTGCTACCCCCAACTCAGCCACCCATGCACCATTTCCCCAACTCTTCCTTCCCTACCCCACAACTCTCCTCCCCATAAGCCCACCCCCTAACTCCCATTCCCCTCCAATTTCAACTCCTACCCCCCTTCCTTAACGCCGGCCCCATGGGCCTCGCGCTCCACCCCCCTCCACCCTACCCTTACCCCTACCCCCTACCTTCCCCTACCCCCCACCCTTACCTTACCCCCCACCCCCGCCACCCCCCTACCCTTACTCTACCTCCCCCCGCCCCCCCCAAACCCCCTACCCTAACCCCCTCCCCCCGCACCCCCCCTGCACCCCCCTTACCCATGTTTGACATCATATTCTAGTGTAAAAATGTTGTTTCTACATTGATACATAGCTTAATCTCAAGTCTTTTACAAGTAGTTAAAGTGCCAAAAGGCACATGCAAGGGAGGTTGTGGGCTATTAGCTATAGAGCAATGAATACTACCATAGAGGGACACAACAATCACAAAAGGAGTCATTTGTGAGGAGATAATTGAGACTTAAATAAATATGGATAAGTAGGTGGCAATCTAAAACAACTTAACGTATCTTCGTTATTGTGTAGAAATCAATTTTAGTAATGTGATTGCGTGCATAAAATGAGTAAATATTTCCTTCAAACTTAAATCATTTAAACATCAAGCTTTGCATAGATGGTTTGTTTATTGAGTTATCAACATGAATAGTGCATGGTTTATTACCTTTTGCAAAGATTGGCATTTGAAGAAATTTTGTATGAAATGTTTTGACAACATTTATCCTTATATTAAAAATGTAAATATTAGAAGATATACTTCCATTATTTTGGAGTTCCACCTAGGTTTCCATTGTGTCTTTTCTAAGCCATTTTTCCTTCAGTGTAAGCATGTGTACAAATTTATTTATTTATTTATTAGAAAAAGTCAAAACAACAATTAGAAGCCCCGCTTCACTCTAACAATGATAATCGTAATAATTAGAAAATATGATGGTATTCAACCTTGATTGAGGAATCCCCATGTATGGTCCATGTATTAGATATAGAATATGGATATGCAAGCATTGAGAAACATTTCTTGGAATTTGAATTGCTCAACTTTTCATTCCTTTTGAGCATGACCTTTTTTTTTTAATTTTTTCAAATGCACTCAGGAATGCTAAAGTAACAGTGTTTTCTCAAATTTCAAATATAAAATGTTATCCTTTGCTAGACATTCATATGCATACATCAAATTCACATACTAACAAATAAATGCATTTTTTCCAACACATAAATGTAAAGACCTTATTTTTAAACATGTGTTTTATTTAATATTATCCTCACATTGATGAGTAGGGAGCCATGTAACATTAATTCCGATGTGATTATTCAACAAGAGTAAACACATCATTTGCTTTATAAATCGTTATTAAAAGAAAAATGGCATAATGTCACTACTTTTGGGATTGTGTTAATCGATGAGACACAACTCTATAGTATTGTTTCAAGGTTTCAGATAGAGTATATAAATAATTGCTTCTCCAATCCACTAATAAGTATGCCTTTCTTATTTATGTAATGCTATGATTTTCATATATGAATGTTCAACTATGTTGCCATTATTATTTGGGTTAAATCAATTACATATAGCCAAACATTATTTCCATTGATACCAGTAACCATTTTAAAATGCTAAAATCTCAAGTTTTTGTAGTTATTGAAAAGCATCTCGATACATGCAAAGCCAAAATTATAGGTAAAAGCCCACGTTTTGTTGTGTGGTCTCTCATGATCGCAAAGGGAGCAATGAGCAGAAGAGGAAATGGGTGGTTTTGTGAATTTTGTTTTGAATTGAATTGAGTTCCTCCACCTACCACCCACTGCGCATTAACGAGATTGAGATGGAGAGTCACATTTAGGAGGATCTAGGTAGATTTAGATTCTGACAGTGACAAAAGCACATCACATGGTGCTGTGTCGAGGTTGGAGGAGTGCCGACCGGAGCCCGAAGTTCTTTTGGACGAGAACAGAATACAGGCAATTCCTCCACCTCACTAAACTACTATAAAAAAAATTGATATTTTATTTTAAAATAATTTTAATTTCTCACAAATTATATTTATAACCCCACAAAATTAATGATTTCATCTATATAAACGAATAAAAAAAATAAAAATTCAAATTTCAAAAATTATTTTTTATTTTCAAAATATTTCATTTAACAATTCTTTTAAATTTAATAGACTTTATAAAATCAAAATAATTACAATATAACCTACCGTAAACATATATAAAAATAAAACATCACCCTAACAAAAAAGGACCTAAAACCTAAATTTAAAGCAAAAATTAAAAACTAAAAGTCAATCTCGCAAAATAATTTATTATCTCATTCCACAAAAGATAAAAACACATTACCTTTGTCCAATTCCCCAAAAGATAAAAACACATTGCCTTTCTTATTTAATGTCAATATTGCAACAAAAATTATTATCCGATTCCCCAAAAGATAAAAACACATTGCCCTTGTTTTTTAATATCAATTTCACAAAAACAATTATTGTCCGATTACCCACTCTATAAAAACACACTGCCTTCGTTTTCTCAAGGCTAATCTCCCAAAAAAATATTATTCTCCGATTTCTCATGACCAGACGTAAGTGCGCGCACTTCGACATTGGGGTGCTGAAAGGTAAGGAAAGCGGAGAGCGCTTCATTATTCAGCCTTCTGGCGGTTAAATTTTATATAAAACTGTATGACTTCTGGCGGGTCGATTCCGGGAATCGACCCGCCGCCGGTCCGGCGGGGCGGGGCGGTCGATTCCCGGAATCGACCGGTCGGGTGGCGCTGCTCCGTTGGCAATGGCCGCTATCATCTAAATATTTTGCGCAGTAGGCTTCAAACAACAATACCAACTCTGAAATCATATGTGAAGCAATGCGTTTTATTAGGGGCCGTGCAAATCTGTGGAGGCTGAGGAGTTTTGGAGGTCTTGGGGAGGAATCCCTCTTCCGACCCACACACCTGCCTTTATAGCATAGTCGACGGTATTCACCGGTGTCTTCCTGCGACACGTGGCGCCTGCGAACTGAGGTTGTCCAGAAGTAACGTAAGCGCTCAGGCAGTCCAGCAATTTCTGATTGCACTGGACGTTCAGGTAATTGCGCGTTCGGGTGATGCAATAGTCGTGATTTTTGCAGCAGCTGTCCAATCCATCGCAGGGAGCTTCTCCATGGCATCCCGTGTAAAATACTCCGCAGTATCGCCCGTACCTTAGAATTGGGGCCTCTGCAATTAAAATACATCAATACTCACATTTATTTTTGAAGGAAGACCTTCACTGAAATGGAAAGAATGTGTGAAATTATAATTGTAAAAAGATGAACATCTATATACAAAATTTAGCCAGAAACTTAACAGCAGTCCAACTAACAAAATATAATACTCCATAGCTTATTTATGTAAATCTTTAAGAAAAAACAAAATCGGTGATCAGGAAAATCTGGTCAAAATGGAAGAAATGCTGAGCCACAAATATAGATGAACCTCTAGTAAACAAACCCAACGGAGTAGCGCCACCCGACCGGTCAATCTTTGAGCAACCTATCATTTCCAGCTTGCATATTTCTTCGTAAAAGTCATGAAGAGTTTGCTGTACTTAAGCTGAGTGGCCCATTTTTATAAATTGCATTGTACTTACCAAACATGAATTATCCTGTTTTGCCTCAACCATTCATAATTGTATGTCCTCTTTGGTTCCCTCGAATCACAATATCATTTCATTTCCAGCTTGCATATTTCTTCGTAAAAGTCATGTAAAGTTTGCTGTATATTAATTGAATGGTAGCAATTAATGGCGGCCCGGGGGTGGATCACAATTGCTACCATTGCCAACGGAGCAGCGCCACCCGACCGGTCGATTCCCGGAATCGACCGCCCCGTTTGCTCACTTCCGATTCCGGAATCGGAAGTGACCTCTCTCTATCACACTATATTTTAGTTCGCATCTGATGAGATGGCATGGCTTGATCACACTATATTTTAGTTCGCATCTGATGAGATGGCATGGCTTGATCACACTATGGCTCGCGGAATCGGAAGTGAGCAAACGGGGCGGTCGATTCCGGGAATCGACCGGTCGATTCCGGAATCGGAAGTGAGCAAAAGGTATTAAGATCTTGGTTTGGTTGCCGTGGATTTCCTCTTAGCTGAATATTATTATATTAAATAGACCATAATTTTCCCTTTTCTTAACGGTTTGTCCACCATGGTTTATGCCTAGTTCTGGTTGAACCGTTAACCAGCATTGCTCGGATCAAATACGTTCGGTAATCAGATTACAAATTTCTATTTAGATGTATTTAAGGTACTTATCTTAAAATATATTTCTTAAAATTCTTACATGTTTCTATAGATAGCTTTTAACCCTGTTTCTATTATTAGAAAATTATAACTTGTAAATACATTTTCTTAATACATATTAATTAATTTTTTTAATTTAACATTTCACTACTATTTTAATTTTCTTAAAGGTTTAAAGGTTTAAGATATCATTTATTATATAGTTTAAATGTTTTTATATCGGATAGGTAGGTTAAATGTTTAAAATATAATTTATGATAAAGAGGTTTACTTTAAATATTTAAGATATTATTTATAATTTATAATTATAGTTTAAATATTTTAATATGATATTTATGAGATAGGTAGTTTAAATGTTCAAAATATTATTTATGATAAGAGTAGTTTTTAATTGCTATTTTTTAAAAGTTTTCCGGTTTATTTTTTGATGTAATTTGTTTAGAATCTCATAAATATTTATTGAAATCACAAGTTTGATAAGTGAACTCTTCACAATGGAAGTGCCCTAAGGGTTTTTAAGGGAGCTGAATTCATATATGGTCAAAAAATCAATTTAAACAACATATTTCAAGATTTGGTCACAATTTTTCTCATCGGATTTTGACAAGAAATATGCTTAAAAATCCAGAAAGTAACACTTAAATACTACTCCTTTATGATAAAAAAAATAATCTAAATATTTAAAATATTATTTATGATCAAAGTAAATATTTAATATGACATTTGTAATTTAAATGTAAAAATTAATAAATTATTCATTTATAATAAATATAGTTTAAATGTTTCAACATCTCACACATATATAACTAAATCTAACTTAAAATTGTTTCAACTTCAAATTTCAATTATACATTTAAAAATACAATATAAAAATAAAACTTAAAATTTCACATATAACTCTATACCTTTTATAACTCTATACCTTTTATTATTATAACAAGTAGTCAAAATTATTTGAATTACAATTTTATTTTTCTTTTACATCCAAAATTTATATAATTTAAAAATACCACATATATATTAAAAGAAAAAGGAAATAGTTTTATAAGATTTGAATATATTTTAATAAATAATTTTATTATGAGTCTAAACCAAAAGTCATATTTCTCTCATGACAAAAAATGTTTATACCCTTATTAAACATCTTTAAATATTTAAACCTTTGCAGAAAATAGTGCGTTTAAACCCAGAGTTATATTTCTCTTAAAAAAGAAATGGTTAATAATAAGCCCTTACCTTTGCAGAAAAATGTGTGTTATTAAGCACCATAAAACTATATTATATTAATAAGCTGTTATGATTATGTTATAAATATATATATACGAATAGCATGGTATAATGTGTTTGTTGTTTAATCTCTATATTTTAAAGCAGAGTTTTACTTAGTGTAAAATATATGCAGAGTGCGATTTCACGTAAGACTTGTGGAATGCTGACTTTAGTTACTGTAATTTCATAAATTTACATTGTGAATCATCGTGTTCCGCGAGCCATAGTGTGATCCAGCCATGCCATCTCATCAGATGCGAACTAAAATATAACATTGTGAATCATCGTGTCCGCGAGCCATAGTGTGATCCAGCCATGCCATCTCATCAGATGCGAACTAAAATATAGTGTGATAGAGAGAGGTCAATATAGTGAGCAAACAGGGCCAACGGTCGATTCCGTTTGCTCACTTCCGATTCCGCGAGCCATAGTGTGATCCAGCCAGGCCATCTCATCAGATGCGAACTAAAATATAGTGTGATCAAGCCAGGGCATCTCATCAGATGCGAACTAAAATATAGTGTGATAGAGAGAGGTCACTTCCGATTCCGGAATCGGAAGTGAGCAAACGAGGCAGTCGATTCCGGGAATCGACCGGTCGGGTGGCGCTGCTCCGTTGGCAATGGTAGCAATTGTGATCCACCCCGGGCCGCCATTAATTGCTACCATTCAATTAATATACAACAAACTTTTCATGACTTTTACGAAGAAATATGCAAGCTGGAAATGATATTGTGATTCGAGTGAACCAAAGAGGACATACAATTATGAATGGTTGAGGCAAAACGGGATAATTCATGTTTGGTAAGTACAATGCAATTTATAAAAATGGGCCACTCAGCTTAAGTACAGCAAACTCTTCATGACTTTTACGAAGAAATATGCAAGCTGGAAATGATAGGTTGCTCAAAGATTGACCGGTCGGGTGGCGCTGCTCGGGTGGCGCTGCTCCGTTGGGTTTGTTTATTAGAGGTTCATCTATATTTGTGGCTCAGCATTTCTTCCATTTTGACCAGACTTTCCTGATCACCGATTTTGTTTTTTCTTAAAGATTTAAATAAATAAGCTATGGAGTATTATATTTTGTTAGTTGGACTGCTGTTAAGTTTCTGGCTAAATTTTTTATATAGATGTTCATCTTTTTACAATTATAATTTCACACATTCTTTCCATTTCAGGGAAGGTCTTCCTTCAAAAATAAATGTGAGTATTGATGTATTTTAATTGCAGAGGCCCCAATTCTAAGGTACGGGCGATACTGCTGAGTATTTTACACGGCATGCCATGGAGAAGCTCCCTGCGATGGATTGGACAGCTGCTGCAAAAATCACGACTATTGCATCACCCGAAGGCGCAATTACCTGAACGTCCAGTGCAATCAGAAATTGCTGGACTGCCTGAGCGCTTACGTTACTTCTGGACAACCTCAGTTCGCAGGCGCCACGTGTCGCAGGAAGACGGTGGTGAATACCGTCGACTATGCTATAAAGGCAGGTGTGTGGGTCGGAAGAGGGATTCCGCCCCAAGACCTCCAAAACTCCTCAGCCTCCACAGATTTGCACGACCCCTAATAAAATGCATTGCTTCACATATGATTTCAGAGTTGGTATTGTTGTTTGAAGCCTACTGCGCAAAATATTTAGATGATCGCAGCCATTGCCAACGGAGCAGCGCCACCGACCGGTCGATTCCGGGAATCGACCGCCCACCCCACCCCGCCGGAACGGCGGCGGGTCGATTCCCGAATCGACCCACCAGAAGTCATACAGTTTTATATAAAATTTAACCGCCAGAAGGCTGAATAATGAAGCGCTCTCTGCTTTCCTTACCTTTCAGCACCGCAATGTCGAAGTGCGCGCACTTACGTCTGGTCATGAGAAATCGGAGAATAATATTTTTTTGGGAGATTAGCCTTGAGAAAACGAAGGCAGTGTGTTTTTATAGAGTGGGTAATCGGACAATAATTGTTTTTGTGAAATTGATATTAAAAAACAAGGGCAATGTGTTTTTATCTTTTGGGGAATCGGATAATAATTTTTGTTGCAATATTGACATTAAATAAGAAAGGCAATGTGTTTTTATCTTTTGGGGAATTGGACAAAGGTAATGTGTTTTTAACTTTTGTGGAATCGGATAATAAATTATTTTGCGAGATTGACTTTTAGTTTTTAATTTTTGCTTTAAGTTTAGGTTTTAGGTCTTTTTTGTTAGGGTGATGTTTTATTTTTATATATGTTTACGGTAGGTTATATTGTAATTATTTTGATTTTATAAAGTCTATTAAATTTAAAAGAATTGTTAAATGAAATATTTTGAAAATAAAAAATAATTTTTGAAATTTGAATTTTTATAATTTTTGAAATTTGAATTTTTATTTTTTTTATTCGTTTATATAGATGAAATCATTAATTTTGTGGGGTTATAAATATAATTTGTGAGAAATTAAAATTATTTTAAAATAAAATATCAATTTTTTTTATAGTAGTTTAGTGAGGTGGAGGAATTGCCTGTATTCTGTTCTCGTCCAAAAGAACTTCGGGCTCCGGTCGGCACTCCTCCAACCTCGACACAACACCATGTGATGTGCTTTTGTCACTGTCAGAATCTAAATCTACCTAGATCCTCTTAAATGTGACTCTCCATCTCAATCTCGTTAATGCGCAGTGGGTGGTAGGTGGAGGAACTCAATTCAATTCAAAACAAAATTCACAAAACCACCCATTTCCTCTTCTGCTCATTGCTCCCTTTGCGATCATGAGAGACCACACAACAAAACGTGGGCTTTTACCTATAATTTTGGCTTTGCATGTATCGAGATGCTTTTCAATAACTACAAAAACTTGAGATTTTAGCATTTTAAAATGGTTACTGGTATCAATGGAAATAATGTTTGGCTATATGTAATTGATTTAACCCAAATAATAATGGCAACATAGTTGAACATTCATATATGAAAATCATAGCATTACATAAATAAGAAAGGCATACTTATTAGTGGATTGGAGAAGCAATTATTTATATACTCTATCTGAAACCTTGAAACAATACTATAGAGTTGTGTCTCATCGATTAACACACTCCCAAAAGTAGTGACATTATGCCATTTTTCTTTTAATAACGATTTATAAAGAAAATGATGTGTTTACTCTTGTTGAATAATCACATCGGAATTAATGTTACATGGCTCCCTACTCATCAATGTGAGGATAATATTAAATAAAACACATGTTTAAAAATAAGGTCTTTACATTTATGTGTTGGAAAAAATGCATTTATTTGTTAGTATGTGAATTTGACGTATGCATATGAATGTCTAGCAAAGGACAACATTTTATATTTGAAATTTGAGAAAACACTGTTACTTTAGCATTCCTGAGTGCATTTGAAAAATTAAAAAAAAAAAAGCTCATGCTCCAAAGGAATGAAAAGTTGAGCAATTCAAATTCCAAGAAATGTTTCTCAATGCTTGCATATCCATATTCTATATCTAATACATGGACCATACATGGGGATTCCTCAATCAAGGTTGAATACCATCATATTTTCTAATTATTACTATTATCATTGTTAGAGTGAAGCGGGGCTTCTAATTGTTGTTCTGACTTTTTCTAATAAATAAATAAATAAATTTCTACACATGCTTACACTGAAGGAAAAATGGCTTAGAAAAGACACAATGGAAACCTAGGTGGAACTCCAAAATAATGGAAGTATATCTTCTAATATTTACATTTTTAATAGAAGGATAAATGTTGTCAAAAAATTTCATACAAAATTTCTTCAAAGGCCAATCTTTGCAAAAGGTAATAAACCATGCACTATTCATGTTGATAACTCAATAAACAAACCATCTATGCAAAGCTTGATGTTTAAATGATTTAAGTTTGAAGGAAATATTTACTCATTTTATGCACGCAATCACATTACTAAAATTGATTTCTACACAATAAGGAAGATATGTTAAGTTGTTTTAGATTGCCACCTACTTATCCATATTTATTTAAGTCTCAATTATCTCCTCACAAATGACTCCTTTTGTGATTGTTGTGTTCCTCTATGGTAGTATTCATTGCTCTATAGCTAATAGCCCACAACCTCCCTTGCATGTGCCTTTTGGCACTTTAACTACTTGTAAAAGACTTGAGATTAAGCTATGTATCAATGTAGAAACAACATTTTTACACTAGAATATGATGTCAAACATGTATGTTCTTATCACAACGGAAGACCTAAAGATTAAGTTGAAATTCAATCATAAACAAAATATCATTACTTAAATATCAACAACAAATCACTCTCTATCCATGCATTGAAAAAACCAAACACCTTTTCTATTGTTATTCAAACAAGTTTACTCCCTCGGGGAGGGGTTGGGGGGTGTAGGGGGTTTGGGGGGATGGGGGGGGGGGGGGGGGGGGGGGGGGGGGGTTTGGGGGGATGGAGGGGGGTAGGGGCGGGGGCGAGGGGGGATGGGGGATGGGGCGCGGGAGTGTGGGGGGACAGTAGGGGGTAGGGTGAGGGAAGGAGAGGGGGGCCGGCTTAGGAAACTTCGTTCAAATAGAAAATTCAGCTGAAAACAAACATCTAGCGTGGCATGCAAAAGATGGACCACGAAGAAATACAGAGTTGGCGAGCGAAACAAAGAGAAAACACAGATTTGATGGATGCAAGGAGTACAATAACTTGGTAATCATATCGAGGGATTTGTCATCATCATCATTTTCGGAGATTGGATCAGGCGTGTTACTTTAATTATTAATGTGTAGTGAATCCAGACAAGAGATCTCTCGTGAGAGGAATAAGTTAATGGGGCCGGGGCTTCAATGTAGTCGTCAGGGGGTTGTGGGGGGCGCATGGGTAGGGGCTCGCCCATACTTGCCTAATTGTGCACTTAGTCTCATTATCCCTCACCTGACCTCCCACTCGCCCATCGACCCGCCTGCCAGTTAGAGGTGGCTGAGCAATTCTGATTATACAAATAAAAAATTTATGGTATATTTTTGTTGTTAATTTAAGTTAATATGTTTTTTTATTTACTAATTTATGTGTTTTTTTTAGGAAAATGGCATCAAGGAAAATTTCTGTGAATCTTTCTGGACCAAAGAGTCGTAAAGGTGTATCTTCAAAAAACATTGGTGAACGAACTCCACCTGAGCTCATGCCTACAAATATTTCAAGTGCTTTAAGTGATAAGAATCTAATCTCAGATTGGAAAAGTTCAAAAGAGGTGAAATTTCCATCAAGAGTCTGGTATGTGAAAGAAAGAGAGAGCACAACTGTGATTTTCGCATTGATTTTTAAGTTAATTATTATTTTTTGAAAAAAAAAATTGTTATTATTATTTTTTTGACATGAAATTCATTAAAAAAACTATTATTTGACCATTTTTAGTTAATATTTTTGTATAAAAATTGTGATTTTGACATGTTAATTCTAGCAAAAAATTATCAAAACTTTTAGTTTTTTTGTTATATTTATGTTAAAAATGGTTATTTTTATGTCCATTGTTAAAAAATGTTGTTTTTTAGAAACAATTATTTCATGTGGATTGAAAAATTAATTAAGGATGTATAAATATGTAGATTATCTAAAATTCAAACTATCGACTTTCTAATTTAAAAACGCAAAACAATAAAACCCCCCCTAAAAAAAAAAAAATTAAGATAGAGAACAATAAAATATGAATAAAATGACGACTTCAAAAACTATCAAATTTAGAAAATAATTTTTTACATTTCACACACTAGAAAATTAAAAGTCAAAAAATAGGTCTTTTAAAAAAAGGGTGTGATGCAGAATACTCACTTTTTAAAATCAGCATGAAAATCACTACCATTCTAAAACTTGATTTCATCCTTGAACATGAAAAAAAATTAAAGTTCCAAAAACCATGTTATAAAAAAAAGATGTGTATTCTGCATCACCACTTTTGAAAATCGGGTCATTTTTTTGCTATCTCTACGAAACGGGTAACAGTATCAGTTCCCGTTTCAATGTTTACATTGTTGAGACTGTTCGTTTTCTTTTCAATGGCAAAGTGCACTAAACAAATTTTGAGAGATAATAACACCGAGTAAAAGAGACAAATTTCACTCAATGAGAACGCAATCAAATCAGCAAAACACCAAGGCAGTCCTTCAAAGCAAAAAGAAAACACAAAGACCTCTATGAGCTATGTGATCTAAGCCCAAACGAAGCCAAGCGAAATCCAAGCGAAAAAGAAGAAAATCACTTGAATAACAATAAAAAGCTTTGACAACAACTGAACAAGTGCAAAAGAGTAATCACAAAGTCGACTGGACGATCAAAGAACCCAAGACTCCTACGGAAGGCTCGATGCACAAAGCCACTAGATGCCCTAGGGATGAAATATGAAATCGATGGAAAGAGGCAAACACCCGAAGGATGGAGGTCGAAAACCAGTCAAACAAGGATCAAACACACTCCAGTAATTGAAAAAGACGTAGCAAGATACAAATCCAAGCTCAGAGGGCTTGAAAATAAGCAAACTGGAAAAGTTGACAGGCCTGGCGCGACTATCAGGCTGCAACTCGCGCTTTTAAGGGATTGGCGCGGGTTGTCTTTGAGCAACGTGCGCCAATTGGCGTGACTGTCAGGCAAAAAAGCGCGCTAATCAGGCTTGTTAGGTCAAAAATAAAAACAAGCAGTCCAGGGCTTGGTTAACAGTATCTAGGCAGACCATGAAGCAAGAGACATCAAGAAATCCAATCCAGAAAGCTATCTAAGCAATCAAACGAGAGAACCAAAGAGACAAGACTCCCCAGCGGAGTCGCCAATTTGTTGTGGAGGTAAATCCTCTCTGCGGACAGAGACGATCCCTACTAGCCTAGACCGGGTCTAGCAACAGTCAAACAATGTTATCACGCAAGTTCCTAATTGCAAATTAAGGGTGGATGATGAGAACCTACTTGGATTCCAACGCTAATATTCGTAGAAGAGAAGCCGCTCTCGTTCCTTTGCTTCGACCGGTCACGATCCCCACGATCTCCGTGATTGGACACCTCCACATGCAAAGATCAACACAAATACAAGCATAAAATCCAATAGATGCAATTATATATCAGTCAGAAAAGATATAACTCAACATCAATCATTACAAAGGACAATGAGAGTGGAACCATAATGATAGTCATCTATTATTGATAAATAACAAAGAAGAATACAACCATAGTTCTGACGTCAAATCCTCCTTTGGCTGGGTAGTCAGCTACACAAGTCTTGCAAAGCTTGTTGGGATGGGAAACAAGCCTCTCTCTCTTGGGTGACAAGAATCTCCTCACTTAGATTTGGCCTTATGGGTGCAAAGAAGGCTCTTGCAGCTTCAATCTCTTGAACTTCTGGAATTCTCTATCACTAGCACTATGCTGGAACTAGCTTGCTCAAGGCATTGAGACAAGCTTTTATAGATAGAGGGGAAGGAGATAAGATCAATCACAATTTCAATGGGATTGGCTTTATCACTTAGAAGCTTCCATGAAAGGTGGCAAACCACTTCCCTTTTATGGAGATTCGAAGCCAAACCATCCTAACTCAACAAGGATTCAGTTGGTGAATGGGTTAAGGAGAACCTTCGGAAGCTTGTTTGTTAAAAACTTTACCCAATTTGGTTGGCATGAGTGCGACTCTGAGACAGAGCGCCAATGGCTCGCCCTCTTTAGAGGATTTCCCCCATTGGCGCGAGCAGTACACTGTGGAACCGTGCCAATGCAAAAAGAGGGCTTTTTATGGGTATTCTGTAGGAGATGTCTTCATGGCATATGAAGCTCATACTTAGAGGAATATGATGCAAGTGGTTTTAGGTCATGTCACTTCTCACAGGTCTCGGAATGAGTCCTCCAGTGTGCGGGAGAGGGGTAACAAGGACGGTGACAAATGGTGACAAATTGCTGTGTAACACAGAGTTTGAATGTTTCTATGATGTCTAGCACAACCAATGTGAGTGGCTGACAACCTCACATGGTTGGGATGAACCAACCCTCTTCGGGTGCCATTTCACATCTTGCTGGATCAAGTAATGTCTAGTACGATCAACCCAATGTTGGTCCATCTGGATCAAATCATGTCCAATACCAACAACCCAGTGTTGGTCCGTCTGGATCAAGTAATGTCCAGTACCAACAACCCAATGTTGGTTTGTCTGGGTCAAATCATGTCCAATACCAACAACATAATGTTGGTTCATCCGGGTCAAATCATGTCCAGTACCAGCTACCCAATATGGATCAATGTCAGTACCAACCTCCTTATGTTCCATATGGTTCACAAGAGATGGCTAATCCACCATACATCCCTCAGCTTGGACCTTATGTCCAGCCTGGTCCATCCGCTGCACCCAGTGGGTATGGCCAGATATAGTTCGGGAACTTTCAAGCTGTCACTCTGGGAATCGTTCAAGTACCTTTGCAGCAGCAAGGAAAACTCCTATAGTAACAATGGAAACCTTCATTGCAGTAAGGGCCATCCATGCAGTAGCAAGGACAGATGATGCCGCGGCAAGGACAACTGCAACAACTGCATGGACAACCCTTGCAACAGTTGCAGCAAACCATGCAGCTACAAATACAGTATGTTCCGCAATCCTCTTAGCCTATGCATTCGCAAGGCCAACCCTTGCAGCAACAAGGTCAACCCAGGAAACATCAACCCTTATATCAACAGGGTCAACCCTTGCAAGGGCAAGGACAGGGTCAAGTCTTGCAGCAATAGGCACATAATCCTTATGTCCAAGGGAAACAGGCTCAACCTCCTTTTGTCCAAGGAAAAAAAGTCCAAACTCCTTGTGTCCAAGGGAACCAAGTGCAGAATCCTTATGTCCAAGGGTAACAGGTCCAAAACCCATTCGTCCAGGGGCAGCAGGTCCAAAACCCATTCGTCTAGGGGTAGCAGGTCCAAAACCCTTATGCTCAGGGACATCAGGTGCAAAATCTGTATGTCCAAGGCTAGCATGCTCAACAACCTTTTAACTTGTATGTTTCTTACCAACAACCTTTGGCCAGACAGTTTCAAGGCTTTCAATGTCAGATCCTCCCTACGGGTAAGGTAACCTACAGTGGCGGCAAAATCAAGTGCCTTATGGACAAAATCCTCCACTTTGGGGACAAAATCCTTACCAGTAGGGATGGGCCCTGCCAGTTGGGCCCCCTTATCGAGCTCAAATGCATTTCAATACTCAATTGCCATTCTTGGCTATGCTGGAATTGCCAAATGTGTCTAGACTTGCGAATGACCCAATTCTTCATTCACCATACTAGCCTCCGGTTCTGTCCAAGATTTTGAGCAATTGTCCAAATTTTGAAGGAAATGCGAAAGAGGATCCTCAAGCCCATGTGATTACATATCACCTTTGGTGCTCCTCGAATTCCTATGTTGATGATTCCATTCGTCTTTGCCTTTTCCAACGAACTCTTACAGGGGCTGCAGCCAAATGGTATATCGAGCTACCTCGGAATACCTATCATGACTTTAACACTCTCGCCATGGCATTTCTCACACATTTACAGCTGCCAGCTCACTATGAAATTGGCACCGATATGTTAACATCACTCAAGAAAGACACTGCGACTCACATCTCTGATCACATCCATGAATGGAGACATAGGCATTGTCTGATTAATTTTGAAATTGATGAACAGTTGTTGACCGAGTGGTTCACCAAATCATTTGCCAACAAAATTTCTAAGGACATTGCTATGATTGGATGCGTCACTAAGGAACAAGCCATCGCTCATGCCCAGTATCTAGGCCTTGTCTATGCACAGTATGACACATTATATGATGTCTTACCCTATGCGCCCAGACCATCGTCTGATTTGATGACATCTAAGTCTACGACTACCCCTCCTGTTGATGGAGTAATTGGTTCAGTGACTCAGACCCTTACACAATCTTCTTCCAAATAGAAGTCGGTCTCCAACACTACTCCCAATGATTCCTCTCACAATTCATCCGGCCCTGGTAAAACTGTTGGCTTGTATGGGCCTGACCCAGGTTCAGAGGTGATTTAGCCAAGAAAATCCTAGTACTACTGGCCCTTTCGGCAACAGTCTGCGGAGCACGGACTGAGGTCTCACCCGAAGTAGTATGGGAGGGTGCTAGAACTAGGTTTCCACACCCTGGGGATGTCTGATGGGCTTCTGGAGGTTCGCGGTCTGACCCATCGCTATGCGCACTTGCTATTCCTTCACAACCCGTGCTGCTGTTTCCGTGCAACCCTACTCGGGGCGCGACCCATATAATACCCAAGTTCCTTGCTAATTAACTGATTACTTAACTTGTGTGTGTAAGATTTATGGTTATTACAACATATTTAGCAATCATATCAGTGTGCGCGATACATAAACCAATATAAACATAAAGAAGATAATGCACAACAAATACATAGAAATAAGAATCAACTTCTCTTTATTAATCTTCAATCCCGATTACAGACTCGACACTGCCCTACGCACTCAGCTACAGGGGTCTGCACACTCAGCTGTGGACTCTACTAGGCCTCTGCGCACTTAGCTACAGAGCCTCTTCCTACTACTACAACCCAATACACTTAGAATCCTACTCTAAGCTCGAACCATTCCTTTTCTATTCCCTCTATCCTCTACTGTCTTTTCAACTTAGAGCCTCGCTCTATTTATACAATCCCATGGTCTGCGGACCATGGGTAGGTCGACATGAATTTACATTACATTACATTACTTTAGGGTGGACAGTCCTATGACTTAACCTCTACTTTACGCTCCGCACCCGCAATTCGTGGAGTCTTACAAAACCTTTGACCAAAACTTGGGCTTTGAGCCCCAAAACATGTTGTGGGGGGATTCCATGCCCAACAGGCCCCCAACACAATCATCATGACTCGTTCTGAGTCACTCTGCTAGTGTGGCGATCTTGGCACGGAGCCCCTCCAACTGTTCCCATACTGCTTGGAGGTCCGCGGCACACTGTTCTGTTGTTTGCTGGACCTGCTGCATGTGCTTTTCTGTTGCTTCTTTGTGAGGCTTCGTTATTTGTCTTAGTGCATATAGTCCCTGCATTTGCGCGAGCTTGCCCTCAATCTCAGCCGTAATGGTGAAGGCCTCATCAATCCAAGGTTGGACGTGTGCTTTGAGAAGGGCCTCTTTTTGTCTTGTAGCATCCACCTGCTCCTTCAATGCCCTTTTCTACTACATCTTAGCCAGCCGTTGGTTGAGGACGACTATCTAAACCGTTCCCTTGACACTGTCATACTGCTGCTGCAGTTCGCGCGCGTTTCTAGGTGCTGTATGTTGGGGTCCTCCTGTAAGGATGTGAAGACATCGAACACTTGGTCCAAAATACCTGTGTATTCCTGCACTACCCTTCCAATTTCTTCCAATCCGCAGCTCAGTAATTTGGAGGTTCAGCTCCAGCTGCACTCGTGTTGTTTCCTCGCGTACGCTTCGGACTCCACTTGCCAGATAGTGGATCCACATCTCGGTTGGTAGGTCTGCGATGATGGATAATTCTGGAATGCGCCGGCATGCTTCATCCACTGTTTGCGTGATCTGCTGATTCTGTGACACTAGCTCGTCACATTGTAGGCTGAGCTGTTTGATGTTGATCTTTTGCTCACTCAATACCTAGATCGCACGGCCTTCCCAGGTGTGTAGCTCTATTGTTATGCCATCCTACAACTGATACAATGTGTCCCGCGAAAGGGCAGCCAAATTTAGGCCAAGTCCCTTGATCTAGCCCACCGTAGCTTTGTCCTCCTCGCTCTCCACTGTTAGCGCTCCTTCTGACAGCACTATGGTTTTGGCCATTTTTGCGCGCAGTAGCTGATTTGCTGCTGATGTACCTGCGGCACCGTAGGCGGCTACTATTCCTTCCTACGGGGGCCACACCTGAATTTCCTGTAACTGTGCCCTTAGGGTCCCCAACACATTTTGTTGCTCCGTCATAGCTTCCTAGAGCGCTTCCCTGGTGACCTCGCGAACTGTGTTACCGAAGTCGTAGAGGTCACCCTTTGTTAATGTAATTGGTTCAATGTCCAGTTTGGAAGCTTTGACCTTCTTTCGTGGGCTTGATCTTTTCGTAATGTGTGGCCGTTTCAGTTGTGTAGAGGTTGTGCTTGGGTCTACGCCTTCTGCTCCTTGTCCTGTGGACAAGTTTGGGCCCCCTTCCTCCTGCGTCGTGGTGGCCCCTGTTTCCTGTGCTGTTGCTGCTTTGTCGGCGGCCTTTGCCTGCTCTGCAGCTGCCTTCGCTGCCTCGTGGGCAGCCCTTACCTTTGCGGCCAACTGTTCATTGCGCTTCTGTTGGGCCAACTGGGTGATACGCAGCTTGGTGGCATCCTTCTGCTTTTGTGCCGCTGTTCTATCCTACTCCGCCAGATCCGGGGCGCACCACTCAAGAGGCCATGATTCAAGCATGGAGAAGATGGCATCATCAATTGTGATGAAAGGAAGCTTGGTCCAGTTCTGCGCCGGATCCTTACGCGCCTTGATATACACATTGTGCATATCTGCCTTGAAGTCTGCAAAGCTCCGCAGACTGTTGTACACTGTGGGGGATAGGTGCGGTCTCTTGTTAATCCACATCTGGATGCTCGCCTCCATGAGCACCCAAAAGATCTTAGTCTCGTGGATCCGCGTGGCATCCTTCGTAGCCTAGAGTGATGCATATTTTGCAGCCTCTGGCAAGTCCTGTTCAATATGAGGGAACTGACTGTCCTCAGGTAGTTCCCCTGTCACCAATAAAATAGACAAGAGAAACCACGCGTAGTGGAAGGTCTTTCCCTACTCTTGAGCTTCCTTGTAGTTAATTAAGAATTCTTCGCATAGGAACTCGGCCCAGTTGAATTGGACCCCCTCCGTGCATTGTTCTTCTAGTGCAACTATCAGCGTTGGTACCTCGTCTCCGTGACATTTTCTCATCACCTTCCCGGCCAGGAGTTGGTTGGCTACATGCACCCCTTTATCTTTAATGCTACTGATTATGTAGCCCCTCTTCTTCTTTTCCAGTTTATACTTCTTCTTCATGGCCTCTGCGAGCGCCAAATCTCCGCTTTTGCTTGCTATCTCTGCGGGGTCCTTTCCCTTACAGGGAAGTCGAGAAATCCTATGGATAAGCTCCACTGTGATGGGAATAGGCTCCTCCAGCCATAAGTACCCATTGTGTACCAGGCAAAGTAGCTGCCTGATGACGAAGATTGTGATAGGTTCCCGGTGAAAGTGCGGAATCCATAGTAGGTGGAGTAGTCCGGCCTACTCCACACCACGCAGCCATTTCTACGGCTCTAGCGTTGTAACTAACCCCTCCTTGCTTTGTTTAATGAGGTTCTCAGTCTTTAAATGTGGGAAATTCTCACTGTCCATGAGGTCCTAGTCTTCAAATTTCATCAAGGGCATGCGGCCCAGGGTCGAGCCCTTAAACAGAATTCCATCTGGGAGGAGCGGGGTTTGGAGTGCGCTCTTAGCGGCATCCAAATCCTTGGGTACCTTAGCTTTCCCTTTCCGCGGAGGAATGTACTCGAGAAATTTTGCTGCAGCGTGCATCGGCTGGATGTCTTCTTCCATTTCTTCATCTGCCTCTATCTCATCTACAAGAGCCTGTAGGTCCTCCTCCTCATCATTTATCTCAATGGTGACAACCTTGCCCTTTTCTTCCATGGAAAGTTTACCAAACTGCAGATTTCACGGGGACATGCAGACTGGTCCCACTGCCTGTTTATCCTTCTTGGGTCTCGATGTCTGAGGTTATTTCGTAATTTCCGACACATCCCCAACCTACACCGTAGGGTTTTGCATGGCTTCCTTAGTGGTACTCTATGCAAAATCCACACCTCTCCTGGTAGCTATCATCTTGTTCGAACTGTCTATGGTTGTTCGCGAATTTGGGGCCTCAAATACCACTTGGCACTCAACACTCTGTGCTCTTCGTAATAGCTTAAATCTCAAATGAACAAGTGTTGTCTTGTGGCTAGCCTTTGGATTTTTATAGCGTCTTTGGAATTTGAATTTGACTGTTCCCCCGACTTCTGAGTCATTAAGGCATTCTTGGCGATAGATCATCCCAAATATAGCTCTTAATTCATGTCTTAATTTCCCGTCGCCTGCTCCTTTTTTCCTTAAAGTGGACATCTCGTCATGAACAGTGATGCCAACAGTTACTTCCCAGTCTACCAGCGTGGCAGCGTAGCCCCTTGTGCTCGAGCACAACCCTTGTGTCATGCTGTTTCTGTGCGCACACCCCTCATCATGCAGCCCCCAAACAGACTCTTTTAGGGTCCTGCGCTCTCTTTGAACTATCTGGAGTGCTGAGACTGTGCTCCCTACGGCTAGTCAGGTGGTCATACCACCTGTGCGAGACTTCAACTCGCCTTCCAGCATAGCCCGCGAAAACTCCTCAATTGTCTACGCTACCGCCAGCGCTATGCATTCTACCGTATGTAGTGTGCTCCCATAGTTACTGTGTCTGGAGAGGTGCATTCATAGCCATGGAAACAGAGTCATAAATTCGTGGCGACATTCGTCTAACTAGTGGTACGATCACCTGTATCTTACCTTGTCATCCTTGGTTTATCGGCGAGACATGCCTGCGTGATCTCGTTTTCCAACCTCTTAATCTCAGTGTCCATCAAAATTCTTTTCTTCCTCAATTGTACCCAGTCCTTTTCGAGTGCGCGAAGTCTAAGGTTCCCTCGCTGGATGGCTTCGTGAATCCTTATATGTTCTACCTCGCGTAGATGTGTGATTTCTTCCTTCTGGTCATCGCACACTGTCACTACTATAGGGTCCAGTATGTGTGGATTCCTTTTTGTATTTTCTTCAATAAGTATCATCTCCATTCTGTTCCGCTCCTTTGGAATCGTCTCCGCGTTCAGGGTTTTACACATGGTTCGGTAGGCCCATCGAAACACTGGCACGTGTAAGTCCCAATCATTTCATCTCGCCTGGTGAACCTTGTTCAGTACTCTGCACACCCTATCGAAGGCTTTGTCACGGAGAACTGGTAGCGCGCGTCGCCTTTCCTGCTGCTACGCTTTGTTCTGATTCATTATTCTAGGGCTGGTGTGTGCTTGTGCGGGTTTTACAGCATATGTATGTACCCATCGAGAAAGGTGGGTGCACAAGTTGTTCCGCCCTTGTTGACTGACTTGATTTTGAAGCTGGGGTTTTCCAAATCGTAGGTGCATCATCCTTCTACATCCACACCAGTCCTCGAAATTTCCTTGATGGGTACCCCACCATCGTGCAGGTGTTGCGCACAGTGCCCACTTTAGTGCATCGAACCGCTGCTGTTCTAGTACTGCACTTTCAAATTTGCTCATAAATTCATCCACCGCTGACAATCCATCATATGTTGGTAGCTCCCTTGCCTCTGTTGTCACACAACATAATGACCTGATCATCATGTTGCAGTTCAATGTTGTTACTTCGTGCAACCGATTCTTCCATCGCTCTATCTCTTCGTCTGAATCCGAAGTGCAGGAGATTTCGTGCTCCCACGAAATCCTTCCATCTGCAGTTGAATTCACCCAATCCTCTCCTTGTGCAGTTATCTTGTAGATACAGTCGAGATCGTCATCACTATCGTCGTCGTGCACCAGTTCAGTGTATCGCGCTCCTTCGGCTGGATCCAGCGGTACTACTACGTGTAGTGACTTTTTCTCAAAGGCCATTTTGTGCTTCTTCAGATTTATGACTTCATTCATATCAGTAGCCTAGTATATTCCTAGTAGCACGGGATAGGGATTGCTGTCATCGACAATCTCTATCACTTCAAAATCCGCCTGCGTGCTCGTGCCTTCAATATGGATTGTCACCCCTTGCAATCTTCCCATGGGAAAAATCTTCTGTTGGTTCGCCATTTGTAACTGAATAGGGGACCATTGTAACACAAGTTTGCCCATGCGTTCCCATGTTTGCTTTGGTAGAACATTCGCATCCGAACCCAGATCCAGGATTACCTGATCCATTTCGTACTCGCCTATTTACACAGTCAACCTCATCTCCCTTCCTTTGCGAAATGCATGCTTTCCAAGTTTTCAGACCACGCACGGTTCTCCTAACCTCGCACACCTAGTGATAAGTTCCTGTAGTCCTTTGATTGCCTTTCTGTCGCGCAACAGTTTCATGCATGTCTCCAGAAAGGTAGTGAGCATTGAACGATCCATCCTTGGTTCTAGTTGATGCTTACTACCTGAAGTGGAGGCCTCCGTGAAGCTCTTCTTAGCTTCCATGAATGTCTCCTTCGCGCATTCTAAGTCAAACTCGGGTTCCTTTGTAGGAGCCTTGCGAACCCACGTGCTTTCTTCTACCCGATTCCCTTTATCATCTCCCGTGGTCATACCACTCCTGAGCATCATGTTTACATTTGGGTCTTCTTTGCGCAGTTCAGATCTCATCATTTGTAAATTCTGGGTCGAAGGGGGCTGGAGTACCCCCTTTTCGTGCATATTCACTATTAGCGAAGGGCAATCTTCTGCCTCATGATCAAACTGATTATAGTACCAACCTGATATCCTAGTCGGGTTTGTACAATCGCGGGCATAATGCCCTGGCCCTCCACAATTATAACAAATTATCTGGACACGACCCCTTCCTGGTCCCATTCCACCTCGTCCCCAACTGCGCCCCTGAAACGCAGCACGCCATCCCTACATTTGGGTCGAGGGCTAGTGTTTTGGCTTGCACCCTGTAGGCAGGAGTTCGATCCATCATTAGTTCATAGCTTTGGAAGGTGCGTTCATCATGGCCTACCGACTTGTAGAAATTACGAAACAATTACTGGGACGTCTGCGTATACTTCTGAAACAGATGAAAATAATCCATGGTGTGTTTTCCTCCTATCTAAAAGGTCACACACCATAATACAGATGTCACGCTCGGCCCTGCCTATGCCTCCGGTCTTAATGGTATTGGCCCTCCCCCTGCCAAGTAGTTTGCGAACACTAGACAGTGGACCTTGTCGTGCCCTTGGCCTTTGCATTTTATGCACCATACTTCGTCACGCACCTCTGGCCGAGTTGTCCTGTCCTGTTTCAAACTTTGCATCTCCAGACATAGATTCTGCAGTTGTGAATGGATTTGTTGGACTCCCAACCCAGGGTCTTGTATAAGGGTCTCATGCAATCTCATTTCCATCTCCAATGCTTCGGCTTGGGTGGAAAGTTTTTGTTGTAACAATGGCGTCCTTAAGTGTGGCATAAGTGAGGCCACAAGCCATGTGTGATGTTGTGCATCTGTTAACATCATATTGGCTTCGCGGATCGTACTCTTCAGCCTTTGGTCCAGATCCCAGGGGGTCTCGCCTGGGAGCATCACGATCTCCTTAAACCTGATGATTGATTGTGTCTCTGATTTTGGCCTGCTAAATTCCCTGTTCAATGCGGTCTAGATCTCTGCAATTCCTGCATTCGGGTGGTCATTAGAATGCTTGATATACCACGTTAATGCGTGATCCTGCAACGTGCTCACCAGCATAGCCTTTTTAATATTATCATCCACGACGCCCTGTGCTTCCCATACTACTCTTACCATGAACCAGAATTGGTCTGTATCTTCATTTCCTACTCCTCTGATCACCGAAAGTTTGATCACACTCACCATATTGAACTGCGGTGGTGGCGGAGGTGGAGTCGGTGGAGATGGAGTTGAGGGGGGTGAAACGGGTGGCGGTGTGGGTGGGGGTGGTAAATGTGGAATTATCTGTCTTATCAAACTGACTGCGCTTCTCAGAGAAACTTTTGCGAGCTTCTCCTCGCTTTCCCACGAGGGTTAAATTAAAGGATTTTTTTCCAACTCCTCACTACTTCCGCTTCTGTAGATCTTCCCGCTTCGCGTATTCCCAAACATTAATTTATTCGCATAATCCGCCTTTCACACAATATCATCTTAATCCAAGTGTTCAAGGATTTAATATACTTACCTCGCGGTCCCTTGAGAAAAAGTTGCTCAGCCTCACTGTAGCTGACAATCATGTCTACCACGAACTCAGTGATAAATCCTCCTATTATTTAGTTGAGCCAGTGGTCCACAACTCATGCTATCTTATCTTCTAATGCTTCTAGTCTGCGCACTAGTTCCAGAGTCCACACTATTGGTTTGTTGAGCCTACACCTTCCCTGACGGTCTGCTAACTTTGCGATCCAATCATATAGCTCAGATGGAAGAGATGCAAAGAAAATTTTGTGGATTTCTATGTACAAGTAGCGCTCCAACTACTATTCCTTAGATATTTGTGGATTTCTATGCTCCTATGCCACGAACTCGTAAATCTTCCTGTCCAACCACTCTTCAATTTCTTTCTTTGTTGGATTCCAGTGGCACGACATCATACATACTTTATGCAGATCCCGGTCCTGGCAACAGAACCATTTGTTGGCTTGTATGGGCCTAACCAAGGTTCAGAGGTGATTTAGTCAAGCAAATCCCGGTACTACTGGCCCTTTCGACAATAGTTCGTGGAGTGCGGATTGAGGTCTCACCCGAAGTAGTATGGGAGGGTGCTAGAACCAGGTTTCCGCACCCTAGGGATGTCTGATGGAATTTTGGAGGTTCACGGTCTGACCCGTCACTATGCGCACTTGCTATTCCTTCGGAACCTGTGCTGTTGTTTCCGTGCAGCCCTACTCGAAGCGCGACCAGTATAATACCCAAGTTCCTTGCTAATTAACTGATTACTTAACTTGTGTGTAAGATTTATGGTTATTACAATACATTTAGCAATCATATCAGTGCGCACGATACATAAACCAATATAAACATAAAGAAGATAATGCACAAAAAATACACAGAAATAAGAATCAACTTCTCTTTATTAATCTTCAATCCTGATTACAGACTCGACATCGCCCTGTGCACTTAGCTTCAGGGGTCCACGCACTCAGTTGTGGACTCTACTGGGCCTCTGCGCACTCAGCTGCAGAGCCTCTTCCTACTACTATGACCCAATACACTTAGAATCCTACTCTAAGCAAGAACCATTCCTTTTCTACTCCCTCTATCCTCTTCTCTCTTTTCAACTTAGAGCCTCACTCTATTTATACAATCCCATGGTCCGCGGTCCATGGGTAGGCTGACATGACTTTACATTACATTACATTACTTTAGGGCGGACAACCCTATGACTTAACCTCTACTTCGCGCTCCGTGCCCACAATTCGTAGAGTCTTACAAAACCTTTGACCAAAACTTGGGCTTTGAGCCCCAAAACATGCTGTGGGGGGATTCCATGCCCAAAAAAAACCTCGGAGGTTCAAGCTGTCCAGTCTACGCAACGAATGAATCCTCTAAAGGTAAGAAGAAAGGCAAAGGAAAGGGTAAAGTCGATGCCCCAAAACAGGGTCCTCCTAAGTCATCTACTAGTGATGCTTCCCAATGGAAACCCAAGTATCCATGCCTCATCTGTGAGGAGGATCACTATACTAAGGATTGTCCTAGATGGTCTGAAGTTATTCGTTTGCTCAAAGGGACCCTAGTTGTCCTGAAAGAGCCCTTTCCATCCCAATAGACTCAAATGGTAGACTAGCCTCAATCATCCGCTTCCTCAGGTTCACAAGTGTTCATGATGAGTACCCCAATCAATGTGGCTACCAGGTCAAAAGATTATCAAACTCCTACCTCGTTGGCAGGGAAAGATAAAGAAGGTACCCCTTCTTCTTCCAACCCATCTAGTTCTGGTGCTCTCCATACAGAGCGACCTAATCCTGATTCCGCCATTCAACCACCTTCTCGAGGTGTGCTTCGAAAGTCCTCGTACAATCCTAACGCTCGAGCTGCTCAACATTATAACATTGTTGAAGATTTGGCTCAAGCGCCATCAGCTATGTATGCTCTCGAGGTCCTTCAAAGTTGTCCTTCTCAGCGGAAATCATTATTGCCGGCTATTGGGGGTATTGATCCAGCTGACTCTAATCTCATCTGTTTTGACCTAGAAAACCATGTTCCGTGTTTACCTCATCAAATTTCCTTTCTCATTCAGGTAATTATAAATGAGGAAATCATTCATAGGACTGTCATTGATGAATGTGCTTCTACCTCCATCATGTCTGTCGCTTGTTGGAAGGCAATTGGTTCTCCTACTCTGAACCAGTCCCCTAACGCTCTGGAAGCTTTTGATGGGCACGATTCTTGACCATTCGGTGTCCTTCCCAACCTTGCCATTACGTTGGAGGGAAAGATAGTACATGTCAAAGTATAGATCGTTGAAGCTAATCTTAACTACAATCTTCTACTCGGATGGAGCTGGACCCATGCCATGCATGTTGTAGCCTCCATTTTCCACGTGATTCATTTTCCCCATCAAGGGAAGATAGTCATAGTCGACCAACTGTCCTTCTTTGCCTCTTCCTCCTCGGATGGAAATGTTCCATATGTCAAGCACACTTATGCTCCTTATGAGAGTGTGGGTGCAGGACTCTTTAAAGATCCTACCTTGATGGGCATTTTTCCGCTCCTGCCTCCTCATGTTGCTTCTATCAACATGATTTCGGTCAAGTCTGATCCTTGGATCATTCCTTCACCAGATCTTGTTGATACATGGGGCGAGGTTATGCCATTAAGTCCCACCAAAATTTATTACATGGAAATTGTTTCGGCTTCACCTTCGGTATCCTCTGATCATCCTATTTCAAGAACATCTCTCGATGCGTATTCTCAATCCCCGTGGCGTGGTTCTAGGCCGGCGGTCATGTCTATGTGTCTTGAGAAGTCCTCTTCTCCACTACCCATTGACGAGTCAGTTGCTTTTGAAATTTTTAGATCTAATACTTTTGTGATCCATAATGTTGATATCAGCTTTTCAGATTAATCACATTGTTAGGGTTTGGTCGACGTTTCGAACTAGTCGACCAAATTCTTTTGACATTGTCAAGATATTTCAACTGAGGGCACCTTTATCTCTTCATGGGTTTAGGTTTTTTCTCCCTCCCCAAGTTTTTATCGATTTCGCATTATTGCAATGGGGTTGCCATCTTATGACTCGTAACCCTCCCTCACCCACGAGGCATGGGGGCACAACCTTATATGAGTTCTACTCTATTATATGGCTGAGTCGATGTTTACTCGTCATGTAAATGGTCAAACTCTAGTTTTCATCTGTGTTGATTGATTAATCGAGTCCAAGCATGGATTCTCTCAAAGAGTACTATGCTTAGGTCATCTTGCATGGTTGCTTTTGTACAATAGTGTGTTATTTATTTTTGTACAGTGTGGTTTAGTGTGTTATTTTGCAAGAAACTTTCCTACTTATTATGTTTTTTCCAGCTTTTCAAATGTTGGTGTCTCCTCACATCGGTTTCACTGATGGTGCTTCCTGTAGTACCCAGAATCTATCATCTACGACATGGGCCATTTATGACCCCCATGGTGGGTTGATTGACCTTCAAGGTATATGTCGAACAACTAATAACATCGCTGAGTATAGCGCGGTTATCAAATTGTTGTCAGAAGCTATCACTCTTTGCATCCGACAATTGGTTGCCAAAATTGATTCACATCTTGTCGTCCTTCAACTCAACGGGAAATATTCCGTCAGAAACCCTCAGATATTGAGAATTTATCTACGTATTCATCTACTAGAGAGAAATTTTGATTACATTACATATCATCATATTCCTAGACACATGAATACATTATCAGATGCATTAGCTAATTATGTGTTGGATAGACATTTGCGAAACATGTGAAAACTCAAAAAACAAAAACATTTGTACCATAGTAAGCAAGGAAGTACAACATATATATATATATATATATGTGTGTGTGTGTGTGTGTGCCCATAATGTTTTTCATACATCAAAACCTCAAAAAATAATATGTGTGTTCAAAATACATCCATGGCTCACAAGCCTTATACATTTGTGGCTCGTAGGCCTCAAAAATGTAGAATGCTAGACCTATGCACTAAACAACATGATGCTCATGATAACATGTAACTACTTGGACTGCACGAGTCAGTAGTCGTGGATCCGATCTGACACCCCCACCGTATGCCTCTAGTACTGGCGTGGGACATCACCCATTTGGGCATACTCTGGGATCCCATGGGTCAAACCCTCGAGATTTCGCGCAATCTCCTCCTCATTATCGCTTCCCTCCTGATAAGGAGCGACATCAAACTATCAAGCAATGTGCCTGGTGATTGGGAAAATCCCACTAGGGTGTTCTAGTCCAACATATGCGTTCATAAAATCAAAATGTCATGAACACATATATCTCAAAAACAATGAAAAGCATCAAAAATTAAAAATTGTTTGTTTTTTTACCTCCATCATCAAAATCCTCCCCCTCTGGGAGCAGCATATTCGGATCTCCGTGGAAGTTGATACCACTTTAAGGACAATCCTCCACTATGATCAATTTTCATCATAGCCACGAGAAAAAGGTGGTCTTATAAGACATATGTTGGCCCCTAGTAATATTGGGCATCAAATCACTCCAACAAACCATCCGTGGGTCTCTTGGCATTGGCGGTTTCACCTCAGCCAGCTGGTAGTGGAACAGTGGAACCCGCTCTAGGAAGAAGGTCAGTAGCATAGACCCGTAGCAAAACTTCTTCAGGTTTCCCGCCTTAGCTTTTGATAGCTGGCGCTTCATGTTGACTTTCATAGCTTCCGCCCAGTTGAAGATAGTGGGCGCCATGCAGTTGATAGCATACTAAAACTTCGACTTGTTGGTCTCATGTGGCACTTGGGACCCAGCCACTCTATTGATGGTCAGCAGTAACACTCTCAACACAAGATCCCGAACAGTCATAATCTCGATCTTGCCACTTTTTGATTTGAGAGCTTTTGGGAAATGTTCGGCAAGTAGCATGGTCACACTTTCCCCAATTGACCTTGACCCATATAGATTGACTGGCTCCCCTCTCTGGGACAATCCTGTGATGAAACAAATGTCTGAAGTTTCCAACTCCAACTCTTGGTCACAAAATGATGAAAATTTCCCAATTCATGTCCCAACGACCGATCAGATACCGCAGCAATTCGGGTTGAGCTCATAGACCTGATGTAAGGAATAATTTGAGGAGACCATAGTTCCTTAAAGCATCTAAGCAATTTGGGTCAGCCATTGCTTGAGTGTCAATATCCTCATCCTCACGTTCCTTCTAATCCACCATTTTTTCATGATTTTTCCCTGCAAAAACCATATAATCAAGTCAATAATCATCTTTGGCTAGAAAAATTTGGATTCAAATGGTAAAATTGAGCAAAAACATGGAAATTCTTTATTCACAACACTGGCATGACCATTTTAAAAATAGTGGCGCTGACGATGAGGTTGGCAATTTTAGCAACCCTCGATTGGTGTGATTCCGTGCCCAAAAATCGCGCCAACCGAGGGCAATTTTTTTTTGCCAAAACCTGCCCATGAAATCCAAAAAATGGATAAAAACAAGTGAAATAAGTATCAAAATGGATCTTGCGGTATCAGCTCTTACCTACAACTAACGTCTCAGTGAATGACCTCCCGGATCTCTCGCAATCTTCTGCAGAACAATTAGGGCACAAGTGGGTAAAAAACTCTTCACGCAAAGGTAAAATGGTAAATGGTAAAAAATAATTACTTTTGCCTCATTTTATTCATTTTTCATGAAATATTAGGGTTTTTGAGTATTTTTTACCTATTTTGCCTCAGAACTGGATAATACATTTACCTTTTTGTGCAATGATAGGTGATGGATTTTCAATGATGGTACTGAAGTCATGTTTCATCTCTTTTCTCGACTCATAAAACTCAGATGAAAAGATCGCCAAGTATTTTTCCCTTTTTGACTCGTAAAAGAGAATAAAATGGGGGGTCTGCTTTCAAGATCTTTTCTAACTCTTTAAACATGAAAATATAGTCGAGCTCTTATCGTTTTGAACTCATTAAGGCTGCGAAACGTCATTCACCTAGTATATGTTTACCTGTTTTTCAGGCTGCGATGCACTATTTACGAAAAAGGTACTCCTTGACTGAAATGGTCAAGCAATTCTCTCAAGTATCGTTTTCTACCTTTTTGGGCTGGGATGCACTATTTACGAAAAAGGTACTCGTTGATTGAAATGGTCAAGTGATTCTCTCAAGTATAGTTTTCTACATTTTCGGGCTCAGGAGACACAAATGTACGAAAATGGACCATGTGGAGTTTTATCTTCCGTGTCTTTTTCAAACTCTATAAACATGAAAATGATACTGAGTTACCCATTTTTCGGACTCATTAAAACATTAAATGACATTAGGTTCATTGCCATGACGAACGTGAGCTTCTCCTTCCTAGGGCTCATTAAACTTACTACCTAGGGCTCATTCAACTTACTAGGTCAGGTTTTTCCAAAGGATGAACTTACAGTGCAAGAATATGCTATCCCCTTCAAGCTTGCGATAAAAAATAAATTTGGGTACCTGCCAAAAATGGTGGGGGAAAATTTGGAAATTCTATCAGTCGTGTCGACAGCTCACTCTTGAACATGACATTTTTGCTTCGTGTCGGGTTGGGATATCCTCCCTTTCTTTTTACCTTCCTGCGTTGTGCCACTCATTTTTGCCTTCCATTTGATCTCTGCTACATCATGATGACCACTAATCATATGGATCCAAAAGCTGGCAAACTTCAGAATCGTGTCACCAATATGTTCAAGAGTTAGTCCTTCTACAGTTACACTTACTCCTGATTCTCTGTATCATCTAAAATCATTCACATCCCTTTGTCTTGTGTCGATGATATGGGATACATCATGGCCCTCCATTGACACGGTCACTTCCTGTCAAGTTTAGCTCATTATCTGGGAAGTTGACTGAGAGAATCCCTTCTAGTACCTTAGAGCTTGCATTCCCTAATGGCAAGTTCTTCACACTCGACAACAAGTTCACATCATTGGCTTGCGATCGAGTGATTTCACGAGTGTTCGACATTAGTTCCTTTATTCACATTCCGTGAACTATGCTACCAGTACCTTGAGAGCCATTTTCATTATTGGTGGTTTCTCTCGTGCTTGTTAATGGTTCACATCATTGAACAGTAATCAAGTGACTTACTAGCATGTTTGAATTCAACACATTCATTCAGATGTTAGGATTTGTACTTTGATTGGATTATTTGGAGCTCAAGACCCTAGGCTAAGATTACACAAGTCCAGGTTGTGAGGTGATATGACATGGTCATGTTGATATACATGTCTCTTTTAGATGGATGACTGCAGCCATACCATGAGTTGTTATATGTGATCCTTCTCATTATTGTATGCCTACGACCATACCTTGGTTTCGTTATGATCCTTTCTACTGGATGGTTGCGTCCATGCCTTGGATCCATTTACATGATCATTCTCTGGATGGTTGCATCCATACCATGATTCTTGAATCAGTATTCAGATTTTTCAGTGATGTATATGTATCTATGCTTGCTTACAGGTTTTCTGATGACGGACTCCAATTCCCCACTTCCACTTGTAAAGAAGTTCACTCCTCACTCTAGTTTGACCTTCACGATTTAGGGGGCATCTGTTACACAAATTTTTTTAATTGTATCTGTACTCCCTATCCATGATCCTGGAGGACCTCTACAGTGAACCCAAAATCATGAAGAAACTCCCAATATGTCCCTCTTCATGAGTAGAATAATTCCCCTTTGCATCATTTCTAAGAATATTCCTTTTATCCTAGTTTACAAGATAGATGCTATTGACCAGTCTCCTCCTCACACTGATTTGTAGAGATTAAAATTAGCCCTCATGCCGTATGGCACAACTGAGCCCTTTTCCAGTCGCGTCGATCATGTTTTGGAAGGTTTCTTAAATAAGGAGCTGAAGCATCCATGTCTAGAAGCTTCGTAATGTTATTCTTGTAGATTGCTGGGCCAGATGGAGCTGAGGAAGTCAATCTGGGCTCCTTTCCCCTATTAGGATGGAACAAACTCAAGAGATAAGACCTTCTCCCATTATTAGAGGAACCATCTCCCATCCATCCAAGCTATATAAACCTATCTTTTTCCCAGGCAAAATTTAGTGGGAATTTTGGAGTAAGTTTGAATAATCAACAAGTCATCTATAGATTGTAGCTTTCTAGCGTATGTTTGAGGGAGAATAATGTGATTTTGGTTTGGTTTGAGACTAGAGGGAAAGAGGCCTTAAAACTTCTATTGTTGGAGCTATCCATGAAGTGCTAGCAGAAGTGTGGGAACCCGGATACATGGAGGAGGCCAACAACGTCAAGGCATTGGTTGTAATCTCTTTTTGATTTATACAAATGCAACTATTGATTGATTTCCTACATGAAGTTTCATTTTACATCTTTATGGCTTAATGTTCCTTGACCTATTAAGTAGGATGAATACAATATTGTATGCTATCACGTTTGTTGTTGTTGTTATTTCCTTGTTTCAAGTATTTGAAGGAAGGAAACAAAAGATAGATGGAGTGAGGAATCATGATCATCACCAAGCGAAATAGCATTCTAAGAGGTAGGCCCTCTTAATTGATTCTAGCTTAAGGAGATTTTCCATAGCTTGTTTGTTTGTGGCTAGACCTGCTGTCTCGGGCTAGAGGAATTGTTTGTGTCCGAACTGAGAATTTACCTGCACCACACCTTCCTAAATACCCTTTGACTCCTATCAATCTATGCTACTTGTGCTTCGCTCCTCAAAATGCGGAGACTTTACAATAATTGAGAAAAATTTACAAAATTTTACCTCAGGGGACCCCGTCCCAGTAGTTCTCCCCGATGATTTTTAAAGCTATACAAACTTCAAACATTATCACAACTTTTTAAAGGTTTGCACTTTCTGAAGTTCTGATTCTTTGATCACTGATCTTCTTGATGCTCCAATGTGCCGATCTCCTCCAAGCTCTAATGTTGCGATTGCCGATCTGTTGGACCTTTGATATCCATACCTCCGATATGAAATCACTGATATGCCAGGACCTATGATAGGCGATTACTGATATGCTAGGACCTCCGATATGTGATCGCCGATATTCTAATATGCATGATGCTCTAATGTGTGATCACCAATATTCTTTCCTTCTTGAGACTCTAATCCTTTAAACTTCAACAAACCGTATTTTTTGATCCAAGAGTCCATTTTTGGACTTCCACATGTTGTTGGAAAGCTTGTTCAAAGAAATTTCCAATGGAGATGGTCCAATGTATGCTTTGATTCCTTCTTTGGCTTGGAAGATGAAAGCAAATTTCTTTTCTCACTTACTCTTTGGACAACTGAAAACACATTTTGCAGTAAGTGATAACCCATTCATTAGATTAGGCCCATCCCATTTGCATAATTATCCTAACTTTGAAGCAAAGAGTGTCCAAAGGGTCTTGGAGTAGTGACATTCAATTAAGAGGTGATCAATTGTTTCCTCTATATCTTTGCATAACAACACTAGCTAGGACCTTCTCTTTTTTCTGTCTTTTATGCAAAAATCCCAAGTTGGAATTTTGTTTTCCACGACACACCACATGAATAGTTTGGGTTTTGCTAGACATTTGAGCTTCCACATGTGTTGCCACCATGGTTCTAGAGGATTAGGGATATTATTAGATAATAGATAAAGACATCCTTCTTTTGGATTGTACTGACCTCAGGTGGATAGGGACCAAACTATCTCTTCAAGCTCTTCTGAGATGCGTACATGTGCCTCTTTTAAGGCTCAGATGTAGGAGGAACCAATTCTTATGTGGTCTCTTGATAAATCCAATTGTTTTCATTTTATCCACTTTTGATCTCTAAGAGGATCTGAATGTGGTACAACTACTTGGTTGAGAGTATGAATGGATTTAGAGTGAATAATGTTGATTAGATCAGCTGGGAGATAATGACCTCCATTCCATCCAACCCACGGGTCCATGCCTATCTGGGTTCTGGAGCCATCCGCAAATTTCCAAGCTATACCATTCCCTATGATGGATAAGGAATTGATAAGAGCCCACCATATGATGGAGGCATTTGATTTATTCTTACTAGGGCTTCAAATCTAATCCTCAATGGAGAGGGGAGAGACATATTTCCTCGAGAGATCATTGATCCATAGACTAGTAGTAGAGATCAATCTCCAACTAGATTTGGCTATAAGAGCTTGGGAAAAGAGAGACAACTGATTTATACCCTAGCCTCCCCAGAACTTAGGCAAAGCTATTATGGACCATTTGACCCAAGGGAAAGTGAAGTGATCTGGTGAACTACCCTAGAGAAAATTGTAACAGAGCTCCTTGATTTTGGATAGGATGGCTTTAGGAACCCATGAGAGTGACATCCAGTAGAATAGAATGGCCTCCAGAAATGATTTGAATAAAACTAAATATCCCGCCCCATAAATCCATAAGGTGCTCCAAGCTTTGAGTCTCTTTTCCTTTTTTCTAAGAGCTAATTCTAGTTTGTGATTGTGTATGTGTTTGGCTTGAGGAGGAATCTTAGGTATTTGAAACAATTCATTAGATCATCCTATATGTATGGACAGAAGTTCAAATATACTCTGATCTCCCCATCGATAAGTCCAAAGGGGGTGATGGTTTATTTCCTGATATTGATATCCATACCTATTTTTGCTTCAAAAGGAACAAGTTCCTTCTCGATAGAGTGTGCATCATTATGAGAGCCATCATTGAAAATGAGGATATCAATTGTTGGGAGTGGAGCCTAATTATCTTCCTAATTTAGAGGTCTTGTTTTAGTTGATTTTATACCCCAAGAGGACTGTAAACCCTTCCACATGGTGTGACCATCCCCCTCGGCTGGGGTTTTTGGGGGCAGCGCCCCTGAAGCTAAAAATGGATGAAAAGTTTCCTTGTAAAATATAGTAATTTCATAGTCAATCTGAGCCATTCATTAGGCAGATGATCTGACCGTAGAATTTATGTTAATTTAGGGATTTTTTTCTCTAGAAGGAAACCATCGATTTATATGAGGGAATTGTATTACGGTTGTGTATTATTATTTTGAGAGAGAGAGAGAGAGGAGGCTATGCGAGAGCGAAGAGGAAATTATAGTGGATCTGCTGTAGGTTGTATCTCTTCATTTTTCTAGATAATATAAAAGGAAGGACTAGTTGTTTCTCTATGGACGTAACCCAAATTGGCTGTACCACGCATATTTGTGTCTCTCTTGTTTTATGCATTTCTGTATTTGTGTTTCCATAATATTTTATGTAATTCATCGCCCCATTAGTTAATTTATCACAATCAACAATAAAGAGTAGATGGGTAATACGAAGAGTGGAAGCGACCATTAGACCCATAAGACCATGTATTCTACAAGCCTCTTCAAGGGATCTACTGAGGCCTTTTGCCACAAAGAGAAAGAGGAGGGGAGAAAGAGGATAGCACTGCATTAACCCACACTTATCTATGAAGAAAGGAGAGACTGAGCCATTTATGAGGACAACAAAGGATGTAGAGGTGATGAAACACATGATCCAGTTGATGAAATCTAATTGGAACTTGATGTGGGTAAGGAGAAGGTAGATGTATACCCAAAAGACTTGGTGGAAGGATTTGGAGAGGTCAATTTTTAGAATGACCCCTTTCTGCTTCCTCTATTTAACGCTATGGAGACCTTCCTATTCAAGTATCAAATTTTCCTCCTTTTTACAATCCTTTTGCCTTCTTTTTCATCCTTTTTCATAATAATTTTGTTGCAATTCCAAGAAAAAAGGGTCATCCTAGACATGCTTAAGCATCTAAAGGTTATTAATCATCCATGATTTATGATTTGTTGTTTCTTTGTGAAATTTAATTTCAACTTTCCTACAACTACCAAATCTCATTTAGTCTACAACTAACCAAGAATTGTGGAGCTATCTCCATGGTTAGACAGGTTCTAGTACACCAAAGGATGAATAAAAGGTACCAATAGATGGAAAATGGCCAGCTTATGGATATCCACATGTCTTGATGATCTGGAAAATTACATGGTTCGAGAGAATTGGAAGTCAAACTAGAAGTGAATTCTAGCTATGACACTCCAACGATAAGCATATGTTGAAGGCGGTTCGTGGTAGGATCTGTTGGCATTATGATTCAAGTGTTGTCCTTGATGGAAACTCACTCACAGGTCAGTTCAGTTTTGATGAAAGGCAACCCACAATGTAACATGTCCATTTAGATGTAACATGGCATTGGTACAGAAGAACAGGAAGATGGAACTAAAGTCTACTAATCAGAATGAAGAAGTTGAAGGTAAAGGATGGTGAAAAGTAGTTTAAGATGTATATGCAGGTCCACTTAGTCAAAATAGCATATACATGCTGGTTCATAGAACAAAAAGAGTGTATACATATACACGCACTTTCACAAGAAGAAAAGCGCGTATATGTTGGAAAATCAAGGAAATTCAAGAGGAGACAATACCAGGGGTCAATACCATGGTATTAGCCCACAATATTGAGCAGAGTAATGACTATTTGATCTTGTCCAAGAATACCACAGGTCCTAAGTGGTTTTGGTCTGAGGTATTGAGAAAGACCTAAAACTATATAAGGAGGAGAAGATCATAAGGTGAAGGTGTTCAAGTGAAAAGGGTTTCTAAGGAATACTTCTATCTGAAGTATATTTATGTTGTAGGGGCTATGTTGGTGATTTGATATGAAATATTGTGTGCACCTTGAATTCAATGTTGGATTAGGATCATGAGACCTGAAATGACTTATCATTGAATAATCTGATATTGGTTGGGCTAGCTCTGATTGTGTACACCTGTTTTATTCTTTAAATGTCATGATCTAGGTTTGTATGACATCCGAAATAGAAGAGAAGTTATGAGTTAAGATTTGAAGATCTGTATGCTGGTTCGTCTTGGTAAAAGTGCATGTACACGCAGGTTCTACTCTTCCAAGTAGCATATACAAAGGAAAAGCCTATTCTTTAGATCAGAATGATATATCTGATCAGTTCTGTTGTTTTACTACTATCTGTTAATGAAGTCTTCTTAGATCTGAATGTAAAACTGAATGCATAAGGAGTTTGATATATGATTAATTGATTGTATAAGTGAGAAGGGTTATCTCTGCTACTCCCTGTGTAAATCTCTGTAATTTGACAATAGATGTTTAGTATATTGTTGGTTGGTACAAACTTGATTGAGAATTTTTATGTTTCAGTAGTTTTGAAGGTATACGCAGGTTTGATTAAAGGAAGTAGCGTATACATGCAGGTTGGGTTCAGTAAAGTAGTGTATACACTCTGATGCATGATTTTTGAGGTTTCAGCTGGTTCTGAATGATGATGAAGGTTTCTGGGTTCAACACAGTGTTTTGGTGACAATGATATGATTGTTTAGATTAACTGATTGTTGGTTGATGCAATTTGAGTTTCAAAATTTCTGATGGGTCCAGTATGAAAATTTGATTAAACGAGGCCTTCATGTATATTGTTGTGTGTCAGGAGCATCCAGTTTGAAAATTTATGAAATGTGGTCCCTGGAAGAAGAGAGAAGTTTATGAGAGATTTTCCGGCGTAAATCACGTGATATTTCATTTGTCAATGCGTTTCGAACCAACCAGTGTGGTTCATCGTCACGACAAGTTGAATGAAAAAATCAGGCTTAGCATGATAAATAGATAGAGCAGAACCTCCAATGGCTATATTCAGGGACAGATAAGACAATTGGCATGTAGATGGCCAAAAAATCTCTCATAGACCTTAAGATTTTCTGGCTATTTTCAATACAACTCCACCTGTAGAGGAATTTCAGTTTGCAAATCATAGATTTGTAAAAGGAGGAAAGTGGCCACCTAAAACAAAGTTTAGTACTTCTTCATCCAATGACAGACAGCCACCCACAAGAGCTGATTGTGCCCCATTACTAGAACAGAATTCACAGAATCCAAATGACATGGACCAAGTATACCAGATAGGTAACTATCTAACCACTTGGTGTGCTCACGCAGAGGATGTTCTAGATGACTTAGGCAAACAAGCTGATCTGATAAATGCAAATCTGAAACTGCTCTACGATGAGCAACAATCAGAGAAGCTAGAAAAAGAAGAAAGGAGAAGAAGGAGACATAAGAAGAAGGCCAAAGAAATTCCAAAGTTTCATATAGATATGAGTGCACCCAATTATTGGGATCTAGAGGAAGAAGAAGAGGCAAAAGAAGCAGTAACTGCAACCAGTGCAGAAGAGGGTACTTCTAAGGACACTGGAAAGCTAACCAGTGAAAGAGAGGCATACAAAATTGATAAACCTTTTGAGTCAAAGAAAGAAGTCATGACCCTTGAACAAGCTGCCTCTAAATTCCCTTCTTTCATTTTGCCATCTATAAATAATCAGAATAAGGCGCACATCTTGAAAGAAGTCAATAAATACCCTCGTGTTGAAGAAGACCTATATGCAGCCAATACTAGTGGCTATATCTTAGATCTAGATAATTCTTCAAACCCTGGAGAATCAATCCGGATTTGGATAGGAGCTTTGTATCAAATGTAGGTTACTACAAAATTGGATAATATATCCATCATGGTCCTAGCAGAAAAGCGTATGACTGGTATAGTCTATGATTGGTGGATGGGACCATCAGAAGCAGAAAGAAGAGCCGTCATGGAAGCCAGACTGTCTACATTGGAGTTATTATTAAAGACACAGTTCATGCCAGAACCAATTGATGAGAGAAAACAAATAATAACAGATCTTAGTCGGATGGAATTGAAAGATATGAAATATCTTGATCAATTCAGTAAAGATTTCATGGCTAAGGTTTTTAAAGCTAATCTCTCAAATGATGTGGCTCAAAAAACTTCATTTTTGTCAAAGTTACGAGGCAATCTAGGAGACCTCATTATGAAAGATCTAGATGTATAGAACAGAAGACTAGTTCAAGTTTATTGGGTTGACCTTCTTTTTAGGGTTACAAAGAAAGTTAAATACTTGTGCTGGTAGAAGAAGGCGCATGACATCACACCCAGTTCAGATGTCTGCAAAATAATGCTACCATGGACATCTTTTAGAAAGAAGAAGAAAACAAAAAGGTATGGTAGATTTAAACCCAAGAGAGTCTCAAATCGAAGAAAGCCTTTCCGGAGATATAAATTTTTGAAGAAAAGATCAAGACCCAGAAACAACAACTGTTGTTTCATTTGTAAAAAAGAAGGACATTTTGCACATAAGTGCCCATAGAATTCATCTCGTAAGCTTAAAGCATGTATAGACATAGAAGAGTTTAAAGATGATTGGTCAGTTGTAGATTCAGAAGATGATATTTCAGATGTATATATTCTAACTGAAATATCAGATGCAGAAGAAGAAGAAGAAAATGTTCAAAAGATGAATATTTGTCCATCATGTTCTGACGATGAGTTTTCAGAAGAAAACCATTACAGTGAAGAAGAAAGTGACACTGAAATCACTAGTGAAACATTAGATGATTCAAATGATGAATATGTAACTTCACAGTCAGAGTAGTCAGAAAAGTTGATACAAAAGGGTAAGCAGCCTCTAGTACCTTTTCCTGAAGTAAATGCTTTTTGCCCCTTTGAGAAAAGAACAACAACCTCAACCAGTCTTCCACAACCAGAGATTAAAAGAACAGAAGAAAATACATTGTTAAAAAAGATAGTCAAAACCAATAGCCTCATTTATATCCCGGTTCAAGTCCAAGTAAAAAATGAATGGATATCTGTAGATGCATTCATTGATACCGGTGGATCTAATAATTTGGCTAGACCATCTTTATTTAAATCTCTATGGAAACCACTGCAAAATATACTGGTTTCAGAAACCATTGGAGGATCTGTCAGTTTAACTCATTATGTAGACAATATTTCTTTGAAAGTTGGAGGGAGTATTGTTAAGATCTCTGCAATACAGCATTTTGATCCCTCAGCTAGTTTAATGTTGGGAATGCCATTTTTAAATTCTGTGCTTCCAGTGACAATCAGCCAAGATAAGCTAATTATCAATTTGAAAAAGAAAGTTATTTCTGTCCCTAGGTTATTTATTGCAAACTCAGAAGCAAGACATGAAAATAGCCAGAAAAGAGTAGGAGCCAGAAAGCCATTAAAAGATTCTGATGATTGGCAGGAAGTCCTGTAGTTCTATGAAGCAAGAGAAGAATCTAAAACAAAACAATTGGCATGCATAGATCCCAATTGGTCTACAGAACAAGATGATATCCAAAAAAGACTTCTAAAGAGTTGCTCGGAAAACCCACAACAGTTTTGGGAAACAGAAAGTCCGATGCAAGAAATTATAACCTTGCATGACAATGGAGTCAAAGGAAAGCTGATTCCCTGCACTCCCTCAGATGAGCAGGAAATAAAGAAACAGATAAAAGAATTGCTACAAATGCAGCTCATTGAGCCAAGCGAGTCCCATTATGCTTGCTCAACGTTTCTGGTAAGGAATCATTCTGAGATAGTTAGGGGAAAACCTAGAATGGTGATAAACTATAAACCCCTCAATGCCATCACTCAGAGCTTTAACTATCCATTGCCAAGGCCAGAGACTATAATGCAAAAAATTCAGCATAGCAAGGTATTCAGTAAATTTGACATGAATTCTGGGTATTATCAGATGCAGATCCAGCCAGACGACCGGAATAAAATTGCTTTTATTTGTCCAGATAAATTTTACCAATGGAAGGTTGTTCCCTTCGGTTTGAAAAACGCCCCTGCATTCTTCTAGCGAAGAATGGATTTTATTTTTTCTAAATATGATTTCATTGTTACATATATAGACGATATCCTCATTCATAGTCCAGATGTAAAAACCCATCTAGAGCATTTAGAATTTTTTCTTAAAGAAGTTCAGCAACATGGTATAGTTTTGTCAGAAAGGAAAATGTCTTTATTCCAAGACAATATTGATTTTCTGGGAATTAATGTTGTCAATGGAGCAATCCAAATGCAACCTCATGTATTAACCAAATTGACACAGTTTCCAGATGAACTGAAGGATACCAAGACAATTCAAAGATTCTTAGGAGTTCTGAATTATCTTCATAAGTACATCCCAAATCTTACAAAGAAAACAACGCTGATCAGGAAACATCTCAAACAGGGATGCTCACAAGAATCAATAGCAGCAGTCAAACAATTGAATGCAGAATGCCAACAACTACCAAAGCTTCAACCACCAGGTGATGGTTTGCTTATTCTCCAAACTGATGCTTCTCTAGATTTTTGGGCAGCCGTTCTTTTAGAACGAAGGGAGAAAGGTGAAGAAAAACTTTGTGCTTATGCTTCGGGTGAATTTACACCCAGTCAAAAGAATTACTTAATAGCCGAAAAAGAAACACTGGCTATATTCAACGGAATACAATGATTTGAGTTATATCTTACTCTCGTAAAATTCTTGATCATAACAGACTCCAAGAACTTCAAATATTTTCTATCTGCCAAAATATCAAGACAGATTGCAAAGGGAAGAATTCTTGCTTGGTAGATTTGGTTCCAACAATTTGATTTTGAAGTTGAGTGGATCCCAGGTAATTCAAATTTTCTAACAGATTCATTAACCAGGGATATGAATAAAGCATTCATGACTTGTACAGGTTCGTGCTTTACCATTCCAGGTAAAGGTCCACAGGACGACAGCTTTTCTACATTTGTTGATAGATTCAAAATTTTTGAAGGACATGCAAGCCACCTTGCAGAAGAAATAAAAAAGGTTGTAGGAATGAGACTGAGAAGAAATACTTGGATAAGAAAATTCCAAGCATGGCAGTCCAAGAATATAGGTACTTCTCTAGGCCTAGATGATACTCTGGTAAAGGTATATCCTTTGCCTAATATGAAGATAAAACTCTTTTTTAGAAGTTTATCTGATCTTTGGTCTAGTGAATACACTGACAAAATGATCTGGACCCTCAAAGTTTTAAATTTTTATCAGCTCATTGGAGGAATTGATTTTTCCCTAAGCATTTTCACAGGAGCAAAACTACTAGATCTTGAAGAAATTCCTATAAAACCTGAATTAGGAAAATTTATTTTATCTTTAAAAGTCCCCGACATTTTTGAAGAATTAGAAGCCTCTTTCCTGCAAAGGTTCGATGAGAATTATGCAGCAACGACACTTTTCCTCAATACGAGATATTTGAAGGATTTGCTGATTGGGAGATCAAAGATGGCCTCTACAGAAAAAATCCAACTACTAGGATATCTCAGTGCATTCAACGGACGATGCAATATCTCAGAAATTTCTCATCCCCTTGGGATTTTCACAGCCTCAGATTAAGAGAAAGTATTGATCCCAATCCGTTTGCACAGGTTTTCAGCCATGAAAGGATCGGAGAAATTGAAACCAACAACAATGAAGAAATGATTAAGCAGCATGCTGGTTGGTTCCATGAATTTGGAAATTTAAAGCTGGCAGAAAAACTATAGATTCTGCAAAAAATGGATGATTTACAAGGAGAACCCAAAGTATTAAAATTTGTGGTTAATCAAAAGGCTTTGGTAACTATCAGTGTTATCTCACCTAATTGGAATAACAATGTCATCCATATAATAAGTTTGATGATTTCAAAAAGGATCTGCACATCAATGATTTTCGAATTAGGCTGGCAACACAAAGATTTTATGAGTAATAATTGCAAACAATGGGTTTCATATGCAATCGAGAGTTCAACTAATATGTTTCAAATATTTAAATGGGAACTCCTAAATGGCATCGAATTGGCAGTGAAAGGATCATCCATAGTAAGAAATGTCTTTAAAGATTCTTTTCTAGACATCGAGATCAATGCTTTACCTTTTCTTAACAAGTGGGAGAAACAAGAAGCCATGTATACACCTCAGCAACCGGGCCTCCACAGGATAAAGACAAATACAAAAAAGGGAGAATCTTGAAAAGCAGCATCCAGGAGGACAATAATGTTAGATGAAGATGTCACAGGAAAGGTAATAGAGTCTACTTTCCCAGAAGATTTGACAGATGCTCAGGACCCAGCAGCAGATATCAATGAAGAATACAACCGGCTGATAGAACGCCACTACCAGAAGATACTCGATGAGTACGAGCCAGCACATGATTCTTCCGATCATGATAATGACCATGATTCAGATAGGAGTCCGATGGGACCATGGTAGAATCTTTAGCTAGCAATGTGATAATGTGGTCACATGTTGTAGCTAAAATCATTTTACTGGTAAAGTTGAGTAGACACTTTCGGTAAAAGAAATACCGACAGGACCCTCAATAATTTCCGCTTTTACGTCATCTCTTAGCTAGGATTAGATTCGCTAGGTGTTATAGACATTTTTGTGCCTTATGGCTCTAAGCATGAAATGTCCATAAACCAAGGGATCCTAAGTCCCTAAAAGTGTCGTTCCGGCCCCTAAAGGTGTTGAAAATAATACTGAGAGGGGGGGGGTGAATTAGTATTATCTAATTCTTTTAATAAATCTTCCTTATTTGTTCTTTGAATTATTTTTGCATGTCAGTACCATAAAATAATGAGCATGAACAAGGAAAAACAGATAGTCACACCAAAGAACACAAGATGTCAGGTGGAAACCCAATGTGGGTGAAAACCACCTGCTGCAATATGTCTCTATCTTCTTTCAAATTAGAAACTTCTTTTACAATGGTTTTGTACTGGTGCAGTCCTTTACTAGTATGCAGGCTGCAACCTGCAGAGAGCTACAACTCTCTCTCTCTCTCGTTTTCTAGTCTCTCCTGGAAGGGAGCTACAACCCCCTACTTCTTTTCATAAAGCATCAAATGATTATCAAGTACATAAAAGTTACAGTCCACTACAGTTATCAGATCAGCAATAACAGAACTAACCCAGAACACCTTATCAACAGAAAAATTCAATCAACAGAACATTTTAAGACAGATACACAGTTTTCCCTTCTGTGGCCTGCGTCACTACGCAGTTCACCTTCTGCTTTCCTGCGTATACCCGCAGAGATCCTTCTGCTGCACTGCGTGCCCACGCACTGTTCCTTCAACCGCACTGCGTACTATTACTGCAGGTACGCACCCAGAGACATTATCGCGCCGCATACTGTTACTGCAGGTACGCACCCAAAAATACTATCGCGCCGCGTACTTTTACTATGCGTACGCACCTGAACCTTAGTCGCTCTGCATACCCACACAGCTCTCCTTCTTCTGCTTTGCGTACCCACGCATGTCTCCTATTTCTGCTCTGCGTACCCACGCAGGTCTCCTGTTTCTGCTCTGCGTACCCACACAGATCTCCTATTTCTGCTCTTCGTACCCACGCAGCTCTTCTGTTAAACACCTGCGGCCTTCTGATTAGGGCCGAATAGGCAGTCCACCAGAGTGGCATAGTTGCTCAGATCTGATCATGCGCTCGAGAGATCACCCTTCACAGATTCGCCTTCAACTTCCCTTTCATATAGATCAAGCTTTTAAGACCATAACCCAATATTTCAGATCTAAAGATATTCAATTGCAAAAGATGCTTAGCCAAGTGATCTCCTTTGCTTTATATAGGCAAGCTCCTCCTAAAATCATGGAACAATACCACGAGCCAAAACCGTAATAACACAAATACTGTCGGCTAAATACCAAGAGTAAAACATAAGAAACCCCACGTGTGCTTTTCTCTGGCTTGAAATGTGTGCACTGGGGGTACGCACCTCCTGGACGGCTGGCCTGCGTATCTGGACGCGGTCCCTGCATGGTGTACCTGCGGGTACGCACCTTCTGAACTGATTTCCTGCGTACTTCTTAATTTTCAACATATTGAGAGCCTTGCCACGGGAGTTGCCATCAAGTACAACATCTGTAACATATAGCCATACCAGAAACATAATGCCAACAATCTCCCCCTTTGGACTTGATGGCAACCTCACAATCTTCAGCTTCATTCTCCCCCTTTGACATCAAGGGCAAAGGGGTATGCTCCCCCTAAGAACATGCTCCCCCTGAATATGAACCAGATCTGTAACAAAGAACCATAATCCACCATGAAAGAGATAGAGACATATTGCAGCTATTTCCAAGATCTCCTTCTGACCATCCTCCATAATGCCAACAATGCATTATATGCTCCCCCTGAACCTGTACCATCAATCAGAAAAGGTTCAATAATAAGATGATGCATCAACAACCCCCAGCTTTTGCCTGAAGTATTCAAAAGTGTCCCTGGGCAATGGTTTGGTGAGAATATCAGCAACTTGTTCCTTAGAAGGAACATACTCCAACTTGACCTTCTGTTCAAGTACTTGTTCCCGGAGAAAATGGTACTTGATTGGTATGTGCTTGGTTTTCGAATGCATAACAGGATTCTTTGAGATGCTGATTGCACTTGTGTTATCACATAAGATGGGGATTGGTGGTGTACAAGTGATTTGAAAATCCCGCAAAGTCTGCATCATCCAAAGGAGTTGGGTGCAACAAGATGCAGCAGCAACATATTCCGCTTCAGCTGTAGACAAGGCAATTGAACTCTGTTTCTTGCTGAACCAAGATACCAGTCTGGAACCCATAAAGAACGCACCACCACTTGTGCTTTTCCTGTCATCCACGCTTCCGGCCCAATCTGCATCTGTATAAGCATGAAGTGTAAGATCTGTATCTCTAGGATACCATAAGCCATAATTTTGAGTCCCTTGAAGATATTTGAAAATTCTCTTCGCTGCCTGAAGATGAGTCTCCTTCGGATTTGCCTGAAATCTTCCAACTATTCCAACTGCATGCATGATGTCTGGTCGGGTACCTGTCAAATAAAGTAAACTTCCAATCATAGATCTGTAGGTTGGTTGATGTACTGCTGCAGATTCATCATTTGCACTGAGGCTACATCCTGTGACCATGGGTGTACATACTGGTTTTGCATCTTCCATACCATATTTCTTCAAAATCTGTTTGAGATACTTGGTTTGAGATAAAAAGATTCCTCCTTCTTTTTGTTGGATTTGCAAACCAAGGAAATATGTCAGTTCTCCTAGCAAGGACATTTCAAATTCTTTCTGCATGACCAAGGCAAAGCTTTGACTCATAGCTTCTTCATTGCTCCCAAAAATAATGTCATCTACATACACAACAAGTATTAGCAATTTGTCATTTTCAACTTTTATATAAAGATTGCTATTTGCTGATCCTTTTGAAAAACCTTGTATATTTGTCCAAACGGTAGTACCAAGCCCTTGGAGCTTGTTTGAGACCATAGAGAGCCTTTTTCAATCTGCATACAAGATTTGGATCATTTCCAAGAATGAACCCATCTGGCTGTTCAATGTATACTTCTTCTTCCAAGTCTCCATTTAGAAAAGCGGATTTCACGTCCATTTGAAATACTTTGAAGTTTTGAAAACTTGAGAGAGCAAGGAACATTCGGATGGCCTCAAGTCTTGCAACAGGAGCAAAGGTTTCTTCAAAGTCTATTCCTTCTTGCTGCGCATACCCTTTACAAACAAGTCTGGCCTTGTTTCTAATTACTTCTCCATTTTCATTCAATTTGTTTTTGAAGACCCATTTTGTTCCGATAACATTCTTATCCTTTGGTCTAGGAACCAGCTCCCAAGTGTTGTTCTTTTCGATTTGCTCAAGTTCTTCATCCATTGCTTTCAGCCAACATTCATCTTTGCATGCCTCTTTCACATTTTGTGGTTCAGTGGAGGAGAGTAATGCCAAATAGCTTGAGGCTTCTGCAACTATTCTTCTCGTTTGTACACCTGCTTCTTTCTGCCCCACAATCTGAGATTCTGGATGATTCTTCTGAACATATCTGGATGGGGTTTTCTCTTCTATTCTTGTCTGCTCCTCTAGTTCTTCTTGAGGTTCTTCTTCTTCATCATTCTGTCTTTGAGGATAGCCTTCATCTTCTCCGATGTCTTCATGATGAACTTGCCTAGGAATGTATCCCTTCTCATCAACCACTACATCAATGCTGTCAACAATTCTGCCAAGTCTTTTATTGTAGCATTTGTATGCTTTGCTATGTGGAGAGTAACCAAGAAGAATGCCTTCATCTGCTCTAGGTTCAAGTTTGCCAAGCTGCTCATCAGTATTCTTGATATAGCATTTGCTCCCAAAGATTTTGAAGTGCTTTACCGAAGGAGTCTTACCACTCCAGAGATCATGAGGAGTTTGAGTGCTGTTCACCCTGACATTTGTTTTGTTGAGAATAACAACCGCAGCATGTGCAGCTTCACCCCAGAAAGTTGCGGGAGTTCCTGATTCATCAACCATAGCACGAGCCATTTGTTGGACTGTTCTGTTCATTCTTTCCACAACTCGATTTTGCTGAGGAGTTCTAGCTGTAGAGAATTCTCTTCTTATCCCATGTTCTTCACAGAAATCGAAAAATTCATTTGAGGTAAACTCCCCACCTCTGTCGGATCTGAGGCACTTAATTTTGTGACCTGATTCATTTTCAACCAAAGCTTTGAAGGATTTGAATTTTTCGAATGCTTCATCTTTGTGCTTCATAAGTCCTAGCCAGACAAACCTGGAGAAATCGTCAATGAATAATATCAAGTATTCTTCTCCTCTAGGTGTTCTTTTCCTGAATGGACCGCATGTATCTGTATGTACTAGCTCAAGAGGCATGCTAGCTGATACTTCCTTCTCTGGAAAGTTAGTTCTGGTTTGTTTTCCAAACTGACATGATTTGCATATGGTGTTGTCAGGAATTTTGATATCTGGAAGATCGCGAACTGCCTGATATTTGCATGCTTTCCTTATTTGTGAAAAGCTTAGATGCCCCAACCTCCGATGCCATAGCCAGTGCTCATCATCCTTGCTCAGATAGCATTGTTGTTGTCCTTCTTCAAACATGTACAGATTATTTGGAGTTATTTTGCCTTTGATCACTGTTTTACCTGTATCAAGATCACGAACAAGACATCCATTTGATCTGAATATAACCTCGGTTCTTTGATCACACATCTGGCTGACACTTAGAAGATTATGCTTCAATCCATCAACATACAAAACATTTCCAGCCTTGACCTTTTCTTTTAACTGAGAAATGCCCTTTCCTTTAATAGTTGCAGGAGTATCATTTCCAAAAGAGACTTTCTTTCCCTTTTCTAGAGCAGAATAAGACTCAAGTTTTTCTTTATCACCTGTCATATGCTTCGAACATCCACTGTCAATGTACCATAGATTTTCCTGTCCTTCTGCATAAAATGCTATCCCACATCTTTCTGTTTGAGGTTCCTTTATTCTCCATGTTTTGGTGCTTGAGGCTTGTTCCTTTTTCTGCTGAAACCTGCTCCTGCATTCAGAGTCTTCATGACCAAAGTTATTGCAAATAGAACATTCAGCTTCATTTTCAAGAACCGAAAAGTTGTTATAGGTCCTTTTTGTAATCCCTGTCATACTTCTTTGTTTTTGAGCTTCCCTAGTCATGATCGTTTTATATGCAACACATTGAGCTGCTTTGTGACCAAAGTTATGGCAAGAAAAGCATTGTCCATTGAAGAAACTTCTGCGGTTATCGAATCTACCAGCCAACTGATTGTAATTTCTATTTTCATCTATTCTTGAACCAAATTGAGAAGATTTTACCTGTGGTTGGTTGTAGCTTTTGTTCACCCTCAAGATGGATTGCCCCTGATAGTTTCTGTTTGTAATTCATCCCTGCTTTACCTGATGATCTTCATTGTTCTTTTGCTCATTTCTTCTTGCTGCATCAAGATAACTTTTTGAGGTGGATGCTTGAGAAGTTTCTCCATTATAGCCCAGACCTATCTTGTTTAGTGGAGACCGCTGCACATTGATAATCTCATCCAAAGTTTCAGATCCTTTGGCAAACTTGAGATTAATAACTTTTGTTTTCTCAATCTCTTTTCTAAGACCAACAATTTCACCTTCTAATTTTTCAAGATGTTTTTCCTTTTCATCAATTTGAAATTGTAGAGTATCAATGATCACGTTATTTTCTTCTATACATCTCTTGAGTCTAGTAATTTCATCATAAAGTGTATCCACATCTATAGCATCCATATAATCATCATCTTCAAATGCCATTAACAACTTATATTCATTACCTTGTTCATCTTCATCACTATTTGATAGACCATCACTATCTTCATGAGTGTAGTAGTTTTTCTTATTTGGGTTCTGTTTCTTGCTCCATCTAGCAGGTTCCTTTCCTTTATCCTTATAAGGACATTTTACAGCATAATGACCTACTCTTCCACAAGCAAAGCATTTAAAAGGTAACTTACCTCTAAACCTTCCAGAACCCCTTTGAAGATTTCTGACAAAATTTGATTCTTCTTCCTCTTCTTCCGGGACGTGGCTTGCTTCATAATAATCTCCTTTGCATGATGCTTTGAAGGCAGCTTCTCTTCTGTCTGATGGACCTCCCTTTCTCATTTCATAAGCAGTTAGAATTCCATGTAGCTGAGACATAGTAAGAATTCGAAGATTTTCCTTTTCTTCTATTGCAGATACTTTAGATTCAAACTTGGGGGACAATGATCTTAGGACCTTTTCAACCACAATAGCCTCTTTTATTTCTTCACCCAAATTCTTCATACAATTAACAACCTCATCTACCCGAAGAAAATAGTTAGCCACACTTTCATCATTATACATTTTGAGAGTCTCATACTGAATTCTGAGAGTTTGAAGTTTAGCACGCTTTACCTGTTCGTCTCCTTCATAGCTCGTGACAATTTTGTCCCATATCTCTTTTGCGGATTTATAGTGCATTACCTTCATGAATTCTGATTGAGATATACATCCTAATAGAGTACTGACTGCTTTCGCATTTGTTTCATACTTCTTTTTCTCGGCTGCATCTGTAGGAGTAGCTGAAGGAAAAGCATAGCCTGTCTCTACGATGTCCCAAACTTCTGTACCAAGAGATTGAAGATAGGCAGTAACTCTTACCTTCCAATAATTGAAGTTTGTCCCATCAAAAACCGGTGGCCTGATTGATGCTTCTCTCTCGTAGTTGCTCATGATGAACGATCTACCTTCAAGCGATCAAGCTTCTCTGAAGGACCTGCTCTGATACCAATTGTTGAAAATAATACTGAGAGGGGGGGTGAATCAGTATTATCTAATTCTTTTAATAAATCTTCCTTATTTGTTCTTTGAATTATTTTTGCATGTCAGTACCATAAAATAATGAGCATGAACAAGGAAAAACAGATAGTCACACCAAAGAACACAAGATGTAAGGTGGAAACCCAATGTGGGTGAAAACCACCTGCTACAATATGTCTCTATCTTCTTTCAAATTAGAAACTTCTTTTACAATGGTTTTGTACTGGTGCAGTCCTTTACCAGTATGCAGGCTGCAACCTGCAGAGAGCTACAACTCTCTCTCTCTCGTTTTCCAGTCTCTCCTGAAAGGGAGCTACAACCCCCTACTTCTTTTCATAAAGCATCAAATGATTATCAAGTACATAAAAGTTACAGTCCACTACAGTTATCAGATCAGCAATAACAGAACTAACCCAGAACACCTTATCAATAGAAAAATTCAATCAACAGAACATTTTAAGACAGATACACAGTTTTCCCTTCTGTGGCCTGCGTCACTACGCAGTTCACCTTCTGCTTTCCTGCGTATACCCGCAGAGATCCTTCTGCTGCACTGCGTGCCCACGCACTGTTCCTTCAACCGCGCTGCGTACTATTACTGCAGGTACGCACCCAAAGACATTATCACGTCGCGTACTGTTACTGCAGGTACGCACCCAAAAATACTATCGCGCCGCGTACTTTTACTATGCGTACGCACCTGAACCTTAGTCGCTCTGCGTACCCACGTAGCTCTCCTTCTTCTGCTCTGCGTACCCACGCAGGTCTCCTGTTTCTGCTCTGCGTACCCACGCAGGTCTCCTATTTCTGCTCTGCGTACCCACGCAGATCTCCTGTTTCTGCTCTGCGTACCCACGCAGCTCTTCTGTTAAACACCTGCGGCCTTCTGATTAGGGCCGAATAGGCAGTCCACCAGAGTGGCACAATTGCTCAGATCTGATCATGCGCTCGAGAGATCACCCTTCACAGATTCGCCTTCAACTTCCCTTTCATATAGATCAAGCTTTTAAGACCATAACCCAATATTTCAGATCTAAAGATATTCAATTGCAAAAGATGCTTAGCCAAGTGATCTCCTTTGCTTTATATAGGCAAGCTCCTCCTAAAATCATGGAACAATACCACGAGCCAAAACCGTAATAACACAAATACCGTCGGCTAAATACCAAGAGTAAAACATAAGAAACCCCACGTGTGCTTTTCTCTGCCTTGAAATGTGTGCACTGGGGGTACGCACCTCCTGAACGGCTGGCCTGCGTATCTGGACGCGGTCCCTGCATGGTGTACCTGCGGGTACGCACCTTCTGAACTGATTTCCTGCGTACTTCTTAATTTTCAACATATTGAGAGCCTTGCCACGGGAGTTGCCATCAAGTACAACATCTGTAACATATAGCCATACCAGAAACATAATGCCAACAAAAGGAACAAGGTCAACAAATTACAGCTTCTCCCAGAAGTTCTCCACCAAAAACTGCTCAGAATCAGTCAAATCAGGATCATTTCAGCTGCTCCACTAGCTAGCTGCGTTGCATAGCACCCAAGTACACTAGCTAGGTGTGTTGCAACGCACCTAAATGCACTACCAGGGTGTGTTGAGCGAGAAATGACAAATGGCAGTGTCATTCCGCGAGGTGGACAGACAATAGAAGCTTCCAGAATCTTCCCCAATGACACTTGCCTCACTAAGTTCGACCAAGGATGAGTAAGAGGCTCTCAGTCTCCAAGTGGAAGCAAGAACTGACAGAGAGAGGCCACTAGTCAAATCATAAGCTGACTCATCCTCTTTGCATACATCTATATATGGATCCCTCATCCCAGAAATCCAAGAGGCTGGAATTTTGTACATTGCAGAGAATTGTTGTTGGTTTTGAGATAGATATCAGAGTATTGGGTGATTTATGCTTTGTTGGAGGTGAAGAGGGGATTCTATGCTGGGAGGTTGATTCTGGATCAGGAATCATCGGTTGTAACTCCTCCTGGATCTTCTTGTTATATGAATAAAACTATTTGAGTTTCTCCTACATGCTTGTGTATCATTGATGTTTGTTACATTTGTATGTTTAGCTTAAATCTGATCCTAAGCTATTTATGAATATAAATCCATGTCTTTGTGTAGTTTTCTTCTTCTGTGATCTTACAGGAACTTGGTGAAGTTGGGCAAGTAAGGGAGCAGGTAGCTGGAAGCTGTCAAAGAGGAGAGAGATTGGATCAAAGGACTAGCGCAAGACACAGGTTGGTTCATCCTATTCCTCTTCATTTATAGTTCATAAAGAATAATACAAAAGTAGTTTTCCCTGTTTGTTTCTAAGGTCACTGTCACACATTAGTGGGATAGGGTCCTTCTGAGTAGACACTTTTACCGTTAACAAAATGGCGACTCCATTGGGGAGCGTGTCTAGTTAGTTTGTTTGTGTTTCTCTTGTTGTTTGTTTCATAAACATAGAAGTAGCAATCGAACTGCATTTGCCATTTACAAATGCAAAGTAGACATCTGCTACTTCAATCCATTCACTGGATCTGTTTATGATCTAAACAACTGATTCACAAATGATCTGATTGCCCTTTTTGATAGCTCTTAGACCTCCTTTAAATCTACCCTCTGATTGTGCATTACTGATTGCTTTTACTCGGCCAAAAACCATAGATTAAACTGCAAACCGTGACCCAGAACCCGGATAGAATTCTCGTTTCTGCCCCAGCGCAGGCTCTGTGAAGAGATTCTGCATTTCAACGCAGTTCCCGATATAGGAATTTACAGGGTAAGTTCCTCAGAAAGAACACCAAAAGGACACCGCTCACAACCAGATCACAGATCAATACACCAGTATTTTTAACGTGGTTAAAACCCTCAAAGAGGGAAACAGTCCACGGCCTGCGCCAACGTGGCTACTACAGGCAATTTATTAATCAAAGAATGAAAATTTACATAAGCTTCTCTCATGCACGGATTACCCGAACAATGACCCTCCATGCGCTTTAAATAGAACTCATGGACCAATCGGGTGTCAAGCCACGGATCAAGTGTCGGTAATACCGAGGAGAGAGTGAACCGTCGGATCACTACATATCGTGACCGTCGGATTGTAAGTTACAAAATGTACAACGGTAAAGAAACACACTTTACCTAACTCTATACCTAACTCTACACTAGACCAAGTTGGACTTAACTATATCCTATGTGTCGGAATATCCTAACATCCCCCCTTAAGAACAACTTGGGATAGGATTGAAGGATTTACAAATATGACACAATAGGAGAAGGAAGGAGGCACTAGAGCCTATCCCCCCTTAGTGACAACTTCCTGAACTCCAAGCATATATCGAAGTTTAGTGAACTTCGCCTCTGTGAGAGCCTTTGTGAAGATGTCTGCAACTTGATCATCTGTTGAACAATATTGCACTTTAAGAACATGGTCATGAATGAGCTTTCTGATGAAGTGCATGTGTAGTTCAATGTGTTTGCTGCGCTGATGCTGGACTGGATCTTTGCATAGCTGAATGGCACTTTGATTATCACACCAAAGTGTGGTTGGATGCTGCTGCTCAAAGCCAAACTCTGATAGGATCTGACGAAGCCACAAGGCTTCCTTACTAGCTTCCACGGCACCACGATACTCTACTTCTGCTGACGAAAGAGAAATGGCAGCCTGTTTCTTACAAGCCCATGTAATAGGTCCTGAACCAAGAGTGAAGACATAACCGGCAGTAGACTTTCGATCATCAAGGTCACCAGCCCAATCAGAATCAGTAAAACCAACTAATAGAGGAGCTGCTTTGGCACTGTAATGAATCCAAAATTGTACTGTACCTCGAACATAACGAAGTATTCTTTTAGCTGCTTTCCAATGAATTTCACAGGAGTTTTGCATAAAACGAGCCACAAGGCCAACAGCAAAGGAAAGGTCAGGATGAGTATGGGTTAAATACAAGAGTTTTCCTACAAGTTGACGGTATAAGGTAGCATCAACTTCAGGAGAAGTACAAGAGACTGAAAGTTTGACTCCAGACTGAAAGGGAGAAGGGGCTGGCTTAAAGTCTTCCATGTGAAAATGACGAAGAATATCACAAGCATACTTGGACTGGGAAAGGGAAATACCCTCCTTGGATTGCAAGACTTGAAGACCGAGAAAATAGTGTAAGTGTCCTAAGTCTGTCATTTCAAATTTCTTTTTAAGGCTGGACTTCACATGGTTTATAAGGTTGGGATCACTACCAATAAGAATAAGATCATCAACATAAAGAACAAGGATGATAAGAGAGTTGCCCACTTTCTTGGTGTAGACAGTATTGTCAGAATAACACCTAGAAAAGCCAGATTCTAAAAGAAAGCTATCCATTTTGGCATACCAAGCCCGAGGAGCTTGCTTGAGACCATAAAGATATTTCTTAAGTCGACATACAAGGCTGGAGTCTGTTTGGATGAAGCCAATGGTTTGTTCCATATAGATTTCTTCATGCAAGTCCCCATGCAAGAAGGCAGATTTAACATCCATCTGATGGACTTCCCATTTTAAAGAGGCAGCAAGGGAAAGAAAAAGGCGGATAGAGTTCATTTTGGAAATAGGGGAGAAGGTTTCAGTGTAGTCAATGCCTTCAACCTGTGAAAAGCCCTTAGCAACAAGACGAGCTTTATGTTTATCAACTTTCCCATCTGGTCCATACTTGGTTCTGTAAACCCATTTACATCTAACAAGTTTGCGTCCCTTTGGTAGAGGAACAAGATCCCATGTATCATTTGTCAACAATGAATGATATTCTTCATTCATAGCTGCTTCCCAATGTGGATGGCCTAAAGCTTCTGCAAAAGTGTCAGGATCATGATTTACTGGAGCTTGAGCCAGTAAAGAAGAGGCTCTTTCAAACTGAGAACGTGTACGTCGCTGATCTGTAGGATCACCGGCAAGATCGCCTGCTGCATCCCGAGTAGCACGGACCCATCTTGGAAGTTGAGGATCCTGAGAAGGTGGGGGAGGATTATCATCCTCACTTTCATCATCTGAAGAAGAAATGTTTCAAAAGCAGAAGAGATAGGAAGAGGTGGCACATCCGCCGGACTAGGCTCGCAGGCCGATTTATTTTCATCAAATTTTACATCTCTTCTAATGATAACATTTTTGGACTTAAATGGAATAAGTCTATAACCTTTTACATCTTCAGAATATCCAACAAAAGTACATTTCTCACTCTTAGGTTCTAAAGCTTTATGCTTTTCATCTGGAATATGGGCCCATGCTTCACTTCCAAAAACACGAAAGTGACTTACATCTGGTTTAATGGAACTCCAAGCTTCTTCTGGAGTGATATTCTTTAGAACCTTAGTAGGAGTGCGATTGATTATATAATTTGCACAGTTAATTGCTTCGGCCCAAAAACTAAGACTGAGTCCTTTAGATTGCAGCATACAATTAGCCATTTCCTTTAAGGTGCGATTTTTCCTTTCAGCTACACCATTTTGTTGAGGAGTGTATGGAACAGTATGTTGCATTTGAATTCCATTTTCGGTGAAAAAGTTGATGAATGTGTTTTTAACATATTCTCCACCATTATCAGTTCTTAACTTAAGAATTTGATGTCCAGATTGTTTTTCAACAAAGGCTTTGAAGGCCAAAAAAGTGTTAAATACTTCGCTCTTGAGTTTTAAGAAGTATATCCAAGTGCGTCTGGAGAAATCATCAATGAAAGTTAAGAAATACTTGCAGCCAGAGAATGAAGCAACAGGAAGTGGACCACATAAATCACTGTGCACAAGCTGTAAAGGGGCTGAGGCGTGCCAAGAGGCACGTTTTTCAAAACTGTCCCGATGATGTTTTCCGAGTACACATCCGGAACAAACACCATCTCTGCAAGATACCATAGGAAGACCTGTCACCATGTTTTCTTTACATAGATGCTGAAGGGAGCGATAGTTTAAGTGACCAAATCGCTCATGCCAAAGTTTGCTCACTTCATCATTATGAGCAACAAATACTGAGGGAAGATTTGATGACCCAAAGTTGTGAAACTTATACAACCTTGTGGAATCATCAGCAATACCAGTAGCTAGAATCTGTTTAGGATCTCTTAGATCCTTGATTACAACATCATGAGGTGAAAATTCAACAATTTTACCTTCACCTAAATGAGTTATCTGATATATAGATAGAAGGTTGCAGGATAAGGTTGGAACACATAATACATCATTAAACTGACCATTGTCTAGATGAACAGTTCCAGTCCCTACAACATTAAGAGATCTATCATCACCAACATATATATTTTTGGTGTTACAATCATTTAAAGAAGAAAACATGGCTTTGTTTTTGGCCATGTGATAAGAGGCTCCAGAATCAATGAGCCACTCATGAGAATGAGAAGAAGAAGATACATTTAATGCATAACCAGACTGAGATGATTGACAACAACATGCAGAAAGTGCCATTCCTGAAGATGAAGTTGAAGTTGAAGTTGAAGAATGTTCCACATGGATGTTATGTTTCTTCATTGCGGCTTCCAAGGCTTCCATCTTCTTAAAGCATTTAGATTCTAAGTGGCCATCTCGATTACAAAAGTTACAATGTCTATCAGTCTTCTTCCATTTGTTTTTATTGGTCCTATCATTTTGCTGAAATGATCTTTCATTTTGAGGCTGAGTTTGCTTAGGACCCTTGTTTGGTTTAGGACCATTCTTTTTAGGATATGACTTCTTAGGATTCTTTGAATTTGGTTGTTGCTGGGTGGCTAACGCTTTCTTGGAAGAGTTTCCAAGATTAAGAAGACCAAGGTGTAAGAGTTTTTCTTGTTCTCTTATTAAAGAATCACAAAAAGAGTCAAAGGAAGGGGCCTTGTAGTCTTTTCCCTGACAAATGAAAGCTTCCCTTGTAGAATGGAAGGTGGAAACAAATACAGAGTAGGCTGGTCCCAACTTAGTAAGGATGGAATAAATAAGGTTACTATCTTCTTTCTTAACCTTAACACCTTCCAAGAGATATCTAAGGGTCTTGAATTTGGACAAGAAATCTTCAATGCAAGAAAAATTATTAGGATCCAATGTAAGCAACTCATTTTCAAGTTGATGGGCTCTAATTTCATTTTTAATCCCAAAAACTTTAGTGATTTGTTCCAATGCTTCATGAGGAGTCTCAAGTTCTGCAATATGGAATCTAAGATAAGGAGAAATAGACATCCCTATCAAACCACGTGCTTGATCTTGTCTATTTTCCCATTTTGCAGCCTTGTCTTCATCTTTTGGTTTCTTCTCTTGGTCTGTGGCTATTCTGTAGAGACCTTTACTTCTAAGTAAATCTTCCATGTACCATGTAGGAATTTACAGGGTAAGTTCCTCAGAAAGAACACCAAAAGGACACCGCTCACAACCAGATCACAGATCAATACACCAGTATTTTTGACGTGGTTAAAACCCTCAAAGAGGGAAACAGTCCACGGCCTGCGCCAACGTGGCTACTACAGGCAATTTATTAATCAAAGAATGAAAATTTACATAAGCTTCTCTCATGCACGGATTACCCGAACAATGACCCTCCATGCGCTTTAAATAGAACTCATGGACCAATCGGGTGTCAAGCCACGGATCAAGTGTCGGTAATACCGAGGAGAGAGTGAACCGTCGGATCACTACATATCGTGACCGTCGGATTGTAAGTTACAAAATGTACAACGGTAAAGAAACACACTTTACCTAACTCTATACCTAACTCTACACTAGACCAAGTTGGACTTAACTATATCTTATGTGTCGGAATATCCTAACACCCGAGAGGGCTACCTGCGCTGCAATCCAGTTTCTCTGTGTAACAGGTGCGCTGATCAGCCTAGCCTTGTGCAGCTGAGGTTCTTTGCTTCATTTTTTCAGTTTTGTCTCTGATTTTTGCAGCCTGTGATCAGTGTATGTGTCTGTTTAAAAAACCCCTTTTCTTTGCCTTAATTCCGCCTCCTTTGTACAAAAAGACTGTAGATTTTTTTGTGTGTTTGTTACATCATTTACAGTTTTCCATTGAAAAAGTAGAATAGTCATACTGTCGTCCTTTGATTTAGATCTGTCTTAAGTGTCGATTTTGATCTTAGGAGAAAGTTTATTTGCTATTGACAGTCGATTATGATTTTACTTTTGCCTTTGGTTTTGAATTTGTGACTTTCCAGTGTCGAAACGAGTATTTATTTCAAAATCATAAAGTGTCATAATCATCTCTACCTTTTGATTTCGAAAAGAAGCTTGTTTGTGTTTATCACTTGAAAGCAAATTCAGATTTGTACATCAACTTTCTTTTTAGGCATCAATATTAAGAAAGTGAAAAACAAATACATGCACATGTGCATTTTCATATTGATAGTCTGTTTGGCTTGATTTAGGAAAAGTGCATTTACAGTGTGCTCTTTGCTCTTTGAGAAAAGATTGTGTCTTTCTTTTCCCCTTGTAGCTAGGATTTTCATTGTTGAAAAGAGATAAAAGTTTGCTTATCATCTTTAGATTGCATTTTAGGAATTACATCTACATCTCGTGGTGAACCCAAAAGGCAAACTTCATAAGAAATATCAACTTAAAATAAATTGAATGAACTTAACAACGCTTTGGAACTTAACGCACAACATTTAGAGGTCTAGGCTAGAGACGTATTCCGGCATCGTAAAGCCTGGTAACTGTTGTCCTCACTGATGGTTGGGTGATTCCTCCATTTTGAGACGATAAGTGCCAGTACGGACTTGTGCTCCCACGTACCGTCGAGTATATATTGGGAGACCCCTATAGGCTTAAAACCTTTTATCCATAGGAAGCCGTGTCGGCCGCCCTACTGATCGCAATGCACCGAACACAACATTCGGGAAGATTGACTGTCGTACCGTAAAAAGTATTCTGCAGTTTTGCGATTGGTTTGGTACTCCCTCTACCTAGATCTCCAGAGCAGTCCCTTTCGTTCCTTTTCAGACTCCTTAACGGAAAAGGTCCATCTGAGCACTTGTCACTTCAGGCTCATTAAAAATCGAAGGAGACTAGAGTCATCTTTTGTTTTTTCTCGACTCTTAAAAACTGAAAAAACAAGTTGTGTCAAAAGCGTCTAAAATTCATTTAATTCGGAAACATACTTCCCCTTTTCATTTTAGTTGATCGAGTAATCCACAATCGTGGAAGAAAGTCAATTGAAACCCCGTCGTTCGTGGAGGCTTACGAGTCAACCGTCTTTGTCTCCGGAATCGAAACCAGTACGGACAAAGTGAACTCGTTTAACCGGTTCCAAATCTCCTATTAAAGTTAGAACAAGTGTTCCAACGACATCAGAGACTCCGGTTACTCCAAACATTTCTGGAATCCCTGCCTCTACAGAAGAAGTTCAACAGCCACAGAGGGACAGTGATACTAATCCTAGTCTGAGAGTAAACACTTGTGTTACCGAACCAGTTTCATCTACAACCGGTTCGAAGAGTCTTGCTCTTCAAACATCTGTCGCTGTCGATTCCACACCTTCTTTGGAACCAGAAATATTTTACGGACCTGACGGTCTTCCCCTTCCACCTGGTCTGATTGCTATTGAAGAAATTGTAGAATATCCTCAAACAAGTACTCCAACGCACTTTGGAGTCGGGATCACTCTATATCCTTCTTCATCAGAAGTTAGTCTACCACCAGCGGAAGCTCCTGTAGAATCGCTAGGTAATCTTTTGGATAGACTACAAATGTCTGAGCAACCGTCAACATCTAGGACTATGTCATCTGACACAGCGACGGCAGAACTCCCTGCTATCACTCCGACAATGTTCGCCGGCATACCATCTGTCCCGGCAAGTTATCAACAACAAGCCGGAGTCCAATCAGGGACTGTTTCGACAACATGGTCAGTTCCTATTTCTTCATCCGGATTATCATCTGGTATTTCTTATGTTGAAACTCAACGAATCGATCCAATGTGTCTTCAAAGGCCAATATACCCTTTAAGTACTGGATTTCCACCATATGGAGGGCAGTATGCCTTTTCATTGTTCCCTCCCGGAGAACAACCATATGGGAGTTTACAACAAAGTTCAGGTCAAACTGGAATTACATCCAGCGGTTGGGTAACAATACTGCCTCAGCAACCAAGGGTTGCATATTTAATGCAACCAGTCCACCCTGTGTCGAATATTCCCACTATACCTAGTATGGTGATTGCGTCGCAAGTACAAGCGCTACTTGTTGTATGTCAACCCCAAGTTCTCAGGTTGCAATACAACAACCTCTTGTCTCGACAACTCAATCACAACCTCAGGTTAGTGCCTCCTTATCTGGAGCGACTCAGGCTCAAACAAGTACTATGACTCCTCATCTTGGTCAATCATCCAGTATTGGACAACAGCAAATGGTCCAACAACCAGGGCTGGTTCAATCTCAACAACCGCAATTCCGACAATCATATCAAGGACCTGAGCAACAAGTCTTTGTAAGTAATGGGAAACTGCATTTCCAAAGCGGTTATCAACAACCATACTATAATGGTTATGCCCATCAACCTTGTCAAAGTTGCCAGCATCAAATGCATTATGCTGGTATGCAAAGACCCACTGCTCAGGCGATTCCATCTTATCCTGGGTATGCTTCGCCTAACCTGAATCAACAGTTGCCCTTTGTAGCAACTCTAGAAATACCAGATCTAAACCGGCTGACGAATGATCCAATTGCTTATGCCCCTTGGTGGCCAGTGATTCCGCATAAACTTCCGTTAGATATTCCTAAATTTAATGGAAATCCAGGTGAAGATCCGTCGAATCATGTGATGACCTTTCATCTGTGGTGTTCATCAAACACCCTAAACGATGATTTGATTAGGCTTCGCCTTTTTCAGAGGACGTTAACTGGTCCGGCAGCAAAATGGTACATCGAATTGCCTAGAGCTTTGTTCGACAACTTCAGTACCTTAGCCACAACCTTTTTAACCCATTTTCAATTACCGATAAGGTATGAAACGGGAACAGAACTTCTTACCAATTTCAAACAGACAACGGCCACTCACATATCTGATCATATACATGAGTGGCGACGTCGTCGTAGAATGGTAAAAATGTATGTCCCCGATCAGCTGTTAGCTGAATGGTTTATCAAGTCATTACTGCCTTCCATCACGGAAGATGTGGCAAAGGGGGGATTCGTAACAGAAGAGCAAGTTATCACTCGTGCGCAATATCTGGACTTGATTTACACTCAGTCCGGCACGCTCTACGATAAAATACCTGACGCCCCCAGACCGGAATTCTCAATTCCTCCTCCTCCTAAATCAAACAATGACTCTCATGCCGGCGATGGCGTGATTGGCACGACAAGCATGAAATCGACAAAGGCTACATCTAAGAAGGCCCGTAAGATTTCTAGTCAAAATGCAAATGAGAAACTTCTTGCCTCAGAAGTAAATGCCGTGTCGACCGACAAGGGCAAACAGCTGAAGCAACCAGGGGGCAAGAAGAAAAAGAAAGGGAGAGAAAAGAAGCAGGATGAGTCATCTCCTGAAAAGCCTTCTACAAACCCTTATGGGCAAAGGAAACCCCCCGCGGGGTGTCATATATGCGATGAGGATCATTGGACGAGAGATTGTCCACATAAAGCTGAAGTTAAGAAACTCTTTAAGAGTTCAAAAACCTCAGCAGTATTGACTGATCTGTTTCCAAACCTGGGAACCAAACTGGTTGCTAATCAAAATGCTTCCCGATCCCAAGTGCTTATGTTGTCTATCTCAAAGCAACAAAATAAAGCTTTGACAAGGAATAAAGATTACGGGAATCCACAGCTGTCGAATAACAAGGCTAATGAACAACCTAGTAGTTCGACAACAACTTTAACCAAAATTGTGTCACCCATGATTCCTGAACAAATGATAAAGTCGCCAAAGGGAGTCGTACACAAATCGACATTTAATCCTCGTGCAAAAGTAGCACAGAATTATAATATAATAGAGGACCTGGCCCAATCGCCGTCCGCTATGTCGACACTTGAGGTACCACAAAATTTCCCCTCCCAAAAGCAAGCTTTATTATCAGCAATAGGTGGGATTGGCCCAATGGATTCCAATCTTGTGGCCTTTGATCATAAAGGATATGACCCTCAATTACCAGCTCAACTAGCTTTCCTTATTCAAGTGAAAGCCCTCAACAAAACTGTTCATCGAACAATTATTGATGAGGGGGCATCTACATGTATTATGTCGATGAGTTGCTGGAAAAATTTAGGCTCACCACCCTTGTCGAGATCGTCAACGACGTTAAAAGCATTTGATGGACGATCATACACTCCATACGGGATTTTAAGTAACTTGCAAGTTGAACTGGGGGAAAAACAGTAGAAATTGATGTTGAAGTAATCGACAGAAACCTCGATTACAACATCCTACTGGGAAGGCCCTGGATATATTCCATGGCCGCAGTTGTGTCGACCTACTTCAGGAAGATTGCATTTCCCTTTCAAGGAGGAATTACAATCGTCGACCAACAAACATTTCTCCCCAACAGTTCACAAGTTACGGGAAGCATTCCAATGATCCATGGAAGCAATCATTCGCTTCAAAATATTGGAGTAGGTCTCCTAAAAGACCCTGCCTTAATGGGTACTTTTTCCCTACCGCCTCCGAATAATCTGACGGAAGTGGCCACAGTGGAAACCTGCAATATGAAATCTTCTATATCTAATGGGTTCGGAAGATTCCTAAACATTTTGTCAGCATGGATCATCGCCATTTTAGAAATATTGTAGCAATCAATTTTCTTGGCTTGGGGGGCAAACCCAAATCAACGCTCATCGAGTGTTTGGATAGATAGGTCTAAGGAATATGGTACCTCTTCGGATCCTTGGTCGCATGTACATTCTACAGACGAAGGAATCATTCAAACAATGATGATACGAGAGGCACCATCGGAAGATTACCACCATCGCTCCCATCTTCCAGATTACAACAAAGATCATTCCAATAACCTTAATCATCCTTCAGTTTTTGATTTTCTATCAAATACTGTAAATATGGTGGATTTCGAGGATGGTTCTTATCTCGTGTCGACCTCGTTAAAAACTGAAACAAGGAGTCATGAGGATAATTCTTTTACTGTGTCAACCTCGTTAAAAAATGAAACAAATCCCCTTTCCAAGTATCAAAGGTAAACCTTCATTCCAACCACTGAGTTGAATGCAATGAAGCTTGGGGGGCATGCACCTCGATTTGAGTTATTATGCTGGGGGCATGCAAACTTATCGAGCAGTGTTACCGCAAGGTTCAAGCTCGTTAAAAAATAAACCCGGACCAAGCAAATGTTTCCACCCGCGTTTAAGCTCGTTAAAAAATGAACTATTCCCCGGTAAATAACCACCGTGAATGTAGTACTTCAGCCATTAAAGCCTGGGTCGTGTTTGCACCGTCACCTCCACTTTTACATTGGCCGATCATTCACCTCCATTTGATTGTTTACCCATTTTGAGGAACAACTGCGAAGAGTGATTTCACTAGCCATCCTTGTGACACTGCCGTGATTGGAAAATTCCAAACCTTACCTGGAATCAGCTGCTACCCATTTTATCACTCGTTCCTCAAAAGACGAGTCTCCTTTAAGCTCTTTTCAACTGACTCGTAAAATATGAAAAGATTGCCGAGTCCTTGGCCTTCCAGCTCGTTAAAGGGACAGGAAGTGCTATCCCTCCTCTAGATTTTAATCTTTTTGGACCTGAGGGATTATTACACAAAAAGATCGAGCGCTTGTTTTATTCGGCTCGTTAAAGCTATCGAAAATTCATCCCTTCTGTATTGTTTTATACTTTTTCGGACTTAAGGGATTAGATGAAGAAAAAGGAATTTTGGAGTTACCTTTACGTACCTTTTCAGACTCTCTAAAAATGAAAAGGACCGAGTTATATTTAGACTCGTTAAAAAGATTAATAGCGACAAACTTGTCTTTAGACGAGAACGAGTTTCACTATCGCTAGGCTCGTTAAAACATAGCGATGGGTTTGCCCAAAGGGAAAATTACAGAACAAGCATATGTTATCCTCCTCAAGCTTGACAAAAATAAAGAGGTACTGGTTAGCAATGACTGGGGAAAAATTGGGAAGAAAACTCAAAGAATCTGTATTGGTAGCAAGTCGCTCTTGAACATGACACTTCCACTCCGTGCCTGAGTCGGGTTGGGTTGTTTCATTCACCGGTCACATCACCATGGTCACGCCATACCATCCACATTTGGGGTAAATGCTACCAATCCATCAGATAAGTGTCGCCGACATGTTCAAGAGAGGTCATCCAGAGAAGTCACCTGTGTCCCATCCACTACCATACATTATACTTCATTCTTTCATGACCGCCATCCTGAACCATATATCATCAGATCGTTTTCACCTCCATCAAAATCATTTTCTCCGTTCCGTGTCATTGATGTGGGATTCATTAAGGCCCTCCTTTGACGGATCACTTCTTGTCGACATCAGCTCATTATCCATAAAGTTGATCTAGGAACACCCCCTTCAGTACTTTGAAGCTTGCATGCCTCAATGGAAAGTTTCTCACTTCCGGCGACAAGTATACATCAATGACCTTCGATCGAAAGATTTTGCATGGTGTTCGACGCCAAGTCCTTTATCCACACCACGTGAATTGTACTGCAGTACCTTGAGGGCCATCATCATTATCGGTGATTCCTCTCGCGCTTGTTAACAGTTTACATCATTGACTAGTAATCAAGCGATGTCTTTCCATGTTCGACTTCAAAACATTTCTCACATGGATCGACTTGTACTTCGAGTGAAGATCGAACAAGATTGAAGACCCCGCATCTAGTCTCATCCATCTGGGCTGCGATATATATTCGGGAAAATAAAGACATTGAAATGTACAACACTGTAGCACAAATAATTATCCTACCAAAAGGATGATGGCTCTATCAGAATCATCAGTCTACCATCAGACGATTGTCTGTCCTATGTACATGAAAATGAATTTATAAAGCTGAGCATGGGAATGCCCGCCTCAGCTAGATCATGAAAAAAGTATGAAGATAATGTATTGTATTGTATCTTATTACAGGTCTCCTCCCAGCATTGAAAGAACTTCGGATCCTCCTAATAAAGCATTTCACCCGATAAACGGCCTCATACTTTAGGGGGCAACTGTTATAGACATTTTTGTGCCTTACAGCTCTAAGCATGAAATTTCCATAAACCAAGGGATCCTAAGTCCCTAAAAGTGTTGTTCCGGCCCCTAAAGGAACAAGGTCAACAAATTACAGCTTCTCCCAGAAGTTCTCCACCAGAAACTGCTCAGAATCAGTCAAATTAGGATCATTTCAGCTGCTCCACTAGCTAGCTGCGTTGCATAGCACCCAAGTACACTAGCTAGGTGCGTTGCAACGCACCTAAATGCACTACCAGGGTGCGTTGAGCGGGAAATGACAAATGGCAGTGTCATTCCGCGAGGTGGACAGACAATAGAAGCTTCCAGAATCTTCCCCAATGACACTTGCCTCACTGAGTTCGACCAAGGATGAGTAAGAGGCTCTCAGTCTCCAAGTGGAAGCAAGAACTGACAGAGAGAGGCCACTAGTCAAATCATAAGCTGACTCATCCTCTTTTCATACATCTATATATGGATCCCTTATCCCAGAGATCCAAGAGGCTGGAATTTTGTACATTGCAGAGAATTACTGTTGGTTTTGAGATAGATATCAGAGTATTGGGTGATTTATGCTTTGTTGGAGGTGAAGAGGGGATTCTATGCTGGGAGGTTGATGCTGGATCAGGAATCATCGGTTGTAACTCCTCATGGATCTTCTTGTTATATCAATAAAACTATTTGAGTTTCTCCTACATGCTTGTGTATCATTGATGTTTGTTACATTTGTATGTTTAGCTTAAATCTGATCCTAAGCTATTTATGAATATAAATCCATGTCTTTGTGTAGTTTTCTTCTTCTGTGATCTTACAGGAACTTGGTGAAGCTGGGAAAGTAAGGGAGCAGGTAGCTGGAAGCTGTCAAAGAGGAGAGAGATTGGATCAAAGGACTAGTGCAAGACACAGGTTGGTTCATCCTATTCCTCTTCGTTTATAGTTCATAAAGAAGAATACGAAAGTAGTTTTCCCTGTTTGTTTCTAAGGTCACCGTCACACCTTAGTGGGATAGGGCCGTTCTGAGTAGATACTTTTCCCGTTAACACTAGGAAGTATATATAAGAAAGGGTCTACAGAAGTTCAGGATCATCGCTTGACAGAGAACTCTGAGATCTCTTATTGTATTAAGCTTTATGTATTCCTCTTGTTTTTATTAATATCGAAGCCTACTGGGCTGCCTGTCTGAGGACAGTTTCTGTATCCAAAAGAACCTTGAGCTATAAGGCGAAGGCGTATTGAAGACTCGTGGAGAGAAGTCATGTTGCGCGTGCATGTTTGGTTGAGGAGAAGTCACTATCTCAGATCTGCTGTTTAGGAAACTTCGAATTTAATCAGAAGTAAGTTCGAATGCACCAAAGCTTTGTTCTATTGTCTGCTCGTCTTAATTTTTAGTCTCTGTTGATCGGTCAACCCTATTTTGGTATTAGATCCAGACCCTATTCCTTGGACACAATACACTCTATAGACAGAGCCTGAAGTTAGCTAGGTAGCCTTTGAAAAGCATATTGTTTTACAAGCGCTGAGTAAATAAAAGTTTCTTCAGTCAATCTCTGGAATAGATTGTAAGAGTTCAAAATGGCCAACTTCTTAAGATCTTTCTCAACCATAGATAGAAGATCTGTTTCTGAAGTAAATAGTAGATCCCTTGAGTCTGACTTGGTAGAACATGAGAAGGTCGAAGACCCGGAAAATTGGAATCCTCCTGCATTAAATTCAAAAGAAATTTATCCGGTCCCGATGCTATTCAAATTAACTAAGAATGCCTATTTTAAAGAAGTTGAGCTCAAGATAAGAATCAAAGGTCCATCTGTACAAATTGTAGGATTAAATTTGATTTTTGAAGACAAAATCAAAAAATTTAGAAAATATGTTGCTGAAAAGAGATTCTTCTATTTTCACTTTGGGGGAATCAGAATTGGACTAGCTCCATTATTCCGTCATGGCCTTAATACTCCCTGTATAGCCGAGCTATTCGATACCAGACACAATATATATGAACATGCCCGAATAGGAACTATACTTGGGAATCTATCCTCGGGATGTCAACATGGCACTATCTATCCAGACTATGCCATTAGTTTGTCTGATATCCACCTTAAAGATTGTTGGAAAGCCCTGATTGGAGTACAAGGTCTCGAAATGGTAGAAGATAGTGAATATTTGTCTGTGATAGTCCAAACCTCATTTCAGTTAACAAATACTGTACATCCTAAGTTAAGACAGCCAGTGTTAAAAGATTGTGTTGCTGTAGGAGTAAGCAATGCACAGGTAGAAGGTGTTCATTATGACAAACAAGCGTTGCCTAGTGACTGGTACATTCAATATAAGTCTCTGGCAGCTACAGATAGCTCAAATAGTATGCTCAAAAGAATGTATGTGTCAGATGGTTGTGTTAGAATTATTCCAAACAGACCAAGAATACCACAACCAATAGTTATGCCAGAAAAACATGTGCTACCAGCAATCTCAGAAAATGAACCAACTCTTGTCAGTGGAAGAAGATCTTTCTATCGCCATATTCCTACACCAGAAGAGCCTAGTTCTTCCACCAGTACACCGCTGTCTACAAACCAGTTGTATATACCAGAAGAAAAACCATTCTTTGCTGTAAATAAAATGTTTAGAACATATGTCAATACTACTCCACCTGTAGAGGAATTTCAGTTTGCAAATCGTAGATTTGTAAAAGGAGGAAAGTGGCCGCCTAAAACAAAGTTTAGTACTTCTTCATCCAATACCAGACAGCCACCCACAAGAGCTGACTGTGCCCCATTACTAGAACATAATTCACAGAATCCAAATGACATGGACCAAGTATACCAGATAGGTAACTATCTAACCACTTGGTGTGCTCACGCAGAGGATGTTCTAGATGACTTAGGAAAACAAGCTGATATGATAAATGCAAACCTGAAACTGCTCTACGATGAGCAACAATCATAGAAGCTAGAAAAAGAAGAAAGGATAAGAAGGAGACATAAGAAGAAGGCCAAAGAAATTCCAAAGTTTCATATAGATATGAGTGCACCCAAGTATTGGGATCTAGAGGAAGAAGAAGAGGCAAAAGAAGCAGTAACTGCAACCAGTGCAGAATAGGGTACTTCTAAGGACACTGGAAAGCTAACTGTTACACAAAATATTGTCACCGTGACTATTTGCAGTCAGTATGGGTCTATCATCATTCATACTGTCCTCCTTAGCAAGTCTCAAACCTCAGCTCTTCATGTCAAGCTTTGAAAATGAGAGAAAGTCCTTAAAAATCAATAAAGCTCTGGTTCCGCACTTTCTCTTACTGTTACCTGTGGTCCCGCACCCCTTGTTCATGTTACCTGCAGACTTGCCCGCTCTGTCTCTAAAGGAGTGGGTGCGGACCCTTGTGAAAGTAAAAAAGGCGCAAGTTTATTCTTAAAAACTCACTTGTGGTTAATTCTGGATGATTCTAGAAGGAATATTGACGTGGATGGTTTGCTCCTAGGTGGTTCATGCATCCCAAAACTAAAGGAGCTAATCCCTTGATGAGAGGAGCTTATCCCTTTGAAGGAGGGCTTTATCCCTTTGAAGGTGGATCTAGTAACTTCCCTCCATTGCACTATAAATTAAGGCATTGGGCTGGTTGCTGGGGAGGTTAGAAGCTGAACATTTTTTGAGGGTAAATGCTGTTGGAATTGAGACTTCCTAGTTAAGCTTGAGAGGAGAGATTACATACCTTTTGGCTTCATTGGGAAGAGAGTGAAACTTTTCAAAGTAGAGGAGATTCTTGTTGGACCCTGGGAGGAGCTTGTACAACATCAAGGCACCAAGGTTTTAAAGTTCTTCTTTGATTAAAGTTAATACAATCAAATTCATTTTTCTCAATAATTTGTCTTATATGGTTTGTTTCATGAATTCCTTGATCATCATGATAAATATGCTTTATTATATTGTCTTTTCAGGTGCTATTTAATGTGTGTGCTTGTTTGTGTTTGCAGGTTCTTTACAAGGGAGCTCATTTGGATCAACGGAGCGTGGCTTCCACAAACTTGCACTGGACCCGAGGTAGGCCTAAAACACTTGTTTGCCTTTATTTATGAATTGCATATTTAGAGAAAGATAGAATTTGTTTGGTTTGCTTGGAGGTCGGTCTTGTCCGCAAGAACGACTTATCCGGCCGAAAAAATGAATCAAGGATTTTAGATCATAGTTCCTTGTCTTGTGTCAAGCTCGTTAAAAAATGAATCAAGGATTTTAGAGCATAGTTCCTTGTTAGGTAGATTGTAGAGAGTAGACTTGAGCATAGTTCCTTATCTTGTGTCAAGCTCATTAAAAAAATGAATCAAGGATTTTATGAGCATAGTTCTTTGTCTTGTGTCAAGTTCGTTAAAAAATGAAACAAGGAGTCATGAGCATAGTTCCTTATCTTGTGTCAAGCTCGTTTAAAAAATGAAACAAGGGTTTTGAGGATACTTCTTTTCCTGTGTCAACCTCACTAAAAAATGAAACAACTCCCTCGAGTCTTTCCAAGATCTTGAAAGTAAACCTTCATTCCATCCACCTAGTTGAATATAATGAAGCTTGGGGGGCATGTACCTCACTTTGCGTCATTATGCTGGGGGCATGTGAACTTATAACAAGCATAGTTTTTCGTTTCAAGCTTGTGTAAACATGAAACCGAATCCAAGCAGAGTTCTCTATAGTTCAAGCTTGTGTAAAAATGAACCCATACCTGTTTTACATCTCGTGATTGCCTTTTTTATCCGCTAAATTTTGTTAGATGAGCCTTGGTTGTTTCATTCCATCGCCACCATCTCTTTGGCTGATCATATGCTTTCACTTGGTTGTTTACCCTTCCTGAGCAGTTCCACCATCACCGGAACTAGTTTCTACCCTTTATACCACTCGTTCCTCTAGGACGAGTCCTCTTTAAGCTCTTTTCTGACTCGTAAAATATGAAAAGATTGCCGAGTTTTTCTTTTTAAGCTCGTTAAAACGGAATTAAAAAAATGGTCCACTTACAGCTCTTTTCTGACTGTAAAAACATGAAAAGATTGTCGATTTTTGTTGTTTAAAATTTGATATTGGTTATAAAACGACGTGTCATTGATCGCTTTTTTACTTTTTCAGATCAGAGACACTAATTATGATAAAGTACTCCTTGATCGTAATGGTCAAGCGGTTCTCTCAAGTATTATTTTATATTTTTTCGGGCTTGGGAGACACAAATTTACGAAAAAGGACAACCATGGAGTTTTCTTAAGTTTTTTCAGACTCTCTAAAATTGAAAAACGCAGAGTTTCTCCTATATTGGACTCGTTAAAATTTAACAGTAAAGGACCTGTTCAATTACAAACAGGAACAGACCACTCCTTCTTAGGGTTCGAATTTAAACTAAGTTGGACTCATCCGAAGGATGAGCTTATAATCAAGCAAATGTTATCCTCCTCAAGCATGTTAAAAATAAAGAGGTACTTTCCAGAAATGGTGGGGGAAAAGAGAGAAGAATGAGCCTGTTTGTCATACTTTGTGTCTCAGAAAAACATTTAACCACTCTTGAACACGACACTTTTTATTCACCTGGGTTGGGAAATCCTTTGCCTAACAGTTAAATCAAACCATATTGAAAGTCTTCAGCCGGTTTCTGGGTATTAACTTTGGGTCAATTATCACCAAACCATCTGCTGTGTCGTTATGTGATCAAGAGGTCAGTGCAAATAAACCATTCATCTCCAAAATATCTGTCATCCATCTTGACCATCCCTGAGTTAGTCCTTGCAACTATATTTATTCAAACTTGATCTATGATTTCGTGTTGTGGGCTTGCCTACGACGGATCGCTTTCTATCGACTTCAACTCATTATCTAGAAAGATGATCTAGAAATCGTCAGTACCTTGGGGTCTGCATGCCTCAATGGCAGGTTTCTCGCCTTCGACGATAGGTTGCATCATTGACCTTCGATCAAAGGATTCTGTGACATGTTCGATATCAACACATCTATTCACATCTCATGGATTGTACTGAGTACTTTGATAGCCATTGACATTACGGGTGGTTTCTCTCACACTTGTTAACAGTTTACATCATTGACTAGTAATCAAGTGGTTTCTACCATGTTCGACTTCGACACATTCATTCACATGGATATAATAGTACTTTTTCGGGAAGTAGAAATCAAGACCCTGGATCTAGTTTCCACCATCCAAGCTGCGAGGAATTTTGTATTCATTATACAGTGGACTATTCATAAACAGATGGTTGCGCCAATACTGTGTCTACATGTGTCTATACTCGTGATGTATTACAAGATCATTCCTAGATCAGAGCAGTAGTTAGTTTTCTAGTCAGTTTTGATCCGAGTATGGGAATGCCTACCTCAGCGATGATATGATATCATATATATATTTTGCATTGAATGTTTTTTACAGGTTCCAACCGGGCTCTCCACAAGATGATCCTTGAAATGATAAAGTACTTCACTCTTCTTAGATGATAAATGAAATCCTCATCTAGTACAGACTTCGCACTTTAGGGGGCAATCTGTTACACAAAATATTGTCACCGTGACTATTTGCAGTCAGTATGGGTCTATCATCATTCATACTGTCCTCCTTAGCAAGTCTCAAACCTCAGCTCTTCATGTTAAGCTTTGAAAATGAGAGAAAGTCCTTAAAAATCAATAAAGCTTTGGTTCCGCACTTTCTCTTACTGTTACCTGCGGTCCCACACCCCTTGTTCATGTTACCTGCGGACCTGCCCGCTATGTCTCTAAAGGAGTGGGTGTGGACCCCTGTGAAAGTAAAAAAGGCGCAAGTTTATTCTTAAAAACTCACTTGTGGTTAATTCTGGATGATTCTAGAAGGAATCTTGACGTGGATGGTTCGCTCCTAGGTGGTTCATGCATCCAAAAACTAAAGGAGCTAATCCCTTGATGAGAGGAGCTTATCCCTTTGAAGGAGGGCTTTATCCCTTTGAAGGTGGACCTAGTAACTTCCCTCGATTGCACTATAAATTAAGGCATTGGGCTGGTCGCTGGGGAGGTTAGAAGCTGAACATTTTTTGAGGGTAAATGCTGTTGGAATTGAGACTTCCTAGTTAAGCTTGAGAGGAGAGATTACATACCTTTTGGCTTCATTGGGAAGAGAGTGAAACTTGTCAAAGTAGAGGAGATTCTTGCTGGACCCTGGGAGGAGCTTGTACAACATCAAGGCACCAAGGTTGTAAAGTTCTTCTTTGATTAAAGTTAATACAATCAAATTCATTTTTCTCAATAAATTGTCTTATATGGCTTGTTTCATGAATTCCTTGATCATCATGATAAATATGCTTTATTATATTGGCTTTTCAGGTGCTATTTAATGTGTGTGCTTGTTTGTGTTTGCAGATTCTTTACAAGGGAGCTCATTTGGATCAATGGAGCGTGGCTTCCACAAACTTGCAGTGGACCTGAGGTAGGCCTAAGACACTTGTTTGCCTTTATTTATAAATTGCATATTTAGAGAAAGATAGAATTTGTTTGGTTTGCTTGTCGCTAGATATCATTAGATACTAGGGAGGTCAGTCTTGTTCGCAAGAATGACTTATCCGGCCGACACTAACCAGTGAAAGAGAGGCATACAAGACTCATAAACCTTTTGAGTTAAAGAAAGAAGTCATGACCCTTGAACAAGCTGCCTCTAAATTCCCTTCTTTCATTTTGCCATCTATAAATAATCAGAATAAGGCTCACATCTTGAACAAAGTCAATAAATACCCTCGTACTGAAGAAGACCTGTATGTAGCCAATACTAGTGGCTATATCCTAGATCTAGATAATTCTTCAAACCCTGGAGAATCAATCCGGATTTGGATAGGAGCTTTGTATCAAATGCAGGTTACTACAAAATTGGATAATATATCCATCATGGTCCTAGCAGAAAAGCGTATGACTGGTATAGTCTATGATTGGTGGATGGGACCATCAGAAGCAGAAAGAAGAGCCGTCATGGAAGCCGGACTGTCTACATTGGAGTTATTATTAAAGACACAGTTTGTGCCAGAACCAGTTGATGAGAGAAAACAAATAATAACAGATCTTAGTCGGATGGAATTGAAAGATCTGAAATATCTTGATCAATTCAGTAAAGATTTCATGGCTAAGGTTTTTAAAGCTAATCTCTCAAATGATGTGGCTCAAAAAATTTCATTTTTGTCAAAGTTACCAGGCAATCTAGGAGACCTCATTATGAAAGATCTAGATGTACAGAACAAAAGACTAGATCAAGTTTATTGGGTTGACCTTCTTTTCAGGGTTACAGAGAAAGTTAAATACTTATGCTGGCAGAAGAAGGCACATGACATCACACCCAGTTTAGATGTCTGCAAAATAATGCTACCATGGACACCTTTCAGAAAGAAGAAGAAAACAAAAAGGTATGGTAGATTTAAACCCAAGAGAGTCTCAAATCCAAGAAAGCCTTTCCGAAGATATAAATTTTTGAAGAAAAGATCAAGACCCAGAAACAACAACTGTTGTTTCATTTGTAAAAAAGAAGGACATTTTGCACGTAAGTGCCCACAGAATTCATCTAGTAAGCTTAAAGCATGTATAGACATAGAAGAGTTTAAAGATGATTGGTCAATTGTAGATTCAGAAGATGATATTTCAGATGTATATATTCTAACTGAAATATCAGATGCAGAAGAAGAAGAAGAAAATGTTCAAAAGATGAATATTTGTCCATCATGTTCTGACGATGAGTTTTCAAAAGAAAACCATTACAGTGAAGATGAAAGTGACACTGAAATCACTAGTGAAACATTAGATGATTCAGATGATGAATCTGTAACTTCACAGTCAGAGCAGTCAGAAAAGTTGATACAAAAGGGTAAGCAACCTCTAGTACCTCTTCCTGAAGTAAATGCTTTTTGCCCCTTTGAAAAAGAACAACAGCCTCAACCAGTCTTCCACAACCAGAGATTAAAAGAACATAAGAAAATACATTGTTAAAAAAGATAGTCAAAACCAATAGCCTCATTTATATCCCGGTTCAAGTCCAAGTAAAAAATGAATGGATATCTGTAGATGCATTCATTGATACCGGTGGATCTAATAATTTGGCTAGACCATCTTTATTTAAATCTCCATGGAAACCACTACAAAATATACTGGATTCATAAACCATTGGAGGATCTGTCAGTTTAACTCATTATGTAGACAATATTTCTTTGAAATTTGGAGGGAGTCTTGTTAAGATCTCTGTAATACAGCATTTTGATCCCTCAGCTAGTTTAATGTTGGGAATGCCATTTTTAAATTTTGTGCTTCCAGTGACAATCAGCCAAGATAAGCTAATTATCAATTTGAAAAAGAAAGCTATTTCTGTCCCTAGGTTATTTATTGCAAACTTAGAAGCAAGACATGAAAATAGCCAGAAAGCCATTAAAAGATTCTTATGATTGTCAAGAAGTCCTGTAGTTCTATGAAGCAAGAGAAAAATCTAAAACAAAACAAGTGGCATGCATAGATCCCAATTGGTCTACAAAACAAGATGATATCCAAAAAAGACTTCTAAAGAGTTTCTCGGAAAACCCACAACAGTTTTGGGAAACAAAAAGTCCGATGCAAGAAATTATAACCTTGCATGACAATGGAGTCAAAGGAAAGCTGATTCCCTACACTACCTTAGATGAGCAGGAAATAAAGAAACAGATTAAAGAATTGCTACAAATGCAGCTCATTGAGCCAAGCAAGTCCCATTATGCTTGCTAATCGTTTCTGGTAAGGAATCATTATGAGATAGTTAGGGGAAAACCTAGAATGGTGATAAACTATAAACCCCTCAATGCCATCACTCAGAGCTTTAACTATCCATTGCCAAGGCCAGAGACTATAATGCAAAAAATTCAGCACAGCAAGGTATTTAGTAAATTTGACATGAAGTCTGGGTATTATCAGATTCAGATCCAACCAGAAGACCGGCATAAAATTGCTTTTATTTGTCCAGCCAGATTTTACCAATGGAAGGTTGTTCCCTTTGGTTTGAAAAATGCCCCTGCATTCTTCCAGCGAAGAATGGATTTTATTTTTGCTAAATATGATTTCATTGTTACATATATAGACGATATCCTCATTCATAGTCTAGATGTAAAAACCCATCTAGAGCATTTAGAAGTTTTTCTTAAAGAAGTTCAGCAGCATGGTATAGTTTTGTTAGAAAGGAAAATGTCTTTATTCCAAGACAGTATTGATTTTCTGGGAATTAATGTTGTCAATGGAGCAATCCAAATGCAACCTCATGTATTAACCAAATTGACACAGTTTCCAGATGAACTGAAGGATACCAAGACAATTCAAAGATTCTTAGGAGTTTTGAATTTTCTTCACAAGTACATCCCAAATCTGACAAAGAAAACAGCGCCGATCAGGAAACATCTCAAACAGGGATGGTCACAAGAAGCAACAGCAGCAGTCAAACAATTGAAAGCAGAATGCCAACAACTGCCAAAGCTTCAACCACCAGGTGATGGTTTGCTTATTCTCCAAACTAATGCTTCTCTAGATTTTTGGGCAGCCATTCTTTTAGAACAAAGGGAGAAAGGTGAAGAAAAACTTTGTGCTTATGCTTCGAGTGAATTTACACCCAGTCAAAAGAATTACTTCATAGCCGAAAAAGAAACATTGGCTATATTTAACGGAATACAACGATTTGAGTTATATCTTACTTCCGTAAAATTCTTGATCATAACAGACTCCAAGAACTTCAAATATTTTCTATCTGCCAAAATATCAAGACATATTGCAAAGGGAAGAATTCTTGCTTGGCATATTTGGTTCCAATAGTTTGATTTTGAAGTTGAGTGGATCCCGGGTAATTCGAATTTTCTAACAGATTCATTAACCAGGGATATGAATAAAGCATTCATGACTTGTACAAGTTCGTGCTTTACCATTCCAGGTAAAGGTCCACAGGATGACAACTTTTCTACATTTGTTGATAGATTCAGAATTTTTGAAGGACATGCAAGCCACCTTGAAAAAGAAATAAAACAGGTTGTAGGAATGAGACTGAGAAGAAATACCTGGATTAGAAAATGCCAAGCATGGCAGTCTAAGAATATAGGTCCTTCTCTGGGCCTAGATGATACTCTGGTAAAGGTATATCCTTTTCCTAATATGAAGATAAAACTCTTTTTTAGAAGTTTATCTGATCTTTGGTCTAGCGAATACACTGACAAAATGATCTGGACCCTCAAAGTTTTAAACTTTTATCAGCTCATTGGAGGACTTGATTTTGCCCTAAGCATTTTCACAGGAACAAAACTACTAGATCTTGAAGAAATTCCTATAAAACCTGAATTAGTAAAATTTATTTTATCTTTAAAAGTCCCCAACATTTTTGAAGAATTAGAAGCCTCTTTCCTACAAAGGTTCGATGAGAATTATGCAGCAAACAACACTTTTCCTCAATACGAGATATTTGAAGGATTTGCTGATTGGGAGATCAAAGATGGCCTTTGCAGAAAAAAGCCAACTACCAGGATATCTCAGTGCATTCAACGGACAATGCAATATCTCAGAACTTTCTCATCCCCTTGGGATTTTCACAGCCTCAGATTAAGAGAAAGTATTGATCCCAATCCGTTTGCACAGGTTTTCAGCCATGAAAGGATCATAGAAATTGAAATCAGTAACACTGAAGAAATGATTAAGCAGCATGCTGGTTGGTTCCATGAATTTGGAAATTTAAAGTTGGCAGAAAAACTACAGATTCTGCAAAAAATGGATGATTTACAAGGAGAACCCAAAGTATTAAAATTTGTGGTTAATCAAAAGGATTTGGTAGCTATCAGTGTTATCTCACCTAATTGGAATAACAATGTCATCCATATAATAAGTTTGATGATTTCAAAAAGGATTTGCACATCAATTATTTTCGAATTAGGCTGGCAACACAAAGATTTTATGAGTAATAATTGCAAACAATGGGTTTCATATGCAATCGAGAGTTCAACTAATATGTTTCAAATCTTTAAATGGGAACTCCTAAATGGCATCGAATTGGTAGTGCAAAGATCACTCACAGTAAGAAATGTCTTTAAATATTCTTTTCTAGACATCGAGATCAGTGCTTTACCTTTTCTTAACAAGTGGGAGAAACAAGAAGCCATGTATACACCTCAACAACCGGGCCTCCATAGGATAAAGACAAATACGGAAAAGGGAGAATCTTCAAAAGTAGCATCCAGGAGGACAATAATGTTAGATGAAGATGTCACAGGAAAGGTAACAGAGTCTACTTTCCCAGAATATTTGACAAATGCTCAGGACCCAACAACAGATATCGATGAAGAATACAACCGGCTGATAGAACGCCACTACCATAAGATACTCGATGAGTACGAGCCAGCACATGATTCTTCCGATCATGATAATGACTATGATTCAGACACGAGTCCGATGGGACCATGGTAGAATCTTTATCTAGCAATGAGATAATGTGGTCACATGTTGTAGCTAAAATCATTGTACTGGAAAAATTTGAGTAGACACCGTCGCTAAAAGAAATACCGACAGGACCCTCAATAATTTCCACTTTTACGTCATCTCTTAGCTAGGATTAGATTCGCTAGGAAGTCTATATAAGAAAGGGTCTGCAGAAGTTCAGGATCATCGCTTGACAGAGAACTCTGAGATCTCTTATTGTATTAAGCTTTATGTATTCCTCTTGTTTTTATTAATATCGAAGCCTACTGGGCCACCTGTCTGAGGACAGTTTCTGTATCCAAAAGAACCTTGAGTTGTAAGGTGAAGGCATATTGAATACTCGTGGAGAAGTCGTGTTGTGTGCGCATGCTTGGTTGAGGAGAAGTCACTATCTCAGATCTGATGTTTAGGAAACTTCGAATTTAATCAGAAGTAAGTTCGAATGCACCAAAGCTTTGTTCTATTGTCTGCTCGTCTTAATTTTTAGTCTCTGTTGATCAGTCACCCCTATTTTGGTATCAGAGCCAGACCCCGTTCCTTGGACACAATGCACTCTATAGATAGAGCCTGAAGTTAGCCAAGTAGCCTTTGAAAAACATATTGTTTTACAAGTGCTGAGTAAATAAAAACAAAAAGGTATGGTAGATTTAAACCCAAGAGAGTCTCAAATCCAAGAAAGCCTTTCTAGAGATATAAATTTTTGAAGAAAAGATCAAGACCCAGAAACAAAAACTGTTGTTTCATTTGTAAAAAAGAAGGACATTTTGCACGTAAGTGCCCACAAAATTCATCTAGTAAGCTTAAAGCATGTATAGACATAGAAGAGTTTAAAGATGATTGGTCAATTGTAGATTCAGAAGATGATATTTCAGATGTATATATTCTAACTGAAATATCAAATGCAGAAGAAGAAGAAGAAAATGTTCAAAAGATGAATATTTGTCCTTCATGTTCTGACAATGAGTTTTCAGAAGAAAACAATTACAGTGAAGATGAAAGTGACATTGAAATCACTAGTGAAACATTAGATGATTCAGATGATGAATCTGTAACTTCACAGTCAGAGCAGTCAGAAAAGTTGATACAAAAGGGTAAGCAGCCTCTAGTACCTTTTCCTGAAGTAAATGCTTTTTGCTCCTTTGAGAAAAGAACAACAGCCTCAACCAGTCTTCCATAACTAGAGATTAAAAGAACAGAAGAAAATGCATTGTTAAAAAAGATAGTCAAAACCAATAGCCTCATTTATATCCCGGTTCAAGTCCAAGTAAAAAATGAATAGATATCTATAGATGCATTCATTGATACCGGTGGATCTAATAATTTGGCTAGACCATCTTTATTTAAATCTATGTGGAAGCCACTGCAAAATATAATGGTTTCAGAAACCATTGGAGGATCTGTTAGTTTAACTCATTATGTAGACAATATTTCTTTGAAAGTTGGAGGGAGTATTGTTAAGATCTCTGCAATACAGCATTTTGATCCCTCAGCTAGTTTAATGTTGGGAATGCCATTTTTAAATTATGTGCTTCCAGTGACAATCAGCCAAGATAAGCTAATTATCAATTTGAAAAGGAAAGCTATTTTTGTCCCTAGGTTATTTATTGCAAACTCAGAAGCAAGACATGAAAATAGCCAGAAAAGAGTAGGAGCCAGAAAGCCATTAAAAGATTCTGATGATTGGCAGGAAGTCCTGCAGTTCTATGAAGCAAGAGCAGAATCTAAAACAAAAAAATTGGCATGCATAGATCCCAATTGGTCTACAGAACAAGATGATATCCAAAAAAGACTTCTAAAGAGTTGCTCAGAAAACCCACAACAATTTTGGGAAACAGAAAGTCCGATGCAAGAAATTATAACCTTGCATGACAATGGAGTCAAAGGAAGGCTGATTTCCCGCACTCCCTCAGATGAGCAGGAAATAAAGAAACAGATAAAAGAATTGCTACAAATGCAGCTCATTGAACCAAGCGAGTCCCATTATGCTTGCTCAGCATTTCTGGTAAGGAATCATTCTGAGATAGTTAGGGGAAAACCTAGAATGGTGATAAACTATAAACCCCTAAATGCCATCACTCAGAGCTTTAACTATCCATTGCCAAGGCCAGAGATTATAATGCAAAAAATTCAGCACAACAAGGTATTCAGTATATTTGACATGAAGTCTGGGTATTATCAGATTCAGATCCAACCAGAAGACTGGCATAAAACTGCTTTTATTTGTCCAGCCAGATTTTACCAATGGAAGGTTGTTCCCTTTGGTTTGAAAAACGCCCCTGCATTCTTCCAGCGAAGAATGGATTTTATTTTTGCTAAATATGATTTCATTGTTACATATATAGATGATATCCTCATTCATAGTCCAGATGTAAAAACCCATCTAGAGCATTTAGAAGTTTTTCTTAAAGAAGTTCAGCAGCATGGTATAGTTTTGTCAGAAAGGAAAATGTCTTTATTCCAAGACAGTATTGATTTTCTGGGAATTAATGTTGTCAATGGTGCAATTCAAATGCAACCTCATGTATTAACCAAATTGACACAGTTTCCAGATGAACTGAAGGATACCAAGACAATTCAAAGATTCTTAGGAGTTCTGAATTATCTTCACAAGTACATCCCAAATCTGACAAAGAAAACAACGCTGATTAGGAAACATCTCAAACAGGGATGGTCACAAGAAGCAACAGCAGCAGTCAAACAATTGAAAGCAGAATGCCAACAACTGCCAAAGCTTCAGCCACCAGGTGATGGTTTGCTTATTCTCCAAACTGATGCTTCTCTAGATTTTTGGGCAGCCGTTCTTTTAGAACGAAGGGAGAAAGGTGAAGAAAAACTTTGTGCTTATGCTTCGGGTGAATTTACACCCAGTCAAAAGAATTACTTCATAGCCGAAAAAGAAACATTGGCTATATTCAACGGGATACAACGATTTGAGTTATATCTTACTCCCGTAAAATTCTTGATCAGAACAGACTCCAAGAATTTCAAATATTTTCTATCTGCCAAAATATCAAGACAGATTGCAAAGGGAAGAATTCTTGCTTGGCAGATTTGGTTCCAACAGTTTGATTTTGAAGTTGAGTGGATCCTAGGTAATTCAAATTTTCTAACAGATTCATTAACCAGGGATATGAATAAAGCATTCATGACTTGTATAGGTTCGTGCTTTACCATTCCACGTAAAGGTCCAAAAGACGATAGCTTTTCTACATTTGTTGATAGATTCAAAATTTTTGAAGGACATGCAAGCCACCTTGCAAAATAAATAAAAAATGTTGTAGGAATGAGACTGAGAAGAAATACCTGGATTAGAAAATGCCAAGCATGGCAGTCTAATAATATAGGTGCTTCTCTGGGCCTAGATGATACTCTGGTAAAGGTATATCCTTTGCCTAATATGAAGATAAAACTCTTTTTTAGAAGTTTATCTGATCTTTGGTCTAGCGAATACACTGACAAAATGATCTGGACCCTCAAAGTTTTAAATTTTTATCAGCTCATTGGAGGACTTGATTTTTCCCTAAGAATTTTCACAAGAGCAAAACTACTAGATCTTGAAGAAATTCCTATAAAACTTGAATTAGGAAAATTTATTTTATCTTTAAAAGTCCCCGACATTTTTGAAGAATTATAAGCCTCTTTCCTGCAAAGGTTCGATGAGAATTATGCAGCAAACGACACTTTTCCTCAATATGAGATATTTGAAGGATTTGCTGATTGGGAGATCAAAGATGGCCTCTGTAGAAAAAATCCAACTACCAGGATATCTCAGTGCATTCAACGGACGATGCAATATCTCAGAACTTTCTCATCCCCTTGGGATTTTCACAGCCTCATATTAAGAGAAAGTATTGATCCCAATCCGTTTGCACATGTTTTCAGCCATGAAAGGATCGGAGAAATTAAAACTAGTAACAATGAAGAAATGATTAAGCAGCATGCTGGTTGGTTCCATGAATTTGGAAATTTAAAGCTGGCAGAAAAACTACAGATTCTGCAAAAAATGGATGATTTACAAGGAGAACCCAAAGTATTAAAATTTGTGGTTAATCAAAAGGATTTGGTAACTATCAGTGTTATCTCACCTAATTGGAATAACAATGTCATCCATATAATAAGTTTTTTATTTCAAAAAGGATCTGCACATCAATGATTTTTGAATTAGGCTGGCAACACAAAGATTTTATGAGTAATAATTGCAAACAATGGGTTTCATATGCAATCGAGAGTTCAACTAATATGCTTCAAACCGTCTCTATTTCTTGAGTTGTCCCCAGTGCCAAACTGGTTGATGCAGTGATGCTCTATCCTGCACCTACTGGAGTCTAGTTGTTTGGATCTACAGCTCATGCAAACCCGTCTGTATGGAGACCAGTGCTTGCTTTTCCTGCTGCTCAAATTGCTGTAGCAGTTCTGTTGTTGTATCCCACACCTTATCTCCAATATCATCCAAGTTTCCCTCCATCAAGGTAATTTGATCTAGCGATGACTTAGTGGCTTTTGTCCTTTTGTGTGATCCTTCCTTTTCCTGCTCCCTGTACCACTTGACTCGGAAGGGAGTTCTCTCCTACTGATCTCCGCCATCCTGGTCTTACTGCTCTTCTTCCTCCATTTGGGACGAAGGAGATTTTTGAATTTGGTCAGATCCATGCTCCTCTTGTTTTGCCTGTTCATTTGCGGCATGTTCCGCTTCTACCCAAGCCTTCTCCTCGGCCTCTTTCTTCCTATTCTCAGCCAATAGCTGAACCTTCTATCTGGTCACTTCCTTTTTCTTTTTCTCTGCGGACTTGTTAGTCTCAGCAGCCCCATCTGATGCAACATGCCAGTCTACTGGGCAACGCTTCATGACCTTTACAATAACGTCATCCATGGCCAGGTAGGGTAAGTTGTACAATTTCTGCTCAAGGTCCTTGCGCGTTTGGATGTAAATATGATGGAAGTCCTCTTTGAACTCTGCGTACCCTGAGAGTTGCTCAAACATGGTTGGTGACAACCGCGGCTTCTGGTTGATTGCCATATGAATAGTCTCCTCCATCAGCACCCAAAAGACTTTGATTTCTGTTACTCGTGCAGCATCTTTGGTGGCCCAAAGAGATGAAAACTTCATTGCTTCTGATAAATCCTTCTCCAAAGGAGGAAACTAGCTATCCTCCGGAAAATCCCACGTGACCAGCACATTTGAGAGCAACAACCATGAATAGTGAAAGGTCTTACTATCATTCTACACCTCTCTGCCATTTGCGAGGAAATTGCTACACAGGTAGCGTGTCCAGTTGAACTATACACCCTCTACGCATTGGGTTGCCAACGAAACCACTGGTGTCATCACCTCATCCGCACGGCACTTGCACATAACTTTGCCAGCCAGAATCTGCATGGAAATCTTGACTACGAGGCCAGTAACGTTGGTAATTGAATACCCACATGGATTTTTGACAAGCTTAAACTTGTCCTTCATCTTCTCAGCGAGGTTGCGCTCACTCGTCTTTCTGCCAAACTCCTTGGCCGGATTCAGTCCAAAGTGTGGTAATAATGTGATTCGATGGATCAGCATATCTATGATAGGGATCAACTCATTTAACCACAAGCACCTATCATGCACCAAGCACAACAGCTTCTTAATGACAATTAGGTTGATGTTTGACCGATGATAGTGCGACACCCATAACAGGTTTAGCAACCGTGAATTGTTGACTCTGCGAATCCATTCCACCGGCTCCAATGCGATGACACCAGAATCCTTGTAGAAAACCCTCTGCATGAAGGTGTCGGTAGAAAGGTTGGGGAACCGCTCATGGTCTACCAAATCCCAATCTTTGAGCTTCAAGTGTGGGACCTCTACTAAGCGTGGACCTTCAAAGGTGATATTCTTCGGCAACAGGGGTGTGTTGAGGGAGAACTATCTGGCATTTGGGTCCTTTGGGACCTTCACCTTGCCCTTGCGCGAAGGGATATACTCCGACAACTTTGAAATAGGGTCTACTCCTTCAATATCTATGTCTTCCATGCCTTCCTCTGCTTCCAGATCTACCACCTTCCCCTTCTCCTTCGCGCTCAGCTTTTCTTTCCTTTGGGCCTGGGTAGCTGCATGTTTCCTCAGTGACTCACACACTGGAATCAACTTCTTTTTCTTATCCTTCTTGATCTTAGGGACCTCTCTCGTCATCGTAGGCTTTGGCCTAGGAAACCTCGGTGGCGTAGGCACTGTTGTTGGAACCTCCATACTTACAACCTCAAGGGAAACTGCCTCAGAGGCAATAGACCCTCCAGCGCTTGGAGTTTCTGCGGGACCTAGTCCTAACATGATATCATGAATAAGCTTTTGGTCTAACTCGGAATACTGATCGAACACAGGGCTTGTGAGAAAATACTCAAAGAACTCACGGTTCATATGCAACAAACAACATAACTCAGAAACACTCAGAATGTAAATTGTTTCTCGTTTGGCAGCCACACGTATTTTATAGGTGAATTCAAATTCAAATTCAACTGTTCACCCCAAAATCCATTCATAAATGCGAGATTGGCAGCAGACTTCCAAAGATTTCACTCTTAATTTTAGCCTTAAATGTCGGCCACCTGCTCCTCTTAACCATCTTCTGGAAGTCAAATCATGAATAGTGACGGTAATGGTCACTTTCTAGCTATGCTGCACGGTCTCCCCTTCTATAGCGTAGCTCCCTTCGGGCTTCTTCTGGTATTGTGACACCCTCTTGTTTCGGGCAGACCCCTTGTCACGCAACTCTACAAACTAGGCAGTGTAGTTTATAGTCCCATGCCTCCTTGTAGCTGCCTAGAGTGCTAAGTCTGTGCTACCATCATGTAGTCATCGGGCTGGATCCTAGTGTATGGCTTCAATCGGCTTCCATTCACCTTCCCTGGAAACGGATCTCCATTCAATTTCACAAGCTGAACTGCTCCACCATCAGTAATCTCTTTGATCACATATGGCCCCAACCGGTGCATCTGAAATTTTCCGGGAAATTTATCAAACTTGTTGTCATATAATAAAACTAAATCATTTACCTTGAAGGTGTGCAGTTTGATGTGCCAATCGTGCCATGCCTTTTTGTGTTCCTTCTGAACCCGTTGATGGAATGCAGCCAAAAACCTATCTTCTTTAAGCTCTGTCAACTGTGCGAGTTGCTTTCCTAAGGCTCTGCGGTCTGTCATCCCCGTGAATGCTGCTATGCATAGACTAGGCATGATATACTCCATAGAAATCATAGCCTCTACACCATAGACTAGCCTAAACGACGTCTGACTAGTAAGCTTCTTACAAGTAGTTCTATAGGCCCATAACACAGCTGGTATGTGCACGTACCAATAATTTCTTTGCACATTGAAAACCTTTGTCAGTGCGTTCTCCAATATCTTATTAAATGCGTCAACCGTCCCATTGACCTGAGGATGATATGGCATACTCTTATGGTGATAAACCTGGAATTCCTCTATCAGCGTGCTGATTGTTTCATTGAGGAAGTGCGTACCATGATTGCTAATTAAAATCTTTAGGCAACCAAACCTGGTCAACACATACTCAAATAGAAATTTCGCTGTTGTGGCCCCTGTACGGTCCTTCACGAGTTGTGTCTCCGTCCATCTGGTCAAATATTAGGTCGCGGTGATGATATAAAATGCACCCGACTTCTTTCCTAGAGGTTGAATCCGTCTACAAAATCAATTTCCCATTCCTCAAATGGATGCAATGATACCTATAGATTCAAAGGCAGCTCATCCCTTCACGATGGCCTACCGGTTCTCTGACATGCATCACATGCCCTACAATATGCTTTGGAATCTTTATGCAATGTTGGCCACCACAACCTAGTGCGTAAAATCTTCTGTGATGTTGCTTTTCCTACATAATGGCCTCCCACAGCTCCTCCATGAGCTCTAGCTAGGATACTTCTTCATTCAAAATCAAGCACATAGCATCGAAATATCTCGTTCGATCCCATCTTATACAAGTGACTTGCAATAATAGAAAAATCTGTTGCGCGCACCAATTGGAGCCGTTCTCATAGTCAGGAAGTGGATAATGTCTGCAAAATGATTGTCTGATACGTGCACTGTAAAGAGTTGCGCATCAAGCAGTACCTCCTCTAAATTGGTAGGCTCCTCTCCTGTTTCAATGTGTGATAGATGATTTGGCCTTGCATTCAACCTCCATGGCTTCATAATTACTTCGAAATCATACTCCTGAAACAACAACAACCATCTGCATATTTCACCCCAACACAGGCTTGTTGACTAGGTACTTTAATCCAGAATGGTCTGTATACATCTTAAAGTGTCCACCTAGCAAGTAATGCCTGAAATTTTGGAGTGCATACACCATAGCCAACCTTTCGCACTATGTCGTCGAATAAGTCTTTTCAGCCTTAGACAAATTCATGGTTGCAAATGCTAGCGGGTGATCCGATTCTTCTTCACCAACCTATGTCAACACTACTCCCAGCGCAATGCATGATGCATCCCAATGCACATGAAATTCCTTCTTCCAATCTAGGAAGACTAGGATCGGTGCAGTGACCATTTTCTCCTTCAATAAATCCAGACTCCGCTGACATTCTTCATCCCAACAGAATGCAGTGTCCTTCAACAAATTTTCCATCGGCGCGGTAATCTAGGAATAACTTTTAATGAACTTTCAATAGTATCCAGTATGACCCAGCATTGTGCGCAACTGTTTAACACTCCTTGGTGCCTCCAAATTAATGATGACCGCGATCTTCGCAGGGTCCACCATTAAGCCTTGCCTGCACACTACATGACCCAGCAATATTTCGAAAGGGATGCAAAGTAAGCACTTCTTCAAGTTTAGCATGATTTGATACCTCCGACACGTATCCAGCATCAAGTGCAAACTAGGTACATGGCGTTTTACCAGTCCAAACACTATCCAATCATCAAAATATACCTCCAAAAACATGTGAATGAACTCTTTGAATGTCGCAATGACTACGTGCGAGAATATTGTTGAGGAATTCTTAAGTCCAAAAGGCATTACCATATACCGAAAGCATCCCCACTCAGTCACGAAGGTAGTCTTACTCGTGTCTACTCGTGCGATCTTTATCTGATGGTATCTAGAGAACCCATCAGTGAATGAATATGCCTCCTGTCTTCCAACATTATCCAATACCTCATCCATGAACAAAGTTGGAAAAGGATCATGAATGAAAGCATCGTTCAGCTTCTTGAGATCTATGCAAATCTTTATCTCATCCTTCTACTTATTTTCCTAAATTACCATTGGACTCACCCAATCGGATTCCTCCATTGGTTCAATAATACCTGCTACCAACATCTTGTCCAACTCCAAGCGGACCTTTTCCTTGTACTTAGGATTAAGGCGATATGGTCTCTTCTTAATAGGCTTCGCGTCTAGTTTCAAAGTCATTTTCATCGCTCCCAAATTGCCTATGATGCCTTTTAAATCCGAAAAATTTGTGGGAAACAAATCCTAATATTCGCAGAGCAATTCAGCGACCTTATACACCATAGCATCATCCCAGTAGTCCCCTATCTTCACAAAGTTTGGCTCTGCCTCTATGCCAATGCTCACTTGTCTAGTTTTGAGCAACACGATGATATTTGGATTCTCTGTCTACGACTCCTCAACTTCACGGTGACCTTTGGCCTTTGGGATATTAATTTTCCTTATATCCTCGTCTTCCTCTTCAGCAGTCACATTGTAGCACTCCAGCGCCTGGCGCAGCTGGGTGGTCCAATCTAGATGAATCAAATTCAAGGGATCCTATGGTATTCTGAAGATCGCTACCTTGATCTCTTGCAATGCTTCATCAATGCATTTGAATCCATCTTCAAAGCTGATGGTCATTAAGAATCCCTATCTCAAAATATCCCACTCGTCAGTGTCGTGGCATAGCTCTATTTCCAAGTACCAATTCATTGGTATTACATCCAAAGTGTGACAGAAGAAATGTACCCACTCCAGTTGCGGCTCTGCTCCATAAGTGTTAGTCCATTTTGCTACGTGATCGCGCGGATCACTCCTCCCATCATATTTCTCTGTCAATCGTACTTTTGGGTGACCAAACCACAATCGCATCATTTTTCTGTACTCACGCCATCCATCAAAATTGTCTTTATGTCTACCCCATCATCTTGCGAGTGTAGCATGCAGTGCCAAATACAGTGCTTGGAAGAGATGCTTCTTAGGCACTTCCCTTTCAAATGCATCCAAAAATTTATCTACGTCAGTTAGACCATCATAATAAGGAAAACTCCTTACCTCTAATGATACACAGTGCAGCGATTTAGTCATCATGTTACAACGCAACATAGATACTTCATGCAACCTATTCTCCTAGTGCTCTAGCTCTTCATCTGAATCTAATGTATAGGAACTTTCGCGGTCCCATGCAATGCATCCATCTATTGTTAGATTCACCCAATCTTGGTCTCATGCCATTATTTTGTAGATCTGGTCCAAATCATCATCACTTTCATAATCGCGGACTGGTTCAGTATAATGCGGTCCTTCCGCAGGGTCCAAAGGTACTACTACATCGAGCGATCTCCTCTCAAATGACATTGTCTACTTCTTCAAATTGATTACCCCATTCATGTCAATAGTCCAGTCTATCCCAAGGAGCGCGGGGTATGGATTGCTATCATCGACAATCTCTATCACTTCGAAATCAACCAACGCACTCACACCTTCAATATCTACTGTCACTCCCTGCAATCTTCCCATGGAGATAATCTTCTGTTGATTTTCCATCCTCAATTGAATTGAAGACCATTGCAGTGCAAGTCTCCCCATTCTTTTCCATGTATGTTTAGGCAAAACATTCGCATACAACCCCAAATTCAAAATAACTTGATCCATTTCATATTCGCCTATTTGCGCAGTGAGCCTCATCTCACGCCCTGTTCTTGCCTTATGCTTACCAATTTTCCTGACTACATAAGGTCCTTCAAGAGAATTTTGATTTACCCTCACATTTATTTATCAACTCCTGTAATCCCTTCACGGCCTTGCTATCACGAAGCAACTTCATACATGTCTCCAAGAACGTGGTAAGCATGGAGGGGTCCATTTATTCAAATATCTTATCGTGACTTCTTGAGGTAGAGGCCTCAGCAAAGCTTTTCTTCGCTTCCATTAATGTTTCTTTTTCCCGCTGAAAATCAAACCCAACCTCTTTTTCTAGAGATTTGCAGACCCACTCACTTTCTTCAAGCTGCTTTCCTTTAACCTCGCTAGTCACCATTCCACTCTGCAACATGATATTCACATTAGGATCTTCTTCGCAGGTTTCAACCCTCATCATCTGCAGGTTCTATGTTGGTTGCTAAGGCTCCACCCTTTTCTCCTGTATTTTAGATATTAATACAGGGAAATCTTCTATTGCGTGGTTAAACTAAGTACAATATTAGCATGACAGGTGCGTCAGGTTTGTACACTCTATGCGTAGTGTCCTGAGACTCCACAATTATAGAAAATAACTTTCCCCTGACCTCTCGCAGGTCCTCCTCCACCTCGGCCTCGTCTGCGCCCCTGATATCCTCTGTGTGCTCCCTCAACACCTTGATCTGGAAGCCGAGTTTATGTCTGCATTTGATACATGGGCATTGTCTCCATTATTAACTCATATGTACAACAGTTGCACTTGTCATGACATAGATTTACAAAAGTTGCAGAAGAGTTGTTTTGGTGTCCGCACAAATTTCTGCAGCAAGTGGCAATTATCTGTTACATGTTTTCTAGCTACCTAACAGATAGCGCACCATAGTGTGGCCCCTGTACTTAGCCCTACTTAAGCTTCCAGCCTTAGAGGCATTGGCCCTCCTCCTGCAAAATAATTCACAAAGATAGGGTATTGATCTTTATCATGCCCATGGCTTTTACACTTCAAGCACCAAACTTCTTCGCGTACCTCTAGCTGAGACGCTCTATATTTCTTGGGACTATCAAACTCTATGCAAAGATTTTGCAACTCCACGTGGATCTGCTGTACTCCTAAAGTAGCCTCTGGAATCAATGTTTCATGTAGTCTCATCGCAATTTCCAAGGCTTCTGCCTGGGTCCCAATCTTTTACTGTGATAAGGAAACCCTTAAATGAGGCAAGAGTGAAGCCACAAACCATTCGCGGTGTTGCCCATCCATAAGATTCATGTTAGCTTCACGGATCTGGAATTTCAATCTCTCATCCAACTCCCAGGGTGTTTCGCGAGGCCTCATCATGATTTCTTTGAATCCAATGATTGATTGTGCTTTAGACTTGGGCCTACTAAATTCCTCATTCAGCGTAGTCTGAATGTCAGCCAACGCAGCCGACGGGTTATCGGTGCGGTACTTAATGTACCACATTAGCGCGTGATCCTATAAAGCAGTAACCAACATTGCTTTCTTCATCTGATCATTTGTAATATTCTAGGTTGTCCACATGGCCTTCGCAACAAACCAAAACTGATCTGGGTCCTAATTTCCCAAGCCCTTGAAAATGAGCAACTTCACTGCATTCGCCATATTGAACGGCAACGAAGTTGGAGGTGGTGTGGGCAAAGGTGTATGTTGTGGAGGTGAATATGGAGGTGGTGTGGGTGGATGGGGTATTTGCGAGAACCCTTGCCTTATTAACTAGACAATGCTCTGCGGTGAAGCTTCTGATTCTCCTTTGTCATCACTGAGAGGAGGCTCAATCAACGGCCTATATTAAGGGCATGTTCTCCCTCTATCCTTGAATAAATTTCCATTTCGCGTAGCTCCAAACATCAAGGTAATCACATAACCCACTTTTCTCACAAGAGAATTTTAATCCAAGTATTCAAAGATCTTAAATACTTACCTCGTCGTCCCTTGAAGAAGCGTTGTTCTGTTTCGATGTAGCTGATCGAGGTATCGACTGTGAATTCTGTCATAAATCCTCCTATGACACGATAAAGCCAGTGGTTGACAATGTGCACAATCTTATCTTTAGAGGCTTCCAATATCTGCACTAACTCTGGAGTCCACACTATTGGACCGTCAAGCCTCCACCTTCCTTGGTCGTCTGCCAATTTAGCGATCCACTCGTATAGCTCGATCGAAAGGGAACAAAAGAAAATTTCATGTATCTCTATGTACAGATACGTGTCCAACCACTATCCTTTCGTCAATCATGGGTTTCTGTTTTCTTGCACTGTGAATTCATGGATCTTTCTATCCAACCACTCATTTTCTTTCTTTGTTAGATTCCAGTGATGTGACATCACACATCTCCTTATAGTTAATATAGAGCAACATGGCTTCCTGAAAACATTTCAAAGTGTTAATTTCTCAGAACAAAATTTGTTGTGCGAGCTCTACCTACATGATATCGCTTGTGTCCGGGAAAAATCATTCAAGCTAACACCCTATGTGGGAGATATACAACTCAAGTATTTTTTTTCTTTTATACAAAATCAAATAGGCTAGAAAGCTACCCAAGATACTTTAACAACTAATGAATAACAAGTATAATTGTTTATTATAGAAGAACCTAGTTCATCTAAAGTCGTTGCACACAGATACAATAAAATATGACTATTTCCAGCCACTAAGACACTCATGATGGACCATGAATCAATTCTACAAAGATGTGAGATAAATATACAAGGAATGAGAACTGGTGCCTTAGAAGGAAGTGAGTTGAGATGGGATCTTTGCCGAAAAGAATTGAAGGAGAGAGACCCTTTTTGTTATCATAATTTTGAGAAAGCACTTTCCAAAGTTCATTAGTATGTTGACTGTATAAGGAGGAGTGGTGCAGGCTGGATAGTACATAGATTCAAGTTCACTCTTGATTGGTTACCCACCTATTAGTGTCAACATCCATATAGTATTACTGATAAGTTTTGGGAGGTAGAATTGGTTTATTTTCGAGGATACACAACTTCACTCTCAGCATGTCAGTCATTAGTGACATGAGTTTGCATGAGGACATGCATAATCTTAAACTGGGGGGAGATTGTTATGCAACCAGCTCACAAAAAGATAGATCAATGACTTAAAAATTATCCTCTTCGATGGGGAAAACTCCTTTACATTACATAAATGAATAATTCTTGGATGTTAAAAATGACACTACCTCCTTTGCATATATAAGATTCTAAGGGGTCACAATATAATCAGAGCCTATATAACAATAATAATGTAAGGGCATAACAATAACAATAGTGGGCTTCTATGGGGCACAACAAAAACAATATGGGGGCTACATGGGCAAAACAATAACAATAATGGGGGATACACTAGTATCATAGGGACCTAACACGCTCCTATCCTTCAAAAACGCATTGTCCTCAATGCCTGAGTAGTTCTAGATGCTTTTGTATAAAATTATCATCCTCCCATGTGGAATCTTCAACAGGTAAGTTCTTCCACTTAATGAGATACACTGGAATTGATCGATTTCATAACTGTCGAGTTCTTGTTTCTATGACTGCTTCAAGATAAAATATGATCTGTTCTTCTTCGTCAAGTTCTAGCAACAAATTTTCAACTGGAATCTTGTCACTGATAACCTACTTTAAGCATGAAACATGGAAAACTATGTATTCAGGAAGATGCAAGCAACTCCAATTTGTATGCCATAGTACCAATATTTTGGAATACCTTGTAAGGACCGTAGTACTTTGGTGATAAATTATTATCCTTCTTAGCTTGCTTAAGAGACATTTGTTTAAATGGTTGTAGTGGTAAACATACCTAGTCATCTACATCAAAACTTCTTTTGTTGTGATGTTGATCTGCTTGTTGTTTCATTCAATTCTGTGCTAGAGTGAGGTTATCCTTTAAGAGTTGGAGAACTTATTTTTGATTCTCAATGTGATCTTTTGCTGCTTGAACCTTAGAATTTTCTTTTAAAGATGATGTGAAGGATGGTGGATGATATCCATAAAGTGCCATAAATTGGGTCATTTTTGTTGCAGTGTTATACCACCATTCAGCTAGAGGTAACCACTTGACCCATTGTGTTTGTTTATCATATAAAAAGCAATGAATATATCCTTCCAAACATTTTGTTCACTATCATAATTTTCCCATTAGATTGAGGATGATAAGATGAGCTATGAGCTAATTGAGTACCAAGACAAGAAACTAATTTCCAGTGAAAACGGGATCTCTGTCACTTACTATAATTTTTGGATTTCCTTGAAGATTTTGAATTATTTCCATAAATGATGTAGCAATTGTAATGGCTTTAAAAGGATGAGATAATGCACAAAAGTTTGCATACTTGGTAATTCCATCAACTACCACCATGATGACACTCTTTCCTTTCAGACTTGGGTAAACCTATGATACAATCCATTGATACCTCCTCCCAACGCTGACTTGGAATGGATAAAGGTTGTAACAAACCATAGGTCTTAATTGTCTCAACTTTATTTTGTTGGAAAACCAAACATTCTGCCATGAACTTCTGAATATCAGTTTTAAGGCCATCCCAAAAAATTCCTTCTTGACCCTATGGTAAGTTTTTAAAAATTATGAGTTCCCTCCTAAGGGAGAGGTGTTTAATTCCAAAAGAATATTTTGTTTGAGTTCAAAATTCTTACGATATAAGCGATCTTTGTACCATAATGAATTTTTTTCCATCTAAATGTATTAGATGTACTAGGATCTTGCTGTGACTTTTGGATGAGTAAACACACCTCTTCATCATTCTTCAATTCATCCCTTGCTTAGGTTATCAAATCAGGTTGGTTAATAGAAATGGCACAAAGAAATTCTCCTAATCCTTTCTTGAGAGCACATCTGCAAAAACATTTTGCTTCCCTTTTTTTTAGATGATTTCAAATTCATAACCCAACATCTTTGTCACCCATTTTTTTTGCTCTTCGGAAGATAATCTTTGTTCCAAAAAGTATTTAATACTATCATGCTATGTTTCTACCTTGAAGTGTCTTCCCATTAGGTAAGGTCGCCATTGCTTTAGTACATGTAGTATTGCTAACATCTCCTTCTCATAAATAGGTTTTTGTAAATACTTTCCTTTGATTGGACTACTTTCAAAAGAAATGGTTCTCCCTTCTTGCATTAAAACAACACCAATTCCATTTCCTAAAGCATCACATTCCACAATAAAAAAAAATTATGAAGTCTGGTGTAGCTAAGACCAGTGCTTGGCACATTGCCTCTTTAAGATGTTCAAAGGCCTTCGTTGCTTTTGGAGTCCAATAAAATGCATCTTTCTTTAGTAATGATGTTAGAGGTGTTGCTATTCTCCCATAATTCTTAACAAACTTGCGATAACACCCTGTAAAATCGAGAAATCCTCGAAGATGCATTGGTTGTGGGAATTTTCCATTCCTTAATGTCTTTAATTTTGTTAGGGTCTACCTTAACACCCTCACGAGTGATGAGCCCCAAATTTTGGTAACAATTTGGGCTCATTTGGCCTACTTACCTTGCTCAACCCTTCATTTTTTATCACTTATGCATCATTTCTTAGTATATTCGTGTTATTTGTAGGAAGAAGGGCAGTCATTATGCCTATGTGGCTGATACATGATGATTTCAGGTTTTTTTGGCATTAAATGGAGCAAAGACCACGCAAATGGAGACAAGGAGACGACCAAGGTGGCATTACGGGTTTATAGGGAGGTTGTCCACAGCCTTGAATGACCTCCCTCGTGATCTCCACCCCAACTTCGAGCTCCAACAGCTATCACCACCGAGCTAGAAGGCAGCCAACGGATTCTACAGGAACAACAATTTACTTTCAGTTGGACAGCCAAGCTCCACTAATTGAGGAGGCCAGCTTGGCCCTCATCATGTATAAATATTGAGGCTGTAGCCTTCGATGAGACTCTTGAACTTTTGTTGTAGATTTTGGATTACGAGCTGTAGCTCTGTTTTTGCTCTTTGTAAGCCAATTTTGGCATGTTGTTAGACTCATGATTATGATCTTTTAATAAAAGGCAGGCAGATTTGGATTCGATTCTGAGTTCCTAGGGGAGCTATAGCTCTCAGGTTAGGGCCCACCCTGAGAGCAATAGACCTCCTTCTTTTTGTATTGTTACTTGTCTTTCTTTTATCATTGCATTTCTTTCCTTTACATGCAATTGAAATATACAATTTGCTGAGTTGATTGTTTCGGTTTGGTTATGTAGGTTAGTTTCATGAATGCAGTTGTTTCAGTAGTTCAGAATTAGCGTAGGGAGATTGAAGTTACGTTGAGTTCAAAAAAGGTTGAATGCATGCTCACTTTCACCTCTGTTTGGGGACCGGAAGTGTAGACCGTGCCAACTGCCAAAAACACTGTTTTAACATATGCTTGCAAGTATTGATGTAATGTTTTCGATTGAAGAATTGTCCATACGATTGTATCTTGAGTAATGACTCTTTGGTTCAGCATCATGCACGAATGCCTTTCAACTTACATTGATGTTCTTTGATTCCTAATAAAACAGTTAGAATAGGTTGGTGAACTTTCGTTTACATGCAAGATAAGGGTGATTTGTTTCATTTACACTGCGCAGCACCACTTCATCATGTTCTTATCCTCCTAAACCGTGCCTAAGCCACCTACTCATCCTCTGTTCAGCTCATTTGCCTTCCAACCCTTCTACTGACCACGTTGCTCAATCTTTTTGACCTCTCACTACTCTACCCTTCTATCGACCAACCAGCTCTATCCACTCTCTCTCCACCTCATCTCTCTGTCCATAGGCCATCTCAAGCTCCTCTTTCATCTTACCCATCCATCCATACAGCTCCTTCACTCCTCCATCACCCAAAACTCCGACTGTAGGACATCCTGTAGAAGTTAGCAGACTTCCTGTAGAAATCCCGAGTTTCCTGTAGGATCCCCTGCAGACATCTTGTAGAAGCCTGCAAACACGGTTGCCAAGCACCTGAACGTTGTGGACTTCTGTGGAATGATGTGAGGGATCCCCTGGAACCTCTCAGAGTCCTCCTGACCTTTCCCAAGCCTTCCTCCCCTTGAACTACCCCTGCACAGTCAAGACCCAGTAAGAAGCACAATCATAATAACTCCACCCACTTGAGCAAAAATACAAAAACGTGTTCTCTTCAATGGAAGTAGTTTAAATTCATGCATCTCATCTCACTAGAAGTAATGGCATCATTTCTGGAAGTTTCATTCCCACCATTGCATCATAAAGGTTAAGCTAGTCAGATTAGGGTTTACTAGGGTTTCCATGTTTGGTTGGCTTTCAGTTCATTCTTGCAAAGTAGGTTAATTTCCTTTGAGATAGCCTTCGTTCATCATTTAGAAAGCTTCTTCTGAGAACATATAGAAGTTGGCTTGAGCCCTAGCGGACTTGTGCCAGCTGACCAAGTGACAGCTGCGACAAGAGCTAGTACTTGTGCATACAGCACCGTCGCTTCCAAGTTTGTTACGAACTACCGGGTTGATAAAATTAGAGAAGGAAGCCCCAGGAGTTGTAGCATTATTGCTACAATACTGGAGCTCACCATATTTTTGGCGCCATTGCCAGGGAAGCGTCAGAGTATTAGTAATTGTTGTTTTTCTTCTATTTTCTTACTCTTGCCTTCTATCAAGTAGTTTATTTCATTTCCATTCTGCAAAAGTAGCATAGACATTTCCTACTTTCATAGATTAGCATTTCAATTCCGCAATTTTAATTTTGCAAGCATAGATTAGCCTTTCAATTCTGCAAGCGTAGACTAGCATTTCCATTCCTGCAATTCCATTTGAGCAAAGTAGATTAGTCCTTTCCTGCTTTCATTTCAATTCTGCATTTTTATTTCAGCAAGATAGTTAGTTGTAGATCAATCTGTTTCAGTTTCGCAGGTACCAAAGAAAAAAAGCAAAAGCAATCAAAAAGTATTTCCATTTCATGCCTCGTAGGAACCGAGATAAAACAGGCAAATTCCTACCCAACACCCCCACCACATCACTGAGTCACCCTTCTCTCTTCTTCGGTGACAGTGATCCAGAAGAACCTATAGGTGAACCTCCTGAGATATACGAAGATCCTATAGCAGAAGAAGAATTAGAGACCATCCCATCTGAAGCTATGGCTGACAATAGAAGAGAAGATGAGAGAATAGAAGGTGCCTTCCCCATCCGAGAAACCAATGGAGAAATGAAAATGAAAAACATTAGCCCCTCCGCTCTGCCTCACTTCCATGGACTGACTACGGAAGATCCTAATACCTTCCTGTTTGAGTTTTCTGTCCTTTGTAGAACCTATGACTATACTGAAGATGAGCAGAAGCTGAAACTCTTCCCTTCCACTCTTAAGGATGCAGCATTACGCTGGTTCATGGGCTTACCTGGGAATAGTATCACCACTTGGGCTCAGATGCAGCAAGCTTTCAATACCAAGTACCGGGACTACTGTAGGTCCAAGGAAACCAAGGGAGAAATCTTTCGGATGACCATGGGAAATGATGAGTCCTTAGAGGATTATGAGGAGAGGTTCCAACTTAGCTATAAGCGGGCCAGGTGCACACTTGACCCTGAATCCCTCAAGTTGGTCCTGCTCCGAGGAGTCCCTGAAGACCTTTTAGATACCCTTCACATGTTAGCAGGGGGAGATATTTACCAACTGTCTTATGAGGACATCAAGACTGTGTTCAGAAACCACTCTAGGGCAGCCCGGAAACAAGGTAGAGGAAACCCTCTCTCAGCTGGTATTCCTTTCTCCAAGCATGAGTTTGCAAATCAATTAGAAGATCTTAAGAGTGAGGTGAGATAGACCATCGCCATGCAACTGGACACATTCAGGATCCAGCAGAAGAAGGAAGAAGCTGAGAGGGCCTTGGCTATCTTTTGCCCTAGATGTATAAGGAGACACCCTAAGAACGAATGCCCATTGCATTCGGTTGAAGTGTGCTTCGTTTGTGAGGAGGACCATCCCACAAATCAATGTCCAACCTTACCTGGGTTTAAAGCTATGTACCAAGGGACAGAAGCTCCCACTGAACCTCTCTATTTCCTCAACCAAAGGAGGCCACAAGGACCTAGACCTTACCAGCAGGGGATGCAAGGGGCACCTCAAGCTTATTACAGCCCCAACCAGTCGACTCTTATGCCGTCCTGGGCCCCCCTGCTCATCCTTCCTGGTCTATGCCTCCTCCATGGTCTTATCCACCTCAGTACCCTACTCAACCCACTACTCATTCATATCATTCACATGCCCAGCCACAGCCTCAGTGGAATGCACCTCAGTCGGGGTGGAGGCCCCAGTACAACACTCCTCCCGCCATTTTGCCTCCACCACCAGCTCAACCTCAACCATTACCTCCTACTCCTCCAAGGCAACCTCAAATGCCTGCTCAACTGAACCCGAACCCCAACAATAGACAGGCCCAACAGGTATACACTAGGGAAACATCATGTCCTACCTATGTTGTGGAGATCCAGGAGATCAATCTTCGATCTGGAAAGACTCTTCCGGATCGCCAACCTCCTCCCCCAGAGGACGAGGAGGACAAACAGGAAAGTGAACCAAAGGCTATTCCACCCTTTCCTGAGATACTAACAGCCACCACGCAACCCAACCCAGAGGAGGATGAGCTTCTGGGAGAGCTCAAGCAGTTGTGTGTGAAAATACCACTTCTCCAAGCCATCAAGGATGTGCCAATATACAACAAACTGGTTAAGGAAAAGTGTTTCAAACACCCAGGTAGGCGAAAGAGAGATGCTTCAACCATCAATGTCTTAGGACAACTGTCTGACCTTATGTTAGGACAAGTCATCTGCCCAAAGTACCTAGATCCTGGGAGTCCTGTAGTAGATGTCCACATCAATGGCACCATCATACCTCACACCTTGATTGATCTGGGGGCTGCCATTAATGTGATGACCAGGGATACCATGCTCAAACTCAATCTTCAGGGTTCCTTGAGGAAGACCTCGACAGTACTGCAACTAGCAGATCGCTCCACTATGACTCCCGAAGGGATTGTGGAGGATGTCTTGGTCTCTGTCGACTCTTGGGAATACCCTGCAGATTTCTTGGTTCTGCAACCTAAGGCAAAGCTTACTGGATACCCTCTTATTTTGGGAAGGCCTTGGTTAGCCACTGCAGATGCTTACATAAGTTGCCGTGCAGGAAACATGACCATTAAAAACGGTCCTATGTCCAAGCAGCTAGTCCTATATCCTCCTGCCCAACCCTCCTTAGAGCATGACTTACCACTGTGGTTGGAGGAAGGAGAAGAGGATGAGGTGTACTCAGCACCTTTGTGCACCCTAGATACCACTAGAAGAGAACCCCCAACCAAGGATGACTTGATTGAGACTTTGATCCAGAATCCACCTTCCAGTGCACTATCTTTAGAGAAATTGGTGGAGGACTCCCAAGCCAGCACCTTAGTGGACCTGTGTGCCACCAACCCTGTCACTCCCAGAGTCAAGAATGTGGAGTTCGGCCCTGAGAGAACGTTAAAGATCAGCTCCTCCCTATCTCCTTCCCAGGAAAAGGAGCTGTGTAGCCTGTTGGCCAGTCACCTAGATGCTTTTGCTTGGAGCTATAAGGAGATGAAAGGAGTCCATCCTTCGGTCTGTACCCATCACATATACATCAAAGAGGGTTGTAAACTGGTTAGGCAACCTCAGAGGAGAATGAATCCAGCCCTTAAGGACATTGTCAAGGAAGAATTGCAAAAACTGTTGGATGTCGGATTCATTTACCCCATCTCAGATAGTGAATGGGTGTCCCCTCTGGTGTTGGTTCCCAAGAAAAATGGGAAGTGGAGAATTTGTGTGGACTATCGAGAACTGAACAAAGCTACCAAGAAAGACCATTTCCCTCTACCTTTCATAGATCAAGTGTTGGATGGACTGGCAGGAAAGAAGTTTTTCTCTTTCCTGGATGGGTTTAGCGAGTACAACCAAATCCAAATCAGCCCGGAAGACCAAGATAAGACCACCTTCACTTGTCCTTGGGGTACCTTTGCCTACCGAGTCCTTCCATTTGGGCTATGCAATGCTCCTGCTACCTTCCAGAGAGCTGTCTTGAGCATCTTCTCGGAGCTGGTCCATGATGCGGTGGAAATCTATATGGATGACTTCACTCCTTATGGGTCCAACTTCCAGGAAGCATTGTCCAATCTAGGAAAGGTCCTAACCAAATGCATTGAGATGAACCTATCCCTTAGTCCTGAAAAATGTGAATTCCTGATGACTGAAGGGACTGTGCTAGGCCATACCATTTCTTGCCAAGGGTTACAAGTGGATCCTAACAAAATTGTTCTCATCAAGAAGGTTCCACCCCCCCAAAAGGTAAGGGATGTCCGTAGTTTCTTAGGATTAGCAGGGTATTACCGGAGATTCATTAAAGACTTCAGCAAGCTAGCCTCGCCATTGTTTGGTCTGTTGGCAAAAGATGTGGAGTTTAAATGGACTGGCGATTGTTAAAGGGCTTTGAATGAATTAAAGGACAAGTTGGTGTCAACCCCAATCTTGAGAGGCCCAAACTGGGCCCTACCTTTCCACATCCACACTGATGCCTCAAACAAAGCCATAGGGGCAGCTTTAGGACAAGTTGAACAAAAAATTCCATATGCCATTTACTTTGTTAGCAAAAACTTGTCCAAAGCCGAGCTGAATTACACTGTAACCGAGAAAGAATTCTTGGCTGTGGTCCATGCATTGAACAAATTTCGACATTATATTACTGGCTATCAAACCTTTGTACATACGGATCATGCTGCAATTAGATATTTAATGAATAAACCAGATGTGAATGCTCGTATTATTAGATGGTTACTTTTGTTGCAGTAGTTTGATTTGACCATTGTTGACAAACCAGGTAAAGAAAATGTTGTTGCTGACTTTTTATCTAGATTGGATTTGTCTACAGATGAGGATGGAACAGTGGATGACCAGATGCCCGATGAACATCTGTTTGCTATCTCAGTACTCTCTCCATGGTTTGCTAATATAGCAAACTACCTTGTTTCAGCACAGTTCCCTCCACACCTATCTTCAAGAGAGAAGAGCAGAATCATCAGAAAAAGTGCCTCATTTACTTGGATCGGGGGCAATCTGTTCAAGCTTGGCCCTGATCAGATCTTAAGGCGTTGTGTAAGGGAGGAGGTAGTCTTTGATATCCTCCTCACCTGTTATGATGGGCCTTGTGGAGGACATTTTGCAGCAAAGAGGACTGCCTTCAAAATCCTGCAGGCAGGCTAGTATTGGCCCACACTTCATCAAGATGTCAGAAGATATATCAGCCAATGTGACCGATGCCAAAGAATGGGGAAACCGACTCCAAGGGATGAGATGCCTCTCCAACCTCAAGTGACTCTTGAGCCATTTGAGAAGTGGGGTATGGATTTTGTGGGTCCAATCAACCCTCCTTCGAGGCAAAGGTCTTACATCATTGTGTGCACTGACTACCTGACAAAGTGGGCAGAGACTAAAGCAATCAAGGCAGCAACAGAAGAGAAGGTGGCCGAGTTCTTAAGAGAAAACATCTTCTACAAATTTGGCTACCCAAGAGAGCTGATCACCGATCAAGGGAGCCAGTTCACATCCAACTTGATTGAAGACCTACTAGCTCACCACAAGATCAAGCATAGGACTTCCACCCCCTATCATCCACAGGCAAACGGGCAAGTGGAAGTCACCAACAGAGCATTGGAAGGGATTTTGACTAAGGTGGTGAGCAGCAGTAGGAAAGATTGGGCAGATCGCCTGGTTGAGGCCACATGGGCTTACAACACCACCTGGAAGACCACCACCGGCTTCACACCTTATGAGCTGGTCTATGGGAAGAAAGCTTTGCTGTCCATTGAGTTTGAATACAACACTTTGAGGATGGCAGCTCAGCTAGATCTAGATCTCAGCCATGCACAACAAGAAAGGTTATTGCAGCTGAATGGACTGGACAAGCACCGGATGCAGGCCCTCCTTCACTCAGAAGTGGTTCAACTTCAGAGAAAGGTGTGGCATGACCAACACCTCCATGACAAGCAATTCCAGCCAGGAGATTGGGCCTTGTTGTATGACTCAAGATACAAAGATTTCAAGGGGAAGCTGAGAACCAGATGGCTAGGACCATATGCAGTGGAAAAATGCCATGACAATGGATCTGTTCTTATTCGAACCATTGATGAAGAAGCCATCCCCATGCTTGTCAATGGGCATCGCTTGAAGATCTACAGGAAGCCTCTCTCAAGACAAGAGTTCATCAAAACTATGGAAAAATCAGTGTTGGTCATAGAGAAGGGTTCTTCCTCTGCTTTGGGCATACCCTGAAAGATCTAAAATAATAATAATAATAATAATAATAATAAAGATCCTTGGGTGAAAACCTTTCTGAGGCTCCCAAGGAAGGTGGTAGGGGTGAAAACCTCATTGAGGCGCCCCTGTTATCTCTCTCAAAAAAAAAAAAAAAATTAAAAAAAAAAAAAAAAAAAAGAGAAAAAAGAAAAGAGAAAAGAAGACAATAAGCAAAAAGATAGGGACAACAAGTTTATGCATGCAGGTTGCAGGTGTTCTATGAAGGAGAGGAGGACTCTTAATGCAAAGCCAAAGATCCTTATCATGCTGCCAGGAGACCTCACCAGCACCTCCTCCAAGAATACTCATTTCCTCCAAGGTATGTGCACAATTTCATCACGGCTTGAGTCTTCTACAGGAAGATGCAAACTTTCTACAGGAAGATGCAGACTTTCTACAGGAAGGTGCAGACTTTCTACAGGAAACGCAACCTTTCTACAGGAAGTTCTGCATTTCTACAGGAAACTTCCTGTAGAAGTTCGGGACGGCCCAGAATTCATTTTATGAGGAGATCTAACGACCAAGGATCAGTTTGGACGCATGCAAGCTACTGTTGTCACCCTTATACATTGCTGTCACCTCCTTCTACCATCCCTGTCGACATGCAATGAAATTACCTACACCATCAAAGTAGATCATTGAGTATCAAGAGAAAAGCAATTTTTGAGATGAAAAAACGCTGAGATGTCATACCATATCCATCCCAGCCATTCATGAGCTCTATGAGCGTGATTGTGGGGCCATTGCCTTCGTCGTGCAGCATGCACCCGAGGAGGAAGAAATTGTTATAGGACATCCTGTAGGAGTCCCGTAACAGTTAAGCCCGCTAGAGTGCACACCATATACAATGAAGACGCGGGCGCATGCAGCTGAAGCATCAAATCCATCGTCAGCGACCTGTGAATATGAACCTCCGGGCCTGTGCAAATCCACCAGCAGCAAATAAATCCACTCATTGTCGTCCAAGAGCCTGAACAGGTAAGTGTCTCGACCCTTTCTTCCGACGAATTGCATGAATTTTACTTTGAAAATGTTTGCAAAGTGTGAAATGGATGGGTTGAGCGATTGTATGGTCAATCGATTGGCCACGTCGACCAGTCAGCTGGTCGAGCCGGATATGTGAATGGTGGCCGTGGAAAAAATGGGCAGTGGACACGTGAGAACCGTCCACTCGGGGAGAAACGAGTTCTAACGAGAATGGCGGCGGCAGATCTGCGGGGAATGATGCAGCAGTAAGGGAACTTGCAGAAGAATGATGGTGTGACGTCGCCCAACGGTCCGGCAGGGACAGCTCACCCCCGCGCCACGGATTCCGCCGATTCAAATCTAATCGGCTAGATTGCCACCCCATGCATTTATCATTCACCATTTGAGACTCGAGTGATCATCCGGATCCCTCTGCAGTTCGATACTCCGAGTCTTTGGCCATCAGAACGCCTGTGAAGCAACACCAAGAGCGCAGACCCACTGCAGTATCCCCCGAAAATCGCGCGCTGCTCCTACAGGAAAGCTGTTTCTACAGGAAGTCGGGTTCCTCACATCAAAAGGTGGTAGATTAAAAAGGTAAGCCTGAACTCTCCATGCAATTGGTTTTTGAAGGTGGCAGAATCGTCGTCTACAGTCTGGTCGTAGAAAATTGTTGCAATTGTTGTCTGTCGTGCATGAACTGTCGTCCTACAGGATGTCAGTGTAGTTGGCTGTGTTAAAGGTTCTCAGGGGGTAAGCTTTGTGAATTATGTGCATGACAGAGGCGTAATCCTACGCTCTGTCCCAGTAGACCGAATTTCTTCCGCATTTGCCACCCCCAGCTAACGCAGCAGTTTTTCACCATGTCGGGTGGGTTCATCAGAAGGGAGCCCACTGATTCAACGAAGTTAAGAGAAAATCCTGAGGTGTTGGAGCTCTTCACACTAGCACAATGGATATCCTTCTGTGACAAATTGCAGGGCTATGACGATGAAGTGGCAGAAGAGTTTTTGCAAGCTCTGAGGCCGAAATCTAAAACGTTGGCCACCGTTACCTTCAGGGGTCTGAGCCTCAAACTCACCCCACAATTCATCAGCCGAGTTACGGAGCTCCCAATGGGATTACCATGGGATAAAGAAGAAAGGAAATTGAGCCAACAAGCTAAGAAAGAATTCTTTCCACTAGAGGAGGAATTCTCAGAAGACAAAAATGGGGTTCGTAGAACCAGTTTACTGCCACCATGGAATGAAGTGAGCCTACAAATTATGGAGTACATCACCTGCGAAGGCCGTTTTAGCGTTGTATACGGGTACCACTTTCGGTTACTCACTGAATTACGGCACCAGATGGAGCTACCTGTAGAAAACAAGCTCAGTCTCCCTTACTTTCTACTACAATCTCTGATTAAGTGTGTAACCAAGCTGAAAGAAGGCATACCAGACCAGGTAGCCCACCATGGACTGATCAAACTCCTCGTGGAGGATGCGCTCCACACATACAAGGTTCCTCTCTCATGGGAAGCCTTCAGAAATTTGACAAAGGACGGGGACATAAAGATGCTAACCGAAGAGCTCGGTTCTTCTAGCAGTGAGGAGAAAGAGTCAGTGGCCGCAGTAAAGAAAGAAAAAGGCCAAAATACCCCGACCACAGAGCAGAAAAAAGCAAGAGAAGAAACAAGAGAAAAAGGATGACGAGGAGAAAGATGACACACCCATCTTGTCAGCAAGAGAGAAAAGGTTGCAAGGCAGAGTGGACAAGGCTGAGAAGGTCCACATCAGCAAGAGTGCCTCGATAGCGACCGCAACTAAGTCAAAAAGCAAAACTCATGCAGCAAAGCAAACCAAGGCGGCGACACCTGTTTCTACAGGAAAGCCGAAACCGGCTTCTACAGGAAGCCCGAAAATTATTGAAAAAGGGTCTTCTACAGGAAGCCCGAAAATTATTAAAACAGGGTCTTCTACAGGAAGCCCGAAATTGACTAAAACAAGGTCTTCTACAGGAAGCCCTGAACAAGTGAAACCCAAGGAGAAGAAAGCTATCATTCGTGAAAGGGAGGTAGCAACTGTGCTGGCCGCCCTAAGCACACCTCCTAAGCCAAAGGAGAAGAGAAAGAGGGAGACCCCTCTATACTTTAAAGCTCGAAGAAGTGTGAGAATAAAGATGGGAAAGCCACAACCTACATCCAGCAGCCAAATCACTACAGGGGATGCCCCTACTTCACCCAGTGAGAGGTCCCCCTCGAAGATATCGGTCACCTACGAGAGGGGGAGCCCAAAAACAACTACTTGGAAAGGAAGGTTAGACCAATCGGCTTCAAAAGCCCGACTCAAGGTCAAGGAAACAGAGAAGAGGGAAGGAGCGGCACCCTCATCACCACCAAGGGCAGAACAGGCAGAGCCACCAAGAGTAGGAAAGAAAGAGCGTATTCCGGAGCCTAGTTCTCGGCCAAGGACAAGGAGCTGGAGCAAAATTGCTCAAGGATGAGCAAATATTTTAGCTGGGGGGTGATGATGAGCCCCAAATTTTGGTAACAATTTGGGCTCATTTGGCCTACTTACCTTGCTCAACCCTTCATTTTTTATCACTTATGCATCATTTCTTAGTATATTCGTGTTATTTGTAGGAAGAAGGGCAGTCATTATGCCTATGTGGCTAATACATGATGATTTCAGGTTTTTTTGGCATTAAATGGAGCAAAGACCACGCAAATGGAGACAAGGAGATAGCCAAGGTGGCATTACGGGTTTATAGGGAGGTTGTCCACAGCCTTGAATGACCTCCCTCGTGATCTCCACCCCAAGTCCAAGCTCCAACAGCTATCACCACCGAGCTAGAAGGCAGCCAACGGATTCTATAGGAACAACAGTTTACTTTCAGTTGGACAGCCAAGCTCCACTAATTGAGGAGGCCAGCTTGGCCCTCATCATGTATAAATATTGAGGCTATAGCCTTCGATGAGACTCTTGAACTTTTGTTGTAGATTTTGGATTACGAGTTGTAGCTCTGTTTTTGCTCTTTGTAAGCTAATTTTGGCATGTTGTTAGACTCATGATTATGATTTTTTAATAAAAGGCAGGCAGATTTGGATTCGATTCTGAGTTCCTAGGGGAGCTATAGCTCTCAGGTTAGGGCCCAACCTGAGAGCAATAGACCTCCTTCTTTTTGTATTGTTACTTGTCTTTCTTTTATCATTGCATTTCTTTCCTTTACATGCACTTGAAAAATACAGTTTGCTGAGTTGACTGTTTCGGTTTGGTTATGTAGGTTAGTTTCATGAATGCAGTTGTTTCAGTAGTTCAGAATTAGCGTAGGGAGATTGAAGTTACGTTGAGTTCAAAAAAGGTTGAATGCATGCTCACTTTCACCTCTGTTTGGGGACCGGAAGTGTAGACCGTGCCAACTGCCAAAAACATTGTTTTAACATATGCATGCAAGTATTGATGTAATGTTTTCGATTGAAGAATTGTCCATACGATTGTATCTTGAGTAATGACTCTTTGGTTCAGCATCATGCACGAATGCCTTTCAACTTACATTGTTGTTCTTTGATTCCTAATAAAACAGTTAGAATAGGTTGGTGAACTTTCGTTTACATGCAAGATAAGGGTGATTTGTTTCATTTACACTGTGCAACACCACTTCATCGTGTTCTTATCCTCCTAAACCGTGCCTAAGCCACCTACTCATCCTCTGTTCAGCTCATTTGCCTTCCAACCCTTCTACTGTCCACGTTGCTCAATCTTTTTGACCTCCCACTACTCTACCCTTCTATCGACCAACCAGCTCTATCCACTCTCTCTCCACCTCATCTCTCTGTCCATAGGCCATCTCAAGCTCCTCTTTAATCTTACCCATCCATCCATACAGCTCCTTCACTCCTCCATCACCCTGTAGAAGTTAGCAGACTTCCTGTAGAAATCCCGAGTTTCCTTTAGGATCCCCTGCAGACATCCTGTAGAAGCCTGCAAACACGGTTGCCAAGCACCTGAACATTGTGGACTTCTGTGGAATGATGTGAGGGATCCCCTGGAACCTCTCAGAGTCCTCCTGACCTTTCCCAAGCCTTCCTCCCCTTGAACTACCCCTGCACAGTCAAGACCCAGTAAGAAGCACAATCATAATAACTCCACTCACTTGAGCAAAAATACAAAAACGTGTTCTCTTCAATGGAAGTAGTTTAAATTCATGCATCTCATCTCACTAGAAGTAATGGCATCATTTCTGGAAGTTGCATTCCCACCATTGCATCATAAAGGTTAAGCTAGTCAGATTAGGGTTTGTCTAGTCAATTTAACGTCTTAAATTGCTCTACATAAATTATCAATCCGGGTATCGTAAACTGATGAAGTGTGGTGCACTATATGTGCTTAGTTAGCCTTTTTCTTACTTCGTTGTTTTATAGTTTATTTTGTTTATAGTAATGGTTTTATAAACAAATGAGTGATTTGTGTGTGTATGGTGGTTTCTAAATGAGTGAGTGTGTGTAACTGGTGGTTTCTAACTACCTTCTAAACTTGCAAAGAAAGAGCTTGAAAGAAATAACTTGAAATGAAACTGAAAGCAAAGCATAAAAACCACTTTCTAATGGCACTAGTCACTACTCATGCTGCTGCAATAAAAAGGTAAGAAAAACCACTTTAAAGACCAATTATAATGTTCATCTCTTCCTAACACTCTGCTTCCAACATATAGTACTATGTGAAACACGATTAAGAAGTAGTTAGATATAAGTCTAAAAAGTAATCAAGCTCTAAGATGACAAATTATAACACCACTTTGCCTTTCTCCAACATTCTGCTTCCAACATACATTGTAATGTGTAACAAGTGAAGAAAGAGTTAGTGATATAAGTCAAAAACTACTCAAAGCAAGCTGTGATTTATTAGTATTCTGATCTCTTAAAGATGAACAACTTATGATAAGGAGACCATCAATATGTTAGCATACAACTTGAGAAACTAAACTTAGAAATCAAGCTAGAAAAATAAAATAAAGGCAGCAACTTATGAATATGACAACTGAAAATACCATTAGAGATAAAGCAAATACAACAAAGACATCTGTACAAGGCAGGGGCCCCCTACCACCTATGAAATCAAAGCAAAATTAAACACACTTGCATAAATTAAAATTGCATGAATGAAAATCTAATCTACCTTACATTCTACAAAGCAATATTTACAAAATGAAATCTACTCTACTTACATCCTAATATGCTCCATGACATCTACTTCACATCTCCTTCCATGTTGAGAACATCAAAGCTTTATTCAATTTCTTCAAAAGTACAAAGTACAAAAGCTTTCAAAAGCCATGGGACTAACAAGCTAAAAGGACTAAGAAAAGACTAAAGGAAAGACTAGCAAATGAAGGAGAGAGATCTCCTATTTATACAAAAAGATGAGAGCCATCTCATTAATGAGAGTCCATGAATCTCTCCCTCTACCTCTAGAGTCCTAATCAAAATAGGAACTGATAAGACACATGTCTTTTTAGAGTTACAATACAATTAGGAGATGTGACACATATCCTCATGATCCCATGATTCTTTCCAACCAAATTCGAATTTGGCCTTAGAGTGCCACATAAGGGTCTTCTAGAAGCCTCCTTTCAACCTACACATGTCAACAATCTCAACCCATTTGTTAGGTATAAGCATATGCACATTATTTTCTAATGTTTAACCACAAATTCACTTAAAAGGCTTAGAAATAACAAATATTGGAAAAACATAAAGGTGGCCCAATGATAATAAAAGTGGGATGAATGTGGTGACATAGTAGTGAAATGGAGGTGATATAATGGACATAATAGTGAAAGTATAATGCAAATGAATGACATTTTCAAGACTCAACAGGGTTTACTAGGGTTTCCATGTTTGGTTGGCTTTCAGTTCATTCTTGCGAAGTAGGTTAATTTCCTTTGAGATAGCCTTCGTTCATCATTTAGAAAGATTCTTCTGAGAACATATATAAGTTGGCTTGAGCCCTAGTGGACTTGTGCCAGCTGACCAAGTGACAGCTGCGACAAGAGCTAGTACTTGTGCATACAGCACCATCGCTTCCAAGTTTGTTACGAACTACCAGGTTGATAAAATTAGAGAAGGAAGCCCCAGGAGTTGTAGCATTATTGCTACAATACTAGAGCTCACCAACGAGATACAATGTGACCCAAATATTCCACCTCCTTTACTCCAAAGAAACATTTGGAGGTTTTTTCATATAATTATTTCTCCTGCAATAGTTTGAGTGCCCCATCAACATGTTGAACATGATCCTTCCAAGATTTGTTGTAGATTAGTATATTGTCAAAAAATACGAACACAAATTTTCTAAGGAAGGTTTTGAAAATGGAATTCACCAAACCTTGAGATGTGGAAGGTGCATTAGTAAGGCCAAAAGATGACCAAAAATTCATAATGACCCTCATGAGTTATGAATGTTTTTTTTGGAATGTCTTCAGTCTTCATTCTAATATAATGATACCCTGAACGAAGATCCATATTGGTGAAGTAAATTGCTCCATGTAATTCATCCAACAATTCGTCAATGACAGGAATGGGAAATTTATCTTTAATAGTGATCTTGTTTATCTCCTTATAATATGGACACATATGCCATGATCCATCCTTCTTCTACACCGATACTACTGGAGTAGAGAAACAACACTGACTAGCTTGAATTATACCAGCCTCTAACATTTCTACAACCATACATTCAATTTCACTCTTTAGAGCATAAGGATATATGTAAGACCTGATGTTTGGAGGAACAATTCGTGGAATCAAGTGAATCATGTGATCATGATAAAAAAAATAGATGGGAGGCCTTTGGGAGTCTCAAACACCTTGGAATGATTTTCCAATACATTTTTAATATATGGAGAAATAGATGATTTCGATGTTTGAACCCCTAGTGAGCACAACTGTGCAATTACGCCCCATTTTTCTTTATTCAAAAGATTTTTCATGCCATTAGAGCTGATTATATTTCTTGGTATCCCCGCAATACCTCTTAATTCAACTTCCTTTCCTTCCCAAAAAATTTTCAAGAAAAGTTCTTGAAAATTGAAAGCTATCATCCCCAAAGATTGTAACCATTTGACTCTTAGTACAACATCATCACCACCCATTGGAATGGAAAGCATTGGAATATTCAATACATATTCCCCCATGGTTAGCTTGATGTTATGGCACTTTCTAGAGAAATTTATAGTTCCTCCATTTGCAACCATCACTTGACACTCTGGTGCTGGATATAGGAATCAATTCAATTCCTTGGCTATCTTACAATGAATAAAATTATGGGTACTACCCGAATCAATAAATACAATTACCATTTTCTTCTTGATATAACCTTCTATCTTGAGAGTTTGAGGAGTGGTAATTCCTACCAATGCATTACAAGATAGGGTTGGATTCATTTCTTCTTTCTCTGGGGTTGGTTCCTAGTGTATATCATCCTCTTTTGATGTTTCGTGTTCCTTTTCTTCTTCCTCTTCACAATCTATGTAGAATAACTTTTTCTCAGCACACTTATGACCTTTAGTGTTTTTTCTATCACAACTGTAACAAATCCCTTTTTCTATTTTTTCCTCCAATTGTTGTGGTCTCAACCTTGTAGTTTGTGGAATACTAACACTTCCATCTTTATAGTTGTGAGTGGTATATTGCCTTGTTGCAATAATTTTTATTTCAAATTTTCTTGCCACCCTGAGTGCCTTCTCCAATGAATCAGGTTCCCAAAAGTGAACTTCGTGTTGGATTTTATCTTTTAAAGTCCATATGAAAACATCAATTGTATGCTCCTTTGGAATATCGGTTACCCTAATATTCAATTTTTAGAAGTCTTCAATGTGCTCCGCCATTGAACCCTTTTGTTTGAGATTTATCAATTGGCTAAAGAAGGTGTTGCACTTTGTATCTTCATAATGTTCTATCATTTCCTTCATAAAAATTAACCAGGTGACAAGTGTTTTATGATAACATAGCCATCTATACCATACAAACTAATTGGGTTCTAAATATAAAGATGAAATGCGTACCTTTTGTGAGGGTTGCACATCCTATAGATGAAAATATTGCTCCATTTGTAGTATCAATGTTAGTGGATCCTTGCAATCTAACTTCCTCATATCTATAATTGGAAGGTGGTGGTTTTTAAACATCACATTGGAGTCTCTAAAATCATAATTCATATTCCTTTTGTCCTATCATGATTTTCATGGATTACCCTGTCACCACTAGGAAGCCTTTCTTGTAACAACTTTGTCAAACCTTCCTTCAAACCTTCCATATCTACTTTTAAACCATTCATGTGTCCTTTTAAACCATCCATGTCACCTTTTAAACCATCCATGTCACCTTTTAGTTCATATTTGGTTTCTCTTTGTGAGAGAGAAATTTGTTGCACTTGGTCCCGTAATTTTGATATATCATGTTGCAATTCTTCCTCTTCATGCGTCATAGTAAAGATTTATGAGGGCTTAATGGGTGTAGAATTCTTTTTCTTAGGAGGAATTTTATAACCCAATACTCATATATGTGCTTCAATATGCCCTTGGAATCACTTCAAACTAGTTTTTCAAACAAACATTATGCAATTTTGTTAAACAAATACACATTGTTTTCTTGCTTTTAGGAGCTTGATCTTCAAACTCCTGTAACTCTGTAATTTCAGATCTCTAATTTCTCTAATTTCTTCCTATGGTATCTCTCTAAATATTCTTTCCAAGCCCACAAGTCTGATCGTGATTGGATTATTCAAGAAAGGGTTATTCAAAATATCCCACGATGACCTGATTATGGACTCGTTCAGTAGAGAAAAGTTGTACAGGATGCAACGTTTCATTGTTTCAACCTTCGGCCTTGAAAATGGTACCCGAAAAACTACAGTTTTTCCTCTTTCATTCTATTTTTACGAAATTTAAATACGATGCTTACTGAGAAAGTTATGATGATTTTCCCTAGATCACCTGTTTGAGATGGAATTCTAGAGCCTGCAAAAACCTTAACTTCCTTAGATCATATATAGATCTAAAATTCATACACCTGGTTCATCAATATTTTGGCTTCACGTGGTTTCCATTTCATATTTTGAAGCTTCGTAAAAAAAAAAAAATATAGCGAAAATTCCATAATGACCTGTTTGAAGAAGTGAAACCCTAGAATCCAAAGCTCTGATACCAAATGTTATGCAACCATCTCACAAAAAGATAGATCAATGACTTAAAAATTATCCTTTTTGAGAGGGAAACCTCCTTTACATTACATAAAGGAACAATTCTTGGATGATACTAATGATAAGGCCTCATTTGTATATAGAGGAGTCTAAAGGTCACAATATAAGCAGAGCCTAAATAAAAATAGTAATGTAAGAGCACAACAATAAAAATAGTGGGCTTCTATGGGGGCACAACAATAAAAATATGGGGGCTACATGGGCACAAAAATAACAATAAGGGGGGATACACTAGTATTGTAGGGGCCTAACAGAGATTTTGGGTCACAGAATTGTCATCTTTTTCCTACTTATTTTCCTATTTATTTTATCCCTTTTTTACCAATAGGACCATATCTTATTGCTGTAACAACCCTTATTCACCTAAGTATGTCCTTTTTCACTTGTTGCTTTCTTAGTCCAATTCTACTTATAATTTGACATTAGAACTACTTTATTAGGCTTCTTTTTATGATAAAACTAATGTATGGGTTGTTTTAGGTTTGGATGGTTTGTTGAAGCTTGCTGTTACAGGATTACATTTCACTTCCTTTACTGATTTGGATTAATTAAGATTCCAAGAGGTGTTATTGTTATAGAGACAATTGATTAAGCATGTGTTGCCTTTCCTAATCATACTGGATCTAGGAGTGTGTTAAAGTCAAAAGAAATAGCTCATCACTTGGAGATATTTGTGGAGCATCCAGATCATTTGGTTGAGATATTTTGTAACTCTATTTGTAATTAAAGGAAAATGTTATAGTTTTACCCCTTCCATGGAAATCGTTGTGTAATTGCTAAGATATCATTTTATTTTAAGATCACGTGAGAATTGAAAGATTCTCATGATGATATTCCCATTGTAATTAATATCTATAAAAGAGAACACAATTTTCTTGCAAGGGCTAGAGCGAAGAATTGGAGTATATGATTGTAAAGGGGAAACACTAGAACTTGGTAATATTGATACTTTTATAAATGCAATTCTCAACTTTGTGGTTCAATAATTTCCTCTAAGGAATTTGTCGGCTTATTATTAAACCAACACCTACTAAGGAGGAAGGGTCCTCCTTCTTAGCAAGGATCATTAGTTAGTTAGAGTGGAATACATAATTGCAAAAATGTTTCTCAGTTATTTGATTACTGTTACTACTGCTGTTATAGTTAATTTTGTGAGTAATTTAATTTGTTGCAGTTTAGTGTGATAATGAACTATTTTCTTTGTTGTTACTGTTTGATTGCACTTCCTTTTATGTGTGTAGATTGGATGAGTGATGGTTTTCAGGAGTGCTGTGAGAGTGGTTGAATGATAGATTGCATACATATTTCTCAGTTATGTGATTGTTGTTACTCTTGCTATTACAGTTAATTTTGTGTGTAATTTAATTAATTTCAATTTTTTTTTGATGTTGTGATAGATTAAGTCCTGGACTATTCCCTCAATTTAGTGTGGTAGTGAATTATTTTATTTGTTGATACAGTTTGGATTGCACCTCCTTTTATGTGTGAAGATTGGATGAGTGATGGTTTTCAAGAGTGTTATGAGAGTGTTTGAATGATAAACTACATAAATATTTCTCATTTATGTTGTTATCACTTATAATTTTCCTTAGAAGTTATCAGAAGAAGGAAGAAACCGAGGTAACCACAAACCAATCTTTCAAGTATAGGCTATAGCCAACCTATGGCTCAGAGAGGGCTCCCTCTATATAATTAGCTTTGTTGCTTATGGGATTTTAGGCTAGTTCCTAGTGTTCCTTGGAGTTTTGGTTTTGATTTGAAGGTTGGCTGGTGGAATTCTTAGAGTAGATGGATAGAGATAAGTCTTCAAGCCATTGGGATATGGAGTCAACAAATGGATAGCAGGAATGGACCAATTCATTAAAGGGAATGTTCGAAGGGCGTGCTAGCAAAGAAAAATGTTAGGATATTCCGACACATAGGAAATAGTTAAGTACAACTTGGTCTAGTATAGAGTTAGGTATAGAGTTAGGTAAAGTGTGTTTCTTTACCTTGTACATTTTGTAACTTACAATCTGACGGTCACGATATGTAGTGATATGACGGTTCATTCTCTCCTCGGTATTACCGACACTTGATCCGTGGCTTAACACCCGATTGGTCCATGATTTCTATTTAAAGCGCATGGAGGGTAATTTGTAGGGTAATCCGTCTATGAGAGAAGCATATGTAAATTTTCATTCTTTGATTAATAAATTGCCTGAAGTGGCCGCGTTGGCTCAGGCCGTGGACTGTTTCCCTCTTTGAGGGTTTTAACCACGTCAAAATACTGGTGTATTGATCTGTGATCTGTTTGTGAGAGGTGTCCTTTGGTGTTCTGTCTGAGGAACTTACCCTGTAAATTCCTACATGGTATCAGAGCTATTTGAGGGTCGTGCCCGTTGGTGATCCAAATCTGAAGCCGGTAGAACTGCATCCGACTGCCGTTGCCTAGATCTACTGTTTCTGACTGCTTTCGGGCTGAGAGGACTGCTCTGTTGTGTTGGGAGCATCTGTTCCAGTGAGGAACCCCTTTCGTTTCATGTGAAAAGGTTTCCGGTAGCCCTAGCTGCGTCATTTTTAAGATTTGGAGGTATACAGTGTTTATTTGCAGTTTACAGTTATTTTCTCTCTGTTTATTTCGGTTTTCAGTTTATTTAGCCTTTTTTATTACCGGATCTATACCTTTCATTTCTACGTATGCTCTTTTCCCTACAACTCTGTGCGATCTGGGCAAATCAGAAACAGAAAGGAAGGATTTTTCTCATGCGTATGCTCTTTTCCACTACACCTTAGTGTGATCTCGGAAAATCAGAAACATTGAGGAAAATATTTAGTTTCTCGCTAAAGCTAACTTTGAGCCGCAAGGTTCATTTTTGAAAATATCTAGTTTCTGGCTAAAGCTAACTTCGAGCCACAAGGTTCGTTTTTTTTTGTATTTCCGTGTTGGGTTTTGTGTTTTTTGTTTTGTAGGGAAAAAGAGCTTTCTCAAAGCAAGCACGCAACCCAAAGCATCAACCCCCCCCCCTCTCTCTCTCTCAAACTTTTTGTATAGCTCACTTGGTGCAAAGCTAATTTATGAGAGTAGAGGTCTTGGGTTCAAGTCTCCATTTTGTGGGGGCGGACTTTTTCATTTCCGCGCATTCCCGCACTTCGTCGGCGACTTCATCAATTTTTTTTCAAAAAGCCATAACTTCTTCATCTGGAAGCCTTTTTCAAAACCGTTTTTTTTTTAAACGGCCTAATTTTTCGAGATCTTTCCATTGGTACACTTAGTTTCAGCATCTACAGCTTCAGTTTCTGTAAAAAATGGAAAGTCCATGCCAAGTCATTCTTGATAGCACTCACTACTTCCAATGGTGGTCCTACATTGTGGATTTACTTAGAAGTAAAGGTCTTTACAGAATAGCCACAGGCCAAGAGACCAAACCGAAAGATGAAGACAAGGTAGCTAAATGGGAAAATAGGCAAGACCAAGCACGTGGGTTGATAGGGATGTCTATTTCTCCAGATCTTAGATTCCATATTGCAGAACTTGATACTCCTGATGAAGCACTGCAACAAATTACTAAAGTCTTTGGAATTAAAAATGAACTTAAAGCCCATCAACTTGAAAATGAATTGCTTACATTGGACCCCAATAATTTTTCTTGCATTGAAGATTTTTTGTCCAAGTTCAAGACCCTTAGACTTCTCTCGGAAGGTGTTAAGGTTAAGAAAGAAGATAGTAGCCTTATCTACTCCATTCTTACTAAGTTGGGACCAGCCTATTCTGTGTTTGTTTCCACCTTCCATTCTACAAGAGAAGCCTTCATTTCTCAAGGACAAACCTACAAGTCCCCTTCCTTTGATTCCTTTTGTGATTCTTTAATAAGAGAACAAGAAAAACTCTTACACCTTGGTCTTCTTCATCTTGGAAACTCCTCTAAGAAAGCGTTAGCCGCCCAGCAGCAACCAAATCCAAAGAATCCTAAGAAGTTGTATCCTAAAACGAATGGTCCTAAACCAAACAAGGGTCCTAAGCAATTTCAGCCTCAAAATGAAAAATCATTTCAACAAAATGATAAGACAAATAAAAACAAAGGGAAGAAGACTGATAGACATTGCAACTTTGTAATCGAGATGGCCACTTAGAATCCAAATGCTTTAAGAAGATGGAAGCCTTGGAAGCAGCAATGAAGAAGCATAACATGCATTTGGAGCAATCTTCAACTTCAACTTCATCTTCAAGAATGGCACTTTCTACATGTGGTTGTCAAGCATCTCGGTCTGGCTATGCACTAAATGTATCTTCTTCTTCTCATTCTCATGAGTGGCTCATTGATTCTGGAGCTTCTTATCACATGGCCAAAAACAAAGCCATGTTTTCTTCTTTAAATGATTGTAACACCAAAAATATATATGTTGGTGATGATAGATCTCTTAGTGTTGTAGGGACTGGAACTGTTCATCTAGACAATGGTCAGTTTAATGATGTATTATGTGTTCCAACCTTATCCTGTAACCTTCTATCTGTATATCAGATAACCCATTCAGGTGAAGGTAAAATCGTTGAATTTTCACCTCACGATGTTGCAATTAAGGAGCTAAGAGATCCTAGACAGATTTTAGCTACTGGCATTGCTGATGATTCTACAAGGTTGTATAAGTTTCACAACTTTGGGTCATCAAATCTTCCCTCAGTATTTGTTGCTCATAATGATGAAGTGAGCAAACTTTGGCATGAGCGATTTGGTCACTTAAACTATCGCTCTCTTCAGAATTTATGTAAAGAAAATATGGTGACAGGTCTTCCCATGGTATCTTGCAGAGATGGTGTTTGTTCGGGATGTGTACTTGGAAAACATCATCGGGACAGTTTTGAAAAACGTGCCTCTTGGCACGCTTTAGCCCCTTTACAGCTCGTGCATAGTGATTTATGTGGTCCACTTCTAGTTGCTTCATTCTCTGGCTACAAGTATTTCTTAACTTTCATTGATGATTTCTCCAGACGCACTTGGGTATACTTCTTAAAACTCAAGAGTGAAGTATTTAACATGTTCTTGGCCTTTAAGGCCTTTGTTGAAAAAAAATCTGGACTCAATAGTACAGTTTAGGCTTCTGTGATCCATATCAAGTTTACAAAAAAAATTCGGCGAAGATCACATGAGACATCATTTGTCGACGCGTTTCGAACCAACCAGTGTGGTTCATCGTCAGGACAAGTTGAAGAAACAGATCCAGCTTAGCAGTTTAAATAGACATAGCAAAGCCCCCAACGGTTAAAAAGACTAACAGCTACTTTTGACTAGGTACCTTAAAAAATGCTACCCGGGGGGACCAGTCCTTTAAATAATATTAATTTATTTAAAGGACCGGTCCCCCCGGGTAGCATTTTTTAAGGTACCTAGTCAAAAGTAGCTGTTAGTCTTTTTAACCGTTGGGGACTTTTCTTTGTCTATTTAAACTGCTAAGCTGGATCTGTTTCTTCAACTTGTCCTAACGATGAACCACACTGGTTGGTTCGAAACGCCTCGACAAATGATGTCTCATGTGATCTTCGCCGAAGTTTTTTTTGTAAACAATCTGGACATCAAATTCTTAAGCTAAGATCTGATAATGGCAGAGAATATGTTAAAAACACATTCATCAACTTTTGCACTGAGAATGGAATTCAAATGCAACATAATGTTCCATATACTCCACAACAAAATGGTGTAGCTGAAAGGAAGAATCACACCTTAAAGGAAATGGCTAATTGTATGCTTCAATCTAAAGGACTTAGTCTTAATTATTAGGCAGAAGCAATTAACTGTGAAAATTACATAATAAATCGGACTCCTACTAAGGTTTTAAAGAATATCACTCCAGAAGAAGCATGGAGCTCAATTAAACCAGATGTAAGTCACTTTCGTGTTTTTGGAAGTGAAGCATGGGCCCATATTCCAGATGAGAAACATAAAGCTTTAGAACCTACGAGTGAAAAATGTATTTTTGTTGGATATTCTGAAGATGTCAAAGGATATAGACTTATTCCACTTAAGTCCAAAAATTTTATCATTAGAAGAGATGTAAAGTTTGTTGAAAATATATCGGCCTGCGAGCCTAGTTCGGCGGATGTGCCACCTCTCCCTATCTCTTCTACCTTTGAAAATATTTCTTCTTCAGATGATGAAAGTGAGGATGAAACTCCTCCCCCACCTTCTCAGGATCCTCCTTCAGCTCCTCAGCTTCCAAAATGGGTCCGTGCTACTCGGGATGCAGCAGGTGATCTTGCCGGTGATCCTATAGATCAGCGACGTACACGTTCTCAGTTCGAGAGAGCCTCTTCTTTACTGGGTCAAGCTTAAATGAATTATGATCCTGACACCTTTGCAGAAGCTTCAGGCCATCCAGATTGGGAAGCAGCTATGAATGAAGAATATCATTCATTATTGGCAAATGATACATGGGATATTGTTCCTCTACCAAAGGGACGAAAACTTATTAGATGCAAATGGGAGTATGGACCAGATGGGAAAGTTGATAAACATAAAGCTCGTCTTGTTGCTAAGGGTTTTTCACAAGTTGAAGGCATTGACTATACTGAAACCTTCTCCCTTGTTGCCAAAATGAACTCTATCCGCCTTGTTCTTTCCCTTACTGCTTCTTTCAAATGGGAAGTCCATCAGATGGATGTTAAATCCGCCTTCTTGCATGGGGACTTGCATGAAGAAATCTATATGGAACAACCTATTGGCTTTATGCAAATAGACTCCAGCCTTGTATGTCGGCTTAAGAAATCCCTTTATGGCCTCAAGCAAGCTCCTCGAGCTTGGTATGCCAAAATGGATAACTTTCTTTTAGAAAATGGATTTTTTAGGTGTCATTCTGACAATACTGTCTACACCAAGAAAGTGGGCAAGTCTTTTATCATTCTTGTTCTTTATGTTGATGATCTTATCATGACTGGTAGTGATCCCAACCTTATAAACCATGTGAAGTCTAGCCTTAAAAGGAAGTTTGAAATGACAGACTTAGGACACTTACATTATTTTCTCGGTCTTCAAGTCTTGCAATCCAAGGAAGGTATTACCCTTTCTCAGTACAAGTATGCCTGTGATATTCTACGCCATTTTCACATGGAAGACTGTAAGCCAGCCCCTTCTCCCTTTTAGTCTGGAGTCAAACTTTTAGTCACTTGTACTTCTCCTAAAGTTGATGCCACCTTATACCGTCAACTTGTAGGAAAACTTTTGTATCTAACCCATACTCGTCCTGACATTTCCTCTGCTGTTGGCCTTGTTGCTTGGTTTATGCAAAACCCACGTGAAAGTCATTGGAAAGCAGCTAAAAGAATACTTCGTTATGTTCGAGGTACAATTCAGTTTGGGATTCATTACAGTGCCGAAGCATCTCCTCTATTGGTTGGTTTCACTGATTCCGATTGGGCTGGCGACCCTGATGATCGGAAGTCTACTGCAGGTTATGTGTCGACTCTTGGTTCAGGACGTATTACATGGGCTTGCAAGAAACAAGGTGCCATTTCTCTTTCTTCAGCAGAAGCAGAGTATCGTGGTGCCGTAGAAGTAGTAAGGAAGCCTTGTGGCTTCGTCAGATCCTGTCAGAGTTTGGCTTTCAGTAGCAGCATCCGACTACACTTTGGTGTGATAATCAAAGTGCCATTCAACTATGCAAAGATCCAGTCCAACATCAACACAGCGAACACATTGAACTACACATGCACTTCATCAGAAAGCTCATTCACGACCATGTTCTTGAAGTGCAATATTGTTCAACAGATGATCAAGTTGCAGACATCTTTACAAAGGCTCTCACAGAGGTGAAGTTCACTAAACTTCGATTTATGGTTGGAGTTCAGGAAGTTGTCACTAAGTGGGGATAGGCTCTAGTGCCTCCTTCCTTCTCCTATTGTGTCATATTTGTAAATCCTTCAATCCTATCCCAAGTTGTTCTTAAGGGGGATGTTAGGATATTCCGACACATAGGAAATAGTTAAGTACAACTTGGTCTAGTATAGAGTTAGGTATAGAGTTAGGTAAAGTGTGTTTCTTTACCTTGTACATTTTGTAACTTACAATCCGACGGTCACGATATGTAGTGATCCGACGGTTCATTCTCTCCTCGGTATTACCCACACTTGATCTGTGGCTTAACACCCGATTGGTCCATGATTTCTATTTAAATCACATGGAGGGTCATTTGTAGGGTAATCCGTCTATGAGAGAAGCATATGTAAATTTTCAGTCTTTGATTAATAAATTGCCTGAAGTGGCCGTGTTGGCTCAGGTCGTGGACTGTTTCCCTCTTTGAGGGTTTTAACCACGTCAAAATACTGGTGTATTGATCTGTGATCTGTTTGTGAGCGGTGTCTTTTGGTGTTCTGTCTGAGGAACTTACCCTGTAAATTCCTACAAAAAACTCAAATCTTTAGGCCTAATGGGTGAAGTAATTCTAACTAGGGTGAAAGGGCACTTAAGAATCCTTAGACTAGGATCAGAATGAAGAACAGAGGATAATCATGAACAAAGGGCAATTAAGAATCCTTTGCTATAGATCACAAGAAGTCACCTAAACTAAGGAGCAATCAAGAATTCCTTAACTTAGATTTGTGAAGAAAACATATAATAATGCATAACGGTCAAGACAGAGTAAATTTAAGAAATTTCTGAAATATCATTCCATGTTATAACATTTAGATTTTAGAGATACATAAAATATTATGGAAAAACTTGAAGAAAAACAACATTGAACATAAGAGAATACTTAGTTGTATTTCGCTTTACACAGGAATCTTGTAAAATATCTGATCTTGATTCCTTGATCCAGCAAGCCAATCCAGTCATTGATACAATAGAATTTTTGATTTGAGAGAAAAATTCTATGTAAATGTTTTGGAATCCACACTACATACTTCGAATTGTGAAGTATTTATACAAAAACTTATTACAAAATATCTCAAAACAACTTGAGATTTATTCTAGGAAATACAAATATCTTCTAGCAAAAAGTTAGAGACAACTAATGAATTGTTTTTTGTTGTCCCCTTTATTGTGGTTGTGCTGGCCTTTATGGTTGAAGTGTAGCCCTTTATACTCGCTGATAGTTGTGGAATTTTTACGCTGGAGTCTTCTTTACTTTGATCTTTCATCTGATACTCTTTGACCCTGCTCCCTTGTTTTCATCTATTTACCAAGTTGACTTCATATTTACTATGTGGTAACTTTTAGCTGTCAATTCATCACAGTAATTCAGTCATAGTTTCCCACCATTCTGCATCTGGAAATTTCACATTTTTCATCCTCCTGTAAATCTCATCAGCCTCGGTATTTTTAGAAAAATTTGGCTTGGTGAGGAGCAAATGTTTTACCTCATGCCAAGGAAAAACAAGTTCTCAAATGTGTCATACAATACTTTTCATGTTGGCAGGGCTTTAATGGATGAAGAACTGTCTTGTTCCTTAGCCAATTTTCTAAGTCTATCCCCATAGTCCAACTGTGTCATTATTTTATCATGGATGACCATAGGACTGGGCAGACCTTTCTCCCTCAAAATCTGAAATTTAGCCATGAACCTATCAATGGCTACCTGCATATTGTGGCACTTTTTTTCCAAATTAAGCATAAGGTTCCTTTTAGAAAGGACCTTCCTTATTTCCAAAACGGCAGCATTCCTGTCTTCTATATTTAGCTCTTGGAGCTCATATTTATTCTTTTTGTTGAGGAAGTGGATGAGTCTATTTTCATCCTCTAGCTTATTTCCCAACTCCTCTTTTACTTTCTGGATAGATTCAGTAGCTACATTTACTAGCTCTATTTGTGCAAAAATTACTCAGATTGATGGCCAAATATCATTAACAGAGTCAATGATATTGGCCCACAGCATTTCTTTGGTTTCTCCAAGTGGTTTCTCAAGTGTTAAATCCTTTTCTAGGATTTTTATCCTCTCACCCATTCTCTGGGACTTTTGTGTTTCCTCTTTTTGCTTGAGTTGGGCAAGTTTGCAGTCATTTTCCAAATTTGCCACCTTTTCCTTCAATCTTTTCATCTCTGTAGCCTAGATACACATATCTTCCATGGATTTCACAAGTTCCGCTGCTTTGTCTCCTGATGTACTTGCTACTGATGTAGATTATGTTGTTGCTAGAAAGGCAGTTGCAAGTGGAACTGTAGGTGCCAAATATTATGCTAGTGTGGATGGCACTGCTGTAGAGGCTGTGGGGATAACATTTGATGAATAGGTGGCCACATCTGCTTGTTTTAATTGGATCAAAGTATCCAATTCATTTTCAGTCTCTTTCAATTGATCATTCAATTTTAAGACAAAGTCCATGAGTTCTTCATGCCCTTGTTGGGCTTCTAGGACTTCCAGTGTTTGTGCATGATGCAACTGGGGTATCTTTAGTTGCTTCTTGAGTGGAGCGATATCATCATTTTTCTTCTTAATTAGTTGCTCTATGGCTTTTATATCCTTAGGATCGTGTCCCAATTCAATTACTAAGTCCTCTAAGGACTTGATTCTTGTGTCCTTGGCCTATGAGGAGGCATTCTCCAATTGGAATTGTGTAGATATGTTGTTTAAGGAATTTTGTAGTTGGTGGGAAACTATGGCCTTTCCAATATCATCTCTCCTGTTTGTTTGTGTAGCTCAATCTGGTCTATGGGATGGACGTCCCTTACCAATACTTCAAAATCTACTTTCTTGAAATCTGAGGTTGTTTTTGGCTGTTGAGTTGTAGGCTTGATAAAAGTCATCTGCATTTTCCCCTCTTTGATATCAAAGGCCGACATTAGCCTGGTTTGATTGGTAGGGTCATCTTCAGGTACTGAGCATGAGTTTGGACCTTAAGCTTCTAATTCCTTGATTTTATTTCCCTGTACCTTTCCTTGATGTCTTGGTCTTTGTTAGCAGGCATTCTAAAGGAAGAGACCTCAAGACTGAGCTGACTTTCCAACACTTGAGTTTGTGATGTGGAGGGTGTGCCTTCCAATGGGGTGATGGGCCTGCTCCTCTTTCCTTCTGTGCTGGTGACCTTTGTTGTCTCCTCTGTGTGTTCCTGTTCAAAGATAGGATTCACTCTCTGTCTTTTTTCTTGTCTTGTATCTGCGTAAGTCTGTGAAGTGGCCCTTGCTGATGTGGTGGCCTCCTCCCTACTTCTTTTTAGGCTCTTCTCCTCATTTAGAGGAGTCTGCACAACTAAGGGGCTACTCATGGTTGTCTCTGGTCTGCTTGATTTCTCTGGCCCGTCTAACTATTCTGGCATGTCTAACTACTCTAGCACCTGCAGGAAAGAACCCTCATCAAGTTGTTTTTCTAGATCGATTAGAGCGTTCTCTATGTCTATTCTGGTGCTCTCTTAATCAACTAGGGTTCCTTCCACCCATTCTGATTGGTTGGCATATGCTTCAATCTCAGGTATGGGATGGTGAATAAAAGGTCCTAGATTGACCTTTTGCCTCTTCTTGGTGATGAATTCCAAAGGGTCATATCTCCAAACAAAACTTCTCTGGAACTTCCTATTCTGTAGTATCAAATCTGCCTCTTTCCCAGCCTCCCTAGAGTTACATATGAAGGGGCCTAGTTAGTCTTTTATTTTAACATTGGCCTTCTTCTTGGCATTGACAAAGTTTACCTCATCTGCATTGATAATTTTCCTATAGTATTCTAATGCAAACAACCTCATAGGGAGGTATCTTGGAAATTTATATGGTGCAAGCATGCAACAATATATCCTGATCTCTGTGTGGTTCTGGTACAGGTACCAGTCACCCACTTTGGTTTGCTTTGATAGTTGAAGGACTCTCTTTATTTTTGGACTAATTCTTGGAGGAGGGTTTCCAGTCAACATTGTCATAAGTGGATGTACAAATAAGTCAATTAAGTCTCAATAAGAGTATGGAGACTGATACTCGTGGATTAATGGGGTCCAAAAAATGACTGACCTGGGTTGACCCTTGGTGTCAAGCTTCTGAACGGTGAATGGAAACTTATCTGACTGGTAATATAGAATAATATGGTACAAAACATAGGAGCATTTGAAGACTCTCTCATTGCTCATTCTGAGAAACTGGCAATGCATCCTGTCAACTATGAATGTGGTAAAGTCATAAATGGTTACAGGAGGTTGTCCTGGGGTATAGATGGACATGGAAGCCAGGATAATTTCATCAATATACTCACTTGTGGAGTAACCAAAAACACAAGATATCATGGCTACAATATTTTGGCCCCAAGGGGAAAATATAGTTGCTACATATGGAGGGGGGTCTTTAGGGATGTGCTTCTCTTCTCTTATGAAGGTTTGGAGCAATTGGGCCAATTTTGCAGAGCTGAGTTTGGGATATAAGTCCAAAAGATCTCCAATTGAGAGGGGAGTTAGGTTTGGCCCTGGTTGGAGATGCAACATTTCATTTATAAACTCAGCAGTAATGGTTAAAAGGACCTTCTGGTCATGATACATGATGGTTCTATGACTTGGGACATAACAAGCATAGCACATATGCACAATTTCAGGAAAAATGTGGACTTGGGGGAACTGGTACTTGGGCAAATTTGACTCCCAAAGGCAAATTTCATTAGCCTGGTTCAGGAACTTGTCACTACTTTGGCAATGTATTTTGAGCAAGAGCTTTATGATAGTGGTATCTTTTATCTGGAAATATTTATCAGCGAGGGGAAGGTGGTCCAGGTTTGAATGGGGTGTAGAGATGGGTCTCACATTCATAGCAATTGGGACAACCATACTCAGCTCTTGTGGATTTGAGTATGGGGGGTAATTTCAAGTTTTTTAAGGGAAACAGTGTTCTGCAAGGAGTAGGCTTGAGCTCTTGAGTATTTTTAATTAATTTCTAACTTAGCTAAAACACTCAGCAACTGGTAACTTTGAAATTGACAGGGTATTTGGTGAATTCTGGATTAAATACCTAGAATTGGGGTGAATTAGCTCTGAGCAGGGTGGCTAGCGACTACAAGTGGTTGAATGGGCTTTGTATAGGCTTCAAGGCCGACTAGGTTATCTGTGGCATCTTTGGAGTGAAATTGTATGTGGGTTGATGGCTTCGACGTTTGCAGGTGTCGTGCATGCTTACAGAAGCTTACAGATGACAATTCATCGAAAACAAACAATTTTGGGGCTCTTGGCTTTTATACACAAAAAGTTATTTTTTGGTGGGTACGGGGTTAATTGTGGTTAATTCATCGTGTCGCGAGAGGGTGGTAAGTGGTTCATTTCGCACCACTTTTGGGTGTTCGGTGGTATTCGGGAAGGGCTACCCGATTCCACTCATCGAATGAAATGTTGCATTTGGCGCCAGGGCGAAAACCACTTTATTGGGTGAGTAAAGGACGGACGTCAGGTTGGCGTGGTATGGATGACGGTCGTCGGATGAGGAGGGGGACGATCGCATGATGATCGGGTGGAGAATTTGCGCGAAGGCTAGTGGGGGTCCCGGCAGGCACTTAATTACGGCGGTATCAGGCTTAAAGTGAGAGTAGGCCATCGGGGTAATTAATAGCATATTACAGGGGGCTTTATTAACTTGATCGAAGATCGACCAGTTAAAGGTTTTGGTCGGGTTTTAAGGTGAAAATCATAGTTTATAATTAAACTGGGGTGTAGGGTTAATTTATACATAGGAGTTAAATATATACAGGAAATTAGGTTTTTATCGGGATTTAATATAATAAAGTTAGTAATTAATATGAAAAATGGGCAAAAAAGGGAAAAACACTAAGCAAAATGCTTTTTGTGAATTACATGTTTTTCACATATTTACATTAATACTTAGGGTAAAGCATTTTTGTGGGTTTTTGGTATGAAAAGTGTTTTATATGGGAGAAAACTGCTTTTCCTAGGCAAAAAGTGTTTTAACCTTAGGAAAATGAGTATTATTAGGAAAATGAATGAACTGAAGGGGGGGTGAACTTTTATGAGGGGAATCTAGTACTTGCTATCCATAAGTCATTGTGCTGAGGGTTTGGTCCCTCCAAAAGTCAGAGAAATGCTCTGAGCCTCTTTGACTTAAAGGCTTTAAGTACTTTGAACTTTATTATGGGAAATTTGTTAAGTAAAGAGGTGAAATGAAAGGGGGAAGTTAATTAATTGACTTTGAAATCCATTTGCATGCTTGATTTTCCATTCATATTTGAAACATATGATGAAAAATGATAAATATGCTTTTTTTCTAATCAATCATCATACTTCTACAACCTTTCTTTTACTTAACCATCTACTTATCCTACCATTTTTTCTTCACTTTATTAGGGTGCATTTAAGCTAGCAAACCCTTATTGATATTTTCCTTTCTTTACATAGCAAACTATCTAAATCAAACCTTATATCATCCAAAGGCTCAAATTAACTAGTTGAGCTCCCTTTATTTACTCTACCTATCTAATTATCTGCCAAGATTACATTGTTTGGTCAAATTTTTTTCTCTATCTATAATCACGAAATTGAAAACATGAAATAGCCAAGTTTAAACATTTTGACTATTCATGGATTGTGGCATAAGTAACAAGCTGCACACAATCATTTATTAAGCATAAAAAGTAAATAGTAGTGGCATTTTGGCTTACACACTTTCCATGGTCTCTTTTGTATTTTGGGGTTCATATATTTCAATTTTTTTTTTTTGTGACCTAGTTTCATTCTTTTTGTCCTTTGATTATTCTTTTAGGACATACCCTATTTACATTTTTTTTTTCATTTTTTTTTTTAATATGGAAAACATTTGGAGAAAGCAAAGGTATGTCCAATATGACAATGCTTAATCTCAATCAATCAAAATTATGATTCCTATTGGTATAGGAACCTAACAGTGGCTCCACTTAGGAATGGCATTTCCTGGTGAAATTTCAAGAACTTTGTAGATCAGTAGTCTTTGAATTGTTGTTGATGTTACCTTGCAAAATTATCCTCTATGCCTTTGCATTATTGATACTTATGATAGTGAATCCTTTGAAGCTTAGGGCCTTCTCTCCAGGCTTCAACTTCAATGACCAACATCCAATCCAAACTAAACTTTTTGAATAAAAATGGAATATGTACAATGGAAAGTAAAAATCAGTAGTTAGGTTCAAAATAGTGTTTGAGCATTCGACCATTTACTGTTCCACCTTCTGCTTATGTACCATCCATTTCTCTGAGGAAGAAAGCGTCATTACCTCTGAAAGCATAAATGACATATGGTCCTTTCCATAGGAAATCAAATTTCCTGTGTTTACCTTTATCTTCCCTCCTTGAATCCCATTTTAGGACTTTGTCACCAAGGTAGAAATCCTCAGCCTTGGTCCTTTTATCAAAAATCTTCTTGATCCTTTCTTGCACAACCTGAGATCTAATGTACACTTCTTCCCTGGTTTGTTGTAAATGAATTGTTTGGTTGATTCTTCTTTGGATGTCTTTTGGTTCAACAACTCTTGGAGCAGCTTCATCACTGGTGTTCCCAAGGAAGATGGAAAAACAACTTCCATCCCATAAACTAGTTGGTAGGGAGAGGTACCAATTGATTTCTTTGTGGTTAGTCTGTCTGCCCATAAGGCATTGACTAGCTTTTTATTCCATGTTTTCTTATTGTCCTCCAACATCTTTTTTATGATGTTCACCAGGCTTTTGTTTGAGGATTCTGCCAGTCCATTTCCTTGAGGATCATAGGTTGTGGAATGGCCTAGGGTTATATGATACTTGTTGCAGAAATCTCTCATTCTTTTGGAATTAAACGCTGCTGCATTATCAGTAATGAGCTTAGTTGGACATCCAAATATTGATAGAATGTTGGTTTCAAGGAAGGTTATGATAACAGTGTCAGTGGCTTGCCTTGAAGGTATGGCCTCTATCCATTTGGTGAAATAGTCTGTGGCAGTGAGGATCCATTTGTGTTGGGCAGAGGAAGGTGGGTGAATCTCACCAATGAAGTCTAACCCCCATTGTTGAAAAGGTGTTTCAGCAGAGATTGGTTTTAGGTGTAAAGGTAGAAGCTTTTTATTTCCCTAAAAAATTTGACCTTTGTGACAGGAGGTCACATGTTTCTTTACATCAGAAAATAAAGTTGGCCAGTAGAAACCAACTCTAAGAATTTTATCTGTTGTGGTTTTCCAGTAAAGGTGTCCTCCATAGTCACTTGCATGAAACTCTTGCAATACTTTGTCAGATTCATCTTTTAATAAATAGTTGAGAAGAATACCTTCATGATTCCTCCAAAATAAAACATTTTCTAATATACAAAATTTTAAGGACTTTATCTTCAAAAATCTACTTTTGGTCTTAGATAATCTAGGAGGAGCTTGTAAATTTTGTAAAACATAAATGATATCAACATACCACGGTGATTCAATAAAGGCCTAGCTGATTAGTGGAGTTGCCATCTCCTCTTCATTATCTATTTGTGCAATAAAGTTTATATCCAAGGCCTAACAGTTTGACTCAACCATGAGCTTGGCTAAACCTTGGCCCTTGATTAACTTATTTGGTCTGATTTCTATGTCATATTCTAAAATAGTAGCAATCCATTTTCCCCTCTTTCCATCTGGACCACCCTGAGTTAGGATGTCTTTGACTACTGAATTGGGAACATAGGCTACTATATGAGAATATAAAATGTATACCCTAAAGTCCTTGATAGCTTTGACCAAAGCAAAAGCTTGTTTTTCCATTATGTTATATTTTAAGGGGGCATCTCTGAGGGCCTTGCTAAAGAAAGCAATAGGTTGTTCATAGCCCTGGTCATTTTTCTGTAGTAAAACTGCAGCAACTGTGTGCTCAAAAGCAAAAGAAAAAAAGATGAAATCTCTATCAAAATTTGGAATGATCAAAACTGGTGTTCGAGTTAAGGCTAGTTTAATGTCTTCAAAGGATTTCTTAGCCTCAACAGTCCATTTGATGGTCGAATATTTTTTCAACATATTGTTCAGTGATCTAATTAATTTTGTTAGATTAGAAATAAATCTCGTAAGAAAGTTAGTTTTCCCTAAGAAAGCTTGTAATTCTCTGATGTTCCTTGGATGTTGTATCTGTAAGATGGCTTCTATTCTTGCAGGGTCTATTCGGATACCATCTTTCGAAATTATATGACCTAGTAACTTTCCTTCTTCTAATCCAAACAAAGACTTCTTAGGGTTCAAAGAAATTCCATATTTCCTACATTTAATAAAAACCTGCCTTAGATGATCCAAATGCTGGTTGTCAGATTTTGAAAATACAGTAATGTCATCTAGGTATATCACTAGGAAATCATGAATTTCTTTGGCAAAGGCTATATCCATAGCCCTCTGGAAAGTGGCTCCTGCATTCATTAGTCCAAAAGGAATTTTCACATACATGAATGTGCCCCAAGGAGTAGTGAAGGCAGTCTTGGCTTGGTCATCAAGATGAACTAAAATCTGATTGTAACCAGAAAACCCATCCAATAATGAGATCCTGGTTGATCCAACTACCCTTTGAAAAATATGGTCCATTTTGGGGAGAGGGTAATTGTCTTTAAGGGATACTTTGTTGAGGTTTCTAAGGTCCACACAGAGTCTGATCTCACCAGTTTTCTTCCTAGTTGGCACCAGGTTTGAAACCAAATCAGAAAATTTGATTGGTGCAATTATTTTAGCATCATACATTCTCTGGATTTCCTTTTCAATTGAAGGTAACAGGATAGGAATTATCCTTCTAAGTTTTTGTCTGAAAGGTTTTTGATTTTATTTTATAGGGATTGTGTGTTGTATAATGTTGGTGTCATAGGATTTGAGGTCCTCATAAATCCAAGCAAAGAGATCCTGAAATTATTATAATAACTCAATGTATTTTACTCTTTCAGTGGAAGGTAATGATTTAGATAGTTTGATCAATTTTGGATTTTCATTAGTGCCAATATTACACTCCTCCATATCAGATTTCAAAGGTTCCATTTTAGGCCTACTAGGAACATCATTTAAATAAAACAAATCTTCCAAAGGGGTTAATCCCTTAGGTAAGCAATTATCTTTGAGATCGATTACTTTAGTGTCTTTGTTATTTATCTCATCAATATCAACTTGCTCTAGGTTTTCTATCTATCTCTTCACCTTCTATCTTGTTTATGTCTATTTTATCTTTAGTGTTAGGATCTATTGATGTGTCAGTATCTATATTGCTATTTACAAATTCTTGTTCTGAAATCAAAAAGTTGTTTATTTGTTTGTAATCAGCAAATATTTTCCATTTCTTCAAATTATCTGGAACTGCAAGCTTGTGCCTTACTTCAACAGTGTACTAATAGTTAGGCTGAAAGGGTAACTTGCAGGTGCTGGCAAACATTGCTAAACTATGAGCCTGCATATTATGTTTTCTAGGAATTACAACAACTTTGGTTTCTAAGAAAGTGTTTAGATTTCTACAATGGTTCCTCTGTAACAACTTAATCTAGGGTATTTGGTCATACATACAGCATTAATTTGTTTTATCACTAATTCGGAGTCTCCCATGACAGAAAATCTTATAGCTCCTAGCTTCCTAACTAATTTAAGACCAAAAATTAGTGCTTCATACTCAGCCATTTGTTAGTACATTTAAAATTTAGTCTGTAGGCATGGCCTTCTGAGTAATCATTCTCTAGATTGTATATCCAAACTCCTGCTCCTACTCCAAACTTATTAACTAGCCCACCAATCTCAAGATGCCACAATATCTCATGTTCATAATTAGTATCATCTATTTCCACCAACTTTTCCTCAACTTGACTACCTTGTTTAGTGGAAAGTATCAAAGTTTGGACAGTTTCCTTTTGTTTTGAAATTGTAATTTCTTTTTGTTTTGTATGAACACTGTCTAAAAGAGTTCCTTGTGTTTCATCAGTGTTATACAAAATAAAAGAATCAATGCCTAAATGTACAGAGTAGATAGGAAAGTTTTGAGGCCGATCCTAGCTACTCACCATGTATTTCATTAAAGTTTCTTCATATAGCTTCTTGGGTTGTCCAAAAATAGAAATTGTTTCATATGACATATCAATTTGTAGAGATCCCTGAAGTTTGGCTCCCCATGACCTGGATAACAGCATGCCATACTTCGGTTGGATTTCAGCAACTACAATATCCATAAGGATTCTCTTGCAAGGATATTGAACTAAGGCAACACAAAGGTCTTTAATCAACCCCAGACACTTTACTTGACTTGAGTCAAATGAAAATAAGTCCTTGTAAGGTCTTGTAATGTCTAGGTTCAATTTTTCCATCACTGATTTGGGCATTAAGTTGTGGGATGCTCCAGAATCCAACATTGCATTATGAATAATTTTGTCATGGATGCCAAGGCTAATGTAGAAAGGTGGTATTCCTCCTTCTAGTGGTTTTCCATTGACATCTGGACCAAATATAAGTTCGGGTTGGTCATCAAATAGGTTAACAAAATCCTCATTTTCAGCAAGGTTCAGGGTCTGGTTTATCTGTGTTTTGTAGGTTTCATTCTTGATTAACTTTGTCAAAGGGACTGAAATATTTAGCTTAGCTACCTCTGCTCCCAAATTAAAAGGCAAAGGGGCTTTCTCTATTTGAGGGTTTGGACTTTTGACAACAGGGATTTGAGTGGGATGGTCTTCTTTTCCTTTATTGGGGACCTCTTTTTGTGAATTTTCCAATCTAGTATTTTGAGGTGTGTCCACTGGTTTTTTGGGGGGAATTGAAGAAGAGGGTTGATCATCAGAAGGTTGATTAGGGGTTATATCTTCAATGGTAGGACCAAAAGAATTTTGGTTTTGTCTGGGGAGAATCTGGAGGATTTTAGAAACCGGGGCTTCTTTGATTTTCTTTGGTTGATTTGGCACTGTTTTCTTGGTTTGGTCAGAGATATCAGAATTCTTTTTACTCCTTAGGTTATACTGCTTATGTACTTCAAAGATGGCAGAATCATAACCTTGTTTATAATCAAATGACTCTCCAGACTGGATTTGCAATTGCTGCAGCATATGCAATTCCTGATCATCTTGGGTCAGAAAAACAACACCTTCATCATCTAATCCCATCAGGTTAATCTGTGTGTCTTGCTCTGGGTCTTTAGGATGGGATGTTTCTGCATAATTTTCCTGGAAAGGAGGTCTTATATTCTAATCAGGTCCATTTTTTCCAGTATTTTGGTTTTGGTTTTTCCTAAAGTTCGGGTTTCTAACTGGAGGTGCCTGTTGATTATCCCACTGGGGTTTCCTCTCTATATTCTCTATTCTATCCATTAACTTTTCCATGCCTTTTGCTAAGCTATCTATTTTAATGTCAGAGGGTGAAGGCTCATCTTTAGCTGATCCTCTTCTTTCATTCCTAACTCTAGCTCTTTTAGCTAATAAATTAGCCTCTACACTTACTGCTACACTTTGCATATCTTCTAGGGTTGGGGGGTTTCTTTCCCTGAGCTGGAATGCCATGTCTATGTCAAAACCATCAGGGAACTTTATTAATGCTAAGTTAGGTGGGGGTCTAAGATTAACTGGAATTGCATTGTATATATTGTTAAATCTGGTGCAATAATCTTGAACAGTTTCATTGGGTCCTCTCCTAATATTTTCATATTCAGAAAGGATCTGTAGAGGATTCTTTTTCTTTTCCCATCTATTCAAAAATTGTTGTTGAAATACTTCTAAACTATCAATACTATTATCAGGCAGTGATCTAAACCATTTTCTAACATCACCAGCTAAAGTCTGAGCAAATAATCTCATTTGGACATCCACAATATCAATTTCATGAAGTTCAAAGTAGTCTGTCATTTTATTAACATGGCGTTGTGCAGTGTAGTGTCCTATGCCATCAAATTGGACGATTTTACTCTGGTATTCTGCTAGCATGGCACCAAGTGGAGCATGTAAGACAAGGGGAGCATATCTATTTGCCATGGCTATAAGTTGGGATGGGCTAAAATGTGGGGTTGAGGCACTGGAAGGTGATGTAGTAGTGGAGGATGAACTAGGACCAGCAGGTGGTTGATGAGTAATGGTAGGTTGGTAAGGAAGTGAAGGTATAAATGGAGGTGGGGAATGAACTTCAGAGGTTGAAGGGAATAATGGTGAACTAAGAGTAGTGGATATTGGTTCAGAAAGCTCAGCGTTCCTAGCAGTAGTAAGGGATGACTGTGGGGAATTTAGAATATATTCAACAATTGACTTATTGGCCTTTTGGAATTTGAGGTATGCAATAAACTCTGGATCTAGAACAATTTCATCAAGTGCACTTTCAGACCTTGTTCTAAATAGGGAAAGGTCAAATGGCACATCAAAGGGAAGGTCTTCTAAAAACAACCACTCATCAGGGCATGAATCAGCTTTGATTAAAGTTGTTTGAGTAACTGAACTTTCTTCTCTTTTGGGTCTTCTCGAAATCAAGTTGGGATTATCAATTACTAGGGCAGGGTTTGGATCTCGATTAGCCCTAGTGTAGTGAGTTCTCCTTGAAGCCATAATTTCAAACTTTTTCTAATTACTTTCTTTTTGTGAGATTTTTTAAATAACTTCTAATAAACCCTTTAAGAGGCTTGAGATAAATATTTAAAATTTTCTTAAATGTTTATTAAGACTGAGAATTTGATGTCCCCAATGGAGTCGCCACTATGTTATCACTTAGAATTTTCCTTAGAAGTTATCATAAGAAGGAAGAAACCGAGGTAACTACAAACCAATCTTTTAAGTATAGGCTCTAGCCAACCTATGACTTAGAGAGGGCTCTCTATATATAATTTAGCTTTGTTTCTTATGGGATTTTAGGATAGTTCTTAGTGTTCCTTGGGGTTTTGGTTTTGATTTGAAGGTTGGGTGGTGGAATTCTTAGAGAAGATGGATAGAGCTAAGTCTTCAAGCCATTGGGCTATGGAGTCAACAAATGGATAGCAAGACTGGACCAATTCATTAAAGGGAATGTTCACAGGGCATGCTAGTAGAGCAAAATGCAAATCTTTAGGCCTAATGGGTGAAGTAATTCTAACCAGGGTGAAAGGGCACTTAAGAATCCTTAGACCGGGATCAGAATGAAGAACAAAGGATAATCATGAACAAAGGGCAATTAAGAATCCTTTGCTATAGATCACAAGAAGTCACCTAAACTAAGGAGCAATCAAGAATTCCTTAACTTAGATTTGTGAAGAAAACATATAATAATGCATAACAGTCAAGATAGAGTGCATTTAAGAAATTTTTGAAATATCATTCCATGTTATAACATTTAGATTTTAGAGATACATAAAATATTATGGAAAAACTTGAAGAAAAACAACATTGAACATGAGAGAATACTTATTTGTATTTCGCTTTACACAAGAATCCTGTAAAATATCTGATCTTTATTCCTTGATCCAGCAAGCCAATCCAGTCATTGATACAATAGAATTTCTGATTCGAGAGAAAAATTCTATAGAAATGTTTTGTAATACAAACTACATACTTCGAATTGTGAAGTATTTATACAAAAACGTATTACAAAATATCTCAAAACAACTTAAGATTTGTTCTGGAAAATACAAATATCTTTTAGCAAGAAGATAGAGACATCTAATGAACTATTTCTTGTCGTCCCCTTTATTGTGATTGTGCTGGCCTTTATGGTTGAAGTGTAGCCCTTTATGCTCACTGATAGTTGTGGCATTTTTACGCTGGAGTCTTCTTTACTTTGATCTTTCATCTGATACTCTTTGACCCTGCTACCTTGTTTTCATCTGTTTACCAGGCTGACTTCATATTTACTTTGTGGTAACTTTTAGCTGTCAATTCATCACAGTAAGTCAATCATAGTTTCCCACCATTCTGCATCTAGTAATTTCACATTTATCATCCTCCTGTAAATCTCATCAGCCTCGGTATATTTAGCAAAATTTGGCTTGGTGAGGAAAAAATGTTTTACCTCATGCTCAAGGAAAAACAAGTTCTCAAATGTGTCATATAATACTTTGCCTGTTGGCAGGGCTTTAATGGATGAAGAACTAGCTTGTTCCTTAGCCAATTTTCTAAGTCTATCCCCATAGTCCAACTGTGTCATTAGTTTATCATGGATGACCATAGGACTGGGTAGACCTTTATCCCTCAAAAAATGAAATTTAGCCATGAACCTATCAATGGCTACCTGCATATTGTGGCACTTTTCTTCCAAATTAAGCATGAGGTTCCTTTTGGAAAGGACCTTCCTTATTTCCAAAATGGCAGCAGTCTTGTCTTCTATATTTAGCTCTTGGAGCTCATATTTATTCTTGTTGTTGAGGAAGTGGATGAGTCTATTTGCATCCTCTGGCTTATTTCCCAACTCCTCTTTTACTTTCTGGATAGCTTCAATAGCTACCTTTACTAGCTATGTTTGTTCAAAAATTACTTGGATTGATGGCCAAATATCATTAACAGAGTTAATGATATTGGTCCACATAATTTCTTTGGTTTGTCCAAGTGGCTTCTCAAGTGTTAAATCCTTTTCTAGGATTTTGATCCTCTCACCCATTCTCTAGGCCTTTTGTGTTTCCTCTTTCTGCTTGAGTTGGGTAAGTTTGCAGTCAGTTTCCAAACTTGCCACCTTTTCCTTCAATCTTGTCATCTTTGTAGCCTGGATAGACATATCTTCCATGGCTTTCACAAGTTCTGCTGCTTTGTCTCCTGATGTACCTGTTGCTGATGTAGATTCTATTGTTGTTGGAAAGGCTGTTGCAAGTAGAACTGTAGGTGCCAAAGATGATGCTAGTGTGGATGGCACTGCTGTAGAGACTGTGAGGATAAAATTTGCTGAAAAGGTGGCCACATCTACTTGTTTTAATTGGATCAAAGTATCCAATTCCTTTTCAGTCTCTTTCAGTTGGTCATTCAATTTTAAGACTAAGTCCATGAGTTCTTCATGCCCCTGCTAGGCTTCTATGACTTCCAGTGTTTGTGGATGATGCAGCTAGGGTATCTTTAGCTGCTTCTTGAGTGCAACGATATCATCATTTTTCTTCTTAATTAGCTGCTATGTGGCTTTTATATCCTTGGGATCGTGTCCCAATTCAATTACTAAGTCCTCTAAGGACTTGATTCTTGTGTCCTTGGCCTGTGAGGAGGCCTTCTCCAACTGGAATTATGTAGATATGTTGTTTAAGGAATTTTGTAGTTGGTGGGAAGCTATGGGCTTTCCAGTCAAGGTGGAGTATATCATCTCCCCTATTTGTTTGTGTAGCTCAATCTAGTCTATGGGATGGATGTCCCTTGCTAGTACTTCAAAATCTACTTTCTTGAAATCTGAGGTTGTTTTTGGCTGTTCAGTTGTAGGCTTGATAAAAGTCATCTACATTTTCCCCTATTTGATATCAAAGGCCGACATTATCTTGGTTTCATTGGTAGGGGTCATCTTCAGGTATTGGGAATAAGTTTGGACCTTCAGCTTCTCATTCCTTGCTTTTATTTCCCTGTACCTTTCCTTGATGTCTTTGTCTTTTTTAGTAGGAATTCTGAAGGAAGATACCTCATGACTGAGCTACCTTTCCAACACCTGAGTTTATGATGTGGAGGGTGTGCCTTCCGATGGGGTGATGGGCCTGCTCCTATTTCCTTCTATGCTGGTGACCTTTGTTGTCTCGTCTGTGTATTCCTGTTTAGAGACAGGATTCACTCTCTCTCTTTTTGCTTGGCTTTTATCTGCGTAAGTCTATGAAGTGGCCCTTGGTGATGTGGTGGCCTCCTTCCTACTTCTTTTTAGGCTCTTCTCCTCATTTAGAGGAGTCTGCACAACTGAGGGGTACTCATGGTTGTCTCTGGTCTGCTTGATTTCTATGGCCTATCTGACTATTATGGCCTGTCTGACTACTCTGGCACCTATAGGAAAGAACCCTCCTCAAGTTGATTTTCCATATCGATTAGAGCGTTCTCTATGTCTATTCTGGTGTTGTCTTGATCAACTAGGGTTCCTTCCACCCCTTCTAATTGGTTGGCATAGGCTTCAATCTTAGGTATGGGATGGTGAGTAAAAGGTCCTAGCTTGACCTTTTGCCTCTTCTTGGTGATGAATTCCAAAGGGTCATCTCTCCAAAAAAAACTTCTCTGGAACTTCATGTTCTGTAGTATCAAATCTGCCTCTTTCCCTGCCTCCCTAGAGTTACATATGAAGGGGCCTAGTTGGTCTTTTATTTTGAAATTGGCCTTCTTCTTGGCATTGACAAAGTTTACCTCATCTGCATTGATAATTTTCCTATAGTATTCTAATGTAAACAACCTCATAGGTAGGTATCTTGGAAATTTATATGGTGCAAGCATGCAACCATATATCGTGATCTTTTTGTGGTTTTGGTAAAGGTATCAGTCACCCACTTTGGTCTGCTTTGATAGTTGAAGGACTCTCTTTATTTTTGGACTGATTCTTGGAGGAGGGTTTCCAATCAACATTTTCATAGCTTTATGTACAAATAAGTCAATGAATTCTGAATAAGAGTATGGGGACTGATACTCGTGGATTAATGGGGTCCAAAAAATGATTGACCTGGGTTGACCCTTGGTGTTAAGCTTCTGAAGGGTGAATGGAAACTTATTTGACTGGTAATATAGAAAAATATGGTACAAAACTGAGGAGTATTTGAAGACTCTCTCATTGCTCATTCTAAGAAACTGGTCATGCATCATGTCAGCTATGAATGTGGAAAAGTCATAAATGGTTGCAAGAGGCTGTCCTGGGGTATAGATGGACATGAAAGCCAAGATAATTTCATCAATATACTCACTTGTGGAGTAACCCAAAACACAAGATATCATGGCTACAATATTTCAGCCCCAAGGGGAAAATATAGTTGCTACATATGGAGGGGGGTCTTTAGGGATGTGCTTCTCTTCTCTGATGAAGGTTTGGAGCAATTGGGCCAATTTTGCAGAGCTGAGTTTGGGATATAAGTCCAACAGATCTCCAATTGAGAGGGGAGTTAGGTTTGGCCCTAGTTGGAGCTGCAACATTTCATTTATAGACTCAGTAGTGATGGTGAAAAGGACCTTCTAGTCATGAGACATGATGGTTCTGTGACTTGGGACATAACAAGAATAGCACATATGCACAATTTTAGGAAAAATGTGGACTTGGGGGAACTGGTACTTGGGCAAATTTGACTCCCAAAGGCCAATTTCATCAGCCTAGTTCAAGAACTTGTCCCTACTTTGGTAATGTATTTTGAGCAGGAGTTTTATGGCAGTGGTATCTTTTATCTGGAAATCTTTATCAGCTAGGGGAAGGTGGTTCAGGTCTAAATGGGTGTAGAGATGGGTCTCACATCCATAGAAATTGGGACAGCCATACTCAGTTCTTGTGGATTTGAGTATGGGGGGTAATTTCAAGTTTTTTTAGGGAAACGATGTTTTGCAAGGAGTAGGCTTGAGCTCTTGAGTATTTTTAATTAATTGTTAACTTAACTAAAACACTCAGCAACTGGTTACCTTGAAATTGACATGGTATTTGGTGAATTCTAGTTTAAATACCTGGAACTGGGGTGAATTAGCTCTGAGCAGGGTGGTTGGTGACTGCAAGTGGTCAAATGGGCTTTGTATAGGCTACAAGGCTGACTGGGTTGTCTATGCCATCTCTGGAGAAAAATTGTACCTGGGTTGATGTCTTTAACGTTTGTAGGTGCCGTACATGCGTAAAGAAGCTTACAGATGACAATTCAGCAAAAACAAACAATTTTGGGGCTTTTATATGCAAAAAGTTATTTTTTGGCGGGTACGGGGTGAATAGTGGTTAATTCGTCGCATAGCGGGAGGGAAATAAGTTGTTCATTTCGCACCGCTTTCGGGCATTCGGTGGTATCTGGGAAGGGCCGCTCGATTCCACTCATCGAATGACACGTAGCATTGGGGGCTAGGGGGAAAACCACTTTATCGGGTGGGTAAAGGACGGACGTCGGGTTGGCCCGATATGGATGAGGGCCATCGGATGAGGAGGGGGACGATCGCACGGTGATCGGGTGGAGAAGCTGCGCAAAGGCTAGTGGGGGGCCCGGTGGGCACTTAATTACGGCGGTATCAGGCTTAAAGTGAGATTAGGCCATCGAGGTAATTAACGGAGGATTAAAGGGGGCTTTATTAACTTGATCGCAGATCGACCAGTTAAAGGTTTTGGTTGGGTTTTAAGGTGAAAATCATAGTTTATAATTAAACTGGGGTGTAGGGTTAATTTATACATAGGAGTTAAATATATAAGGGAAATTAGGTTTTTATCGGGATTTAATATAATAAAGTTAGTAATTAATATGAAAAATGCACGGAAAAGGGAAAAACACTAAGCAAAATGCTTTTTTGTGAATTACATGTTTTTCACATATTTACATTAATACTTAGGGTAAAGAATTTTTGTGGGTTTTTGGTATGAAAAGTGTTTTATATGGGGGAAAATTTCTTTTCCTAGGCAAGAAGTTTTTTAACCTTAGGAAAAGGAGTATTATTAGGAAAATTAATGAATTGAAGGGAGGGTGAACTTTTATGAGGGGAATCCAGTACTTGATATCCATAATTCATTGAGCCGAGGGTCCGGTCCCTCCAAAAGTCAAAGAAATGCTCTGAGCCTCTTTGACTTAAAGGTTTTAAGTATTTTGAACTTTATTATGGGAAATTAGTTAAGTAAATAGGTGAAATGAAAGGGGGAAGTTAATTAATTGACTTTGAAATCCATTTGCATGCTTGATTGTCCATTCATATTTGGAACATATGATGAAAAATGATAAATATGCTTTTTGTCTAATCAATCATCATACTTCTTCAACCCTTCTTTTACTTACCCATCTACTTATCCTACCATTTTTTCTTCACTTTATTAGGGTGCATTTAAGCTAGCAAACCCTTATCAATATTTTCTTTTCTTTACATAGAAAACTATCTAAATCAAACATTATATCATCCAAGGGCTTAGATTAACCAGTTGAGCTTCCTTTATTTACTCTACCCATCTAATTATCTACCAAGATTACACTGTTTGATAAGATTTTATTATCTATCTATATACATGAAATTGAAAACATGAAATAGCCAAGTTTAAACATTTTGACTATTCATAGATTGTGGCATAAGTAACAAGTTGCACACAATCATTTATTAAGCATAAAAAGTAAATAGTAGTGGCATTTTGGCTTGCACACTTTCCACAGTCTCTTTTGTATTTTGGGGTTCATATATTTCATTTTTTTTGTGACCTATTTTCATTCTTTTTGTCCTTTGATTATTCTTTTAGGAAATTCCCTCTTTACATTTTTATAAAAAAAAAAATTTAATATGGAAAACATTTGCAGAAAGCAAAGGTATGTCCAATATTACAAGGCTTAATCTCGGTCAATCAAAATTATGATTCCTATTGGTATAGGAACCTAACATATGTGATTGTGGTTACTACTACTTTTATAAATAATTCTGTGTGCAATTTAATTAATTACAGTAAGCTTTGGATGGTGTGATAAATTAATCCCTGGATGGGTCCCTTAGTTTAGTGTGTCAATGAGTTATTTTCTTTCTTGTTACAGTTTGATTTCACTTCCTTTTATGTGTGAAGATTGAATGAGCGATGGTTTTCGGGAGTGCTGTGAGAGTGGTTGAATGACAGAGTAGCTTATTCTACAATATTCTTTGCATTGAATCTGTGTGGAGTGTGTAACAACTTTTTTTATTGTTGAGAGTGTGTGTGCAATGAATTTGGGTTGAGATTATTTTATACTAGTCATCATCTGCCTTAGCATAGACTTTGCACAACAGTCTTGTAAAAATTAAATCCTACCTGGATCGATAATTAAATGTAAGAGTGGGTCGACCAACATTAAAATGAAAACAATATAAAAATAATGAAGTTAACAAAGTTTCTTATTCAAATCATTGTGAGATACGTGCATTAATATTTTATTAACTTTTATGTCTTCACAAACATATGTTGATACAAAATGAATGGAAGAAGCATTCAAGTAATCCTATTTTTTTCCTGCCAACAGTTCATACCATATCTTCAATACTTTAATGATATTGAAATAGGTAATTTATATTGACACAAATAATACTGAAGAATTTCAAATTTTAGGCTATAAGAATCATCATTTTTTAAACACGGATTACAAATAATTTTGAAAATTTAGAAGTCTTGGTCATTAACATCATTGTCTGCAACAATGTCATCCAATGTATCATTGTCAATGTCCATATGATATTTCAAGTAGTTAATATTATCATCATCCTCGTCTTGACTTGCATCATCTTCATCATCATTGAAATATGACTGTAGACCATCCATATTGTTACCAGATGTATTTGGATCATCATTTTCTATACCATCCATATTGTTGTCTTTTGTAACATCATGTAACTTTGTATTAATGTTGTCTTCTTGTGCCTGAACATAACCATCTTCAACATCATCATGGATGTCAATTTATTTGATGTTCTCTAATCCCTCTCTCTCATTTTGTTGGCCATCATTGTTTTGCTCAGTATCCACTAATGTATCATCAAATACATGCCTTAATCTTAGATCATAAATATCCATTTCGGGTCCGGAATATCTTCATAAAAAAAATACCTACACATGAATGAGTACATACATATATTAGACGTATGTTATAACAATTTTATTGATTAATAAACACATGTACATATTCACAATAAACAATGTATTAATAGATTATTGATCACTGCCACTTTTAATTCATTAAGTTAAAGAAATACTTGCTCACAATGAATTAGTAGAACATAAGTATCCTTATCCTCTGGTAGGAACTTTGAGGAATCTATAGAAAACAATCCACTATGGATATCGTGTCTTCAGGTCCTCTCAAATGCTTCATACCATCTACACTTAAAAATACAACATTTAAAAGAGGTAATCCAACTCAATAATTTCTTTTATTTTCCCAACATATTGTAGATTCACTTCCAAAATAGTCGTATCTTTTGAGCTTGATTGACTGGATTTCTTGAATGTAACCATGATGCCACAATTGAAGGATTATCCCTTTACATCTACACTTTCTACATGATAATTTTGACCATATGATCACATTGCTAAATATTCCTTACCTTTGAAATACCATTTATTTCGGTTAAAACAAATATAATGATGAATATTAAAACAATTAGTAGTGTCAAAACTATAAGGAAACAACATTTTGTAAAATTCCAATTGTACCTTTCTTTCACATCCTCTAAACATGTTGATTTCATCTTCTGTTATGTTTGAATCTATAATTCCATCTTATTTTTTTATTTTGAATTTGTTTAGTATCCCATTCTAGTGTGTAGTATTTGGCCCATTCCCCTTGTAGATCCATAGGAAATGGGGTTTTCCTTGGGTTCGATCTCTTAAATTGTCTCCTTCCTTCTAACACTTCTCTCTTTTTATCATACAAATCAATCCATTTGTTCATAAAGTCCATGTGGTACAAAATGAACTTGCAGAGTATAGAAATTTCGTTTGCATCTATTACATGTTAGCATGCTTATTTCAAACTCCAAAGGCCATGTTGTTAATTTAACAAATAAAGTACAGAGTAAAGTAATGATTGCAATAAAAACAACCACAATGATCATGAGTTTACTTACTCAATTCTACTTGAACACCATTAGATTATGTTTTTTATCCATCAATAATATCTAATGCTCATTCTTCATCCTAGAAGTGTGGCCCATCTTTGAAATCCTTACCAAGGAATTCACATAAGAAGAAAAATGCTTCATTCAATACATACCCTTCATCCATGCAACCTTCTAGATATGCCTTTTCTCAGACATATCTTTTTAGAGTTTTCATATACCTCTCAAAGAAAAACATCCACCTCATCAATATGACACCCACCAATTCAATGTCATCGGCTAAGTGTATAAATAAATGGACTTTCAGGTCCATGAAAATTGTAGGACTCCCTCAATGCTCTTTGTCTCTACCCTAACTCTGTTTCGGCATTTGCCTGCAATACTGCTTGTCCTGTTTTCTCTTTGTCTGTGGCTTTTAAAGCTAATCTGGGTTGCGTTTATCCTCCTTGGCTTTCTATCTCCTGGGCCTCTGTCCGCTTTGAATCCCTCTTCTGGCATTACACAATCATTGCATAACGCCTAAAGATGAGGTGGCCACCTATTATGTAGCGTAAGAGTTCCTCGGTCCCTTGAAATCCTTCGGATTCCCAAACGCGGTCATTTCCTGCTTAACGCAGGAAAATACATTCACGACTGTGAAATTCTGCCAAAGCATAGTTCATTTCAGACTTCAAAAGTAATTAAATCCACCCTATTCTTCTATTGGGTCCACCTGTAAGTCACCATCACATGTTGCAATGGTCCTACTCCAAAGTTCCCTTTGTATTTTTTGAAATACATTAAAACTACGAAAATACATTAAAAATGGCTTTGCTGCGGATTTCAAATATTATGCAATAACATTTATATAACCGTCGGGTCCGGTTCATCGGATCGCAGATGTGTTTGTGTATATGCCCGCTCCTCTGTGTAGCCCCAATTGCGATATCGCGATGCGATTGATTGCAATCGCATATCGCTCGTGCCCCGAGCCATTTGCAAGCACTCTTTGTAATCTCTGATAGTGATCATGTGATGCAACGTGGGCCATCGATCTGCACGCTTGATCGACTGTCCTAGTTGACTCCGTCGGTCGCCGTCGCAAGTGGTCTATAGTCTGTGCTGATATCCGCTATCTGCCTATGCCGATTGTGATTGTCGATCAGATCTGGACCGTTGATCAGCTAGATCTGACAGCTACTATGCATTCACATGCTCCACCTCTGATACTCTATTTTTTCACTGATTTCGCGTGTTCTTGCCTCCCGATAGTGTTTTTCCCCATTCTTAAGGTTTTCTCATGTGAATTTCTTTGGTATTTGGCATGATGTTTCGAGTTTTTGAAGACTTAGAGAGTGTTCTTGGATCCATTTGGATCACGCCTTCCCACTGAAAAGGATTTTGTACCACCAAAATTTGGTTTTCAAGCATCGCTTAAGTGAGGATACAGCTGCCTCACTTGCCCAATCTCTATCCATTTTGCACTGCTGGGTTTTGAACCTTTGAGTCCAATTCTTAGGTACTCAACATCCCCTCTATGCGTAGTTCTCACCTTCATGTCCAGAACTGTGTCTTCCTTCAACTCATTGAGATATTCAGGCAACAGATCATCAATAGAAGGCAATTGACTTTGCTCTTCGGGATCTTCAATTAATGAAGGTTCAAACAGTATTAAGTTTTTTGCATTTACCACTGAATATATGTGCATGTATGTTGGCGGATCAAGGCGGAAAGCGTTCTCACCAATTTTCTCAAGTACCTTAAAAGGCCTATACCTTATTGGCTTCAGATTCTTTCCTTCACCCTACATTCTGTCCTTGCTAATATAAATCCAGACTTGATCACCAGCTTGCAAGCTGTGCTCCACCCGATGTTTATCATGCCTTGCCTTGTATTTGGCTTGGCTCTTTTCCAGTTATTCCTGCACTACCTGGTGAATTTCTTGGATATGTTCGAACCTGGTTGCTTTGTCCACATCACTGTTTCCAGCAACTGCTATGTCTTTTTCAAAGACAAAATCCAAGGGAGACCTCGGTATAAACCCAAAACAGGTCTCAAAATGAGATCTCTGTGTAGAAGAATGTTTAGCACGGTTGTAAGCATGTTTCACATAACATAAATGTTCATCCAAAAGCTTGGGATGCTTGCTGTAGTAACCCCTGAGCAACTGGATCACTGTCCTGTTGATTACCTCTGTTTGCCCATCTGTTTGTGGGTGAAAGGCTGTGCTTTTCTTCAGTCTGGTGTCCATCAATTCCCACAGACTTGACCAAAAATTCCCAACAAATTGGGAGTCTTTACTAGATACTATGGAAGTGGGTAACCCAAAATGCACCCAGACATGCTGAAAGAACAATTTCGTTATTTGTTCAGCTGTAATATTTTTATTACAAGGTATTAAAATACAAATTTTGTTGAACCTGTCCATAATAACATACAAATAGTCATGACCTTTTCTAGATTTTGGCAGTCCTACAACAAATTCCATGGAAACACTTTCCCAAGGACGAGAAGGAACTAGTAGTGGAGTGTACAAGCCTAGTTTTCTATTGCTGGGCTTTCTTTTAGCACACATGGTACACCCTCTTACATATCTAGAAATTGTTTCATGCATTTTTGGCCAATATTAGTATCTTTGCAGCTACACAACTGTTTTACTCACACCAAAATGACCTAAGATCAGAGAAGTATGTGCCTCCCTAATTATGTTAACTCTTTCTATTTTTGGAATGCATAGTTTTCCCAAATGATACAAGAGTTGGTCCTTAACACAGTAATCCAATTCTTCTACCCTTTTTCCATTACTTAAAACTGCATATACATCTTTAAAGTCTATATCTTGAGCATATTGTTCAATGTAGCTTTCATGCATTACTGAGTTATGCTTAAGTATAGTAGATGCATTTATGATTGGTCTAGACAACATATCTGCAACTTTATTGTGTATGCCCTTTTTATATTTGATGACTAAATGAAACTGTTGTAGGAAACCCATCCACCTATAGTGTCTTGATTGTTGCAATTTAGTTTGTGAGTGCAAGTACTGAAGTGGCTGATGATCAGTATGTGTTACACTAAAATTTGTCACCATGACTATTTGTAGTTAGTATGGCTCCATCAACTGTCATACTATCCTCCTTGGCAAGTCTCATACCTCTACTCTCCATGTCAAACTCCAAGAAAGAGAGAAAGTCTTTAAAAATTTATATATCTCTGGGTATGCATTTTCTCTTAGCCTTACCTGCGTGTACGCACCCCAAGTTCACAATACCTGTGTACTTGTACGCTCTGTCTGTAAAGGGGAGGGTGCGTACTCCTGTAAAGGTCAAAAGGCGCAAGTTTCACTCCAAAAAAGTTACTTGTGGTCATTTCTAGAGCATTCTAGAAGCTTGTTTGACGTGTATGGAGCGCCTCCAGATGGTTCATGTATCCCTATCAAAGAGGAACTTATCCCATCAAGAGGGGAGCTATCCCATCCAAAGAGGGGCTTATCCCATTGATGGTGGACCTGAATAACTTCCTCTAGAGCACTATAAATATAGGCATTGGGCCAGAAGGAGGAGAGGTTGAAAGCTGAACATTCCTAAGGGTAGATGCTGCTGGAATTAGGACTCCCTTGTAAAGCTTGAGAGGAGAGATTCCCATCCTTTCCTAGCCTTATTAGAGAGTGGGTGAGCTGATCAAAGTAAAGGAAAACTCTTGCTGGACCCTAGGAGGGACCTGCACAACACCAAGGCTCAGGTTGTAATGGTTTCTTTTGTTTCCACTTAATACAAATCAACTCATTTTTCTCAACAGATTGTTATTCATGATTTGTTTCATATACTCCTTGGTCTGTATGATGGATATGTATTGTTTTATGAGTTTATCAGGTGTTATTTAATCTTTTGGCTTGTTAGTGAATGCAGGTTTCGAAGAGAAGGAGGAGCTCATCCGGATCGGTGAGGCTGGACTACTACAAAGCGTTGGACTAAAGGTATGTTAAAATCACCTGATTACTTGTATTTTAAATGCATGTTTAGAGAAAGGTAGTGTTTATTTGTCTTGTTTGTCACTAGAAAGCCTTTGATTCTAGGGAGGTCGGTTTTGTCCGCATTATCGACTCTTTCCGCATGACAAAATGGCGACTCCATTGGGGAATCCATTGATGTGAATGTTTTTTCCTTTGTATGAAATTTTGATATGAGAAAAGTCGTTTGTTTTCTGGTTTTTGGCTGTCTGACTGTGTTTTTGGGTGGGCTAGCTTAGGGTTAAATTAGATTTTAGTTTTTCTTAGTTTTGCTAGAAGTACGCAGCCTCTGCGTTGAGCACAGTGCATACCTCTACGCACTGCAGCTTTGTGCACAAAGCATACACGCACCTGTGCAAACAGGTTGCCTGCGTACCCTGTCAAAATTGAGAAAATTTCAATTTTCTCCTTTTTGCCTTTTAGATTTTGTTTTTCATTTGTTTTTCTGCCCAGATCCACTGGTTATCTGCCGTCAATCTTCACCTAAGCTTGTTTCGTCAGTGTCGAGATTTTTAGTGAAATGCATAGAGATTTTGCCCTAGGGTTTGATTTTTGCACTGGTCATGTAGTGACTTTGGCTTTAAGAGGTTGTCAAACTTTGGATCTCCCTGGTTTTGTTCAGTCCTCTTAGGAGTCGGGCCTTTCATAAAATCCACCCTTGTGAGAAACCTACCTTTGTGTCTTCTCTTTGCGAATCTCGAAAAAGTTTGTTGATTGAACTTTGAATTTTATTCTTGAGAAAAAGAACAAAAGATTTTGATTTTTGTTTTTGACTGGTTTTTGGTTCTGCATTAGCTAGTCCTTAGTTACATTTTGACTGAGTAAAACATCCAGGAATCATCTTTAGTAGGCTTTTGCCTCGTTAGATTTACTTTTAGGTGAATTTTCTCTTAGATTTACTTTTGAGTGAAATTGAGTTGATTTGATTGCCATAGATTTTTTAACTTTGATTTTAAATTGTTAAAGTAAGTTTTACATGCTTTGTTAATTAGGAAAAAATACAAAAAATATCTTTTGAAGGAAAGTTTGCTTTGGTAGCATTTGAGTCTTTGAAAGGAAAATGAATTTTCGTGAAGTAATTAGTGGTCATGTGTTGTATGTTTTGGAAAAGATAAAGAGTTTGTTTCTTTGATTTTCATTGCCAAGAAAGTTGTCTTTTTATCAATTTTGCATTCTCCAACTCTCTTAGCTAGGGAATTCATTGAAAAAAGAAAAAAATAGTTTAAATCATCCTAAGTGCATATTTCTAGTGGTTCGAGTCGAGTCTACACACCATCAGTTTCATCTCCACTACCTTTTGTCTTAAAGAAAAGCCATAAAATTAACGCTTAAAGTAAAATCAACTTAGTAACTTTTTATTTACTAGGGCTCTGAAACACCAATATAGATCAGGCTAGTGTCTTGGAGTAGGAGAGTAATTAACTCTCCAAGACAGTAAAACCAAACAAGTAGCTCATCTTGTGGTAGGATAAATCCAACTGTTTCATTTGTACTCTGGGAAAGCTCCTCTTAAAGGAGAAGCACGAGACTGTGTCCGAACCAGTGAGGGGATCAATCCTCCTTCATTGGGAAAGACGCCAGATACGCACGTACTACAAACGGTAAACCTCGGATTATTGTCGAGGAGCCTGGGGTCACTTGTCGGTAAAACTTGGATTATTGTCAAGGAACCGGCAAGGGGATTGAGCTTGTTACTCTGCCCTTGCGTGCTATCGGGTCGTAGACTGTTCCCCCAGGTATATTTGTTGCTGTTGGTAACCTTAGTGACCATTATCTTTAGGATTCTACCGAGGTGACGGTGGAGGGAAGATCCCACTGTACCTGGAGTAGACGTCAGCTAGACTCACTTGGATTTTCCGGGGGGTTCACTTCACTCGAGACAGTTAAAGTGGAGGAACTTGTGCCGGTCTATTCATTAAGCAGGTTGCCGGGGTAACTGTTCCACCCACCACTTCTGTACTGAATTCGGCGATGTTGGGTTTCATCTCCAACTAGTGTTTTCGGTCCGGAAGGCTACTGTTTGTGTATGGTTTAACGCCCTAGATTCTTTAGGCGTGTGATTCGAATTGGTTTGGTTCTTTAGAGACTTTAGGTGGTTTGCTTTGAGATTTTACTTTGTTTGCATGTGCAGTAGTTTAAAGTTTTTAACTGTGGCTGAATTACCGAGACAGTCCCGTAGACTTCGGGGCAAGTCTCCTGAGATTGTTACCGTGGCCGATTTGTTGAGGAAGTCCCGTAGACTTTGGGGCGAACCTCTTGAAGAGGTTCCGGGTCATTACGAAGGTTTGAAAGTCCTCGTAACTCCTAGTGGCAGTAAAGTAGGTTCACCTGAAGAAGGAGAGTCGTCGTTGGTAGTCCATCCAGATTACCAAGGTCTAGAAACAGGTTATAATCCCGAAGCTGTTGCAGTTTCCGAGCTTGCTGGTAGTTTTTCATCTACTAGTGATATAGGCGAAGAACCTGAAATATCTGAACTTGTTACTCCAACTTCTAGTGCTCCTGATTCACCTAGGATAGAAAGAGTCATCACCGAAAATCTTCCTGTTGGTTTGATTGCTATTGAAGAACTTGCTCCAGAGGAAGAATTTGGCTTCTCTATCCTTGAAGATCAACGTACTATTGATCTAAGGGAGTGTGAATCCATCTTTTACAGTCCTCCTAGAAGTACTACTTGGTACCTTTCGTTAACTAATTATTTAGACAACTCAGGGATAAGTTTTTCTCCACCTCGTACTCCTTTTCCACCTGGAGGTATTTATACTCCTGTAAATATGTCTGGTCAGTCGTCCGTGTTCACTCAATCTCCTGAATCTTTCTTGTATGGCGGTCCTTCTGTTCCCTCCGGGTATCAGTCACTTTCTGGTACTTTTGCGGGAGCATCTCCTCAACCCATTGAACATGGGTTATTAGCTGGAAACAATGGTAATAAACCGTTGGGTGTAGGAGACATTTACATGATGTCAGGTTCAGTTCCCGGTTCTCAATCTCAAGGTGGCCAATTACCGCCTGGGGGGCAGCCTCAATTAACGCCTAGGGGGCAACCTCAAGGTACACAAGTTGCGTCTGGGGGGAAACCTCAAGGACAGTATGTACCCATAGTACAATACATTCCTCAAGGTCAACCCCAGCCTCAATATGTACTCCAAGGTCAACCTCAGTATCAATTTATAGCTCAAGGTCAACCCCAGTATCAGTATTTACCTCAAGGTCAATACTCGAGTCAAGGTTATCAACCACCTCAAGGTCAATCTTATGTTCAAGGTATGGGAAATGTACCTTTCAGTTATCAATCTTACCCTCAATCCGGTTATGGATCTCAGTATCCTCAACCTGTCATGGGTCAATACCCCGGAATGAACATAGTGTGGGATCCATCGCAAGTTCAACAGGTATTGCAGCCAAGCGTACAGTTGTCATCTCAACCTGGACAACCCTTAGTTGCTGGTTCACCCCAGCAACCAGTCCAGTCTAATGTTCAAACTTCTGTACCTTCGGTAGTTACTCAGTCGCCAATTGCACCTAGTACTCCATCTCAAACGACTGCTGCAACTACCGCAACATCTGTTCCTTCCACCACACTTGCTTCTGGAGTATCGACAACTCCGGTTTCTACTGTCTCTGCAACTACTCCTCAGAAATCTTTACCATTGTCTGGATCTACGATTCAAACTACGGTTCAGATGCCTGTAGGACAGCCTGGTTTAAGTACGGTTGTCACTAGTCAACCACAATTCACTTATCAACCGTACCAGGGACAGTACCAATACGGGCCTGCTGTCCAACAGCCGGTTTACCAGTATCAACCGTATCCTGGGTACACTTATCAACAACCTCAACAACCCCAGTACGGTCCGGTTAATCCTGGTTTTCCAGGAGGATACAATATCCTGAATGCAATACCTATTCCAAGTTATCCTAGATATCCTCCTCCTGGGACTGGTCTTGTGACCCAGAGTTTTAGGGATCCAAATCGGCAATTACCGTTTATCGCAACTTTGGATTTACCGGACTTGTCGCGCCTAACGAACGATCCAATAAATTATCTTCCGTTCTGGCCGCCAATGCCAAATAAGTTGCCCAGTGATATACCCAAGTTCAAGGGTAAGTCTGGAGAGGATCCGTCAAATCATGTGATGACTTACCACCTCTGGTGTGCTTCAAATTCCATCTCGGATGATTCGATCCGCTTACGTCTTTTCCAGCGTACGCTCATTGGTCTCGCGGCCAAGTGGTACATTGAGTTACCACGGGCCTCTTTTTACAATTTTAGTCAGTTAGCTACCTCGTTCCTAACTCATTTTCAGTTGCCGGTTAGATATGATAATGGCACGGAGCTACTAACTTCACTAAAACAGTCGACGTCCACTTATATTTCCGATCATATACATGAATGGAGACGTCGACAGCGATTAGTGAAAGTTTTTATCCCGGACCAAATCTTAGTTGAATGGTTTGTTAAATCATTATTACCGAAGATTACTGAAGACGTAGCTAAGGCCGGAGTAGTTACTGAGGAGCAAGTAATTGCTCAAGCGCAGTACCTTGACTTAGTTTACACTCAGTCAGGTACGTTACACGAAAAGATCCCAGATCTTCCAAAGTCAAATCAAATCGCTGCTGCTCCTTCGGGATCTCATGCTGCTGATGGCATGATTGGTACGGTAAATACTAAAAGCAAGAAGAAGTCTTCAAAGAATTCTTCGCCCATTATAACCTTACCAGATTCCCCGACAGGAGAATCTTCTCCTGAAATTTCCGCTGATATTCACGTTGTAGAGTCATCTATAGCTAAATCAAAAAATGGTGGAAAGAAGAAAGGTAAGAAGAAGAGTAAAGTAGACAAGACTCCAAAGGGGAAAACAGAAAAGTCGGAAACCAATGACGAAAAGCGAAAACCTCGATATCCTTGTCTTATTTGTGAAGAGGATCATTTTACAAGAGATGGCCCCCATCGGGCCGAGGTTGTGAAAATCGTCAAAGGTTCCTCAACTCCTGCTGTTTTGAAAGATCCATTTCCAAAGCAGGAGAGTAAGATGATAGGTTCTTCCTCGAGTGCCACTGAAGAACCCATATTGATGATGTCTCATGTGAGGATTGCGACTCGATCGCAAGATTATGGTAGTAAAAGTCCTGTTGATGGATCGAAAGAAGCAGAATCTTCTCATTCAAATCCATCAACCTCAGCTCCCGGTTCCGATCCACTACAGATCGAGAAACCTAACCCTGACTTAGTAATCAAACTGCCCGCCAAGGGTGTACTTCGAAGGTCTGCTTTCAATCCACATGCGAGAGCGGCCCAGAATTACAACATTGTTGAGGATTTAGCTGTTTCACCCTCAGCAATGTCGGCTTTAGAAGTGCTGCAATCATGCCCAGCACAGCGAAAATTACTTTTGTCGGCTATAAGAGTTGTTGATGTTCAGGACCCGAACCTAATAATCTTTGATCTAGAAAATAGTACACCGCGTTTACCTCATCAGATGGCTTTCTAGATCCCAGTGATAGTCAAAAACAGGCCTATTCATCGGACTGTAATTGATGAGGGAGCTTCCACGTGTATTATGTCGATACAGTGCTGGAGATCGCTTAATTCTCCTTCGCTAAATCAATCCCCGACAATTCTTAAGGCCTTTGATGGTCGTGGGTTCCATCCGTTTGGCATTCTACAGGATTTGCCTATAGGGGTTGAAGGAAAAACCGTTAGTCTAGATGTGGAGGTGGTTGATGCCCCTCTAGACTACAACCTTCTTTTGGGTCGAAGTTGGTCTTACGCTATGACAGCGGTCGTTTCATCGGTCTTTAGAGTAATAAAGTTTCCACACAATGGCAAGATCGTAACCATAGACCAGCTGGCTTATTTTTCATCCGACCCAGCCTCTTCAGAGAGTATCCAGCATGTCGGTAAAACGACTATCCCTTACAAGGATGTTGGCGTAGGATTAGTTAAAGATGCCGGTTTACTGGGAACTTTTCCTTTTCCTCCAATCAACGTCGTGTCTTCATTTGCATCTATTCATATGATTACTTCAGACACCATTATTTACGACGATCCTTGGATCGTTCCTTCTGAATCTGATATAGACTCATTTGGTGATGCAATACCTTTGAGTCCATATGAAATTGCTTATGAAGTCGTGCAGTCTTTTTCCGACCCGAGCTCAACCAAAATCGACCAAATGAATGTCGTCCGTGAGGAATCTCTTTTCGCATCAACCTCGGAGTTAATAAAGTTTCCCGAAGTTGTGTCATCTGACGAACAGCTTTGTGAAGTCCTATGTGTAGATGATTTACCATGGGAAGATCTCCATCATAGGTCTTCGTTTTTACCTGAGGATGATCATTTTGAAAATGATTTCTCATCAATCTTTACAGCTGAATATGTCAAAGACACTCAGAGTCCAGTGAAACATCCTGATTCGGAGCTGAACTTGGGAAACATTTCTCGTACTATTCCCATTGACATTTCAGTCAAAGCCGGAATTGTTGAACACATTCATATAGGTGCCTCGTGTTCAGATGACGAAATTCAAACATACAAGGCCCTATTTCAAGAATTCCGCGACGTGTTTGCCTAGTCTTACGAGGAAATGCCAGGAATTGATCCCGCCATTGTTGTCCATGAAATCAAGACTTACCCGGACGCTAAACCCGTCTGGCAACGTCTGCGTCAGATTCACCCACGAAAAGCGGCTACGATTAAAGCAGAAGTTGAGAAGCTGTTGAAAGCAGGTTTCATTTATCCAATCTCGTTAACGGATTGGGTATCGAATATTGTTCCGGTTAACAAAAAACAGGGAACAATAAGAATATGTATCGACTATATGGATATCAATTGTGCTTGTCGTAAGGACAACTATCCAACACCCTATATCGATCATATAATTGATGATTGTGCTGGCAGTGAAATATTTTCCTTTATGGACGGTTTTTCCGGTTACAACCAAATCAATATTCTACCTGCCGATCAACCAAAAACGGCTTTCATTTGTCCATGGGGGACATTTGCTTATTGCAAATTACCTTTTGGGCTTAAGAATGCCGGAGCCACTTTTCAAAGGGCGATGTATTATGCATTTCATGACATCAAGCACATTGTGCAACCGTATCTCGATGATTTGCCCGCTCACTCCTTACATCGAGCGGATCACCTTGTCCATTTACGAGCAATTTTTATGAGGTGTAGGCATTATCGTATACGGTTGAACCCACACAAATGTGTCTTCTGCATAGAAGTGGGACGATTGTTGGGATTTGTAGTTTCAAAAGTCAGCATTCGCGTCGATCCCTCGAAGGTAGAAGCTATCATCAAATTGCCTCCTCCTTCGAGTCTGCGCCAACTCCAAAGTTTGTAGGGGAAAGCAAACTTTTTACGCCGATTCATTCCGAACTACGCCGAGATTACCAAAGGTTTTACCCGGTTGTTAAAACAAAATGCTCAATTCTCTTGGGATGAGATAGCTCAGAAATCTTTTGATGCGCTTAAGCACGCGTTGACCCATGCACCGTTGCTGCATCCTCCCAACTACAACCAGGATTACTTTTTGTATCTCGCCGCCGCTCATTCCACCATTGGAATGGTCTTAGTCCAGGAAGACGAATTCGAAATGGAACATGTGATCTATTATCTTAGTCGGACGTTAAATCCCACTGAGCTCAAATATTCACATGTGGAGAAATTGGCCTTGGCAGCCGTTCAAGCTGTCCAGCGTTTTCGTCACTACATTCTTCTCCGTAAAACTACAGTCATTTCGGATTGCAACCCTATGATCTACATTTTGACTAAACAATTGCTAGGGGGCAAGTACTCTAAATGGATCGTTATCCTGCAGGAGTTCGACTTGGAATTTGAAAAGTCTAAGTCTAAGAAATCTTTAGTTTTTGCGGAGTTGATGTGTGATTTCCCGCGTGCTGACACGGAAACTGTGGCAGAGGAACCCCTTGCGGACGAATCTTTGTTTCTCATCAGCACTTTAGATCCGTGGTATGGGGATATAATTGTCTATCTCCAAACCCAATCCTTTCGGCCCAAACTTTCAAAGTCGGAACGTCGGAAAATTCGATTCCAGTCCCAACAGTACAAAATTATTGGAGATACTCTTTATCGTCGTGGGGCGGACTTGGTTTTTCGTCGTTGCTTAACTCATGAGGAAGCTGAAAGGGTTTTGAATGATTGTCACTCTGGAGCGTGTGGCGGTCATATTTCTGGGTATGCCACAGCCCAAAAGATATTGCGCGCTGGCTACTTCTGGCCGTCTTTGTTTAAAGACTGTATTAATGCGGTCCGGAAATGCCACAACTGTCAAGTGTTTGATCGCATGCGTGCACCACCTGCTCCTCTCCACCCTATAATTGCCGTTGGTCCTTTTGCTAAATGGGGAATCGACTTTATTACATGTAACCCTCACTCGGTCGGGGGGCATGCGTATATCATCCTTGCGGTTGATTATTTTACTAAGTGGGCCGAGGTGATGCCTACATTCGAGGCAGACGGCAAGACAGCTGCGATTTTCGTATTCAATCACATTATTGCTAGGTTTGGTGTCCCACAAGTGATAATCACTGACCATGGGCGCCATTTTCGAAACATTATGATGACAGAACTTACAGGCCAGCTTGGTTTGCGTCACGATAGCTCAACTCCTTATTATCCACAAGCCAATGGCCTGGTTGAGTCCATCAACAAAGTTTTAGTTATCATGATCCGACGAATCATTGGTATTCATCGGTCGAATTGGCACAACATGTTATTTTCCGCGCTTTGGGCATACCGAACCTCAGTGAAAACATCAACAGGGTTCACTCCTTTCCAACTAGTTTATGGTTTGGAAGCAGTGTTGCCCATTGAATGTGAAATCCCGTCACTTCAAATGGCTATCGAATTACTTCCAGCTACTTCTGAAGAGGAGAAGCATCTATTATACTTAGCTCAATTAGATGAGACTCGACGTGACGCTGCATTGGCAATCGAGACTCACGCAAAATGGATGAAAGCTCAATATGATCGTAACGTGACCCCTCGAAATTTTTCGGAAGGAGACCTAGTGCTATTATATGATCAGGCTAACGATAAATTAGGTGCTGGAAAATTCGTTCCTATGTGGCATGGGCCCTACATTGTCAAGCGAAAGCTAGCAAAAGGGGCCTATGAGCTGGTAGATTTTGATGGGGACTCTTTGGGTAAACCCAGAAATGGACTTTACCTAAAGAGGTATTATGCTTAAATGATGGGTATGGATATTTAGTTAGGTTAGTTTTTCTTTCTAGCTGGTGTGTTTGTTAGTATAGACAGTGTGCTTAGCTTAGAGAGTGTGCTTTTCGTCGTTATTCTGGCTTATCTTGGTTTTACTCTTGATATTGCAGATGTCGACGCCTCTCCAAACGTACATTGGATTCGCTGATGGTGCTTGTCGTAGTACACGGAATATCTCTTCCGCAGCTTGGGTTATCTATTCGCCCTCTGACGAGTTAGTTTCTATGCATGGGGTGAGCCTCGGTCAAACAACAAACAACATTGCAGAATACAATGCAATGATTGAGTTATTGTCTGAATCTATTTCATTTGGGATTCGGAGTTTGATAGTGAGGTTAGATTCTGAACTCGTTGTATTACAGCTTAATAGAGTTTATGCCATTAGAAATCCAGTGTTATTAAGGTTATTTTTGAGAGTGCGCCTCTTGGAACGTGAATTTGATTACATTGAATATCAGCATATTCCAAGGTCATTAAATACATTAGCAGATGTAATTGCTTCTCGAATGTTAGACAGACATTTGCGATAATCATACATATAAATTTAAAAAACATTTCATCACACATGTTTAACAAGATAAGCCGATAATAATGATATATATAGATAGGAGTGTGTCAAAAAATACATCGTCTTCGATCATAGGTTGAAAAACACCTTATGATCGGCAAAAATGATAAGTACAAAAAACCAAAATGTCACATGTGTCTACAAAAAGTGACCAGCCAGTCACTGGTGGTGCTCTCTATACGACACCACTGCACGCGCTACCCTACACAAGAACCTCCAGAAAGGTCCTGGGACTGCGACCACATAGCGCTGAAGTCTGATAGGAATATCATCTATAGTCGTCTCTGGTATGTCTACCGTAAGACGCTCTAGGTCCTGTTCCAACTCAACTAAGGTCTTTGTGGCCGCATCCTGTGGGGCCGGTGCTGGTGCAACTGGTACTCTCCTCTCGAAAGGCCGGAGATTGGCCGGACGCTGTGGACCTACATCTGCATTTTGAAAATTGTCACTGTCAGTTTTGAGACGATATAAAAACAAAAAAAAAGTAAATAATTTAAAAACTTGTGGAAAATGAAGTACCTGTGTCGTCCCACTGTTCTCCCGGTGGAAGAATCATGTCCGGATCTCCGCGAAAATCAACTCCGGCATACGGAAAATCCTGAATCGAGAAGACTTGGTTCTCTAACCAGTGAAAATACTCCGGTCTAAATCGGACAACCTCCGTGCCCTCGTCAGGACGACGGGCCATCACCGCAACCCATCGCATCAACTTAGGCTCTCGGGGAAACCCAGCCTCAACAGTGAGCTGCTGTGGGATCAACATCGGAACCCTCTCTAGGGCAAAACTCACAACTAAGGGCCCATAACCAAAAGTCTTCAGTTGCCCGTTTTTTGCCCTAGTCAGTTGGCCCTTTAAATTGGCCAACACAGCATCGCACCAGTTGAAAATGGTGCCCCGATAGCAGTCAATCGCCATCCGCATTTGGGACCCGGTGGCAATGTGCAAAGCGGCAGTGCCGCAAAGTCTGGTAATTGTAAAGGCAATTACCATAAGTTCAGGTAGGGATATCTTTTTGATTTCTATCCCCTTATCCTGTTTTTGGTTATTACACCACTCTAGCCGGAGGCTAGCAATGGACTGGCCACCCGGCCTAGTCCCGGATAGAGTCAATTGTTCGCCCCTCTTGGGCAAACCAGTGAGGAAGTAAATATCAGAGGGCTTTATCTCGAGCTGGTGCCCTCCAATGTAGAAGCACAGATTCTGAACGTTCCACCTTTCGACCAGCCACTCTAGAAAGCGCACCTGGGCCCTCATGCCACGTATGGCCCAGTATTTGTAAAGACCGCATGCCTTCAAAGCATCAATGGAAGGTTGATGATTAATCGCGGCCAAATCAACATCTTCGTGTTCCCTCTCGCGCCAATCAAGCATGGTGGGCAATCTACACACCATAAAACATCTGTTAGAGTCCATAAAAATGAAAGTTTTTGGTTCATTTTGGAGCATTGGAAGTTTCAAAATGCTTTCCGCGGGGTACGCAGCCCACCTTTAGAGACAGAGCGTCTGTACGCAGTTTCTCTTAAGGCAGGCTGCGTACTCCCGGCATTTTCCCAATGGAGAAAATGTCGGGGTACGCAGGTCACCCATGGGGCACCTGCGTACCCCGAAAAGCGGACCTTGAAACCCCCAAGGCCTCCAAAAATAAATCTAAAGCCTAAAAACGAATTCTAAACAGATGGAAATGCAAGGGAGGATGTTGTAGAATACCGGATGAGACGGCGTTCGATTTCGACGGTCGGATTCTCCGCAACGACCACGGGAAGTTTCTTGCCAAGAGCCCTTTTTCTCTCCTCAACAGTGAATGGTAAAAATGAAATGGTGAAACCCCTTTTTATAGGTTTTTTGAGTAAATGAATGTTAAATTTGTTTATTTTCCACCATGAAAAGGTATTTTCAAAGTATTTTTATCTATATTAAACAGGTATGAGTAATGTGTTGGTTTTTGTGCAGGATAAAAGGATTTTCAGGGAAAATTGTCATTTTTCACATACAAAAACATCAGAGTCATCTTTTAAGCCCTTTTCTGACTCCTAAAACATGAAAATATTTCCGAGCATTTCTTTTACACTCGTTAAAATGGAATTAAAAGACGGTCCCCTTATAGCCCTTTTCTAACCGTAAAAACAGGAAAAGATTGCCGGATTTTTGTCGTTTCAAATTCGATATTGGAAATAAAACGACGTGTCCTTGATCGCTTTTTACTTTTCAGGTCAAAGACACTAATCATGAAACTACTCCTTGGTCGTAAGATCAAGCAGTTCTCTCAAGTATTATTTTATAATTTTTCGGGCTTGGGAGACACAAATTTACGAAAAAGTTCAACCTGGAGTCTTCTTAAGTTTTTTCAGACTCTCTAAAATTGAAAAACGCCGAGTTTCTCCTATACTGGACTCGTTAAAATTTCACAGTAAAGGACATGTTCGATTACAAACAGGAACAGACCACTCCTTCTTAGGGTTCGAATCAAAACTAAGTTGGACTCATCCGAAGGATGAGCTTATAATCAAGCATATGTTATCCTCCTCAAGCTTGTCAAAAATAAAGAGGTACTTGCCAGAAATGGTGGGGGAAAAGAGAGAAAAATGAGCCTATTTGTTATCCTTTGTCTCAGAAGAAGCCTTATTACCACTCTTGAACACGACACTTTTCATTCACCTGGGTTGGGAAATCCTTTGCCTCACAGTTGATCAAACCACATTGAAAGTCTTCAGCCGGGTATTAACTTTGGGTAAAATGTCACCAAGCCATCTGTTGTGTCGTTATGTGTTCAAGAAGTCTTTGCAAATAAATCATTCATCTACAAAATACCCGTCATCCATCTCGACCATCCCTGAGTCAGTCCTTACAGCTACATTTCTTCAACTTGATCTATGATTTCGTGTTGTGGGCTTGCCTGCAACGGGTCCCTTTCTATCGACATCAGCACATTATCTAGAAAGATGACCTAGGAATCGTCAGTACCTTGAAGTCTGCATGCATCAATGGCAGGTTTCTCGCCTTTGACGACGGTTTACATCATTGACTTTCGATCGAAGGATTCCGTGAAATGTTTGACATCAACTCATTCATTCACATCTCATGGATTGTACTGGGTACTTTGAGAACCATTGACATCACTGGTGGTCTCTCTCACGCTTGTTAACAGTTTACATCATTGACTGGTAATCAAGTGGTTTCTACCATGTTCGACATCAACTCATTTATTCGCATGGATAGAATCGTACCTGTTCGGGAAGTAGAAATGAAGACCCTGGATCTAGTTTCCACCATCCAGGCTGCGAGGAGTTTTGTATTCATTATACAGTAGACCAATCATAAACAGATGGCTGCGTCCATACTGTGTCTACAAAAGTCTATGATTATGATGTACTGCAAAATCATTCCTGTATCAGAGCAGTAGTTAGTTTGTTAGTTAAAGTTTTTGATCTGAGTATGGGAATGCCTACCTCAGCGATGATATGATCTTATATATGTATTTTGTGTTGAATACTTGCAGGTTCCGACTGGGCTCTCCACAAGATAATCCTTGAAATGATAAAGTACTTCACCCTTCCTAGATGATATGAAACCCTTATCTACTACAGGCTTCGCACTTTAGGGGGCAATCTGTTACACTAAAATTTGTCACCATGACTATTTGCAGTTAGTATGGCTCCATCAACTGTCATACTATCCTCCTTGACAAGTCTCATACCTCTGCTCTCCATGTCAAACTCCAAGAAAGAGAGAAAGTCTTTAAAAATTTATATATCTCTGGGTACGCAGTTTCTCTTAGCCTTACCTGTGTGTACGCACCCCAAGTTCACAATACCTGCGTACTTGTATGCTTTGTTTGTAAAGGGGAGGGTGCGTACTCCTGTAAAGGTCAAAAGGCGCAAGTTTCACTCCAAAAAAGTTACTTGTGGTCATTTCTAGAGCATTCTAGAAGCTTGTTTGACGTGTATGGAGCGCCTCCAGATGGTTCATGTATCCCTATCAAAGAGGAACTTATCCCATCAAGAGGGGAGCTATCCCATCCAAAGAGGGGCTTATCCCATTGATGGTGGACCTGAATAACTTCCTCTAGAGCACTATAAATACAGGCATTGGGCCAGAAGGAGGAGAGGTTGAAAGCTGAACATTCCTAAGGGTAGATGCTGCTGGAAATAGGACTCCCTTGTAAAGCTTGAGAGGAGAGATTCCCATCCTTTCCTAGCCTTATTAGAGAGTGGGTGAGCTGATCAAAGTAAAGGAAAACTCTTGCTGGACCCTAGGAGGGACCTGCACAACACCAAGGCTCAGGTTGTAATGGTTTCTTTTGTTTCCACTTAATGCAAATTAACTCATTTTTCTCAACAGATTGTTATTCATGATTTGTTTCATATACTCCTTGGTCTGTATGATGGATATGTATTGTTTTATGAGTTTATCAGGTGCTATTTAATCTTTTGGCTTGTTAGTGAATGCAGGTTTCGAAGAGAAGGAGGAGCTCATCCGGATCGGCGAGGCTGGACTACTACAAAGCGTTGGACTAAAGGTATGTTAAAATCACCTGATTACTTGTATTTTAAATGCATGTTTAGAGCAAGGTAGTGTTTATTTGTCTTGTTTGTCACTAGAAAGCCTTTGCTTCTAGGGAGGTCGGTTTTGTCCGCATTATCGACTCTTTCCGCATGACAGTATGTATAATTGTTTCTTTTCCCATTAAGTAATGTTTCCACTTTTTCACACTCTGGACTAATGCATACAATTCTTTATCATACATAGGATAATTAACTACTGCAGAATTAAAAGTCTCAGAATGGTAGCATATGGGTTTATCATGTTGCATCAACACTGCTCCCATGGCATAGTCACTAGAATCGGTTTCGACCTCAAATGGTTGTTAAAGATTTGGCAATGCTATTACTGGTGTTGTACTAATTTTTTCTTTCAAGGTGTCGAAGGCTTTCTGCTGTTTTCCTCCCCATTGAAACACCTTGTTCAATCCTGTTAAAGCATGTAAGGGAGCTGCAATTAAAGAAAAGTTAGCAATAAACTTTCTCCAATATTGTGTTGCTCCTAGGAAGCTTCTAACTTATGTAGCAGACTTGGGTTTAGGCCAGTTTACAATGACTGCAACCTTAGAGGGACCTATCTTCAATTCACCACCCCCTAAAATATGACCCAAATAATTCAAATATGTTTTATCAAATTCACATTTTGATAATTTAACATAGAGATTTTCTTTTTTCAAAACATCTAGAGTCTACCTTACATGCTTCAAATGTTCTTCCCATGTTTTACTAAATACAAGAATGTCATCTAGATATAAAATTACAAAATCATCAATAAAAGGCTTGAGTACATCATTCATAACTCTCATGAAAGTGGCAGGAGCATTAGTTAAGCCAAAAGGCATAACTAGCCATTCATACAACCCTTGCTTTGTTTTGAAAGCAGTCTTCCATGCATCTTGCTCTGCTACTTTGACCTGATGGTAACCACTACGTAGGTCCAACTTGGAAAAGTAAACAACTTCTTTCAGCTAATCTAATAGATCATCAATGCGAGGAAGGGGATAACAATTCTTGATCGTTATTTTATTCAGTGCTCGGTAATCAATGCACATCCTCCATGAACCATCTTTCTTCCTCACCAACACGATTGGAGATCCACATGGTGATGTGCTTGGTCTTATGAACCCTTTCTCGAGCAGCTCCTGTACCTGCTTCTTGATTTCTGCATTCTCTAAAGCGGATAACCTGTACATTCCGATGTTAGGCAATGGAGCATCTTGTTGGAAATTAATATCATGTACAATATCCCTTTTGGGTGGCAGACCTTTTAGTTCTTGAAATAAGATATCATATTCTGAAACAATTTTTTCTAAATCAGCTTGATGTTTAGCGTCATAGCCTTCAAATACATTGGTTTTATCAGTTTTATTTTCCTTTACAACCATCAGTAAAAATTGCTTGCATGAATTTACAATTCTTTTCATCTACCCTGAGTTTATGAGAGTATAATTATTCTTGAGTTTATGAGCTCTTAAAATATATTCGATTCCATCTTTAACAAGTTGATACTTATTTTCAGCTCTATAGAAAATCGCTTTTCTATCATACAAGTAAGGACTTCCTAAAAACATTCTACATATATCCAAGGGAACGATATCTAACGCAACCTCATCTACAAATGTTGACCCAAAAGAAAACCTAAGTTTACATTGTCTAGTCACTTGTAGCTTTGCTTTATCACATACCCAACCTAATGGATATGGCTTCTTGTGAGGTGTGGTTAGTAGTCCCAATTTCTTTACAATTGCTTCAGAAATTAAGTTTACTTGTGAGCCACTATCAAACAAAGTATCAATCTTTTGATGCTTGGAAATAACTCTAATATGAAAAATCTCATGTCTTTTCCTCTCATTTTCTTCACTATCAATAGTTTGGGCAGAATTACTAGTAGATGCTTCAGAATTTTTACCTTTTATACCTGTGGCTGCAATTGTTGTTTCATCACCTGAGTCTAACCCCAAATCTTTCTATATAGCAGCAGCAGTCTTCTTCTTCTTGCCATTGAACTTCTTGGGTTTCAGCTCCGGATGCAAAGACCAGCAATGTTGATCATCATGTCCATCCTTCTTGCAGTGAGTGCATGAAGGTTTTGCCTTCTGTACAGAATTTTCCTTCCTCTCTTTCCATTTCTGCATCCTCTTTTCCTTGTTTTTGCTCGCAGTGGGTTTTGATGATCCCCCAATCTTTGGGTTCACATTATTGCCTCTAGCCTCTAGATGGGTAGCCTAGACAGATACCTCATCTATGCTAGTAGGGTTAAACATGAGAATGGTGTGCCTCAAATAGCTGTGTAGACCACCTATATACTTCAGCAAAGTTGCAGGTGAGTCTAAAGAAATGCCTAGAATCAAAGCTCTTTCTCTAAATTCTTGGGTGTAGCTTTGTACACTTTGCCCTTGTAATTGGTGAAGAGTTTGCCAACTCATCATAGCTTGTTGCATATAACCTAGTGGATAGAATTGTTTTTTAATTGCAGAAACAAATTCACTCCAGAAATAAAGAATTTTACCATGCTTCTTCAAGTCATCTTGTGTCCTGCCTTCCCACCATACCAAGGCAGTTCTTCCAAGGCGTAGGTTGGCCAGCTGAATTTTACTCCTCTCTGAATCAATATTCTACACCCTGCAATACACATCAATCTGTCTGATCTAGTTATCTAGCTTCTCTACATTTAATTCTCCGTCATAAATTGGCAAATCAAATTTAACATCTAATTTAATCAAAGATGTTTTCTTCTTTTTATTTTTAGGGCTATCAGGAGGTGTGGATAGCGGAGCCTCTTTTCCTTTCCCTTTGCCTTCAGAATGGCCATCTATAAGAGATTATTTTGTTCCTTTGTCTTGTTTGGAAGTTGAAGAATCTTCACTTCGACCTTGCTTAAATTCTGTATACATTTCTTCTACCATGGCTTTCATGGTCATGAAACTGTCCATGAACTGAGAGTCTGATTCCAAGGGATTTTCTTCTGCCATTTTCCTCCTAGGATAGACTCTACCAATTTGTAGGTTAGTTTCAACCAATTCTCCTTCTCCTAATTTGAGCTTTGACCTATTTATCATTCACTAATCCAGCACAAGCTTGTCTAACCTTAGCAACCTAAAGCTCTGATACCACTTGATCTGATAATGAGATATAAGACAATTAATAAGGTATTACAGACTCATGTGCATGGATTTGTCTATGTTATTTTATGCAATGGATTGATAAGATTGCGAAATACACAGAAAATGAAGCAGTAAACAAAACATAATAGACAACACATAACACAGCAAATTTAATGAGGAGTTCACCCAATACTCCTGGGCTACATCTCCTAGTCCAGCCTTCAATGGTGGCCTCTCTATTATGTCTTCAAGCAGAGTTTTTACAATAGTATGAGCTCAATTTGAGACTCAATACACAACAGATGCAACAACAAGAGCTTTGCTTGAACCTCTCAAGCCTCTCTGAGTACACAAACTCCCTCAACGCTCTTTGTCTCTGTCCTAACTCTGTCTCGGCATTTTCCTGCAATACTGCCTGTCCTATTTGCTCTCTGTCTGTGGCTTTAAAGCCAATCTAGGCTACGTTTCTCCTTCTCAGCTTTCTGTCTCCCGAGCCTCTGTTGAGTTTGAATCCCTCTTCTGGCGTTACACAATCATTGCATAATGCCTAAAGAGGAGGTGGCCACCTATTCTGTAGCATAAGAGTGCCTCGGTCCCTTGAAATCCTTCGGATTCCCAAACGCGGTCGTTTCCTGCTTAACACAGGAAAATGCATTCACGACTATGAAATTCCACCAAAGAATAGTTCATTTCGGACTTCAAAAGTCCCTAAATCCACCCTATTCTCCTATCATGTCCACCTATAAGTCGCCATCGCATGTCGCAATGGTCCTGCTCCAAAGTTCCCTTTGTATTTTTTGAAATACGTTAAAACCGCGAAAATACATTGAAAATGGATTTGCTGCGGATTTCAAATCTTATGCAATAACATTTATATAACCATCGAGTATGGTTCATTGGATTTCAAATGCGTCTGTGTAGATGCCTGCTCCTCTGTGTAGCCCCGATTCCAATATCGCGATGCGATTGATTGCAATCGCATATTGCTCGTGTCCCGGGCCATTTGCAAGCGCTCTTTGTAATCTCCGATAGCGATCATGCGATGCAACGTGGGTCATCGATCTGTGCGCTTGATCAACGGTCCTAGTTGACTCCGCTGGTTGCTGTCGCAAGTGGTCTGTAGTCTGCACCGTTATCCAATTTCTGCCTATGCCGATTGCGATTGCCGATTAGATCCGGGCTGTTGATCGGCCAGATCTGACGGCTACTATGCATTCACCTGTTCCACCTCTGATACTCAGTTTTTTCACTAATTTCACGTGTTCTTGCCTCCCGATAGTGTTTTTCCCCATTCTGAAAGGTTTTCTCATGCAATTTTCTTTGGTCTTTGGCATGATGTTTCGAGTTTTTGAAGACTTAGAGAGTGTTCTTGGATCCATTTGGATCATTATGAAAGAGAATGGGCACACTCCATCAATTACAAGACCAAGCCTAATACTGCGGGATTCATCTTTGAATTTTTTTGGCCATTTTTCCTTTATGTGTTTAACTTCTTTGGAGTCAGCCAAAATTCACATGAATCCATCTTTACTCCTATTCTTTGCATGTTAGTCCATCGATTGTGCAAGTGAATTCCAATGAAACACTCATTGAAGTATAAGTATAATTGGCATGTGACGTAAAACCATCTTTAGAACTGTAGGACCTTGTATATCTGTACAATATCTCTTCTCTTTGCATACATGGCATTATACCGTTTCTTGATATTCATGTATGTATAAAATGCAATCATTTTTACATGAATGATTTTTCTTTTATTCAATACCCAACTCAACCAACAACTGAAACACCTCTCTACAAGTTGATGGAAACACATTCTCTTCAAGAAACATTTTAGATTTTAGTACTATGTAAGATTTCCAAATATTAGATCAATTGAATGTTTGATTTATGATGAACACGTTTGATATGTCAGTATTTTATATTATGAATAGTCATATACAATATATGGTTTTAAAATCTCGTTAAAGAAATATAAACGAATTTGATGAATCTTTACAAATTATGTAGACCAACTGACAACGCATTATAAGAAATATATTTCAAATCACTTCAATAGGGTGGTGAATCATTTGTATGACCAACCAAACAGTGACTTTATTTCTAATAATATCAATGTGCATGTCAATTTTGAGGTTATGCTTACACCTGATTTGAACATGGATGTCTTTGCTACTCTTGCTTGATGAAGTCTTTCAACGGGTTGTTATCATCAACATTACGTTGGTGGTAATTACCCATGTTTTCATTGTTATTTTCGACCATTTGATCATTATTTTCATCATTGTTTCCATCCCCAAAGAAACCTGTAAGCACCTCATCCAATCCTTCTTCATGCATTGCATTTTCACTGTCATGATCATCACCATTAAGGCCTCTAGTTGGTAGCATATTGCAGCCATCATTGTATGTGAATCTCATTAGTTGTTCAAATTTCTCAGGTAGTAGAGTTCTCTTTTGAATATGATCTTTTCGCCTTGGTATGGTTTAAAGGATAGTTTGGATTATCCCGCTCAAGTATTAATATGATAATTGGATTATCTTGGGTATTAGTAGTCGTTCTTTCATCATCATCTTCTACCTATCGACAAATGAAACCATTATTTAATGTTTGGCAAGAATTGGATAAATCATAAATGTATCAATTTCAAATAAATATAATCAAATATCACTTAAAAAATCCCATCCCATGTACTATAGTCTTGACCAACCTATTCTTTAGTGGAATTATTTGTTGTGTTTGAAGTATCCATTGTCATATCCTCTTCCACCCACTGTGTTCTTCGTGATTTAACAATTTTAGGTCCATGCCCATGTACATATGTTTTTTTTCTTTTGCTAGTTGAACGTTTAGGTTGTGCACTTGTTCCAATATCCATCTGAAATATGAACAACTTTCCTTAATTTATTTCAAGGCTGGATAATACACTATAAATTATAATAATACTATGAAAAAGGATGAACGTATCACAAAATTCTTTCTAATATGTCAAAATTTGATAACTACCTGATGTCCTACGACATTTGTTGTGTCCTTATTTAATATGACACGATCTGTTGTCATGGGCTCGTCTTACCCCTATAATACATAACATATTCAATGATGTTTAGTATACCAATTATTTAATTTCAACCAATATGCTATCCAACACAAAACCTCACTTTACTCATATATTTGACATATCGATATCATGTTTTGGATTTGAGAAAAAAAACAACATAATTTATATAAATTTATCACGTCTATGTTGTAGCATTTGTGAATTCATAAACACCATCCTCCTTTGGTTGAGGTTTCTTTGCCTTCTTACCTTTATTGTATCTGCATATTTTTTATCTGATTCGATGGCCACCCACTTTACTCTCGTTGATTTGGTAGGTCTACATCATCCACATCCTTTGTCCATGTCCTCCTCTAGATATTGCATGTAATAGACAACAATTAAATTAGTCACATATCTATGCACTTTGTTGTTGCTCCATCCAATTTTCTAAATGCACAATCAATTTAAGCTTAGTTGGTTTTCACTACACCTTCTAACTAAAATGCCCCTATTTTCAATATATACCCGTTTTGTTAATTTTTATTCCCAATATGGTGACATGACACAAGTGTTATAAATTTTAGATGAGGATTATGAAAACTAGTGGACTAATTTTTCTTTTTTTCATATTTTCATTTAACTTGATTCAAACCCTTCATCCATAATTTTAAACCACCAAATATCTGTATTCTTGTATATTTAAATTTAAAAAAATCCTTTAACCCTATATGTTAGAGAATATACTATTTTCAAATTTTGATTTTTAAGTCTTCTAAATGAACTCAATATATAATATAATAACTCTAGTTTAAGTTAACTTGTTGATGAGATATATTTTCAACGCCACATCCACCCTATAAAAGAGTAAACAGTGAGTGGCAGGATCGAAAATATTTGTGTCACATGTATACATAATCACTAAGAAGCACAACCTTTAAAGGTGAAAATGTGTGTATATGACTATAACTAGTGGATTGTTACATTATGAGTCATTGGCTATTAAAATATAATTATAAAGTTTGAAATCACGCCAAATTCATTAGTGGGCTAGGAAAATACAACATAAAACACCCTTCATTGCAGGGTCAAAACACCATTTATAGGCCTTTACATCAACCAACATTTCATCTTATCCCATGTGCCTATGCACTTTTCACATCTAATATTAGTATTCAACTAGCAAAACCACAGCGTATATTAAGCACATTTATTAATATTTATAATAATAATAATAATAATAATAATAATCATAATAATAATAATAATAATAATAATTATTATTATTATTATTATTATTATTATTATATAATTATTATTATCCCATGTGCCTATGCACATTGCACATCCAATATTGATATTCAATTAAACCTCATAAAAAATGACAATAACATAGAAACCTCCCACATCAACATTGCAAAGTGCAAAGGTGACAATGAATACAATTAGACCAAATTGAAAAAAAAAAAACCCACCAATCTATAATTAGTGCACAAAATGGATAAACATATTGTGTATCCCAACTATTCAACCACAAAAATGTAGTAAATTCAACATATTTCAATTCAAATACTCACCGATTGCAAATTGAGGGAGCTGTTAGCACCAATTTTGTACCTTTCCTAAAGGTCCAAATGTTATGATTATCAATTCTTTGTGCAAGAGGTTATGTAATGGCCTATGAATTTTTTTATGGAAGGGTGACATAAAGTTTAGAAATATTTGAAAAGAATTTATTTAATTTATATCTACGCATTCCCTAAGTTTTGCAGCAAATCAGAGCCTATCGAATGCCTACAACTAGAGTTACGAAAATATTTCGTAGCTCGCTATGAAATTTTGAAAATATGAGTTTCCAAACTGCTTTTCAAGTGCCCAAACCATTTTTCAAGAAGATTTACCCTTATTAACCTTGATGTGACATTTGGTAGAGTTTTCAAGCCTAAGAGAGGGATTTTAAATTAAACCCTAAAATGATAGTTTGCCCTAAAATGACAGTTTCCAACATTTTTCCTGTTTTAGTCACTATGTTCAAACACATTTAAAACAGGTGGTGCTGAATTTCAAAAAATAAAAATAGGTTTTTGTTGGGAATGAGATGATTTACAAAAACATCCTTCATAGTTTACCCATACATCATGGTTTGAAAATTACAAAGGAATATTTGAGGCCTATTTTTCTAGATTTTGTAATTCTGTTATTTTCTTGTTTTAGTCACTATTTTCAAATGCAGTTTCCAAACATATGGAGATGAATTTGTAAAAAAAAAGAGATTTTTGTTGGTAACATACTAGTTTAAAAAATTATCTCCTATTTTTTACCCATATAGCATGTTTTGAAGGATATGAAGGAATATTTGCAACCTGTTTTTTAGGATTTAAATAATTAATTATTTCATGTTTTAGTCCCTACTTTGGGGGATTTTTTGGAGAATATGAAGATGAAATTTTCCAAATTAGAAAGAGGTTTTTATGGGAAATGAGCTAATTTAAAAACATCTCTTTCATGTTTTACACATATGTCACGATTTTGGAGATCTGAATGCATCTTTGAAAACTATTTTTCAGAAATTTGGCAGATTTTTTGAAATTCTGTTTCCTATAAAAATGGCAAGTCAATAGTTAAAGGCCCCCTCATTAAATTTGACTTGGGATCAGATTAAATATTGGTGAAGAGGTTTTTCAAATCCATTTATTTTGGATCTTGATAGTTATTGTAATTAGTACTTTCCCAAACATTGTGGATCTTAGATTTATGTATTTTTCCTTTATAATGAATGAAAAAGAAGGAAGAAGGGTTGGATTTTCAAGTTTTGGAGAAGAAACTATTTCTCTGTTTTATAAAAAAAATTTAGTATTAATTATATCAAATGCAGAAGTAAAAAGTTCTTTCATACGATAGATTCATGACGATGATGTTTTGAGGTTTGTCTCCTTTCTCATGTGAATGTGATTCCCTTCTTAGTTATTCATTTATGTGTAAATCTTCTAAGTATTTAAAATGGAAGTAAATGTTGTGGAACTCATTCTTTGTTAGATGCTCCATTTCAAAAATTTAAGTACTCACAATTTTCCTTTAAAGTTACATTTGAAATTCATCCATTGTTAGATGCTTCAAACTTGATAGACAGTTAATCCTTTTTTCCACTTTCATACTGCAACAATAATATTCACAGATAGACATCATTTACCTTGCCTCTATTTCTTAGAGAGTGCACAACCTGAGGATTGGTATCTTGATGTGTATACCTTGGAGAGAGAGCACTTCACTTGGAGGCCTTATCTTGCGCATTAAAATAAATTGCACATGTAATTAGTCCACTTTTCCAATGTTGGCCTTCCTCACCTACTCTGTATAGCGGAAAGAGAATGTATTTGTCTACACTATACTCATTTTTCCATCTCTATAATTTTCATGGAGAGCTCTTAGTGCTTGTGTGATGCAATAGAGGAAGACCTAGAGTTTGTGACCTAAACCCTAGAGAAGAAATGCAGATGAATGCTAGCACTTGGGACGATCTTGAGTCTTAGCACTTGTCTTAGCAATTATTTTCCATATGGTAGGATGAAGGGTGTATTTAGGTCTAAAACATTTGTGTTGGGCGTGGGATCCCCCAAGGGTAGTTTTGGAGCTTAAAGCCCATATTTTGGTCCAACTTTTGTAAATACTCCGCATTTTGTGGTCACGGAGTGCATAGATGTTAAAGAGTCATAGGGTTGTCTACCCTTATTTTGATAATGTAATTTTGGTTGTAAAATATCTACCCATGGTCCACGAACCATGGGATTGTATAGATAGAGCTAAGCTATAAGTAGTTAAGGAATAAGATACAACATGAAGAATGATATGATATATGAGAGATAGCTATGAGTAGAAGTCTAAGTTTTGGGTCATATCATAGGTAGAGGCTCTGCAGCTGAGTGCACAAAGGCCTAGAAGTCCGAAACTAAGTGCACAGGGTGAGTCAAGTCTATAATAATCTGGAATTATCAATAAAGAGAAGTATTCTATAATTTCTACATCTTTATTTCTTGTTTATGCATCTGTTATATTAGGTATGAATTTCACTTCTAATGCTTATATGATGTGTGAATGTGTATAACTGTATTGGTTAAGCGAACGCAAGTAAGAAAAATTGTTTACGCAAAGCTAAATAAGATCTGTTATTAAGATAAGTAAGATACTTAGCGTAGTTTGGGAAATATCACAATTCGTTGCCCTAGCATCACAAAAGCATATCAGCCCCTGGTTAGGGCTATGTGGAAGTCGATTGTAACATTTCTCGAAGGTATTGAAGGATAGAGTAGAGGGATAAGAAACCTGCACAAGGCAGGTATAGTTGGAATAAACCAACATCACATCCATCTCAAGGGTGCAGAAACTTGGTTCTAGCATCACCCCATACTGCTTCGGGTGAGACTTCAGTCCGCGCTATGTGGGCTGATGCCGAAAGGGCCAGTAGTGTAGGGATTTGTTTCGCTAACTAACACTGAACCTAGCTCAGGCCCCCACAAGCCAACAAATGGTTCTGTTGCTAGGACCAGAATCTGCATGAGAGATGTGTGATTTCGTATCACTGGAATCCAACTAAGAAAGAAATTGAAGGCTGGTTGGATAGAAGAGTTCACGAGTTTGCGTCGCAGGTGAACAGAAACCCGCGACTATCAAAAGAACAGTGGCTAGATAGTTACCTGTATACGAAGATCCATGAAATATTTTTCGCCTCTTTCCTTACTGAGCTATACAAGTGGATCGCGAAGCTAGCAGATAGCCAAGGAAGGTGAAAACTTGACGGTCCTATTGTGTGGACCCCAGAGCTAGTGCGAAGGTTGGAAGCATCAGAGGATAAGATCGCGTGCGCCATCAATCATTGGCTCGATCACATTATAGGAGGATTTGTTACTAAGTTCACGGCTGACAACTCAGTCAGATATAGTGAGGTAGAGCAACGCTTCTTCAAAGGACTGTGAGGTAAGTACATAAAATATTTGAATACTTGGATTAAAATGTTGTTGTGCAAAAAGCGGGTTATGCAGTTACCTTGATGTTTGGGACTACGCGAAGCAGAAAAAGTTACAAAAATGAAGGAAATAAAGGTCCGGAGTATGGCCCCTTGATTTCACCACCGCGAAGGGACGAAGAAGGGATAACGAAGGTCTCTCCGCGAAGTGCTAGTCAATTGATAAGACATGGATTTCTGCGAATACCACCTTCACCCACACCACCTCCATCTTAACCGCCATCACCTCCAACTTCACCTATACCACCTCCACCACCACCGTGATTCAGTATGGCAAACACAGTGAAGTTGCCTTTATTCAAAGGCTTGGGCAATGAGGACCCAGACCAATTCTAGTTTGTTGTGAGGGTTGTATGGGAAGCTCAAGGTGTTATAAATGATAACATAAATAAGGAAACATTGGTTAGTGCTCTGCAAGATCGCGCGCTAACCTGGTATATTAAGTACTCCAGCGATAACTCGAATGCTAGAGTAGCAGACATCCAAACAACACTGAATAGGGAATTTAGCAGGCCTAAATCTAAAGCGCAATCGATTGTAGGATTCAAAGAGATCACGATGCTACCAGGAGAGATGCCTTGGGAACTAGATCAGAGGCTACAATCCATGATCCATGAAGCCAACATGAATTTGATAGATGGACAGTGTTGTACCTTAAGAAACAAATTTCCTAGCTGTGTAGAAATTGTGCTTAAGACATTAATGATTATAGTTATTGTCACTTGTTTGTCACTTAATTATATGTTGTGTTCTCAAATGAAGGACCTGGGAGACTTGGTTTTTAACCCTCAATACTTAGGTGAGATGAAAATATCAGAATGCCATTTGATTGCTGAATATAAATGATGAATGAAGAAAGCTTGAAGAAGTTAGAGACAATATGATGTTTTTCACAGAATATACTATCTGTGACACTTGGAGAAGTCAAAGATAATATGTTGTCTTACACAAAAACTACTATCTGTAACTTAGAATAATTACAGAGGTAAGAACTTCAAGTATAGGAGTGCTCTTCTAAGGGATTTTAACTTCATTTACATAAGAAAATAAAGACCTGCAGCTTCATTACCATACTTAAAGGAAGAAAAAATATGATGACACATAACGGATAAGTCACAAAATCATACCCAACAATGTGTGGAAAACTTCTAATTCTTTCATTAATCAAGAATTGTATCAGGAAAACAGTGGCCTAGCATCCAAGTTCTCCAAAGTTCGAACCCCTTCTCTATAAATTTTCCTCATTTTATACATTATGAGACAGCTGGTAATCACCAAAACTATCAAACTACTTAACTATTCTCCTAACTGTCTAAAGTGGAAGTTATTACAAAATATTACATAGAGGATAAAAGACACCTCGTAAATAAAATAACAAGAAGTAACAGAATTTAGAAAAATGATGATGATTGTTCACTTTCAAATTTTTTGCTTGGCTGTTGATGAAGTTTCTTTGTAGATGCTTTAATAATGGTTAAATTGTTTTAACATAATAAACTATATTTGACAAAACCCCGTGCATGGACTTGGGCCCACGTATGTATTGGGAGTGTTTTGATTGGGAAAAACACAAGGAAACCAGACCAATCACCGTCCCTTTGAAGTTTTGATCATCTCCCACCTACTTTGGTTATTTTGCTTAAACAGCGGAATCAACTAATTTACGCAGAACATACTTTACTGTGGAACTAAAAAGGATTAACAGTCTGGTTCATAAACCTGTCGGGTCTGCCTGAGCTGTACGCGATCATTGTTTGATCACTCATTCAATAAATGGTCCAATCCTTCGGAACTCATGAAACTTTAAACCTTTTTGAACTAAACCTTATCGAGTCCACTTTTTCAACTCCCCTTTGACTCCCATATGGACCCAATAGGAAATAAAAATTGCCAGTTAATGATCTATCGGTCTGATTTTAATGATAAAACCTGATTACTTTTCCATCTGATATCCGTTGGATCCTGTCTCTTTCGATGGAAAGCTGAGATTGGCCCAGACTTCAACCAATTAAATTATATTTCATATGCCATTGTATACAATTTTCGAAATAAACTTCATTTTAGTTACCCACCTGATTGTCGTCGGATCTATGGCCTGTTGATCGGATGGCCCAGATCTTCTCGCGGGTTCACATTCAAAAGCCATCAATCAAACAAAATAATTTATTTCTTTTAAACTTTGTGGGGGTAAAGAATATACGGGAGCTTCATTGAGGTTGAACCCCCGCAGTAATTTCAGGCCACACATTGTGGTCAACCATGCTAACGTCATGGTCAACTGCGGGGGTTGATCTTTAATTAATCTTCATGCTCATTTCTTCCCCGCAGCACACCTCATCGTACTCATCAAGCTATCACTTGATCGCGCCTCTTGAACCTGCATGACCTTTAGACAATGGTTTGATTTTCATTTTTTTTTTATTTTTCTTTCATTTTGTGATAAAACTGAAAATAAGACTTAAATAAAAATGGAAGCTACAACATCTGGCTCCACCTGGGGATAGTGATTTTGCCACAGAAGCACTAAGAACCACAGATCAGTGCCTTCACCTCGGGCATGGAGTCATATATTACTTAGCCAATTCACATTCTATGGCATTTTTACACTAAATTCACTCCGGTATCTACAATTATAAGATGCTTATGCTTTAGAATTGGAAGTAATGCTTGAGTTACTACCCATTGACAGGCAGTTGCAAAGATTCACCATCAAGATTCTGTAGGAAGAATGTATTATTTATCCTTGCTTCTATAATTCTGAATGGGCCATACCAGAGAGGATCAAACTTTCCATGTTTGCCCTTATCTTCTCTTCTAATATCCCCCTTAATACCAGGTATCCAACTTTAAAATCAAACTCTCTGGCCTTTTTGTCAAAAATACTTTATCTTTGATTGATACATGATCAAGTTGTCCATTACCTTATCCCTCTTTTCACTCAACGCCGCTATCTTATTCATTCTTCTTATCATATCACTGGGCTCTTCTTTTGCCTTTTGAATCATTGCAATCACAAGATTCACAAGTTGGCTTGGGAACAAGGCTTGAAATCCATACACTAACTCAAAAGGTGATTTGCCTGTGTTCCTTCTTGTAGTCACTCTAGCAACCCATAGAGAAAACTTTAACTTAGAATCCCAGTCTTGCTGGTTCTCTACAATAATTTTCTTAAGCATCTTCATCAAAGTTTTGTTAGTGGATTAAACTAATCCATTTCCCTGTGGATGATAAGTTGTTGAATAGGACAAAATAACATTATACTTTTGACAAAAAGCAATAAACTTACTTGAATTGAAGACTTGAGAATTGTCTGTTATGATTTTGACAGGGCATCCAAATCTGCTAAAAATATTCTCCTCTAAGAACTTCATCACCACCTGATCATTTTCCCTCTTAGTGGGTATTGCTTCTACCCACTTGGTGAAGTAATCAGTAGCTGTGAGAACCCACTTGTGTTGTCCACTTGAAGGTGGATTAATCTCTCCAACAAAGTCCAATCCCCATTGTCTGAATGATTCCCTTATGAAGATTGGGATCAAAGGCAAGGGAGCTCACCTCTTGTTCTCAGTAAAAAGCTAACACTTCTAACAGCTTCTGACAAACTTACATGTATTACCAAATAAAGTAGGTCAATAAAACCATGCCAGGAGGATTTTTTGTGCAGTAGCCTTCCAACTATAATATCCTCCACATAACTTCTAATGATAATCTTTAATGGTCTCTATAAATTCATCCTCTGTTAAACATAACAACAAAATTCCTACAGGATCCTTCCAATACAATTTGCCCTCAACAATCACATATGGCTGGGATTTGATCTTTAATGCCCTATACTTTGTTATATCCAAAGATTGAGGGCAGGAGAGAAAACACAAATAATGTATTATATGCTTGTTAAAAATTTATACCTGATCTTCATACCTGGATCTTCATACCTAGATCTAGCTTTTCCACACCCCTTCAGTTTGCAGCTCTGTAATTACATTGGCTGAAGTAAGATGCTTCTCATTATCTTCAGCCAACTCTGCATTATCATGCAGCATGAAGCAAGAAAAATCATCTTTCTCTTGACTATATACAGGTGAATTACTTGCTCCATTTTTTGTAATTGTTTTTACAAATCTAGTTTCTTTGTACAACCTCCTTTCTTCCCCACCAAAAATTGGTATAATAACATAAGTAAAATCTAGCTTCAAAACACCACCCAGTTTGGCTCCCCATCACCTAGATAGCAACATTCCAAACCTAGTAGGGATATCTGCTACCACTACATCCATTACCAAGCTTCTAGCTGGGATATGGGCTAGTGACACCACCATATCTTTAATGACCCCCAGACACTTGTCTCTATTTGAATCAAAAAATACAAGTCCCTATAAGGTTTGGTGACTTGTAGGTTTAGCTGTTTCATCACTAATAATGGCATAAGATTATGTGAAGCTTCTGAATCAAACATACAATTGTGCAAGAGTAAATCATGAATAAATAGAGAAATGTAGAATGGAGGTGTTGAAGAATCCACCTCCTCCACATGTGGACCAAAAACCATTACTGGTTTAGCTTCCTGTAGGTTCACAGTGTCATTTATATTTACATTATCTCTTAGATTGATAAACTCAGCAATCTCTCTCTGATAAACTGGTGTTTTGACTAACTCTATGAGGGGCACTTGAATTTTGATTTTTTCTAATTCTTTAGTTAAACTAAACACCTGACCCTATTTAGTGTTCTTTTCATTTTCGTCTTCACTTCTATTTATTACTGGAATCTCTTATGGAATGGAAACAAGTTTTTCTAAAGCGTTTTTTTCACTTTTGTCTTAAGAAGACTCACCTTGAAGCATTTGAGTCTTGCTACTTGTATTCTATTGCTGCTTTCCTTTATTCAATTGTTTTACAGGCTGTGGTTCTTGTGGAGTCGCCTTCTATGAGGGAGCTAGAACTTGCTGCTCACCTTCATCTTCTTGACTTCTAGATCTTTTCCTTGATCTCAAGTCATATTTCTTATGTAGTTCTGCCTGCATAAAATTAGAAAACTGCTTCCAATACTCATCAATTTCATTATCATCATAAATGGCATATGTTTCAGCATATTCATATTCTTCTCCCTCAACACCTAATTCATTTTCATCTACTACATACAATGTAGAAATCTGATCATCATGGTCCCTGGAATGTTCTGGTATTTCATCAGGATCTGCTTCTATATATAGTGGTGCTTGTATCTGATCTTGATCTTTTTTCTCCTTCTGCAAAATTTTTAGAGGTTGCCTTCTATACTGAGGAATAAATTTCCTATTCTGTTGTACTTTCCTCTGAGAATTCATACTTTCCATCTCTAATTTAATCAATTTATTTGACAAAGTTTTAATTACATTACTCATGTCCTCTAATGTTTGACTTTGAGAGGATTCAACTTTAGCCTTTCCCTTATCTTAGATAGGCTGTGCATCTGGTATTTTACCTGCAGCCACCAGATTTGCTTCTATCTCTAATGCATCTATTTGGATCTAATCAAGGGTTGGGGATCTCCTCTCCCTCAATGTAAATCCAAAATCTGACTTAAAAGCCCCTGCAAAAGTTATTTTTGCACCAGCAGGAGGGGGCTTAATCTCCACTGGAAGACTATTGTACAATTTATTAAATCTTCTGATGAATTCAGCAACACCTTCATCAGACTTCTTCTTGATGGCATTAAACTCTATGAGTGAATACCCATGATCTCTTTTTTCTCCCCATCTTTGAGTGAACAGGTGCTCCATCTCTTCCCAAGAAGGAATAGAGTTATTAGGAAGCCCTTTAAACCATTTTCTTGCTTCTCCATCCAAGGATTGAACAAAAAGTCTTAGAAAAACATCCAAATGTTCAACATTTAGGTTTTCTGAAAAATTACAAAATATTGATACATGATTCTCTGTTGTTTGTTCATCTTCCCCTGTAAAACGAGGAAGAATCTTCAAGTATTCTTATGGCATTTGATTCAACTGTTGTGGCAATTGAATAGGTGCATACCTATTCATCAAAAATGCATGTGTTGCCATATTTTCTCCTGAATTTACTGAACCTTGATTACCATCAGATGGGGAACCTGACTAAGGAGTAAATGGAGTGTTCAAAGGTGGTAATGTAGTTATAGGTTCAGGGTGAATAACTATAGTAGATACTGAAAAATAAACAAACTCTAAAGACTGTTCTTGACAGTTGGGTTCTTGAAATGAATTGGATGTAAAAGGTGACTCTTGGTCAATAAAATATGAATGTGAAAGATGTGATGAACTGCTACATGGTGCAGACAGTGTAGGACTTGGTGTAAGTGGAGTTTTAGGCCTTCCAACCCTCTTGGAAACTAGCCTTTCAGGATCTGAAAGGGCTTGAACTTTCTGCTGTGAGGTGTCTAACCTTGTATGGGGTCTCTTTGGAGCCAGAGTTATTGCTTTTCTTCAAAATAGCCGAATATTTCCTCCTCATTGAACAATGTGAGGAAAATATTGAAAACCCAGGGAAAAGTGTTCTTGTCTTCTCTCCCCGGCAACGACGTCAATTAATGTTGTACCTTAAGAAACCAATTTCCTGGTTGTGTAGAAATTGTGCTTAAGACAATGATTATAATTACTGTCACTTGTTTGACACTTAATTGTATGTTGTGTTCTCAAATGAAGGACCTGGGAGACTTGGTTTTTAACCCTCAATACTTAGGTGACATGAAAATATCAGAATTCCATTTGATTGCTGAATATAAATGATGAATGAAGAAAGATTGAAGAAGTTAGAGACAATATGTTGTTTTTCACATAATCTACTATATGTGACACTTGGAGAAGTTAAAGATAATATGTTGGCTTACACAGAAACTACTATCTGTAACTTAGAAGAATTGTAGACGTAAGAACTTCAAGTATACGAGTGCTCTTTTAAGGGATTTTAACTTCATTTACATAAGAAAATAAAGACCTACAGCTTCATTACCATACTTAGAGGAAGAAAACATATGGTGACACATAACAGATAAGTCACAAAATCATACCCAAAAATGTGTGGAAAACTTTTGATTCTTTCATTAATCAACCATTGTATCAAGAATACAGTGGCCTAGCATCCAGGTTCTCCAAAGTTTGAACCCCTTCTCTATAAATTTTACTCTTTTTATACATTATGAGACAGTTGGTAATCACCAAAATTGTCAAACTACTTAACTATTCTCCTAACTGTCTAAAGTGAAAGTTATTACAGAATATTACATAGAGGATAAAAGACACCTCGTAAATAAAATAACAAGAAGTAACAGAATTTAGAAAAATGATGATGATTGTTCGCTTTCAGATTTGTTTCTTGGCTGTTGATGAAGTTTCTCTGTAGATGCTTTAATAATGGTTAAATTGTTTTAACATAATAAACTGTATTTGACAAAACCCCATGCATGGACTTGGGCCCACGTATGTATCGGGAGTGTTTTGATTGGCCAAAACACAAGGAAACCCGACCAATCACCGTCCCTTTGAAGTTTTGATCATCTCCCTCTAACTTTGGTTATTTTTCTTAAACAGCGGAATCAGCTAATTTATGCGGAACATAGTTTACCACGGAACTGAAAAGGATTAACAGTCTGGTTCATAAACTTGTCAGGTCCGCCTGAGCTGTACGCGATCACTATCCGATCACTCATTCAATAAACGGTTCGATCCTTCGAAACTCATGAAACTTTAAACCTGTTTGAACTAAACCTTATCGAGTCCGCTTTTTCAATGCCCCTTTGACTCCCATACGGACCCGATAGGAAATAAAAACTACCAGTTAAAGATCTATTGGGTCCGATTTTAACAATAAAACCCAATTAGTTTTCCACTTGATATCCGTCGGATCCCGTCTCTTTCAATGGATGGCTGAGATTGGCCTGGACTTCAGCGAATTAAATTGTATTTCATATGCCCTCCCATCCAATTTCCAAAATAAACTTCATTTTAGTTACCCACCCAATTATCATTGGATCTATGGCCTGTTGATCGGACGACCCAGATCTTCTCACATGTTCATATTCAAAAGACGTCAATCAAACAAAATAATTTATTTCTTTTAAAATTTGCAGGGGTAAAGAATATACGTGAGCTTCATTGAGGTTGAACCCCCACAATAATTTCAGGCCACACATTGTGGTCAACCATGCTAATGTCACAATCAACTGCGAGGGTTGATTTTTAATTAATCTTCGTGCTCATTTCTTCCCCGTAGCATACCTCATCGTACTCATCAAGCTATCACTTGATCGCACCTCTTGAACCTACCTGACCTTTAGAAAATGGTTTGATTTTTTAATTTTTTTTAATTTTTCTTTCATTATGTGATAAAATTGAAAATAAGACTTAAATAACAATGGAAGCTACAACAGACAGCATCATGAGTGGTTTGTGGCTTCGCTACTACCACACTTAAGGAGTGCGTTATCGCAGCAGAAGATAACAACTCAGGCAGAGGCCTTGGAGATTGCCATGAGGTGACATGAGACCCCGATGAAGAATCCTAATCTAGGAGTTTAGTAGATCCACACGCAGCTGAAGAATCTGTGCCTTGAGATGCAAATCTTGAAGCAAGATAGGACGCTTCGGTCAGAGGTACGTGAAGAAGTATGGTGCATGAAATGTAAGAGTTAGGGTCATGAAAAAGATCATTTCCCGCTCTTTACAAATTACCTTACAGGAGGAGGACAGATACCTTTAAGGCTAAAAGCTCAAGTAGGACCTAGCACAGTGACTGCTTTGTGGTGTGCTATCTGTCAAATACCCGGAAAAAATGCCATAGCTAACTGCCACCTGTTACAAAAGTATACGCAAACTCCGCAATAGTTTTTCTGCAACTTTTGTAGATCGGTGGGACTTGATGAGCGTACCTGCAGGAGCTATGAATTGATGATGGATAGAACGCCTGCATACAGGGTTCAGATAGAAACGCAGCCCCTTGACCAGAATACAGGGATGGCGCGGATAGGATTTTAGGGGGGAGATGAGTTTGAGGCAGAGGAGGACCTGGTAGAGGTCGCAGACAATTGATTTGCTACAATTGTGGAGGGCCAGGACACTATGCCCACGATTGCACTAATCCAATGCGCCTGTCATGCAAGTATTGCATGTTGTTTGATCATGAGATAGAACATTGTTCTACGCTTATATCTAGGATACATGACAAAGGAGCGCTACCACCTCCCCTAACTCAGAACCTGCAGATGATGAGGTCTAAGCCACGCGAGGAAGATCCAAACATAAATATAGTGCTCCGAAGTGGAATCGCGATGGGAGATGACAAGGGGAAACAGCCGGAAGATAGTACATGGGTTCGCAAAGCCCCAATGAAAGAGGTCGAGTTCAATTTGGAGTGCGCTCAGGAAACCTTCATGGAAGCTAAGAAGAACTTCGCTGAGGCCTCCACTTCAAGTAGCAAAGATAAGACGGAGTCAGAGATGGACCCCTTTATGCTCACTACTTTCCTGGAAACCTATATGAAATTACTGCGTGATAGTAAGGCTGTGAAAGGGTTACAAGAACTTATCAATAGGTGTGCTAGGACCGTGCCAGGTGAACTGCACATAGTCCGCAAGATTGGAAAGCATAAGACAAGGACGGGACGTGAAATTGGACTAACCGCGTAGATCGGAGAATCCGAAATGGATCAAGTCATTCTGGATTTGGGATCAGATGCGAATGTTCTACTGAAACATACATGGGAGAGAATGGGGAGACCTGCGCTGCAATGGTCCCCGCTTCAGCTAAGGATGGCGAATCAGCAGAAAATAATACCCATGGGGTGGCTATAGGGAATAATCATGGATATTGAGGGAGCAAGTGCACTGGCATATTTTGAAGTAATAGAGATTGTTGATGATAGCAATCCCTACCCTGCGCTCCTGGGAATTTACTGGGCTACTAATATGAACGGGGTAATCAATATAAAGAAGTGAAAGATAATTTTTGAGAAGAAGTCACTACACGTAATAATACCCCTCGATCCTGCTAAAGGATGACGCTATACGGAGACGGCCCGTGATTATGAGAGTGATGATGAATTAGACTGCATCTATAAGATAATAGCACGAGACCAATACTAAATAAATTCCACCATGAATGGGTGGATTACATTGGAGCGATAGAGCTCCTATACTTCGGACACCAATGAAGAAATAGAATGCTGGAAGAATCAGTTACATGAAGTAACTACGCTGAATTGCAATATGATGACCAGGTCGTTGTGCTGCGTATCATCAGAGGTAAGAAATCTGCTTAATTATGATGGCCTAAATGAGGTTGATGTATCTTTGGATGCGTTTGAAAGAGAGGTGCCAGAAAAATAATGCTTCCAGGCCTTGGACTGGGCACTGCGCACTACACCTACAATATGGTGGGTTACGCACAAGGGAAGTTTTGATGATTAGCATGAATGTAGGAGGATGATGCGAGCATGATTTCGGAAGCCTAAAATGCGACTGACAGACAAGTATGCTGGGTAGAATAATCTGTGCACATGGATGCAAGCCTATGGAGAAAAGCCCCAACTTGAGTAGGTGCACCTGTACTCTGCGCTAAAGTACCTGGTCAATACGCCTTTTTTGGGGGGGCGCATCTGCAGATGGATTTTATTATTCTAGGAATATGATTTTGAAGTTGTTGTGAAGCCTAGACGATTGAATGCGAGACCCAACCACCTGTCGCGCATCGAGATAGGGGAGGAACCTACTAATTTGGAGGAAGGATTACCTAACGCGTAGCTTTTTTCTGTGCGCATCGCGGATGGACATTTCCAGGATATAATACACTTCCTCGCAACTGGAACTATGCCAGAAGGATACACTGTCTAGCAAAAGAAGGAATTCGTGGTGCACGTGACAGATTTCTCTGTCATTGTTGGGCATCTGTACAAGATGGGGGAAGACGAAATACTACCAAGGTATGTACCTGAGTTCGTGTGAAGCAGTGTCCTCAGGAACACTCATGGGGGTGCTGTGGGAGGACAATATGAAGGAAGAGCAAGCATGCAAAAGATTCTATGCGCAGGGTTGTGGTGGCCAACCCTTCATCGGGATTCAAAATCATACTGCAAGGCATGCGACGTATGTCAAAGAATAGGTAGGCCATCACGGAGGGATGAAAAGCCTTTGAATCCAGAAATGAAATTACAACCTTTCGAAAAGTGGGCAATAGATTTTGTAGGACCTATTCAGCCTCAAGGAAAGACAGTAGCAAGGTACATTATCACTGTGACAGAGTACTTGACTCGTTGGGAAGAAGCGCAGTCAGTGAAGAATTGCATAGGCACAACTGCCACAAAGTTTCTATTTAAACATGTACTGACATGATTTGGATGCCCAAATATTTTGATGAGTGATTGGGGTACACACTTTTTGAACAAAATGATCAACGGACTGGCGGAAGAATTTTAGGTGTGCCATCAAAAGAGCACACCTTATCACCCACAGGATAACGAGACAATGGAAGCGTTCAACAAAGTATTGGAGACTACGCTGACTAAGGTATGCAATTCTCAGCAAAGTGATTGGGACCTACACACACCTGCAGTATTGTGGGCTTATCGGACAATGGGTAAGAAGTTAACAGGATAGACACCCTTGAGGCTAGTATACAGGGTTGAAGCTGTGATGCCTATGGAATATATCGTGCCTAGTCTATGCATAGCAATGCTCACAGGTATGATGGATCACGGAGCCCTAGAAGAAAGGCTCGCGCAGTTGGATGAACTGGAAGAAGAGAGATTTTTTGCTGGATTTCACTAGCAGGTCCAAAAGCAGCGCGAAAAGGCATGGCACGACTAACATATTAAGTTGCGTACCTTTAAGGTGAATGACTTGGTGTTATCATATGATAGTAAGTTTGATAAATTTCTAGGGAAGCTCAGAATGTATTTGCTGGGGCCGTATGGTATTAAGGAGATTATCGATAGTGGCGCGGTCCAGTTGGTTAAGTTGAATGGAGATCCCTTCCCAAGAAAAGTGAATGGAAGTCATTTGAAGCCATACACAGGTGGCCCGACCATCTGACTAGCCGGCAGAAGCACAGTCTTAGTGCTCCAGGCAGCTAAAAGGAGGCGTGGGACTATAAACTACACTGCCCAGGAGATGCGTGATTTCAGGATTGTGCGATGCAGCGAAGTGTCACAGGGTCCGTGATAGTGCGAAGACAGTTGCGCTGACATGTAGGTCTACCAGAAGGTGACCGTTAAAGTCACTATTCACAATTTGATGGTTGGTTTGAGGCCAAATGGAGCGGGCAGCAAGCATTTAAGGTGAAACTTATGGGCTAGATCTTGAAAATATGTCGCCAATCTAGCATTAATGGACCAAATGTGGGGGGAACGGTCAAATTTAAATTCAAAAGGACCTATAAATTACAAGTGGTTGTCCAGCGAAAAACACTTGGCATTCTGAGAACTGAGCTGTTGCGCTATCAAGTGTGTATGGACCTTTCAAACTTTGAGGCTTTGAGAGCAAGCACACTGTTTGAAACATTGCCGAAGGAGACGTAGGACCTCCTGAATAGAATGATGTCGACACCTGAGGAAGCGACACAGAAAATTGTGGAGGTGGAAGCCCCAGAGAGCGTCGTAGCAATAGTTGAGGTCCCAAATTCACCTAGAACATCGCAACCTAAGAAGGATAAGCAGGCTATTATCCCAGTGTGCGTCTCACCCAGAAATCCACTAAGGACCAAGCTCACGTTGTAGGAAAAGGGGAAGGCCATTAATCTAGAGGCTAATGAGGAGGAGCCTGAAGAAATATTAGTGGAGGAAGAGGATGTAGAGATGGAAGTTGAAACCCAGGGCGCGGACCCTATTACCCAGTTACCTGAATATGTTCCTTCGTGCAAGGGTAAAGCCAAGGTGCCAAAGGATATAGATGAGAGCAAGAGCTCTCTGCAAACTTCGTTGCTCCCAGACGATATTGTTTTTGAGGGACCGCACTTGGGGCGGGTTCCTGTGTTGAAATTTGAAGATTGGGACCTCGCAGACCACGAGAAGTTCCTGCATTTAGCAACTGTGAAGCTAATGCGCCAGAAGATTGATGAGACTGCTAGAACAATTCAATTGGAACCACGCACATGGCTCAAAGGTGTAGAGAAAGTTAGGTTGCTTAACTTGCTCTAGGTGCCGCATTACCACCACGCCCCAGTGATTGTCTTTGTCATTAGGCAATTGCTGTGTGTTGGGTAGCAGAAGCCCCGTGCAACGGTCATGGGGCACAAAGCTCGAAATTGTGGGTAAAGATAGGGTAAAGACTCCACGAGATGCATAGAGAGCGAAATGTAAAAAGTCGAGTCAAAGGGTTGTCCACACAAGAGATAAGATATAATAATAGGAAGTAGGCCGACTCTATGGGGAGAAGGTAGTTCTCTTTTTGGGTATGATTTTGGATCTGAAATGTAATGGGTTTTTTAGAAGAAAAGTCTTGAAGCGTCTATAAGTCTGAATCGAGGGTTTGGGTAGTAGATAGAGGCTCTGCAGCTGTGTGAGCAGAGGCCTGGAAGAGTCTGCAGCTATGTGCGCGGACCCCTACAGCTGAGTGCACAGGGCAGATCTTGATGTATTGGTGATAAAGAGGAAATAAAGATAAGTTTCTTCTGTAATTCTGTTAAATATGAATTATGGCTGATCTAGCTTTTTGTATGGTTAATATAAATGTTTGATCTGTGTGCATATGCTTATGTTATGAATGTATGTGAATCTGAGTTTATTCTAAGTGCGTGAACTGGTTAAATCTGATAAATGTTTGCTTAAAGACCATGCTAAGTAGATCTAATTTATAATACCTCAACAAGTAATTAATATTACGAATTAACCCGGGTCTAGATCTACGCGGAAGCAGAGCAGCGCGAGGCTGCAGAATGGCGTATGAACCCTCCAAACCACATCTAGACATCCCAAGGGTGTGGAAACTTGGTTCCAGTACCCTCCCCTGCTACCTCGGGTGAGACCTCAGTCCACGCTCTGCAGGCTATTGCCGAAAGGGCCAGTAGCTACGGGATTTGTTTAGCTAAATAATTCTTCCAAACCTGGGTCAGGCCCATATAAGCCAACACTCTGCCTGGTGCATGATTGGTGCTTGTGGCTGGAGGAGCCCATTCCCATCGCAAACCATCTGATTCACTGAATTACACGGCTGCCTTACTCCGGGGAGGATCCAGCCAATATTTCTGAAGGAAAAGGTGGCGAGTTGGCCCCTATAGAAGAAATGAAGAAGCGGTTCAAGTTGGAGAAGAAGAAGTGAGGATATGCCATCTCTAGCATTAACAACCTTGCCTTCAAGGTCGCGACACAAATCCTAGCAGGGAAGGTGATGTGGAAGTGTCACGCAGATGAGGTGCCTGCGCTCGTGGTTGCACTAGCAGCCCAATGTGCAGAAGGAGTCCAGTTCAACTGGGCAAACAATCTATGTAGCAAGTTCCGTTCGAACTCTCCCTAGGCACAGGAGCAAGGAAAAACATTTCATTACGCATGGCTCTTGTTGTCGATCATACTAGTGGCATGGGAGCTGCCTGAAGACATCCAGTTCCCTTCGGTCGCACCAGACGTTCCAAAGGCAGCGAAGTACGCTTCGCTGTGGGCGACCAGGGATGCACAGTGTACCAGAGAAAGAAAGATATTTTGGATACTGTTGGAGATGAATATCCAGATGGGGATCAATCGCAAGCCACGATGGTTGCCCACATTCTATGCCAGTTTATAGAGATTTGCAGAGTTCAAAGCATATTTCCACCATGTCTTCATCAAGGTGCGGAAGGACCCTACGAAGACATGGCATAAACTAATGTACCTAGCAACAAATGATGTGATCTTCGCAGTCCTTGAGCCTTTGCCGCTAGAGTGGCGTGCTTTAGCTAGATCTGCGGTGGAAATGAACAAGTCCTCCACGCAGTGTAAGAAGGAAGATACAAATCTTTGAATGGCGTAGCTGGCGGAAAAGCATGGAAAAGAGGAAGTAGTGGCTAAGGCCCAGGTAGCACGCGACACTGCAAAGCTAGCAAAACAGCAGAAAACAGGAGAAGAAGAACGTGAAGGAAAGAAGTCACCTTCGCCTGAACCAAGGACAAACACAGAAAAAGGTGGTGCAGACCCGCAGACAACATCCACCCAACTCAAGCGTCCACGACTGTGAGAGTAGATAGTGCCACGAAAGAAGACAAAGGCATCCAAGATGTCTTTCAACCCAATCACCCTTGCTGAGGGGGATTTACATGACATTGGAGAAACGGTGAGGGATTTCACGACGGAGGCCCTCCAACAATTAACATTAAGCAGTTAGGCCTGTAGCGTAATGAGGTAGTGGAGCAGAACAGGTAGATTATGCAAGTTGTGGAGGAAGCCTGTCAGATGATCCTGGATTTGGACATTCAGGTAGAAGAACCAGTGGAGGCACACATCTGTAAGTTAGCCACAGGGGTGCGCGAAGCAAGAGAAGAGATGGCTAGGGTTCAGCTAGAGCTGAACCTGCATATCATAGAATTGCAGTTGAAGGCTCAGCCTTCAACTCCATTGGAGATCAGGGAACAATGCACCACCATTGCTATGACAACAATCGCAGTGGTGATAGTGCAGTGGCCGACTACATGCAGCTCTTCGAACAGTCATTCGAGGTCCTAACCACCCTGTAGGAGGACCCGAATGTAGAGCACCTAGAGACAGAGGCGTGCGAGCTACAACAGAAGTATGACGAGGTAAAAGGGACCACACAGATAGTTTCCCTTACACAGAGGCTTTCATGGATGCAGGAGGCAAAGGCGCTCAAGGAACAAGTGGATGTCACTCGACATAAAGAAGCAGTCTTAAAAGTGCACCTACAACCATGGATAGATGAGGCTTACACGATCACAGCCTCCATTGAAAGGAAGCTTGTGAAACTGCAGGTAGCTCAGCAGAATATTTAGAGCAGCAGTCACCGAACAGCGCGTGGAAGAAGTCCAGTAGGTGACTGCTCAGTGGGCTGCCAAAGTTGCAGTGATCCAAACAGATTTGGGAGGTCTTCACGCTAAGATCTCCGCACCAGCAGAGTGACTCGAGGGCGAGTCACGATGTTTGTGTTGGGGGCTTGTTGGGCATGGGATCCCCCAAGGGCAGTTTGGGGCTTAAAGCCCATATTTTGGTCCAACTTTTGTAAAGACTATGCATTTTGTGGTCACGGAGCGCATAGATGTTAAAGAGTCATAGGGTTGTCTGCCCTTATTTTGATAATGTAATATCAGTCGTAAAAGATCTACCCATGGTCCACGGACCATGGGATTGTATAAATAGAGCTAAGCTCTAAGTAGTTAAGGCATAAGATACAACATGAAGAATGATATGATGTATGAGAGATTGCTCTAAGTAGAAGTCTAAGTTTTGGGTCATAGGGTAGGTAGAGGCTCTCCATCTGAGTGCACAGAGGCCTAGAAGTCTACAGCTGAGTGCATAGAGGCCTAGAAGTGTACAGCTTAGTGCGTAAGGCGAGTTGAGTCTGTAATCATCTGGAATTATCAATAAAGAGAAGTATTCTATAATTTATGCATCTTTATTTCTTGTTTATGCATCTGTTATATTGGGTATGAATTTCACTTCCAATGCTTATATGATGCGTGAATGTGTATAACTATATTGGTTAAGAGAAAACAAGTAAGAACAATTGTTTACGCGAAGCTAACTAAGATATGTTAATAAGATAAGTAAGATACTGAGCATAGTTTGGGAAATATCACAGTTCGCTGCCCTAGCAATGCAAAAGCATATCAGCCCCTAGTTAGGGCTGTGTGGAAGTTGATTCTAACATTTCGCGAAGGTATTGAAGGATAGATCAGGTGGATAAGAAACATGCACGAAGGTAGGTATAGTTGTAATAAACTGACATGACATCCATCTCAAGGTTGCAGAAACTTGGTTCCAGCATCCCCCCATACTGCTTTGGGTGAGACTTCAGTCCGCGCTCCGTGGGCTGATGCCGAAAGGGCTAGTAGTGTAGGGATTTGTTTAACTAACTAACGTTGAACCTGGATCAGGCCCCCACAATCCAACAATTTGTTTTGTAGTGATATATATATTGAATTAATTAAGAAAATATGTAGGGACATGGCTATTAGAATAAGGACATTTATAATGTAGGCCTGTGTTGGAGTCTATTTCAACTTTGAAGGTCTGGTTTGAAAGAAAGGACTAGAAACTCTATAGGACACTTCCTTTTCTAGTCCTATGGGGAGTATGGTTGGCACACAACTTGGTGATATTTCAAAACATAATTCTTCCTACATTCTAGCTACAACACAAGTCTTCTCACTATTCCAACTCTATCAAGCCTTATTAATCCTAAACAATCAGACAATTGAGGCAGGTGACGATACACGTATAGATGCAATGTGAACTAGTTATTGGAGAAATTAATGAATCAATTCAACTAGCCTACTTATTTCTGAACACAACCTCTAAAATTGACATTGTAGTAGGGAGAGAAGAACATAAAGAAATTGCAGGTTTAACCATAGGGCTAAACAAAATCCTATGCATTAGATCTATAACAGAGAGCATGAAATGAAAGAAAATAAGATGCAGAGACTACAAAATGGTTCATTAAGGTTTCTTAGATAAAAGTCACAGGTATCTCAACTATTCATACAACATTGATAAATTTGTTAATGAAAGAATGGAAACAACTCTATTACACAGGTCTCAGAAGAAGAATAACACAAATGAAAAGTTACTAAGAAACACCTCTTCGGCTACCCACTTTCAAGCTTTAACAAGCAAGATGAAATGGATTGTTGTTACAACATTCTTTGTTACAAAATTTTTTGTCACAACATCCGTTGTTACAACATTTGCTTCTCAATTTGCTATTACCTATGTTTGTGCTTCTCAATTTGTTTTCTTGATCTCCCACATGCTAGTGTAGTGTTGGGTGGAAGAAACACCTCTTTGGCTGCCCACATTCAAGATTTGACAAGAAATATGAAATGGATTTCTGCCCCCACAATTTTTGCAACATTTGTCATTATAACATCGGCTATAATGGTCACTATTTTATTAGTTTCAATAGTATCAATTGTTATAGCATCAAAGTTTACAACATTTTCAATAGTAATGAGTGTTACAACATTAGTTGTTTAAAAATTTTCAGTAGATATAACATTGACATGCTTTTATGGCATCTGTTGTTACAAAATATTGTAGTGTTGTTTTAATCAGCCTTAATTGACTCAGACTGCAACATTAATTGTCATTCCATGGTAGGTCTTGCTATCTCAATAGAGTTCGCACTGTCTGTGCCGATACACTCCAGCCAAGCATAAGAAAGTGTAGAAAAGATGTAAAAGATGTAGTTGATCTAAATTGCTAAATTAAACCATGTGTAGATACAAAAACACTCTACAAAATTAAATCACAACTCGTAGTTATTGAAGTAAGGGCGCACCACACAAGAACAACTAACATCTATTCCAGCTGGTTACTATTACTCTATTGTTTAACTCTGTGTAACAGCATAAGATAAATAGAAACAGAAATGAATGAGATCCATGATTTGTATAGCAATAGTGAGAAACCATAAATCAATGAACTAAACTGAAATGTACACTACCTAATCACTGCAATCCCTACCAAAGAGGAGGGCCCTTCCTCCTCAGCAGGGCGCAGGAAGAACGCAAAAAGTGATTAACGAATCAATTGGAAAGTAACAACATCATCGTGCCAATTCAAAACATGAGCATTTCCCCAAATTTTCACATGCCTTTCAAAGGAGAAGGCTCTCCTATTTATCCAAAAACATAAGAAGCTACCTCATTAATGGAGGTCAATTATTCTCTCCCTAGATCCCTAGAAAATCTCATAGAGTTACAACTCAAATAGGTAATGATGAGACACATATCCTCTTTGACCTTTATCCAAAACTTCTTCCATATCTTGAAGATAATTCGAATTTGAGCGTTGGAGGCCACATAAGGGTGCCTTGGAAGCTTCCAAATGACCCACACATGTCATGAAACTCAAGCCACTTTTAAGTATTAGCAAGTATATGCCATTTTTCTAAGTTTTAACCATTTAATTCACTTATAATACTACAAATCAATAACTTTTGGAAAACACAAAGGTAACCCATATAATTATGAAAATGGAGGCTAATTAAAGGTTATATGGTCATGGAGTTGTGACATGTGAGTGAAATGGTGGTGATAAAGGTGAAAGTGGATGATATTTTGAATACATTTTGGAGACTCTACAGTTCACCAGGGACCAGGTTCAACAGAAATTTCTCACCTCATGGAGGCTATGCACGCAATGGGGACCATTTCTTCCTAAGGGGGAAGGAATTATCTAGGTGGATATTGGTGGCCACCTTCCTATTCCACCTATACCTCCAGTCAGTTTCATCTATTTCCTTGTTTATTTTAGCATTTACTATTTTTAGCAGTTTTTCGGGTCCTAAACTTTTGGAGCAGTTTTGACACCCTAATTGGTGTTTTTTTAGGTCTGCAACCAACCACAAATATTGTAGTACTTGGATATACCTTTCCAACAAGGTATCGTATGCGAAAAATAGAGATAATATGGCCAATTTACGACCCTGGGAAGTTGGTTTTGCAACTAACCCCAACGGGGCCCACAAACTCTTGGTGTTACATCTCCTGGGGTTAGGGTTTTGGTTGATTAGGCTTTTCCCTTGTTCTTCAATAATAAATAGGCCCTTGAGCCTCACTATAACATAGTTCAGAGGCATGTATTTGCCACATCTCTTCTCAAAGATAAACTACCATCACCCAAGCTAGTTTATTTCCATTATGTTTCTAAGCATATTTCATTATTTTGATATTAATGAAATGAAGTGTTATTTCTGTTGCATCTCTATATTTATGGTTATATCTATAATTTTTTGCATTCTTTTTTAATTTTGGATCAAAAGAGAACATCACAACCTTTGTCACACATCTAACTTACACTCAACAAATTATGTTTTAGACCATCTACAAATAATACATCTTGAGCCTTTCCTCTTCCATTGTTACGACTGACTGTACCCTTTCGTCTAATTCTTCATGCTTCATCATTTCCGAATGTGACATTTCCAGTTTTATTTTCATCTAGGGAAACAAACTTTCTTTTATATCCTATCATATGTCTAGAACAGCCATTGTCCATTTACCATTTATTATTTTTTTTTCAAGCATACAAAACTAGGTCACACTTATTAGGTTTCTTTTCTTCTACCTTCTTTCTCCATTGCATGCATCCATTTTTTCTATAAATATTCTAAGATGTTAACATATTATCTTTAACCTGGAATTGATATGACTTATGCCCAAAGTTGTGACAATAGAAAATTCAGTGATATCAAGGAGAGGAAAAAATGAAATTTTGTTTAGATTCATGTTTGTTTTAATGTTTGTGAATCCATTCTTTCTTCTCTTATAATTTTCCAAGTCAATTCTTCTAAAATAAGATCTAAAATTTATGGCTTTATGTCCAAAAATTCTATAACAGTAACAATATCCCAAAAAATTATTTGTACCTAGTAGTGGATGTTGTTTGAGAATCTAACCATATTGACATTTGATAATCCTGTCTCCTGAAGAAGTGTGGTTTCTGATAAATTGTTATTTGATTGTCCATTCCTTTTGCCTTCTTTACTTTTTCGGAAATGTTTCTTTGCAGATGTTCATTTCATGTTGAAGTGTTGCTGAAATTTTTTTTCTCAGATTGATGTGAGTTTTCATCCTCTCTCGTAGCATGTTTTACAAAGGTGAATGTCCTTTTATCCTCTGTTGTGGATTTATTGGATTTTGCTTCATAACCTAACCCAGCCTGTATGACTAGAGACCTCTGAGCATTTAATATCACATCCAGTTTTTCAGACCCTTTTATCTGTTGAATATTCATGTTTAGTTCAGTTTGAGCCTTCTCTAGCTTCTTCTTCAGACTTACCACCTCTTCTTCCAATCTTTCACACTCCTGGATTTTCTCTTTTATTTGTTGCATCAAAATGTCTTCCACTTTATTTTCTTCTTCAAGTTCAACTTTCAACATGATAATGTCTTTTGAATTTGATTCTTCTTTTACATATTTCAATAGGATCTATTTCTATTTTCTATTCTTTAGTTTAAGCCTTTCTATTTCATCTAGGGAACTAATCAACTCCCCCTCAAGGTCTACCTCACCTTCCTCTTCTTCTTCATATTCCTGGAAATCCTTTTCAAGTTCTTCCAATGCCATCAACATGAATTCACTGGTTCCATATTCACTAGACGATTCATTGGAACTTTCAGAAACACTCCTATCTTCTTGAGCATAGAAACTTTTTCTTTTAAATTTTCTCTCTTTCTTCCTTTTATTAGATGTGTTCTTCTCTTTCCCTTTAGGTTGATTTTCTTCTTTCTTATAAGGAAATTTTGAAGCATACTGACCCACTCTTCCAAAATTAAAACACTTGAATGGAAGTTTTCCTTTATCCTTACCTGTGCCTTTCTTCAACCTTCTGAAAAATTTTGCAGCTTCTTCATCAGAACCTGATCATGAACATTCCTTTTCTTCTATGGACTTATGTGTCTTGAAGGCTACCTCTCTAGTGATTGCCTTCCCTTTTGGAATTCTCATCTCATATGCTATCAAAGAGATGAGTAGTTGATCCGTATTCAAAGTCTCAAAGTTTGTTGTCTCTTCTATAGCTGAAACCATAGGATTGAATTTAGAAGGTAACGACCTCAATATTTTTTGAACTATTACACTTTATTTGATTTTTTCTCCTAGACCCATCATGATATTTACGACTTCATCAACTCTTAAAAATAATTTAGCTATATCTTCATCTTCATTCATTTTTTAGGTCTCAAACTACGTTCTATACACTTTTAATTTGGAAATCTTTACCTTTCTATCTCCCTCATGAATATTTTTTAATTTAACCCATATATCTTTGGTTGTCTCACAATGCATTACTTTTATAAATTCAGACTCACATAGACCACTCAAAAGTTCATTCATAGCTTTTTCATTAGCTATAAAATTTAGTGTGGCATCTTTATCACTAGTTGTTTCCTTTGGTTCTTCATACCTTATCTTACAGTAGCCCAGACTTCTACTCCTATAGACATTAAATATGTCTTCATTCTCACTTTCCATAAGGCATAGTTTGTACCAGTAAATAGAGGGGCTTTATTTGTTGAGCATCCTTCTTGACTAGCCATTTTACTGACTTAGGACCTCCTTCTAGTTGTTAGACTGCTATTGAAGGGACTTGGAACTGATACCAATTGATATTTATGATTGGAAATTACTGGGGCGGGGGGGGTGAATCAATAATTTAAAATCTTTACTTTTTTCTCAACTTAATTTTATTCTTATGCAACTAATGGTTTATGTATGTGTTATATTGAGGCTTCCAGATTAGTTGTAAAGGTCAGAAATGGTTTGAAAAGGCCCTCCAATTATCTAAACTCATTTAGTGCACAAGTAGTGGTCTTAGTGGATTCATTGGTCTAATTTTTGCACCCTTGATCCTAACCCCAAGCTCAATTTCACCCTACTTATTTCATATATTCAATTTTGGAATTGTTTGATTGTTGATAATGTGTGGTATTGAATGAGTAAAGGTTGCATTGTGTGAGTATGCTTCAAAGCCATTAGTAAGCTTAATTGCTTCAGTGTATGAACTTTAATGGAAACAGTATGAGCAGATCTATTTTCTGAAGCATATTATCGATTCAAATCTACAGATTTCATATCAATGATGCAGAGAATTGTAGCAAAGTTTGGTATTGATGGAGATCCATATTAATGACTCATATTATATTTTGTAGGAGATATTGATGCATTTGGCACACAGCCATAGTGTCTTATGTTGTTGCTTGTATTATGAAACATTCATATTTTCATGTGAGGGTTTGTTATGAGTTTTATTTCAGTTTTCGGTGATATTATTCAGTTGTTTTGTTGGATGGATTATGGCCACTATTTTGCTTGAGTGGATAACATATGTTTGTGGTATTTCTATTTGATTTTATGATGATATCTTGTTGTTAGAGGTCGTATTGCATACTTGCATCGGTTTGAGCAGGAAGTCTTGGGATCGAGTTTGAAAATAGATGAAATGAGGTCCACATAGAGAATAGGAGCAGTGACTTCATGGATGTGGAGAAATGATTGCGAAGTTTTAGCAAAAGGAATAATTTATCAATCCAATGGTAGTTGGATATTCCAATTGAAGTTGGGCGAGGATTGATTGATCGTGGTGGCTTTCAGCAGATGTCAGTTTGTAGATCCATGGAGAAAATAGTCTTCCGAACTAATCAGTAGAATTGAGTCTCCAGGATTATCAGAGTCAACTGAGTTTATATGAGGTTGAGTCTCCATGTTGATGGGAGTCAACAAATATATTTAAAAGATATATTTTTCTTAATTGAAGATTTAGAGCAGCGCAATAGCAACAAGGGTGGTTTTCTACCAGATATCTTGTGCCTCTTGTGTGATGGTTTTTGTGGTTGTGTTTGATGGTTTTGTTGCTCTCATGGTTGTTTTATTTAGTTGCTTACATTATTATATTCATGTGATGATATAATATGTTGTTGGTTATATGCATCATTTAGTAAGTTAAGTTTAAATTGGAAAAATTGTTACGAGTATCACACTATTGATTCAACCCACCACCCCTCCCCCCATACCCCTCTCAATAGTTCTCAAAGGTTTCCAACACCATTTTTGTTGGAAATAATACTGAGGGGGGGTGAATCAGTATTATTAAATTCTTTTCACTATACTTTCCAGATTTATAATTCAATTTATTCTTCAGATGTTGACCATTAATTTGTATGTCAGTACCATATAATAATAAACAAGAACAAGAAAAATAGATAGTCACACCAAAGAACACCAGATATAAGGTGGAAACCCGATGTGGGTGAAAACCACCTGCTGCAATATGTCTCTATCTTCTTTCAATTAGAAACTTCTTTTTACAATGATTTTGTACTAGTGCAGTCCTTTACCAGTACGCAGGTTGCAACCTGCAGAGAGCTACAACCTTCTCTCATTTTCCAGACACTCCTAGAAGGGAGCTACAACCCCCTTAGCTCTTGTACTAGCTGAGCTACTAGTACGTAGGTGCTGACCTACTTCTTTTCTTCCAGGGACCACGTTTCATAAATTTTCAGACTGGATCCATGAGCATCAAATAATCATCAAGTACATGTGAATCAACCAATCTCCTTTTACAATAAACTAATGAATCAACCAATAGCTTCTCAGAATGCAGTAACCAGAAAAGCAGTACCAGTAATCTAAACCCAGAATACTACAGCAATAGACAAAAGGTAGCCAACAAATATTTCAAGAAAATTCCACAACTTCATCAATAGAAACCTACGAATATCCGCACTTCTGCTGTGTCTAGCCTGCGCAGCTCTGTACCTGGTCTGTGTACTGGACTGTGCACCTCCGCACCTGCGCCGTTTACTGAATTGTTGACCTCCGCACCTGCGCCGTCTACTAGGCTGTGGACCTCCGCACCTGCGCCGTCTACTGAACTGCGGACCTCCACACCTGCGCTATCTATTGGGTTGCGGACCTCTGCACCTGCGCCGTCTACTGGGCTGAACACCTCCGCACCTGTGCCGTCTACTGGGCTGCGGACCTCCACACCTGCACTGTCTGCTGGACTGCGTACCTCCGCACCTGAGCCGTATCTCGCCTGCGAACCTCCAGATATAAACACTTTATCAGTCCTCAATTGTACCCCAGACTGTCAGATCCACAGATCTGATCATGTGCCAAAGAGATCACGACCCCTCAATTGATCAGCCTTCTCATGCTCAGGTTTAATTTTATCTCATCAACCGATTACAAGTATTTCAGATCTTGTTCCTCTTAAGATATTCAACACATGAGTACCTAGCCAAATGATCTCCTTTCCTTTTTATAGGCAAGCCCTTACAGAAACCATGGATCAAAACCATAGAAATCCAATACAAGGGACCCAAAACTGGGGTTCAATATTTTAGATGCTATACCACAGACCAAAACCATAGGATCAAACACGTCGGACTAAATACCATGGATCAATCATAAAAATTCCCACGTGCGCGCGCTTCTCTGCATGAAGGTGAGTGAATTTGACATCCGCACCTTTTGTTCGGAGGACCTGCGGGTATGTCTGCACTTTTTGTTCGAGGCACTTGCGGGTCCGCAACTTTTGGTAGGCGCACCTGTGGGTATCCCATTTTCTATTATTTTGAGAGCCTGAACAGTGATTTGACACTTGAGTGAGTTGCCATCAAGGACAACACTTGTGCCATAGCACCAGACCTGAGTCATAATGCTAACAATCTCCCCCTTTGGACTTGATGGCAACCCCAAGATCCTCAAAGTCATTCTGCCCCTTTATCATCAAGGGCAAAGGGTTATGCTCCCCCTGAGAACATGCTAAAAAATCTGCTCTGCTGTGCTAATCGTGCTCTGAAACCAATTGTTGCTCAATGTACAATTCTTCTTCTAAGTCTCCATTCAGAAAGGTTGATTTCACATCCATTTGAAATACTTTGAACTTCTGAAAGCTAGAGAGAGCAAGGAACATTCTATTGGCCTCAAGTCTAGCAACAGGAGCAAAAGTTTCTTCAAAGTCTACTCCTTGTTGAGCATACCCTTTACAAACAAGTCTGGCCTTGTTTCTAATTACTTCCCCATTTTCATTCAACTTGTTTTTGAAGATCCATTTTGTCCCTATGACATTCTTATCTTTTGGTCTAGAAACCAACTCCCAAGTGTTGTTCTTTTCGATCTGCTCAAGTTCTTCATCCATTGCCTTGACCCATCTTTCATCTTTACATGTCTCTCTTACATTTTGTGGTTCAGTGGAGGAGAGTAATGCCAAATAGCTTGAAGATTCTGCAATTGTTCTTCTTGTTTGTATGCCTACCTCTTTTGCCCCAAAATTTGAGATTCTAGATGATTCTTTTGAACATACCTGGATGGAGTCTTTTCTTCTATCCTTATCTGTTCCTCTAGTGCCTCATGGGTTTCTTCTTCATCATGAATCTAATTTGATGTTGATGGATAGTCCTCCTAATCTTAGAAATCTTCGGATCTTACCTGCCTGGGAGTGTTTTCTTTTTCATCCACCACTACATCAATGTTGTCGACAATTCTTCCAAGCCTTTTATTGTAACATTTGTATGATTTGCTGTGAGGAGAATAGCCAAGGAGAATTCCTTCATCTGCTCTAGGTTCAAACTTGCCAAGATTTTCATCATTATTTTTAATATAGCATTTGCTTCCAAAAATTTTGAAATGTTTTACCGAAGGAGTCTCACCATACCAGAGCTCATGAGGAGTTTGAGTGTTGTTCACCCGGATATTTGTCTTATTGAGAATAACAACTGCAGCAAATGCGGCTTCACCATAGAAGTTTGCGGGAGTTCCATACTCATCTAGCATAGCATGAGCCATTTGTTGAACCGTTCTATTCATCCTTTCCACTACTCCATTTTGCTGAGGAGTCCTAGCTGTAGAGAATTCCCTTCTTATTCAATGTTCTTCACAAAAGTCAAAAAATTCATTTGAGGTAAACTCCCCACCTCTATCAGACCTGAGGCATTTGATTCTGTGATCTGATTCGTTCTCCACCAAGGCTTTGAATGATTTGAACTTTTCAAAAGCTTCGTCTTTGTGCTTCATAAGTCCTATCCAACACATCCTGGAAAAGTCGTTAATGAATAATATGAAATATTCTTCTCCTCACAGTGACCTTTTCCTAGATGGACCACATACATCAGTATGAACAAGTTTAATTGGTCTGCTAGCTGATCCTTCCTTCTCAGGGAAGTTGGTTCTAGTTTGCTTACCAAACTGACATGATTTGCATATTGTATTGTCTGGGATTTTGATGTCCGGAAGACCACAAACTGCTTGGTATTTGCATGCTTTCCTTATTTGTGGGAAGCTTAGATGCCCCAATCTTCTGTGCCGTAGCCAGTGTTTGTCATTCTTACTTAGATAGCATTGATGTTGTCCTTCTTTGAATATGTATAAATTATTTGGAGTTCTTATGCCTTTTATCACTGTTTTTCCTATATCAAGATCACGAACACTACATCCATTTGATCAAAATATTACCTTCGTTCCTTGATCACACATCTGATTGACACTCAATAAATTATGCTTTAACCCATCAACATACATAACATTTCCAGCTTTGACCTTTTCTTTTAACTGAACAGAACCTTTACCTTTTATGAGAGCAGGGGTGTCATTTCCAAAAGAGACCTTCTTCTCCTTCTCTAAGGCACTATATGACTAAAGTTTTTCCTTATCACCCATCATGCGTTTCAAGCAGCCACTGTCGATGTACCATTGATTTTCTTGCCCTTCCGCATATAAAGCTATACCACATCTCTCTAGTTATGGTTCCTTCATTCTCCATGTTTTGACACTTGAGGCTTGCTCCTTCTGAGTTGTCTACCGAAACCTGCTCCTGCATTCAGAATCTTCATGACCGAAGTTGTTACAAATAGAGCATTCTATTTCATTTTCAAGAGCAGAAAAGTTATTGTAGGTTCTTTTCACGATCCCAGTCATACTCCTTTGTTTTTGAGCTTCTCTAGTCATGATTGTCTTATAGGCAACACATTGAGCTGCTTTGTGGCAAAAGTTATGACAAGAGAAACATTGGCCATTGAAGAAACTCCTGTGATTATCAAATCTACCAGCCAAATGATTGTAGTTTCTATTGACATCCATTCTTGAGGCAAATTGAGAAGGTTTTACCTGAGGCTGGTTGTAGCTTCTGTTTGTCCTTAAGGTAGATTGCCCCCAATTTACCTGATAGTCTTTGTTCATTCTTGAGGTAGATTGTCCCTGATTTCCCTGATGATTTATATTAGGCCTTTGCTCGCTCCTCCTTGCTGCATCAAGATAACTTTTGGAGGTGGATGCTTGAGATGCTTCTTCATTATATCCTAGACCTGTCTTGATTAGTGGAGAACACTGCACATTGATAATCTCATCCAGAGTTTTAGATCCTTTAACAAATCTAAGATTGAGAGCTTTTGTTTTCTCAATCTCTTTTCTAAGACCAACAATTTCACATTCTAACTTTTCATGAAGTTTTTCTTTTCAGCCAGTTGGAATTGCAAAGTATCAATAATCATATTTTTCTCTTCTAAACAAATTTTGAGTTTAGAAATCTCTTCATACAGACCTTCTTCATCTATAGCATCCATGAAATCATCATCTTCAAAGGCCATTAAAAGTCTATAATTATTACCTTGTTCATCTTCATCACTATTTGAAAGTCCATCACTCTCTTCATGAGTGTAATTGCTTTTCTTATTTACATTCTGTTTCTTGTTCCATCTGATAGGTTCCTTACCTTTATCAAGCTTATCTTTATGAGGACACTTTGCAGCATAGTGACCGACTCCTCCACAAGCAAAGCATTTGAAAGGTAACTTACCTCTGAATCTTCCAGCACCCCGTTGAAGATTCTTGAAAAAATTTGATTCTTCGTCTTCTTCTGATATATGTCCTGACTCATAGTAATCTCCTTTGCAGAAAGCCTTGATTGGAGCTTCTCTTCTGTCTAATGGTCCTCCTTTCCTCATTTCATAAGCAGTCAGAATTCCGTGCAGCTGTGACATGGTAAGGTTTCGTAGATTCTCTTTTTCTTCTATTGCAGAAACTTTAGATTCAAACCTAGGGGACAAAGATCTTAGAACCTTTTCAACCACAACAGTGTCTTTTATTTCTTCACCCAAGTTTTTCATACAATTAACAATCTTATCTACATGAAGGAAATAGTTAGCCACACTTTCATCATTGTGCATTCTAAGATTTTCATATTGAATTCTGAGGGTTTTAAGTTTTTCTCGTTTTACCTGTTCATCTCCTTCATAGCTCAGAACAATCTTGTCCCATATTTCTTTTGCGGATTTATACTGCATAACTTTGACAAATTCTGATTGAGATAGACATCCCAATAGAGTATTGACAGCCTTTTCATTTGTTTCATATTGCTTCTTGCCAGCCGAATCTGTAGGATTTGTGGATGGAAAAGTGTACCCTGTATCTATGATATCCCAGACTTCTGTACCAAGAGATTGAATATATGCTATGATTCTTACCTTCCAATAGATGAAGTTAGTCCCATCAAAAATTGGTGGCCTGATCGATGCTTCTCTCTCGTAGTTTCTCATGATGATGGATCTTCCTTCAAGCGATCAAGCTTCTTCAGAAGGACCTGCTCTGATACCAATTGTTGGAAATAACACTGAGAGGGGGGGTGAATCAGTATTATTAAATTATTTTCACTATACTTTCCAGCTTTATAATTCAATTTATTCTTGAGATTTTGACCATTAATTTGTATGTCAGTACCATATAATAATGAACAAGAACAAGAAAAACAGATAGTCACACCAAAAAACACCAGATATAAGGTGGAAACCCAATGTGGGTGAAAACCACCTGCTGCAATATGTCTCTATATTCTTTCAATTAGAAACTTCTTTTTACAATGATTTTATACTGGTGTAGTCCTTTACCGGTACGCACGCTGCAACCTGCAGAGAGCTACAATCCTCTCTCGTTTTCCAGACTCTCCTGGAAGGGAGCTACAACCCCCTTAGCTCTTGTACTAGATGAGCTACTAGTACGTAGGTGTTGACCTACTTCTTTTCTTCCAGGGACCACGTTTCATAAATTTTCAGACTGGATCCATGAGCATCAAATAATCATCAAGTACATGTGAATCAACCAATCTCCTTTTACAATCAACTAATGAATCAACCAATAGCTTCCCAGAATGCAGTAACCAAAAAAGCAGTACCAGTAATCTAAACCCAGAATACTGCAGCAATAGACAAAAGGCAGCCAACAAATATTTCAAGAAAAGTCCGTAACTTCATCAATAGAAACTTGTGAATATCCGCACTTCTGCTGTGTCTAGTCTGCGCAGCTCCGCACCTGCTGTGTGTATTGGACTGAGCACCTCCGCACCTGCACCGTTTACTGAACTACGAACCTCTGCACCTGCACCGTCTACTGGGCTGCGGACCTCCACAGCGGCACCATCTACTGAACTGCGGACCTCCGCACCTGCGCCGTCTACTGGGTTGCAGACCTCTGCACCTGCGCAATCTACTAGGCTGCGCACCTCTGCACCTGCGTCGTCTACTGGGTTGCGGACCTCCGCACCTGCGCCATCTGCTGGACTGCGCACCTTCGCACCTGAGCCGTATCTCGCCTGCGGACCTCCAGATATAAACACTTTATCAGTCCTCAATTGTACCCCAGACTATCAGATCCACAGATCTGATCATGCGCCAAAGAGATCACGACCCCTCAATTGATCAGCCTTCTCATGCTCAGGTTTAATTTTATCTCATCAACCGATTACAAGTATTTCAGATCTTGTTCCTCTTAAGATATTCAACACATGAGTACCTAGCCAAATGATCTCCTTTCCTTTTTATAGGCAAGCCCTTACACAAACCATGGATCAAAACCATAAAAAGCCAATACAAGGGACCCAAAACCGGGGTTCAATATTTTAGATGCTATACCACGGAACAAAACCATAGGATCAAACACGTCGGACTAAATACCATGGATCAATCATAAAAATTCCCACGTGCGCGCGCTTCTCTGCATGAAAGTGAGTGAATTTGACGTCTGCACCTTTTGTTCGGAGCACTTGCGGGTATGTCCGCACTTTTTGTTCGGGGCACCTGCAGGTCCGCAGCTTTTGGTAGGCGCACCTGTGGGTATCTCATTTTCTATTATTTTGAGAGCTTGAATAGTGATTTGCCACTTGAGTGAGTTGCCATCAAGGACAACACCTGTGCCATAGCACCAAACCTGAGTCATAATGCCAACAATTTTTGCACCAGGAAAGGTGTCCAATTCGTGAACTGGAAAACATTAAATTATGGCACAATTTTAGCCGTTATTTCCCTGTTATGTTGTACTGTTCACCCACTCATCAAGAATGGCCTGACTGAATAGTCAAACCCTAGCATGGCCCACTAAAATGTGCTTAGTCATGTAGAGCACTTGATTAATCTCAATGGCATTGTCGAGCATCATTGAATTTGAACTAGGGAGATGTTTGATAGAAGGACGGGGTTTCTTTTGGAGACCCTAGAAGGCGCAGGAGGAGGGGAGAGGGGAGGGGATTGAGGAGATTGGAAGGGGAGGAGCAGATCCTTTTTCAACACCAAGGGAGAGGGGGGGAGCCGCTTGAAGGAGAACGAGATTGTAGGAGGCGGAGGGAAAAGAGAATGAAGAGTGAATCGAAAGAAAGGAAGCTAGAAGACAAATGGGGTCCATGAAGGTTGGAGAGGAGAGATCAGCATTTCCTTGTGAGATAGGTTCCCTCAACGAAAAATGGAGGGCTTGCTAAAACCCTAAAACAAGCAAGGATGGGGGGAGGGGAGGAAAATTAGCAAGCAGATGGGGGAGCGGCTCAGAATTAGAGGGGAATAAAGCAAGGAGAGAGCCAGGAGAAAAAAAGGGATGATAGTGTGACGTCTAGCTCGAATAGAGTAGTAGTTGGCTTTATCTGGAAATAGACCATATCAAGAAACTACATGCAAAACTGGAGAGGCCAAGAGATACCCAAAATTAGTTTTCTAGGGGAAATCCTTTTTCTTGCGAGAATTTCTAGAAGTAAACTGCACCTTCATTTTGATAGGACAAAGAGGAATATTCGAACGTACTAAGAGAGGAAGCATTAAATGAAACAGAGAAATGATCCTCCTATTGACGGTGTTGGACCCGCCAACATGTCAAGGGGATCTCCCTAGTAATAAGTCCCAAACAGACCTCAGACCGTTTGGTGTAGGATGTTGGCTGCTCGAATTGTTTATTAATTAAACAGTCGAGTACCACATTAAATTGTCAACCCGGGAAAGTCCTTTTGTTTCAAAGGTGACCTCGTACTGTATGCACTTAATTCTAAAAGCATTAAAGGCTGTAGCATAAACAAATCTACTTTCTATCAAACCCTTACTCTGTGTTACAGCAGTTATGATCTATTGCAGAAATGAATTGAAAACAGTTAACTAAAGGTAATAAATCTGCAAAAAGAAATGATGGTTGTCTTGTAACAGAGGATCAGGACCCTATCCTCAGGGTAAGGATGTTCAGCACCTGCCCCTGTGACCAAATTTCCAATGCACACTGCAAATCCTAATCACCGGTGACACACTCTTTTACAGCGCCAATTGATTAAGAAAACAGAGTATCAGCAAAGGAAAAATATAAGAAGTAATGCTAGAGATACACAGAAATCACACACACATTCAACAGAAAAGAAATGGGTGAATCTTGTGAAGAAGGTGGACCCTGTCCCTCTCACAAGATTCCCCGGGACACAGATGCTAAGTTAAAATGCTCAGAACAGTGCTTTATTCATCTGCCAAAATGTCAAATTACAATAAGGATTCAGACTTGCTCTGCACTACAATACTCCTGTTACAACTTGTTTCCCCCCTTTCTAATGTAGATGTCTCCTCTTTATAGAGGAGACATCTATTACAATAGATTGTCATTACTCATTTAGTTGACCCTTTTGTACAAAAATAGGAAATCAATTCCTGTTACAGTGTGCTATTACAATAGTGTGTAACTTTGTCATCCTTCGTTAATCGGATCCTTTTACTGTTGCAAAGCTGGTAAACCTCAACCGTCTCTTTGAGATCCTCGTACTGTCCTTGGCTGTTTCACCATTGTTGCCGATTTGGTAAATCTCAACTGTTCCCTTGAAGTTCTCGTGCTGCTCCCGGTGTTCCAACATCTGCGACTGTGTTTTGCCAATTTTGGACAGTGGCTGATCATGCTCTATCAGCATCTGCAACGTCTAGTTCTGGCAACTTCAGACAGTTACTGCACCTGCTAGGCAATTGCTATTTCTGATGTTTCAATCATTGCAAAATGTGGTTTTACCCACTTTAGTCAGTTGTTGTTTTCGGTATTGCAGCAACTGCACAGTTGCTGTTTCTGGTGTTTCAGCAACTATGAATTATAATTCTGCAGACTTTGAACAGTTTCAACAATTGTCAGCGACTTAGTCAACTTTCAAAGATTAATTATAAAGATAACATGAATATGTGTTGAATAATTAAACATATAGCAATGAGGAGAGTTACTTCATACCTTTGGAATAATTAGGTCAAAATGTTATCAAGGCTTTCAACTTATGGGCTAAAGAGGGTAACATAATGAAAAAATACAAGGTCAAAAGTAGACAATATGGAGTCCTAACATCCCCCCCAACTGAAAGGGTTGCATGTCCCCATGCAATGTTTAATCTGAATCGGAGTCGAAATACTGGGATGAAGAGTGTAAGTTGCTGATACAGTAGCTAAAGAAGGTGTTGTCCGACCTATTTCTGAACCCATAGACACTCTGTAATTGCTGCCATACTGCCACCTCCTCCTTTTTGGTCAGTTTATAATGAGCCTTATATTGCTGACCAGGTAACCACAAGAGCGGGAAATGAAAACAGTACCCAATCCACTTTTCAACACATTGTTCCATACATCTGACATAATAAGGTATGCGTGAAATTGCTACCGGAAGATTGAGGGGATTGTAAGGATGATATTCCTGTCTCTCTTTCGGACAATGTTCCCAAAATAAATTGTTTGCTTTGATGGCCAGAGCTCCCTTTGTTTTCACATAATGTTGGCAGTCCTGCAAGACTGCTGCTTGTAGTTGCCTCATGTGATCAACCATCCCTGGTTTACTCAGATTTTGTTGATGTTGTGCAATGAAGATGGCTGCATTCTGTGGTTCACTTCGAATCCAGAGAAGGCAGTTCTGCTCATTGTGTGTTGCTGACATAAAAGCATTTTTCCAAGTAAGTTGATTGGCTAGAAAAGAGATGAAGGCTCTTATTTGGATATCACCAACAATAGGGAGTATATTCATCACTCTATCTTCAGGCATGGCCTCATTGTGAAGATAGAGTTCACAGAGCAAGTTTTGATCATTATTTGGTGCTTCTGTGAATGTTTCAATAAATTGATCAGGTCTAGCAACTTGATAAGGTCTTCCATCTCTGATTGCCTTTATTTGTAAGAACGCTAAGCGTTCTCTCAAAAATGTTGCATAGTTAAAAGAGGGTTTTCTTGTAGCCAGTACCCTCTGGACCAAATCAAAGATATTGGACAGCCTAGCTTTTAATTTCCTATTTTTTTTGCGCTGAGCTCGAAACTGTTCAAGTGCATCCCAATTTTGTATGCATAGCTGAACCAGATTGACTTTTGCTGTTGGAATGCCTTCCCCTGTGAAAGATCATATTCTGTTCTCCATGTGTCCTTTAGTTCTTGAAAACTAGAGGTCTCAGTGTGAGCATTGCTGACACAGGGAGGTTCAATCTGTGTAAAGGCATCAGTAAAGGATTTCTGTTCTGTAATAGTTTGGGTAGGCCGGGGTGGTTTTATGTCCTCCTCTACAATTCTTGGAGAACCTTCTGGTTCTTGTGTAACAGCAGGTTGTTATGTTTCTTCTTTTGCCATTCTTGGAGAGCCTGCTGGTTCTTGTGTAACAACAGGTTGTTCTGTTTTAATTACAACAGGAGAGGTCTGTGAGCTGGCTCCAGTCATTGGAACTTCGACTATCTTGTATCCCGCTTGAGTGTAAAGCTCACCACACTCACTGCACATATATTCATTGTATTGACTCTTTTCGGCTGCAGATGCTACCCGTGCTAAGGTATGCAGATTGAATTCGTTTTGATAGGATTCTTTAACCATTATTATCTCCTGCTGATAATCCTTAATTTGAGACTTTAAAAACTCAATTTCTTCCTGCAGGGAGGCTAAGGTGGCCGGGGCTTGTGTAGCTGCAGATTCCAGTGGAGGAAGGGGTCGTTGTTCATCATCAATTTGATCATTGGCATCCCCAACAGGTGGTTCTTGTGTATCACCTGTTGGGTCAGTGGCTGGTTCTTGTGTATCAGCCACATGTAGGTCATTATCTTCTTGTTTCCCAACAGGTGGTTCTTGTGTAACACCTGTTGGGTCAGTGGCTGGTTCTTGTGTAACAGCCACATGCCCAATATCATCTTGGGTGTCTATTTTAGATTTTTCGGCAGTTGGTTCTTGTGTAGCAGCTGCCTCCTTTAAAGAAAATAATGTCACAAAATTGTCAACGCTCTGCATTTCAGCACCAGAGGGTGAGGAAGGTGAATGCTCAGGGCTAGTTAGAATGCGGGATTTTAAGATGATGGGTGGGGAACTAGGGATAATGGGTTCAGTTGCTACAGACGACCCTGTTCGTCGCCTTGGTAAGAAAACAGGAAAATCAGTGATTTTTCTCTTACCGCCACTTTCCTTTAAAATGGGAGAACTATCAGCAATAGCAGCTTCTTTAACTGAAGCCCTGGTTCTTCTTCTTTTTGGTGGGGTTACAATTTTCTGCTGCTTTTTCCTTTTGCGAAAGATGATGGGGGTATTATCATCGGAGTCATCAGTGGAAATATGAAGTACAGGGGTGGATGGTTGAGCTTCACTGGGGGATGGGGTCCTCTGCAGGGGTGTTTCTGCTGCTGATTTTTTATTTTCAGCCGCTTGTTGGGAAATTTCTTGGGATACTTGCTCTGATTGTTGGGGAATTTCCTCTGCTTGCTGAGGAATTTCTTCTATTTTCTGAAGAGGATTAATGAGGGGGGGTGGTTTAGAGCAAAGCCTCTATTTATCAGAAGTTGGGCTAAGCGATGGTGTTTCAGGGAAAGGAGCTGATGCTTTGCATTTACAGTATAACGTGACATATTTTTTAGACAACCCAATAGATAATAAGGCATGTTTATTAACTGATCATGCCTCAAATGATTTAACAAAACAAAGTCGTGTTGGTAAATTACCTGATAACGACCTTCGCATGTCAAATATTGCTTAACAATCTCCGCAACCTTTGGCCATGGTGGGAGCAGTGACCGAAATGCGACCCCTCTGCCTTTGGCTTCGACATGTTCGCCTGGTAGGAGAAAGTCTTGCTGCGCATTCAGAATAAGATGTTTTCTACTAAACCAGCACGTACCATTGGTTGGTAACCCGGAAACTTGGGCTATGGCTTCTTCTGTCACTGGAATTTGCACTCCCTGGACAATGGAAAATCATTCTCTTAAGTTGCATGCGAACTCCAGAACTTGCTGTGAGTTAAAATCTGGCAGTCTTCTGAAATACTCTACCCATCCTGCTTGAAGAAAGATTTGGTAGGCCTCTGGGTAGAGTTCTAGCAATGCTGTTGAGCCAGGTTCATGTGTAATCAGATTTCCCCCCATAGTTGTTGGTTCAGACAAAATACACAGTGTAGAGCCGAGTAGCCGAGGTCGAGACAGAGTAAACCGTTACAAATGAGGTTATGACACGGTAAGGTACAGTCGAGGTGACTTAGATACTACAGCGAGAACTAGGGACGACGGTGATTGACATGTTATGTCATAATTACGATTTTTTGGTAATCCCCCCAAAGCTACGGCTGAATGATCTGATTGGTAGTACAATGATTTCTGTAGTCGTATCAATGTCTCCACATTAACTATAATTTAATATCCACACTTAAACATGCGTACCTTTATATTTACCTTTAGTTGTTGCGCCATAAAGTCTTATCTTGTCTCTTGCTGGATCAATCATGATTAAAAAGGGTCTAAAAATATGAAAATACGGGCGGTTTTTATTACTGGTAGGAAGTAGTAGTGGAGAAATGTAATTATCAGGGTGCATGGCTGGTTCCTTTAATGAAGAATGATATGTTCCATCAGAATAATGGTTCATTTTTCGGGAACACAAATGAGGAAATTGGTACTCTTTAGTAAAAAAAATGAAAAAGATTGGTGTTAAGCGCTGGAATGTGGTGTTTCAGCAACGGGAAATGGTGTTGCAGCAACGGGGAGTGGTGTTGCAGCAACGGGGAGTGGTGTTGCAGCAACGGGAAATGGTGTTGCAGCAACAGGAAATGGTGTTGCAGCAACAGGAAGTGGTGTTGCAGCAATGGGAAATGGTGTTGCAGCAACGGGGAAATGGTGTTGCAGCAACAGGAAATGGTGTTGCAGCAACGTGAAAGGAATGATTTATGGTCTGAAAGATGTTCCCAAGTTGCAAAGTGATTCTTTTGGAATTTTTGTTCTCAGCCATCCTCCGAAACTAAGATCTGCAAAATAATTAATTGTAACATGGAAACCCTTGACAGGGATTATTAGTTAAGAAATATTACTCTAGAAATAAATAAACAAACAGAAATTTAAATGCATTTAGGGACAACAGATTCCCCCAAAAAGATATAGTGTATGTCTGTCATGCAAGTAGCTTTAAAATCCTCTTTAGAAATAGGCCGTTGATACAAACGGAGTCGATACCCATTCACTAATAATGGTGTCCTGCTATCATCAATCATTAGGAGTCTGACTGTTCCATTTGGAAAAACAGCATCTACTTCATAAGGTCCTAGCCACCTTGTTCTTAATTTCCCTTGAAAATTTTCAAAACGGGAGTCATACAGTAAGGCCCAATTACCTTTTTGGAATTGCTTGTGCTTAATAGTTTTGTCATGCCACATAGTTCTTTGCTGTTGTATCACGGTTGTTTGATGGATGGCATCCAACCTTTTTTCATCCAATTCCTGAAGCTGTTGCAACCTAGCTGTTTGTGCATCAGTCAAATCAAGGTTAACAGCTAAAGCAGTCCTTAAGGTTTTGATCTCAAATTCCACAGGAAAAACAACATTTTTACCATAGACTAATTCATAAGGTGAAAAACCCATAGTGTTCCTCCAAGTAGTTCTGTAAGCCCATAATGCTTCAGGGAACTTTTGAAACCAGTCCCTTCTATTCTCCTTGACTGTCTTTGTTAAAATGGCTTCTATGACTTTATTTGTACTTTCCACTTGCCCATTTGCTTGGGGGTGATAAGGTGTAGTCATCTTATGCTTAATGTGATATTTCTGGAGCATATCTTTGAAGCCATGAGAATTAAAAGGAGGTCCTCCATCTGTGACTAGTTCTCTAGGCAAACCAAACCTAACAAAGATTTCTTCAAATAGAAAAGTTAACACTGATTCTTCATTAGCTTTGATAAGTGCCTTAGCTTCTACCCACTTAGTCATATAATCTGTGCAAACCAGTATATAAACTCTTTGATTGGATGGAGGATTGATGGGACCTATAAAATCTAGCGCCCATCTTTCAAAAGGTTCAAGTATTACCTGGGGGTTAAGTGGCATTTCATCCCTGTGATTAGGCTAGCCCATTCTCTGACAGCTATCACAGGCCCTAACATATTTCTTTGCATCCTTAAAAAGTGAGGGCCAATAGTAACCCATTCTAAGGACTTTGTGTGTTGTTCTTTTATCTGCAAAATGCCCTCCACAAGGGCCATCGTGGCAAGCCTTCAATATATCATAAACTTCATCTTCTCTGATGCATCTTCGAATTTCCTGATCGATTCCTGTGTGAAATAGACACCCACTTATCCAGCTGTACCTAGCACTTTGCTGAACGATCTTTCTTTTCTCTCTGTGTGATAGGTGTGATGGTAGTTTTCCTGCAACTAAGTAATTGGCAATGTCTGCATACCAAGGTGAGTGAGCAGATACTGCAAATAAATATTCATCAAGAAAAGAATCATCTACTGGAACATTTTCATCAGTTTTTAACCGAGAAAGAAAATCAGCAACTACATTTTCTTTACTTGGTCGATCTATAATTGTGATATCAAATTCTTGTAATAATAATAACCATCTAGTAACTCGAGCATTTGTAACTGATTTGTTCATTAAATATTTAATGGCCGAGTGATCAGTATGCATAAAAGTAGTGTAACCAGTAATATAATGTTGAAACTTGTTAATAGCATAAATGACTGCTAAAAATTCTTTCTCGGTGACTGTATAATTAAGTTCAGCAGGGGTCATATTTTTACTAATAAAATAGATAGCATAGGGGAGATTGTTTTCTTCTTGACCCAAGACAGCTCCTATTGCAGTGTCCGAAGCATCAGAGGATATATGAAAAGGGAGTGCCCAATCAGGTCCTCTTAAAATAGGAGTTGTAGACAATTGATGTTTAAGTTCATTAAATGCTTTTTGACAACCATCAGTCCACTTAAATTCAGCATTTTTCATAAGTAACACAAACAAAGGAGAAGCTATTTTAGAAAAATCCTTGATAAATCTTCTATAATATCGAGCATGTCCTAAAAAACTTCTTACATCAGTTTGTGTTTTTGGGATAAGCAGAGTCTGAATTACTTGTGCCTTAGCTGGATCAACTTGAATTCCTAGGAATGAAATGAAGTGTCCCAAAACAATACCTTGATTCATCATCATATGACATTTTTCAGTACTTAAGGCAAGATGTGCTTCTATACACCGTTTAAGTACTTTTTCAAGATTTTGTAAGGCATCTTCAAAAGTCACACCATAAGGAGTAAAGTCATCCATAAATATTTCTAAGGAATCATTAAGCATATCAGAAAAAATTCCTATCACTGCCCTTTGAAATGTTGCTGGGGCATTACATAGTCCAAATGGAAGAACTTTATAGGCAAAAGTTCCCCATGGACTAGTAAAAGTGGTCTTGTCTTGATCTTGGGGTGCAATCTTGATCTGATTATAACCACTAAACCCGTCCAAAAAGGAAAAGAATCTCTTACCTGCCAAATTATCTAGCACCTGATCAATAAATGGTAAGGGAAAATGATCTTTCTGGGTAGCCTTATTCAGAGCTCTATAGTCCACACACACTCTCCATTTTCCATTTTTCTTAGGTACTATCACTAATGGTGAAACCCATTCACTATCAGATATAGGATATATGAATCCTGCATTCAACAGTTTTTGAAGTTCTTCTTTCACAATTTCCCTTAAATTGGGATTCATTCGTCGTTGGGGTTGGCAGACTGGGCGGGATCCTTCTTTAATATAAATTCGGTGAGTACATAATTCAGAAGAAATTCCCTTCATATCTGTGTAATCCCATGCAAATGCTTGTTTATTTTCGTGGAGTAACTTCATTAATTGTTGTGTTTCAGCATCTGTTAAGTTAGGGTTTATATTTAATGTTTTGCCAGGCTCGATTTCAACTGCTATACTTTTGGAGGGGGTGTCAGCTGATGTCTGAGATAAGTCTTCAGTTTTAAGATTCTGCTGTGATTCAGATTCCAAGATTGAAGTCAAGTGATCATGTATTTTAGAGTTAACCGAAGAAGGTTCAGAAATAAAACTACTAATTAATTCATCTTCGGTTGAATCTTTAAAAGTTAGGGCTTGTCCGACAGTCAAAATGGGTTGAGTCTCATCATCCTCATAATCTAACCATATTGAATTATCATTGTTAATCATAGGTGTGGCATGAGGGTACAGAGTAAGCTACTTGGTTTCAGATCCATTAGAAATTGTCATTGAACCTGACCTACAGCTAATGAAGGCATCTGCTGTAGCCAGCCAAGGCCTCCCTAAAATCAATGGATGACCCCCCAACTTATTTTTGGTCTGTAACACCACAAAATCAGCTGGGTAGTTCCAAGATTCGACTGAAATTATCAGGTCTTCAATGACTCCTTCAGGTTTGATTATAGAGCGGTCAGCCAGCGCTAGAATGGTTGGGGTTTCCCTAATAAAAAATTTTAACTGCAATAATTGTGTTGTTTCAAGTGTCATGATGTTTATTGCAGCACTGAGATCTACCAGAACTCTAGAAACAAAGGTTTTACCAACCTGAACTGTAACTGTAGGGTGACCAGGGTCACCATATTTTACAGGGGGGTTTTTTTCTGACATTAGAGCAGCTAGATCACCCATCACATGAACTGTGAGGGGGTCCTTAGCTTTTCTTCCAGGTTTCTTAATACAAATATCTCTAACAGTTCTAGCATAAATCGGTACATCTCTTAGTGCTTGTAAAAGTGGAATTTTAACATATAAATTCTGCAGTTCTCCTAACAAATTAAAAGCAGGTGGCTCAAGTGTTTTGGTAAGAGCCAAACGTTCAGGGAATGGTGGCTCTGCTGCTTCAGCAGTCTTTTTAGAGGATGTTTCAACTGTTTCAGCATTATTATTAGAGGATGATCCAACTGTTTCAGCATTAGATGACTTTTCTTTTCCGATTTCTTCTTTATCAAAATCAGAAGTGATGTCATCAATAATGGGTTCAAGTATTCTTCCTGAGCATAAATGAATGTCATTGCATTGCAGAGGGGAAACTAGTCGGTTTTGAACATCAATTACTTGCAGAGCTTTATTATTATTCGGGTTGGGGTTGGGGTGTACAGGCATCTGAGGTCTTGTTGTCTGATTATTAGGTGGGGCATTTGATGGTAAGGAGAGAGATTGTTGATACTGAGGTAATTGGTTTGGAAATGGGATCTGTGGAGCTGTCCAATTCGGGTTCCATTGATAGGGTTGCTGTAAAGCCCAGGGATTCCACATTGTAGGGTCAACAAAAGGAGGATTCGGTTGCTGCATGGGTGGGAAATTCATTTGATTAAAGGGTGGGTACTGCATTTGATTGAAGGTTGGGTAATTTGCTTGAAAAGGAGGATGATTATTCCAACGATTAAATGGCATGTTAGAATTCATACCTTGCCCTCATGGTTGCCATTGCATTCTTTGTGTGAGGAGGTACACTGCTTCAGCTTCTTCTTCAGTTGGCTGCAGTGCTGCTTTTATTCCTGGCAGAGAAGGGCACTGTTGGGTCTCATGGTCCTTTTCACAGATAGTGCAAATTGGTACTTTGTCCAGGGGACATTCCCTTAGTGGGTGTTTCTCCCTGCATCTAGAGCAGAAAATAGCCAGGGCGGCTTCTACTTCTGCCTGCTTCTTTTTTACCTGCAAGGTATCAATTTGTGAAGCAAAAGAGCTTAACATTTCAGTTTGAAATTCTTCAAGTAAGTTACCTATTTCGGCCCATGTTGCTACTCCACTTACTGATTTCTAGACTCTTGAGTATGTACTGTCTTTGCTCTTTGGTCTACTTGCTGCTCCTCTTGAACATATTTTGCAGAGATTGATAATCTCGTCATAGGATTCCTTAGATATGTCTCCTTTTCCAAGCATGTTTAACATATCTAAACAATCATCTCGTACCCCTCTTAGTAGTATTGACTTGAGAATATACTTACTCATATCAGGATGATCAGATCGCTGTAAGTTATATTGTAGCCTTTCCACGAAGTCTTCTAGACTTTCGTCCTCTTTCTGAGTCATCTTGAATAACTCCTCCTTTCTTTCTCTTGTTCGACAATAATATTGGTATTTAGCCAAAAATTTCTCCTTCATCTGGTCCCATGTTGTAATCACATGAGCTCCCAGGCTCGTGAACCATCTTAATGCATTCCCTTTTAATGTAGCTGGAAACAACTTTAATTCCTGAGCAGAATTAACATAGTCATAGCTTCTACACAGTATATCAAATTCAAAAAGAAATTCGTCAGGATCTTCTGTGGATAACCCATGGAAATTGGGTAATGCTGAAAGTGGGATATTCTTCATAGGGGTTGCTCCTCTGGGGAGATCTCCAATGGGGAATTCCAGGGTGGAGAGAGAATTTTCTCCCCTTCCCTCTATTCTGCATCCTCCACCGAAAAGTCCTTCATTGTTATCCTCCATTGGTTGTTTTCCTGATGCGCTTGCCCGGTCTTCAGAATTTTCTGTTGGGATTTCGATGTCCTGCACTGGTTCCTCCACCTTAACTTCTTCTACTGGTCGTTTGTCCGGTTCCTCAGTATATTCTGATGGTTCTATAACCCTCTCTAGCCCCACTACTTCCTCTGTCTGAAAATCTGTCTGGGAAGAGTGTTGGGTCTGTGGCCTCCGAGAGCTTAACCTCTGGGATGTCTCAGCTTTTGAAATAATATCGTCAATAAAAGTTTTTCTTCCTCCTCCTTTGCCTTTGCCGCCTGAATGGTTAACCTTCTTGCGTCCTCTCATGCATCCTGCCTTTCTAAAGAAAGAAAAAAATGTTAATACCTTTAAAATCTTCAGTCGCCTTCCCCGGCAACGGCGCCAAAATGTTGGCTGCTCGAATTGTTTATTAATTAAACAGTCGAGTACCACATTAAATTGTCAACCCAGGAAAGTCCTTTTGTTTCAAAGGTGACCTCGTACTGTATGCACTTAATTCTAAAAGCATTAAAGGCTGTAGTATAAACAAATCTACTTTCTATCAAATCCTTACTCTGTGTTATAGCAGTTATGATCTATTGCAGAAATGAAATGAAAACAGTTAACTAAAGGTAACAAATCTGCAAAAAGAAATGATGGTTGTCTTGTAATAGAGGATCAGGACCCTATCCTCAGGGTAAGGATGTTCAGCACCTGCCCCTGTGACCAAATTTCCAATGCACACTGCAAATCCTAATCACCGGTGACACACTCTTTTACAACGCCAATTGATTAAGAAAGCAGAGTATCAACAAAGGAAAAATATCAGAAGCAATGCTAGAGATACACAGAAATCACACACACACTCCACAGAAAAGAAATGGGTGAATCTTGTGAAGAAGGTGGGCCCTATCCCTCTCACAAGATTCCCCGGGACACAGATGCTAAGTTAAAATGCTCAGAACAGTGCTTTATTCATCTGCCAAAATGTCAAATTACAATAAGGATTCAGACTTGCTCTGCACTACAATACTCCTGTTACAACTTGTTCTCCCCCCTTTCTAATGTAGATACAATAGATTGTCATTACTCATTTAATTGACCCTTTTTTACAAAAATAGGAAATCAATTCTTGTTAGAGCATGCTGTTACAACAGTGTGTAACTTTGTCATCCTTCGTTAATCGGATCCTTTTGCTGTTGCAAAGCTAGTAAACCTCAACCGTCTCTTTGAGATCCTCGTACTGTCCTTGGTTGTTTCACCATTGTTGCCGATTTGGTAAATCTCAACTGTTCCCTTGAATTTCTCGTGTTGCTCCCGGTGTTTCAACATCTGCGACTGTGTTTTGCCAATTTTGGACAGTGGCTGATCATGCTCTGTCAGCATCTGCAACGTCTAGTTGTAGCAGCTTCAGACATTTACTGCACCTGCTAGGCAATTGTTGTTTCTGATGTTTCAGTCATTGCAAAATGCGGTTTTACCCGCTTTAGTCAGTTGTTGTTTCTGGTATTGCAGCAACTGCACAGTTGTTGTTTCTGGTGTTTCAGCAACTGTGAATTATAATTCTGCAGACTTTGAACAGTTTCAACAATTGTCAGCGACTTAGTCAACTTCAAAGATTAATTATAAAGAGAACATGAATATGTGTTGAATAATTAAACATATAGCAATGAGGAGAGTTACTTCATACCTTTGGAATAATTAGGTCAAAATGTTATCAAGGCTTTCAACTTATGGGCTAAAGAGGGTAACATAATGACAAAATACAAGGTCAAAAGTAGACAATATGGAGTCCTAACATAGGATTCCCAGCAGTGGGTCGTAAGGTAATGCCTTGACCGCGATGTCACACAGAGGCAAGTAAGATAACTCTGTCAGTAGCAAGGGTGTGACTACTGCAGTGAGTCAAGGAAGGTGAATGAGAGGTTCTAACACATAGGGGGTGAGATGAGTGCACCCCTTAGCAACCTGTAGCAGTACTCAGCTGAGAAGGGAACACATGAGCGAAGATGCATCACAAGCTAGAAAGAAGATTAGTTGACAATCCAAAGTGATGGTTAAACCAACAGCACATCTGCAACAAGATTCATATAATCGCATACGAAGTAGTTCATACACAAATACGTAAGTTAAACAACATATATTGCTAAGAAACCAGAGCAGTCCAACTACAATAACAACATATGCATGAAAATGTGTTGGCTCTTATTATATAAAGAAGTGTAAGTCCCAATCATACAATACATCCATGTAAACCTACTAGCCCCAACAGTGAAGCATTACAGCCACATCCACCTGCTCCTCCAAAGATATGTACTAGCTCCGTGTAGTGGAGAAGCCAAGGCGCGTTACAATACTGTCCAAGATTTCTTCAAGATAGTCTTAACAGAAGCTTGGCTGACCAAAATCCCTTACAATGAGTTATGAGGGACTATTTATAGCAAAGGGTGGGGTGACCCTTGACATTCCCCTTTGTGACAGTTCAACTACCCTCATGACTCTTCACCTACTCTATGGTTGTTACATCCAACTATTAACACTTGACTTACAATTGACATGACTCAACATTACAATGCACATGTACTCATGTGAGACAAAATGACTTGAGCAAGCCATGCAAGACATCACTGACACTCGGTCCATTGTGATGAGACCAACTCTTTGACATGCTTGTGATGGTGAAGGTGGTGAGATGATGCCAAGCATGGCCGTTTATGATGGTGTGCATACACCCCATGGTGACATCGTGCTAAAGCTAACTCTTGCCTCTGTTGTATTCGGTGCATTGGTCCAGTTCCTTCATCCAACACATCTGCTTGTGCATGGTCTTCTTGGGTGCGGCTGAACCGGCACACACTGATGCATAGTATCTGTGTTGATCTTCAAGTGTGTGTTGGTGGTCATGCGCATCAACTTGCCAAAGTACATGTTCAACTCCAGTTGGACTTGCTTCTTGTCTTCGCCTTGGTGAGTGTGCTGAATAGGTTGGATTGCATGCGTGCGCATAATGACATGTATGTTGTTGAATCCCTTTCATGTGATCAACAACACTGCTCACCATGTTTGTTCCATGCCAGCTGCTGGGATGGATCTTTAACTTGTACAGGTGCAGTTTCATCCGTGACTGCATGTTGTGCCCACTGATGTTCCTGTTCTTACTGCAACTCATTCGTTTGTTTGTGCAGCTTCATGCTCTTCCTTGAGTTGTTTCTTCAGCACATGCAACTCCTTCTTTTTTCCATTTTCTGTCTTCGTGCAATATTGATGTCGCGTTGTCACCTCATAGCCTAAGTCTGCAAAATTGTTACATTATCGATGGATCTGCTTGATCTTGCAACTTTATTTTGCCTCTGTGTTGTCAACAACCTTCCTCTTGCATTCATGCATTAGCTATGTTCGCTGCATTTGTTGTATTCACTGCATTCAGTATGCTTCCTTCACCTGTTGTCCATGATGTTGCTTGTTGTGATACCTTGATGTTCTTATCTACGAACAACTTGATATATTTGTGAGTAGGCAAGCTCATAGTCATTTGATCAACTGCATCTCCAAGTGCGCTCTGAACAGTGTCTTTGACTCTAATCTCTTTGAAACCCTTGTACCTGCACTACTGAGAGGCAGATGAACACTTGCAATTCCTAGAGACATGGAAACACTCATGGCAAGCAACCTATTAGACTAAAACCAAAATGAGCTTGAGAACTGACTTGCAACATACCTGTGTGACTGATCATGAAGGTTGCGCAATTTCAGCCGAGAGGTCGGGAGACTGACCGCTAAGACTATGCAAGGCATAGTCTAGGTAGTTGGGAAACTGACTGACTGCTAGAACTACACAATGCATAGTCCAGTTTGGCTACTAACTGCTAGAATTGGGCAATGCGCAATCTTAGTTGGCAATGGTTGCAGGCTCAGTGACTGCATTGCGCAATTTTTTGGGTCAGCAGTTAGTGTCCCTCAGGATTATGCAAAGTAGGCCTACGGAATAGTCGCTGGGAAGAAATGTGCATTTATGGAGAGGAAGGAAGAGCCTTCCCTCTCAAGATTGCGCAATGCTGTCTTGGTGAGGCAAAGTTCGGGCTAAGGCTGTCTAGACTCGCCGACAGGCAACTGAAAGTGAATGTGAGTGAGAATACATGGTGATGCTAAGTGTAAGCATAATTGATTGATCATGCATGCAAATGGAAAATGAAAAATTCAGAAAATGGAACAACATGCATGTGGGTGAGGCGAGTCATCGAATCGGTGACCGTTCATGAAAAACAGTTTCATGCATGCGATAACAGTGAGATAGCAACGAAAACTAAAACAATGCTAGGACAAGCTAATATACATGTAAACGATAGCAAGCGCTCACTAAAATCAAGGAAACAGTACTCACACAAGCGAAAACACCAAAAGTGACAAAAATGCAACACAAGGCATGGGAAGCAAGATTACCCCAAAACAACTAAGCTGAATGTGTCGAAAGCTCCTAGATGTGATGTGGGATGCTAGAGATGCAAGGTTGATGTGAGGAATGAGCTCTGCAATGTCCGATTTATGGGTTTTGATAACATCGAGGTTGTGACCCGCATGTCACAAATCTATGGAAAGCGACACTTGGTGGGAGGTTTCTGAAATGATCCTTGCATGTAACCTCCAACTGCTAAAAAAAGATCCCTGAAACAAGGGATGCCTTTGCATGCTACCTTGGGAGAAGGAGTCCATGCATGCAAGTCATTTTTGCTCAATCCCGAAAGGGAACCGGTCAACTCAGTTGCACATGCAAGAGACTGCTCTACTACTAGGAGAAAATGTGCATTTTTGGGCAAAGCAGCTAACTGCTGCCAATATTTGCACAAATTCTAGGCTGAGAAGCCCTGCTGGGGAAAATTGTGAAATTCCTGCTGGGAGTGTTGACCGGAAAATTTGCGCAATCTTGGATCCCAGTAGGCTGCCAGATAGGATTGCACAATTTCTAGAGGGAAGGCTGGTTGTCCTCCAAAAATGCAAAATTTTCTTGGGGAAGCTACTCTACCTGCAGCTGGACCAAGTCCGAGTGAACAGCTCATGAGGGGAAAGCATCAAGCTATGATTGATAGGTTGCCCTTAGCCAAGAAAAACACTAAATCTTTTGAACCTAATGAAGCAAGACAAGTTGCTATGAAGGTTGCAAGGGAGGCTCCAAAACGAAGCTAAGGAAAAATTTTGGCAGGTGGTTGTAGCTGCTACAAAACTTGGCAACACACTGGTAGAACTCCAACTCTCCGAATGGACCTTGTTCGTGAGAAGAAAGTCTAACACCTCTGGAAGTATTGCTTAGTTATCAGCTCCTCTTGGTTTCACACTAGCTTGATTGCAAGATGTAGCATTTGCCAAACTCTTGTTTGATTGACACACATTCCGAGCCAATTCAACAAAGTTGTTTTGATTGGGACTGAGGGGTATATTGATGCACAAGCAGTATAGTCGTCAAAGTCTTGGTTTCATCTCTAGTGTTGCTCCACTGCCAGCAGGCCTGGACAGTACCCCGATGGAGTCACATAAGAACACAAGCATGGCTCCACTGCCAGCGAACCTGGTCAGTACCCCGGCGGAGTTACTTGCATCACCTCTCTGCACAGGAAGCCTTTCTCTTCTTTCGCCTTATTCATTTTCATTTTTTTTCAAAATTTTTTCACTTTTTCATTTCTTTTATTTTCATCTTTGTAACTGTGCATGGAACTTATTCATTTTAGAGGTGGAAGAGGGATCCTGACTTATTGAGAGAAGAAGAGGTTGTTCTTGCATAGAAGTGGTTTATTATACCTCTGACGTGCCTATTAAGGTCTTCCCCCTCACCTTACTCTACTTGACTGAGCTGACAAGGGTTAACCCAAAAACAACCGACTAGAGTAGGTGACACTAGTTAGCGCGCAAGCTTTGTGTTTTCACCAAGGTTCACTTCGAATAGTATGTATTTTCCATCGATGTATCATGGAATGAAAGTAACAAGTTCTTCATATAGGGTGTGGATGATAGATAACCAAGTAGTGATAGCAGCACACAACCTCTTGTACTTTACCCATATTACTTCAAGAGTCATACATGGTTTCATGTGAAACTGTCCTACGAAAGGAAACAAGAAAACTAAAAAACAACAAAGCAAAGCAAGAGCAGAAGAAAAAATGAAAGCAAAGCAAGTAAGAAAACAAGCAAGGAGACAAATAGACAAACAAAGCAGGTAAGCAAACAAGCATGCAAGCAAACAACTCAAAAGCAGACACTACTCCTACTCTTAAGCTAACAATGCATGGGTCATCTCACGTGAAGTGATACTTTCAATGCAGCCACCAGCGCATTGGTTGACCCATTTTGGTGAAGGAAAGGTTCGCGAACAAGACAGTTGTGCGAACCAGCAAAAATTAAAGATGTGATAGTGAAGACAAACACACTTCGAGCTTACAAGTGACCATAGAACAAAAATGAGTGATAGTGCATGACATGCATTCTATGGTGCTGCCATGATGTTTTGCTACACTGCGTGGAGATGTTGAGTGTATGCATTCTCTTGACTGTGACATGCAAGTAAACGTGAGAAAAGTAGACCACTTGTGTTGTGCATGTGTGCTTTTTGTGTAAGATTCCTCCAATGCATGAGAGATGAAATTGTGTAGTTCGAGTGGAGGAAGTGAAATCAGGGTGTTTGGTTGATCTTTAGTGCAAAGCAGAGAGTGATGAGGAGCCTTGAGTGTTTCAACAATTTCCTGACCAGAAGTGAGACCAACCTTAGGACAGCAAGGACCTGACATAACTATCAACTCGATTTGAAATGCCTCAACAGTCTGGGGGGTTTCGACCTCATGGACAGATAGATCATCATAGACTAGTGTCTTGGATAGATTAACAATGGTTGAATCAACATTGTGATCGGATGAGGAAGTGAATAGATCATGACAACCAAGATCAGAAAATTCAGGACATTTTTCGGCATCCTCATGATTTGATGAATCGGGTAGAGGGGTAAATGAGAAGAAAATATGTTCACCCTCTGTGTTTTCAAGAAAGATAAATGACAGATTGAATGTATTTTCCAAGGAATATGTGTCCTATCCACACTGTAATGACAGACTCACATCCGAGGTGTCCTATGAATGATCAGAAGTAGAAGCATCTGAAAACGAGTTTTCACAGAGAAAATTAGCAGTGGCAGAATCACAAGGGATGTCAGGCTGAAGTAGATGAGGCGCCGTCGGAAGGGAGTCACCCTTCACCGTGGGCTCTTCTTTAGATTCCCACACACACTCATCATGAATGATGGCACAGGTTGGCTGCATAACACCAACTCCGTCGACAGCTTCATCCTCATTCACAGCAGGTGAGGAGTTCGGAATGGAAGAACACAAGACAGTACAATCCGGAGGATAATCAGAACGCAAGGACGAAGGTTGAGGGAACGAGTCCATGTGACAACTAGTAGACTTGCAAGCCAAATCTATGCAAATATCAAGAGCAGATGGGGTGGGAAGATGTGACAGTTCAATTGAGTTGTGTGTATGATATCCCACATCACTCCACAGTGGAGGAGTTGTTTGATGAAGTGAAGGTGGACAATCACTTGTGACAACAACTGTGCCTACCTGTGATTGCCAAGTGCCATCACCGAAGTGTGTTGAGCAGGGTTCAAATACGTGAAGAAGATACTCAAATCTCCCATCAAGAAATTCCCAATCAATATCATCTTCCGGGAATCAGCATGCAAGATTACAAAAGCGCGTGTAAAACTGTTCAACGGATTCATCGGGTGCTTTTCGTAATTTTAGAATTTCTTTGTTGAGTGCTTGACGGTCGAAGTGATTGAAAGCACAGTCTATCTCTGTGACCAGATGAGCAAGAGAATGAATGGATTTTTCGGGCAGCGTGGCACACCAGTGCATTGGGTGCCCTCGAAGTGTGTAGATGAAAAATGTGCAGGTCATGTATTCTTCAAAGAATCCATGTCTTTCGCATGAGCCTACAACACCGATCGTGTGCCTTACCAAGGCTATGTAGCCTCCACCATCAAATGTTTTATGAGACAAGTTATTCGATATCTTTTCAGAGATGATGAAATCGTTTCCATAAGACCTACATTCCGGAAGAGCAACTCGGTAGTTAGTCATGATAGATGTGTAGAGATTCAAAATATATGTGAGGACTCAGCTTATTATTTGTCCCTCCTTCTAGCGCCAAAATATTGACAGTGTTGGACCCGCCAACATGTCAAGGGGATCTCCTCGGTAAGAAGTCCCAATTAGACCTCAGACCGTTTGGTTTAGGAGTCCCAGCAATGGGTCATAAGGTAATGCCTTGACCGCGATGTCGCACAAAGGCAAGTAAGATAACTTTGTTAGTAGCAAGGATGTGACCGCTGCAGTGATTCAAGGAAGGTGAATGAGAGGTTCTAACACATAGGGGGTTTGATGAGTGCACCCTTTAGCAACATGTAGTAGTACTCAGCTGAGAAGGGAACACACGGGCGAAGATGCATCACAAGTTGAAAATTAGATCAGTCGATAATCCAAAGTGATGGTTAAACCAACATCACATCTGCAACCAGATTCATATAATCACATACGAAGCATTTCATACACAAATACGTACGTTAAACAACATATATTTCTAATCAACCGAAGCAATCCAACTACAATAACAACATATGCATGAAAATGTGTTGGCTCTTATTATATAAAGAAGTGTAAGTCCCAATCATACAATACATCCATGTAAACCTGTTAGCCCCAACAGTGAAGCATTACAGCCACATCCGCCTGCTCCTCCAAAGAGATGTACTAGCTCCGTGCAGTGGAGAAGCCAAGGCGCGTTACAATATTGTCCAATATTTCTTCAAGATAGTCTTAACAAAAGCTTGGTTGACCAAAAGCCCTTACAATGAGTTATGAGGGACTATTTATAGTAAAGGGTGGGGTGACCCTTTACATTCCCCTTTGTGACAGTTCAACTACCCTCATGACTCTTCACCTACTCTATGACTGTTACATCTAGCTATTGACACTTGACTTACAATTGAAATGACTCAACATTACAATGCACATGTACTCATGTGAGACAAAATGGCTTGAGCAGGCCATGCACGACATCACTGACACTCGGTCCGTCGTGATGAGACCAACTCTTTGACATGCATGTGATGGTGAAGGTGGTGAGATGATGACAATCTTGGTCGTTTGTGATGGTGTGCATACACCCCATGGTGACATCGTGCTAAAGCGAACTCTTGTCTCTGTTGTATTCGGTGCATTCGTTCGATTCCTTCATCCAACTCATTTGCTAACATGTGCATGGTCTTCTTGGGTGTGACTGAACTGGCACACACTGATGCATAATGTATGTGCTAATCTTCAAGTGTGTTTTGGTGGTCATGCGCATCAACTTGCGAAGTACATGTTCAGCGCTTGTTGGACTTGCTTCTTGTCTTCGCCTTGGTGAATGTGCTGAATGGGTTGGATTGCATGCGTGTGCACAATGACATGCATGCTACTGAATCCCTTGCACGCGATCAACAACACTACTCACCATGTCTACTCCATGCCAGTTGCTGGGATGGATCTTTAACTTGTACGGGCGCAGGTTCATCCGTGAGTGCATGTTGCGCCCACTGATGTTCCTATTTCTGCTCCAACTCATTCGTCCGTCTATGCAGCTTCATGTTCTTCCTTGAGTTGCTACTTTAGCACATGCAACTCCTTATTTGTTCCATTCTTTGTCTTTGTGCAATCTTCATGTCGCACCATCACCTCATAGCCTGGGTCTCCAAAGTTTATTTCATTATTGGTGGATCTGCTTGATCTTGGAACTTTATTCTGCCTCTGTGTTGTCAACAATATTCCTCTTGCATTCATGCATTCATTGTTTTCGCTGCATTCATTGTGTTCACTGCATTTGTTGTATTCATTGTGTTTGGTATGCTACCTTCAGCTGTTGTTCATGATGCTACTTGTTGTGATATCTTGATGTTCTTATCTACGAACAACTTGATATCTTCATGAGTAGGCAAGCTCAGAGACATTTGATCAACTGCATCTCATGGTGCGCTTTGAATGGTGTCTTCGACTCTGCTCTCTTGGAAACCATTGTACCTGCACTGTTGAGAGGCAGATGAAGACTTGCAATACCTGGAGACATGGCAACACTCATGGCAAGAAATTTGTCATTCAAAAACAAAAATGAACTTGAGGACTGACTTGCAACATACCTGTGTGACTAATCATGAAGGTGGCACAATTTTGGCCGGGAGGTTAGGAGGCTGACTGCCAAGACTGTGCAAGGCACAGTCTGGGCTGCTGGAAGACTAACTGACTACTAGAAATGCACAATGCACATTCTAGTATGGCTGTTGACTGCTAGAATTTTGCAATGCGCAGTCTCATCTGGCAATGGCTATAGGCTTAGTGACTGCAATGCGCAATTTTCTGGGCCAGCAGTCACTGTCCCTCAGGATTGTGCAAAGCAGGCCTGTGGAACAACTGCTGGGCAGAAATGCACATTTCTATAGAGGAAGGAAGAGCCTTCCCTCTTAGGATTGTGCAATGCTGTCTTGGTGAGGCTCTTGGTGAGGCAGAGTCTGGGCCAAGGCTATCCAGACTCGCCGACGGGCAACTAAAAGTGAATGTGAGTGTGAATGCATGGTGATACTTATTGTAAGCATAAGTGAATGATCATGCATGCAAACAGTGAATGACAGATTCAGAAAATGGAAAAACATGCATGTGGGTGAGGCGAGTTGCCAAATTGGCAATCGTTCGTGAAAAATAGTTTCATGCATGCAATAGCAACAAAAACTAAAATAGTGCTAGGACAAGCTAATATACATGTAAACGACAGCAAGTTCTCACTGAAATCAGGCAAACAGTACTCACACAAGCGAAAACACAAAAAACAACATAAATGCAACACAAGGCATGGGAAGCGATCTTACCCCAAAACAGCTGAGTTGAATGTGCCGACAGCTCCTAGATGTGATGTGGGATGCCAGAGCTGCAAGGTTGATGTGAGGAATGAGCTCTGTAGCGTCTGGTTGATGGGTTTTGATAACATCGAGGTTGTGACGCGCATGCCACAAATCTAGGGAAAGTGACACTTGGTGGGAGGTTTTTGAAATGATCCTTGCATGTAACCTCCAATGCTAGAAAAATATCCCTGAAACAAGGGATTCCTTTGCATGTTGCCTTGGGAGAAGCAACCCATGCATGCAAGTTAGTTTTGCTCGGTCCCGGAGGGAACCGGTCAACTCAGTTGCACATGCAAGAAACTACTTGACTGCACGAAGAAAATGTGCATTTTTGGCTATGAGCTGGGCTAGCTTCCCAGGAGATTTGCACAATTTATGGGCAGAGAAGTTGACTGCTGCCCAGATTTGTGCAAATTCTGGGCTAAGCAGCCTTGCTGAGGAAAATTGCGCAATTCCTACTGGGAGTGTTAACTAACAGAATTGCGCAATCCTAGAGCCCAGCAAGCTGCCAGACAGGATTGCGCAATTTCTAGAGGGAAGGCTGGTTGCCCTCCAGAAATGTGAAATTTTATTGGGGAAGCTGCTCAGCCTGCAACTGGACCAAGTCCGGGTGAACAGCCTGTGAGGGGAATGTATCAAGATATGATCGACATGCTGCCTTTGTGCAAGCAAAACATTGAAGCTTCTGAACTTGATTGATCCAGGTGGATGTTGGTGGCCACCCACCTATCCCACTTGGACCCCCACAACTGTCTCTTTCAGTTTTTCAGTTTTCGTAATTGTAGCACAATTTACTATTTTTAGCAGTTTTTCGGGTCCTGAACTTCCAGAGCCGTTTTGAGGCCCTAAAAGACATTTTTTGGGAAATCTGGGTCCATTGACTGATGTCGCTCTTCCTACAGTTGTAATGCTTGGATAGATCTTTCTAACAAGATCTTGTACGTGTCAAACGAAGGTCGGGTGCCAAAGTTACGACCTCAGGAAGTTGATGTACCAACTTACCCAAAACGGGGCCCACAATTTGGCGTTTCACCTTCTAGGGTTAGGTTTTGGGATGTTACGGGTTTTCCATTGTTTATCAACAATAAATAGGCCTTCGAGCCTCATTGTAACACAGAGTTTAGAGGCATGTAGTCGCCACATCTCTTCTCATAGATAAAGCTACCATTGCCCTAGCTTGTTTATTTCCATTTCTATTTGTAAGCATATTTCAGTATTTTACAGTAATGAAATGAAGTATTATTTCCGCTGCATCTTTGTGTATATGGTTATCTCTGTATTTTGTTGTGTTCCTATTTAAATCTGGATCAGTGGTATCAGAGCGGTCTATTTTTTTTCTCTGTTTTTCTTTGCATGTCCCCAACGAGGTCGGGATACAAGGAGTTAGGGCTTGAACTGGTCGAACCTTTATAAGACCAGCCTCGCAAATCCTGACAGCCTCCCATGGTGGATGAAAAGAAAGACAAGGGGGCAAGAGATCCTATCAAAATCTTGCTTGAAGAAGCCCTCGAGTGAGAAAGGAACGCGATGATGGAGAGCTTTGCGCAGATCCTTCAGCGGCTACCCAGAGGTGATGCATCAGTGTCCAACAGCTACTCTAGAAACGCCACACCATTTAAGGTGCAAGTTAATTTTGAAATCCCCATCTGGGGGTCAAATAGACGCAGATGCTGTAGATAAATGGTTAAATCTGCTAGATGGGTATTTTTTTGTTCATGAATTTTCGATTCGGGAAAATATTGTTTTCGATCTTCTCAAAGCAGCCCCCCACGTCAAGGACTGGTGGGAAGCCTAGTGCGAGCAGAAGAATGAAAGTACGAGCTCACTATTTTCAGTCGCACCCACTTGGGATTCATTCTGGGATGTCGTCAAGGAGTAGTACTACCCTGTCAAAAGCTATGAGGACAAATATATCAAATGGACCACACTAGGGTAGGGAAGGGACCAAGATGTGTCAGAGTTCACAAACATTTTTCATACCCTTCACACACAGTTGGGTATCAAGGACTCTAAGCTACATTTGGTACTCAAATACCGCGGCTGCCTACACAGATACATCCAGGAAGAGATGGAGTTCCTGAACATCTCCTCGCTCGGCACAGCATACCGATACGCTGTCAAAATCGAGCAAAAGTTCAAACAGAAGAAGCGAGACTTTGGATCTACAAATCCAAAGACCAAAGGACAAAGCCAAGGCAGGGTGACCCAAGACAACCCGTTGAAGCCGCAAGAAAAGAACAACACCACAAAGTCGAAGAAGGACACAGGAAAGTGGTGTGAGTTCCACAAGAGTCCCACTCGTAACACGAGTGAGTGTCAAACCAAACAGTCGCTAGTGGCCGAGTTGAAGGCTTCAGAATCAGATGCATGTTCAGAAACTGAGTCAGAACCTGACAAGGGGAATGGCAAAGGGAAGCAGATCATTGATGCGGAGCCCAGTGTCAATGTGGCCACCGCCAAGATCCAGAAGAATGAGCTCGAAGACCCAGAGGAGGGGGAGCGTCTTTTCCACTCACAGATGTGGGTGAAGGGTTCGCCGCTGCAATTCATTGTCAATAGTGGTAGCCAAAAGAACCTCATTTCAGCAGAGGACGTGAAGCGGTTGGGCCTACCGACTACACCACACCGACAGCTGTACAGTATCGGGTGGATTCACTAAGGATGATATCTCAAAGTTCGCCAACAATGTTGCCTTCCCTATAGCGTCAAGCCCTTCACAGATGAGGTATTGTGTGATGTTACACCTCTGGATGTTTGTGATGTACTATTAGGCCAGCCATACTTGTGGATGCGACATGCTGTGTATGAGTCAAGGCCTCGCGCTATCATTATTTCTATGGGTAATTCATTATACAGGATACCGAAGGTAGCCCCACTTACTGCCACCTCTTTGATCACTACCAAGAAAGGCAGCAAGCTCATCTCCCAGACTAGGAAATTCATTTTCTGTCTAGTTTGCTCCCAATGTAAGGGAGAGATCGTCACCACATACATGACCCCCACGAAGGGTTCCTCCACGCAACAGCAGCAACAAAGGGATACGGTCATGACAGCACACATGAACAACTTCTCCTCGCCCACAGGGGTACCACATAAAATTTAGGTGGGCAACAAAGTTTGGTTGCATCTGCAGAAAGAATGCATTACAAGAGCCCATCAGAAGCTCCGACCATGCCAACATGGTCCTTACACCATTACCAAGGTTGTGGGAAATAATGCTTTGGAGCACAACATTCCCCCATTCCTTCACCTGCACCAAGTTTTCAATGTGTACCGCCCTTGACCATGCTTCCCACCATTACTGGACACATCTGAGATTGCAAAACAGCTCACCCGGGAACAAGTTCAGCAGATGGAGGAACTCAATGCAATGGGAACCATTGCTTCCTAATGGGGGAGGAATGATCCAGGTAAATGTTGGTGGCCACCCACCTATCCCACTTGGACCCCCACAACTGTCTCTTTCAGTTTTTCAGTTTCCGTCATTGTAGCACAATTTACTATTTTTAGTAGTTTTCAGGTCCTGAACTTCTGGAGTCATTTTGAGGCCCTAAACGATGTTTTTTGGGAAATCTAGGAGCAACATGGGCCCATGGACCGATGTTGCTCTTCCCAAAGTTGTAGTGCTCGGACAGATCTTTCTAATGAGCTCTTGTACACGTCAAACGAAGGTCGGGTGCCAAAGTTACGACCCTGGGAAGTTGATGTACCAACTTACCCAAAACAAGGCCCACAATTTGGCATTTCATCTTCTAGGGTTAGGTTTTGGGATGTTAAGGGTTTTCCATTGTTTCTCAACAATAAATAGGCCTTTGTGCCTCATTGTAACACAGATTTCAGAGGCATGTAGCCGCCGCATCTCTTCTCAGAGATAAAGCTACCATCACCCTAGCTGGTTTATTTCCATTTCTGTTTGTAAGCATATTTTAGTATTTTACAGTAATGAAATGAAGTATTATTTCCGCTTCATCTTTCTGTATATGGTTATCTCTGTATTTTGTTGCGTTCCTGTTTAAATCCGGATCACTGATGAAGCAAGATAAGGTGTTGTGAAGGTTGGAAGGGAGGCTCCAAAACGAAGCTAAGGCAAAATTTTGGAGGGTGGTTGTAGCCGCTACAACACCTCCTTAGGGTTGTGTGAGCCCGAGGGAAGAACCGACCCAACAACATCCTCCAGAAGTTCTTTCGAACTTGATCCCATGACATGTTGACCATCCATCTCACCGCCATGAATAGTAAAGTGTGCAAATGGTGGATCCATGGTTCCCAAGTCACTGGGGTAGACTTCTCATCTCAGGAACTGGTAGGTGGAGAAGAAAAAATAGATTAGAGGGTCCTCTGAGAAATCCAAAAGTGTTTCCTCCATGGTAAATAGGTTTTACCCTTATTTTAACCCTTGAGAACCTACATTTCTGGCACTTGTACTATTGGGATGTTACGGAGGAGAGGTTCATTGTTAGATGAGTAATTGTTGGGTTACCACACTGAGATATCAATTTTGGCAGTATCTGAAAAGGAGAGGCAAGTCAATGGTAACCCATACTTCCTTAAGGTCAGAACCTTGATACCTTTGCATTGTGAACGTAGTCTATGCGCAGACCCACAGGAGGAGCTACAAAGCCTAGGGTCTGACAAATCAAGTTGCTGGGAGAATTACGAGGGCTTTGTTCATTCAAATACAAATTGCAGACCCTCCATGCAACCTCCATTTCCTTGAATCATCTTCTAGATGACCATGGTTATGGTCCTCCAGGAACCAATGCTAGAGTTCATTTTTTATCTCAAGTTACTTAAATGAGAACATTATTGAAAAATATGAGAGTAAAGTTAAGAGTATTTAAGGACTTTTATATATATATATATATATCTATATATATATATATATATATATATATATATATATATATATATATATATATATACACTTTTGTAATAGGAAAACTTATCATAATTTAGCAGTTAAATAAACAGTTGGACAATTATCATTGGCTACTAGCCACAAATATAAACTATCTTATCACTGTTATTCAAGGAAAGTCACGTCACTTGGAGTTACCTGCTAGTGGTCCATAAGAGGGCAAGCTTTCACTCCTGTAAGATGCCTCTACGTCTTGGGTAGTTAACATGTTTCCTTACATCCGAGGAAGACCAAATCTTTGCTAAACAGAAGCAATTTTAAGGAATACTCCAGGCCCAAATAGCATATGTACTTACAAAGTGGTATGTCTAGATAATACATATGTATGTCTTTCTTTTTCCACTTTTTCTTTAATTATGTTGATAAACATGTCCATTTTGAAATATGGTTTTTATAATTTTAATTCAATTATCAATAATTATCAGGTGGATAGTAGGATTTAGCCTCCATAGAATATTCTTAGTCGTATACACATATGAAAGGTTGACATTTCTTTTCAAATTAGTTATGTTTTTTTCCCTTTTAATAGAATTCATTAATTAAACAAAAATGTCATGTGAAGCCTTGATGGATAGCCCAATTGGTTGAAGCCCCCCCGACAAGTATTTGACCCTCTATCATGAGGTGAGGGTTCAATTCTCTTTGGGTCCATCAAGGTCAAGCTCCCTATGGTAGAGTCGACTGGGCAGGATTTCGACCTGTCTATGAGTGTTACAAGGAATACGAAAAAGAAAAGAAAAGAGTGCCATATGAAATGAGTTATGATTTTTTTGGGCATGTGATATTGATAAGACATAGTATTGTAACAAAGCATATTTTCAAATTAAGAATATGTATAATAAAGTGGGGGTGAATCTACATCGTTAAGATATATATATACACACACCCACATACTCTAATAAACCAAATAGCCTTTTTTAGGGCATTTTTTATGCTTGATTTTAACCAAAATATGGTAAAGATTTTTAAAAACACGAGTTTAAGTTGTTTAGTCTATGGAATTCAAGTGCCACATGGGTTTTTGATGGTGTTGAATCCGTTTTTGCATTCAAAAATGTATTTTAAACAACAAAAAATCATAAACTTGTTTGAAATTGTATCGTTGGATTTTAGTGAAAAATGTTATTTCGTTTATAAGTTAGACCCCACCCCCCCCCCCACCCACCCACCCACACACACACACATATATATATAGAGAGAGAGAGAGAGAGAGATACAGGGAGGTAAGAGCAGGAGGGGTCATTTATCACCCCAATGAAGAAATATAACTTAAATTTGCATGGGGTTTAGGGCACTCTTCTAATACTCAGGGCTATTTTCTTGCATTATGGTAGGGGCTTGGCTTGGAAATCTTCCACAACATCCATAAGCTAATGGTATTTGGTGATTCCATGCTAGTTATCTAGCATATGTGCAACATCAAACATCTCTAGCGGCATCATTTATCTCCTATATTGCACAGAATAAGCCTTCAACTCTTGATGTTTGAGATTTAAATCAACTTCTATCATCTCAAGCAACATTTAAATGTAATGGAAGCTTCTCTTGCTAACAAAAGGGTGAGTCTAGACCAAGGTTTAATGGTTCAAGATGACAACATTTCAGTTATCCACCCTATTCCATAAATCATTCATTTTTAATTTCATTAATTAGCATGTTGGTCGTGTTAAGCAGTAACAAAGATGAAAGGACAAAGTTGGATCTTCAATTTCCTAAAGTCAATTTCTAAGCATTATCAACATCCACTCCTTCTCTCACCTTGAGGTTTTGGTGGATCCATACCTCAACCAAGTGTCGGGCTTGGATGTACAATGGATCTTGCATTGGATCCCGGATGAGATTGTGGAAAGGTAGACAGTTAGTTCTTATAACATGAAGTTTGGACAAATCAATATGTATGTAGCCAAAGGGCTAAATGTATGTAGACAAATCAAATTAATATGTATGTAGACAAAGGGCTAAATGTATCATCTCTTTTTGGATTTGTATGAGCACAAAGAATGAAATATCTGTAACAGATGTACAATGGACCCGTTTCGTTTAATAATAATAATAACAATAATATTTTAAAATAAAGTTATAATTTAATTAATTCTTATGATTTTTTTAAAATTTTAGCAACTTGAGATGTATGACGAAGAGTGTTTTGATGTTTATTACGGATTGATGTCCATCCACATTTATCAACCATTTAATTTATATGTCGTACTAGTTAAGGAAATTTTAAGTTAGTATACTATTGAATGGAATAATGATTTATCCATTATTGAGATGCCATTTTCAAAATTGTGTGAAGTTCAATTGAGTTAGACATACTTTAAAGCAATTTAATTCCATCAAAAGTGGCTCACATCCTCAACCCTTTTTATCATAGTTACCAAGTTCAGTGGCATTGGCCTGCAAAATTAAGAAATACATATATTCATTTCGGCTCAGCTAAAAATTTGTTAATTCAAATTTGGTAAGGGTTGTGTGAATATAAAATTGAATACTAAAAAATAAAAAAATTTCCTGATCATTGGCTAGGTCCAGGTCCAATAGTAGGTGCTAAGACGAGTGCTTGAACTTGCTTAAGACTAAAAGTGGTGTCCATAGATGTCCAGGCGGAACTAATAGGGCTAAGCTATGCTCTTTAGGTGAGTTTCCATGACACTGGAGCAAGACCAAAAGGATATGCAAAGAAATTAAATACATAAAGGTGACGTGTCAAGAAGAGATGGGGAAGAAAGTGCGGGCCAATCAAATATGTCAAATTCAAAAAATAAAAGTGGCCTATGCAGAAAAACCTATTGGCTTATCCAGGTTGCTAGTGAAAAAACAAAGAAAGGGATGGTTATTTCAAAAAAAAAGTTGACCCATATATCTGGTGACGAGGAGCATAAGAGCCTTAAAAATTAAAAACAGAAATTTCTATATTAAAAAATTACAATTGTGATTTAATTTTGTAAAATTTATTACTTAATGGAAAATTTAATATTTAAAAATTGAAATTTCTATATTAATAATATATATATAATAAATTGTATATTAGAAAATTTGACAACCAGTTTCATACTAAAATATGGTAGAAAATAATAAGTTTATAGTTACTAAAATAATAAATTCATGTAATAAAGAGTAGTATATTCTTATTTATAAATATTTGTAAGATATATAATCTGAATTTTTTTCCATATTGAATTTTATACATGTTTTTTTTTTAAATTTGGTAACTATGCTTTGTACGCTCCAGCCCGACTCTTAACAAAATCTAAAACCATCAATTAAGATTTGGGTGTGGTTCTGCATACTTAGAATGAATAGAATGTGAACCATTTAACTAGAAGAACAAAATCAACTTTTGAAAGTGTGCTTTCAACGGGATCCACTTGGAAAGGCTAAATAGGCTAAATCTATGAGGAGAGATTTAGGTTTTAGTTATTGATTAATAATGAAATTATTTTTCATTTTTAAGAGAGATATTAAAATTTATAATTTGAGATAGTTACTTTTTTCTAAACATAATATAGGTTTATGGTTTTTTTTAATAGAATTATATAATATTAGATATATTTATAGTATTTTTAATTGTTTCAATTTATAAATAATTAGTTTAAGAAGATAAAAGGTAAATATATAGAATTTATTTTTTAAAATAATTAAAATTTATAATATTTTTACGTATTGAATTTGGTAATTATGTTTTTTATAACATTTGAACTTCAAACCTAATAATAACTAAAACCACTCAAACTAACTAATCTACATTTCATTAATAAAACAACATGTTTTTTCTTAAAGCCACTCATCCTAACTAATCTACACTTTTTTAATAAAATAGCTACATGTTAGCCCCAAGGGTTAGCTTAGTTGGTCAAATCAGTGCCTCGTCGTTCCGGAGGTCATAGGGTCCATTCTCCCCAAAGCCCTTGGGGTTAGGCCATGTTGTTGGATGTTAGCGGCCATCGATGACTAGGGTGTCCATGAACCACATTCTTCGTGAAGCCCTTGGGGTTAGGCCATGTTGTTGGACGATGACCAAAGTGTTTGTGAACCACATTTTCCCCGAAGCCATGTTGTTGGACGTTAGCGGCCACCCGATGACCAGGAAAAAAAAAACGGCTACATGTTTTTTTTACCACATAGTGAATTAATACTTAGACTAATCTAAAGAAGACTAGGATCAATCAGCCACCATAACACCGAGAGTATCTATAACACCAAATACCAAAATTTACACTTAAAACCACACATCATTGTATAAACAGCTACATGTTATAAGTTCAAAAATACATTTAATTGGACTTCACGAGTCAAACCGACATATCTTGTGCACTCGGGAAAGGCCTTTAGTGGGACCCACATGTCGCCTTTAATCCATGCCCATCGCAAACACGGCCCAACAGAACTTTGCGAGTAAGAGTGCTCCCCGGGCCCACCTAATCGGGTAAGAGGACGAACGCATTGTCTTACACGTGGCTGCCCTTATGATGCTCCGAACACGTAGGATATATATAGAAACAAAAACGTGGTTTCCATGGGAGGCAGGCAACATCAAACAGCGTGGTTTCCACGCTGAGCTGTTACCCAGATACCCTGCATTGGGTCCGTAAATCATCGTCCACGTAGACCAGATAAACGGCCTGTCTCCCCACCACTCTCCGTCCAATTCCAACGTTGTATACACACAAGTTGCGTGGGTGAGTTGACAACTAGTTAAAACAGATGGCAATTGGGGAAAGTTGTAATGATGGCCTGTGAGTTGACAACTAGTTAAAACAGATGGCATTACTTTTGATATTTTCAGTGGGGTTCCATTAGAAGTGTTATTGTGTGACGTGGACTGCAATATCCAGCGCATGCATACAAAGTCACATCATGAGGTTGTTGTAATTAGTTATACCTAATGTTCATTTCATTTTTAAAATTCAATTTTGCTATCCTATTTTCACTTGTTTAGCTAAACATTCCATATCTCCTCTTTTTAATGCAGAGGAGCGTTGTACATGACATAATGAATCCAAATTAATGTCCTTCTATATTGCCAATGTGGCTTTCAGTTCCCATTCTCTCTAAATTCTAAATCAAATATAGTGAATTATTCTTTCTTCCTTCATTTAACCACATCAACATGCTTTAGGGCTACAATATTCTAAGCAAGTAGTTCAAAATTTGTAGCAAATGGAGTTAGAAATATGCCCAGTGTTTAACTTTGAGGTAGTATAACTTTTGCATGAGCTGTATCTTTAGTCATATTTAATGAGATGTTCATAGTGTGATTGAGGACATGAATTGAGAATTTTCAAATGATAGACTTGGAAAGCAATTGTTACCTCACAATTATTATATTTCTCTTTAGGTAGATTGTTTGTGATTTGGATTATATAGAGAATAAAATGAAAGGTTGGAATATGAATGGAAATATTGTAGAAGCATAGAAATATAACGTAATTTGGTTTTTATTAATAAAAAAATAGGGAAAGACAATAAAATGGAAAATAATACAAGCTAGCTAGAATGGTGGTAGTGAGAGGCATCAATGATGTGAAAATGCCATTTTAACCAAAAGTACTAACACTATGAGGAAAAAACCATAATTCTAGGAGACAAAGCTCCAAAAAGATTGTGGGCTTTTAGGTGGTTAGTTGATACAACAACTTCCTAGGCACATAACTTTTGCATATAATCTTTGTTTGGGGTGCATAGTATCTTATTGGAAATATCTAAATGGAAAGTACAAATTTTGGTAGGCCTAGGTAGGCTTATAGCAACTCCAATCCCCCAAATGGCCAAAAAACATTATTTAAAGCCTCAAAATGTCCCAAAAGTTCATGACTCAAAAAATATAGATAAAAAGAAACTTCCAAGATAGAGAACTATGTTGAGTTAGTCACAAGAGGTGAGTGGTCATTGATTTCCACAAGTATCAATCTTCTCGACTTAGGAAGCAATGGGGACATCCACTAAATGGCCAAAAAACATTGTTTACGGACTCAAAATAGCCCCAAAAGTTTAGGAACCGATAGATAAAACTAAACTACCAAGATGGAGAACCATGTTAAGTGAATGGAAGAGGTGGATGGCCACTAATTTCCATTTGAATCAATTATCCCCTAGGAAGAAATGGTCCCCATTGCATCAAGTTCCTTTATTAGATGGGAAAACTTCTAAGGAATTTGGCTCCCGATGAACCACTTTCCCTAATGAAGAAGTTCTCATACTTTGACTTTTGGAAGAACACTAGGAGGGGGGGTGAATTAGTATAATGTCGGGAATCACTTATTTACACATTTTCCCATTTTCTTTACACAATTGAAGCATTCATTAGTTAACCAACAACATATAAACAACACATGCATATTCATAAACATAAGCAGTGATCATCATAAGCACAAGTGACCATGGGCAACAACACATCAACAAAACAACATGCACATCATCACACATAGAGACACCAGACTTAGGTGGAAACCCAAAGGAAAAAACCATTGTCAGATGTTTGGCTTCACTCTTCTTCTATTAATCAAAATCTGTCTTTTACATATGATCATTGGTCACCACTAGTGTGCAAACCACAACTTGCCAATCATGCGATCTACTACTCGCTCTAGGCCACCACCTATTGGATTCCCTAACACCCAAGTCTTTCCAACCAGAACTAGACGGAAGTCGCCACTCCCAAGTTCTCAGGCCACTGCTAAGGATGCTACTACACCCTGAATCTACAAGCCACCACTTGCATCACTGAAGACCCCAACCTTCAAGCTCTTCTCATGGACCTCATTTCACAATATTTCATACTGGATCCATTGGTCTCTACAATCAAAGATTTGTGAGCCACATTTCGTTCATTTTCATACTTGACTCATAACATCTCTTCTGCTCAATCAACAATACAATCCATTGTACATAAGCAGAAAATTTGATGCAATATATCAAACACAAAAAAACCCCAACATACACATTCTCAGCACAACTCCATCAGCAACATAACAAATCTGATCCTAAAACTCAACAATAATAACCATGCAAGGCATAAACCACAATGCTACAACCATCTAAATTTTTTGCAATAATAAAACATAACCTACTTAGCTATGGTCCCCTGCATACACAATGTTAGCAATACAAATGTGCCATAGAAAATTTGTTAACATCAAATCTCCAAGGTAACAACAATCTCCTCAATCAATTGTCTTCATAAACCTACATAAAATATTTGTTGAATCGTGCACATAAAACTCTACAATAAAATTGATCTCCTTCAGTAATTTGCTACAATTATGTCTCTCCTCTCACCTTTGGATCTCAATTTTCTCAATGCTCTACAATGACTTACTCTCATAAAGGAACCAACCCCTCCAACATGAAGTTTCATCCTATAAATAGAATATCTGAAGTGATCAAGCAATAATCATACACAAATAAGGAGAGACAAACACTCTTGTTCATACACCGTCATTTTGAACCTTGAATTGATTCACCATCATCTTCATAAATGAGAGACTTATATTTGACTCAATCACCTTCCAGAATGTATACCAACTCAATTCAACTCTATACCATCAAAAACTTTAGTCAAATACTCTAGGAAATGCTCATGGTATTTTATGTGTACACATAGGAACTCGATACATAAATGGCCAAACCATTGATGCTCCTTTAAGCATGGTTGGCACAAAATATTTTCAATGAATTTCCCATTGATAAAAAAATACATATATGGCTGAAAAAAGTATTCCTTTCACTCAAGGAAACATATGTGGTGCTACTACAAGCAAATGAGTGAAGGAAATGAAAGAGATAACAAGTAATCCATGAAATCCACATACCATGCATAACTCCCCCTAAGCTCATTATACCTCCAATGAGTAGGTTGATCAATTGGACCTGAATGTACATGAGAATCTCGATCAAACATGCTACTGCAACTCGTACTCAAGTCTTCCCCGTGTTGCCATACTGCTGCCATATGTTCCCCCTAATGCTATTCACATCTCATATATTTTTACAGTCTTCCAAGAATTTGCATAAAGTAACCATGGACTACAAAGGGGGTTGACCTCTCTACGTCACAGGATGTTTCTCCTTCTTCTTCCACATGGTCCTAGGTTTCTTCTTTGCTTGGACACTCTCCTCTGTCTTTCTTTTATGTCTACTCTGAATTGTCTACTCATTCTTCCGAATCTTCCTTGAGGAGCTAAACATCATACAATCTCTAGCCATGTGACCATAGTTGTCACGAGCATAACGCCTCATATGACCAATATATGAAGCAAGGGGATCAAATCCTCTGCCAAATGAGCCATATCTTTTCCTTGCATATAACATGCCTCTACTCCATGGGCTAGATTTTCAATCCAATTCCTTATGTCCAAACATGTTACATGAGAAACAAAATCCATTAAATGTATAAGTATACCTGATTTCTGATCTCCTTGGTTTCTCATACTGTTGCAAGCTCTGCTAACTAGGTACATGCACTCTGCTCCTGCAGTTGGCTGCAACATGTCTATAATTGTGGCAGTCATAACATTCTACATCATATATCAAAGGAACAAAGGGGCTTTGATTCCTTTGAACTTTGATAGATTTTCCACAATAATTAACCCTTGGAGTGAATGATATTCTACTAGTAGATGTTACTTGCGGTTTTATTCTCATATACTATTAGATCTTCTTTTTCATTCCTCCTTTGATACTCTTGCTACTGTTATTGTTTGCTCCATGCCTTTTGGGTTCTGCATTGTTATTCTTTTCTGCATGCGAGATATACTCTCCCTTTTGAAAATAAATACCAAATATGGTCAAGGGATATATTTGGATACCAAGCAAGCTATCCATGACCTTTGTATTCTTATCTCACTTCACAGGTTGTCTTTTTCTTCAAGTTTCTTCCTCAAAGTGACAGCTTCACCTTCAAGTTGTTCAACTCAACCCTCCTCTTTTTTCTAGCTACTCATAACCTATTCAATTATTTTAACTTATTGCAAATGGGTATTCAAGTTAATGATCCCTCTTTTCAAAACAACCTCCTTGCCATCACATATATGAAAAAAAAATATTCACCTTTGCATGTAGTTGTTAGTCTACTAACTTCAAAAGATAGTTTTTCCACTACATCCATGGTTGATTCATATTCAACTTTAACAAGCTTAAAATCAATCTCACCTTCACTAGGAAACTCAACATGGATATCGTCAAAACCTTCCAAAGTATAACTTAAAAGCAACTCATAAGTATTGATACCTTTAGATCCATTCTCCTGCAATACCTCTAGTTCTCAATTTTATGATTTCTTCTCATGGCTAGTTGAACCATTCACACTAGAGGGATGAGGCTTTCTAGTTGAGATTCTTGATTATGAGAAGTGTTGGACCCCATTTTTGTCTCTGCTCATACACTTTTCATACTACTTTTTGCCCTGTTTTAACCTATAGTTGAACTCTTTTAATATCATTTTGACCTCCTTGTGCCTGGACTATACCAAATTCCCATTCAAGGTAAAAGCATTACAAATGGTGTTGTTTTAGCTATTTTGATGATCAATATTAGGTAGTTGAATGTGTGCTTGTTTGTTTACTAATCATTATGGGTGATAGATGTGAAGATTTCTCTCATAGGGACCCAGGACTTCTGCATCAAAAGAGAATTTTTCACTCAAAGAAGGAACTGTACTCAAGGCAACAATCCAAAATTGCACTCTAGGAAATTACACTTGAATATTTGCACTTAAGGATGAGCACAATAGTCAATGTGACCTCATCGAATTAAACGAGGAAGATCGATGCTTCTTATGCATAGCTAGCTTTCAGCTTCCAAAATAGAATTCGGTCTTATCATTTAGATCTTGTATGGAAAATTGTTGGTTGCTAAGCCTGGATTAGAATGAAATCCAATTGGCATCTCCATGATTTGAATTTTACTAAATTGTAATATGTAAACTAGATTATAAATACTGTAGAAACAATGTAGAAGGGATAGACACACACATACATACTGAGGGACCTAAAACTCTATTGTTTTACTATTGTTCTACTGAGATTTATCAATGGAAATGATCTTTGCCTTGGTTTTGCGTTGAAGAAGAAATCATGATTGCAAGAATTGTAAATGTTTGATATAGTTATATGGTCCTCTTCATTTAATGTAAGTTTCATACCCAGTAGTGGCAAGGGCCCATCACCACTAGGCAATTTAATTCTGTAGCTAGTAGTCAGTTTGATTGCTTTAAGTTTTAATTCATTTCTCTGAATTGTTCTGAAAAGAATTTAAATCTAGTTTCCAACATTTGATTGATTGTGTTAATTTGTTTCTAGAGCTTCTGAATTCATTTTGCTTACATAACAACGTTCTGGCATTCTGGCATATCTTGCTTTGGTCTCTGAGTGAGCTAGTTTTCGTAAGGTTGGATTTGGTTATATGGCGAATGAGTAGATTAATTAGAATTTACAGTTGATTGGATTGAGCATTCACTACAAGTTGATCTCAATAAAAACACATTCCTTTGATTTCTTTTTAGGCACTCTCTGTTTTCAAAACGAATTAATGGTGACCTCTGTTCACTTTGTCTTCGACCCAGCATGTTGATAGCTTCGATTCTTTGCTTCTAATCTAAAATGCCTTTCATAGCCTCTGCGTGATTGTTCCATCTCTTGTTGCACAATAGCGTTGCCCAATCATAGGCATAACCCAAATCACAAGCCTGTACGCATGCCTTTCTGAGTGAATTACACAACGATCATCTCAATTCCTCCATAAAAGCCCGATTACCAATACTTCTCTAAGCTCAAGGAATACTGAATGAATGTTGTGTGTAAGGTTTATGCAGCAAAAGAATTAGAATTCACAGTGTGGAGTATCGACTGATCGATCTCATAAGATCATTGAAACTTAACATAAAAATCCCAGAACTATCAATTGAACTTGGTTTTATAATGATTGGGATAATTGAGTTGCTGAGATAGTTAATTCCACTCTCTCTTTTCCATTCATAACTTGCAAACAAGCAGAGCATGTATTAAGCATTAAAAATCGATTTCCAGAATAGAGTTGAAGAATAGTTAGTTACTGGAGGATTGCTTCTCTCTTTGATTGATTGGATTAGGCAAAAGATTACTTTTAACTCAAATTTCTATTGTTTTGAAACAGAGTATAGGTTTGGAGTGACATAGGTTTATCAGTTTGAAGACAAGCTTTCATTGGTTTGATAAGAAGAGTTGGTATTTCATTTAGTTAAGTTTTCCTTTCATGATGGTTGAATGCTAGAAGATTGTATTTTGTTAAGCGAGGGTTTGATAGTAGATTGAAAGTTATTGTGTCCTCTTAATTTTAGGCATAGATTTTAAGTTTGTACTTAGTCAAACAAGCAAGATGATTGAAATAGGTTTTTAGTTGGAAATTCTTCTGAGTTGCGCCCAAGAGTGAAGCTTATCACAGAGTCCTAAAGATTTGAAGTTACCTTTGAAAAGTTTAGTTTCAAATCTACTTTCCTTTCAAACATGCTTGAAGAAGATTAGAATTTGCAACTTTTCATTCAAGAGTAGCATAGGTACTAGAGTTAGGGTTTCTTCTGGTTTTCATGGGATTTAAGTTATTTGATGAATTATTTGGATCAGAAGTTTTTGCTTAGCATATATCTCGTGATTCAGAGTGGGATTTCATTTAAGTATAATAGTTTTAAAGTACATATTCATTAAGAGTTTCAAAGTTAAAATTTGATTATTGATTCTTCTTGCTAGAATTTGATGAATTATGTGCTAGATTCAGCTAAATCATTTTATAAAGTAAACCGTTAGAACTTTGACCAAGAACTGAATTTAAAAAGCGCAGTACAACTCGTGTTTACGAGCCCGGATTAACATATAGATGTAGGAGAATTAATACACCCATTAAATCTCGCAACAAGAAGCCTTCTTCTTACTCTTCTTCTCGTCCTCTCCATTGTTACTTCCATCACCTCCAAACAACACTTGTAGTCTATCCCAAATATCCTTGGTAGATTTCAGATTTTCTATTTTCTTGAAATATACAATATGGAGATTCTCATAAATAATGCATCTTGCTTGAGCCTTCTGCTACACCAGTTTAGGTGAAAGTGGATCCTTGCCACATCCTTCACATACCAACTTACAAATGTTATATCCACAAGTTAATAATTGAGATTTATGGTTATCATGCCATACCTTGAAATTTATAGCAGTGAGGACAAATACTCAAGGAGAATTCATACTTAAAAAATTTAAAATTTGTACCAAAGACTGCCCAGATCTACTCTCCAATGATTAATTTGTAGCTAAGAGCCTCACTCTAACACCACTTGTTGGAAGTGTGAACAATACTGAGAGGGGAGGGGGGGGGGGGTGTGAATCACTTAAATAAATAAAAATTCCCTTTTCTTTACACAATTACTGGATCGTGCATTAGTCAACCAACATCATATATAAACAACACACGCCTAATCATAAACATACGCAATGATCATCATAAGCACAAGTGACCATGGGAAGCAACATATCAATAAAAAAACATGCACATCATCACACATAAAGACACCAGATGTTAGGTGGAAACCCAAAGGGAGAAAATGATTGTCAAATGCTCTTCTTCACTCTTCTTCTATTAATAAAAATATTTCTTTTACATATGATCACTAACCACCACCAGTGTGCAAGCCACAACTTTCCAATCATGCAATCCACTACTTTCTCCAGGCTTCTACCTATATGAAATTTGTAGGCCACCACCTATTGGAAGCCACCACTCCCATGACTTTGTAGGCCACCATTTGCTAGATTCTATAACACCCAAGTCTTTCTGGCCACCATTAGATGGAAACCACCACTCTCAAGTTCTCAGGCCACCACCTTAAGGATGATGCTATACCCTGAATCTGCAAGCCACCATTTGTATCATTGAAGGCCCCAACCTTCAAGCTCTTCTTGTGGACCTCATTTCACAATGTTTCATATTGGATATATTAGTCTCTACAATCAAACATTTGTGAGCCACATTTCATCCATTTTCATATTGGACTCACAACATCTCTTCTGCTCAATCAACAATACAATATGTTGTATGTAAATGGAAAATATGATGTAATACATCAAATACAACAAAATCCCCAACATACACACTCTCAACACAACTCCATCAACAGCATAACAAATCTGATAACAAAACTCAACCATGTGTCAACAATAGCAACCATGCAAGAAATAAACTACAATGCTACAACCATATAAAAAAATTTCGATAATAAACCATAATCTTCTCAGCTATGGTCCCCCCACATACATGATTTTAGTAGTAAGTGCCATAGAAAACATGCTAACATCCAATATCCAAGGTAGCACCAATCTCCTTAATCAAATGCCTTCATAAACCTGCATAAAACATTTGTTGAAGCGTGCACACAAAACTCTACAATAAAATTGATCTCCTTCATCAATCTGCTACATCTATGTCTCTCCTCTCATCATTTGATCTCATTGTTCTCAATGATCTACAATGACTAACTCTCACAAAGGAACCAACCCCTCCAACATGAAGATTTTTCCTATAAACAGAATATATGAAGCGATCAAGCAAAAATCACACACAAATATGGAGAGCCAAACACTCTTTTTCATACATCTACATTTTTCACCATGACTTGATCCACCATCATCTTCATCAATGAAATAATTCTTTGACTCAATCACCTTCTAGAATGTATACTAACATAATTCGACTCTATACCATTAAAAAACATGGACAAGTACTCTAGGAAATGCTCATGGTATTTTATGTGCGTGCATAGGAAATAAAATATTTCACCTACAAACATGGAAAATTTTAGGGGCTAATGTTTGCCCAGTGGGCTAATTTTCCATGATTTTTCCACAAAAGGATTTGCCAGTTTCCAATTTTTATAAAAGACGATTCGCTCAAATTTTAGAATATAAAATTATTTTACCTTAATAATCACCAACATTATATAGAGACTATATATAAAATCATTATAAATTTTAATAATTTTACAAATATATCAATAAACATTTTATAGTTTGCATATATATATATATATATATATATATATATATATATATATATATATATATATATATATATATATTTTAATTTATACTAATTCTATTAATGTAAAAAGGGTATCATACACTGAGGCCGAAGCCTGTACTTATCTATGCCAGAGAAAAGGCATCAATCAGCAAAAAACTAGATTTGAACTGCCCAGAAGGGAAACCAGTTCGTAACCAAAGTAGTTCAAAAAATTAGCTTGCTACCCACGCAGGGGAAACCAGCAAATTATCCAGTTTTGTATCATTGTATCTGAGGAGACAAAAAAATGTAAACCCAACTGAAGAGCCTAAAATTTTAAGTTTTTCCCCAAAAACCCATTGAAAACAGAAAACTAAAAAACAGAGTCCCAATGAACTTGAGACACGTGGCATGCTAAGTGGCAGTCTACGAGGCAGGCGCGTGGCACGTTGAGTGGCAACAAGGTGGCAGACCAGGCGGCTAACACACGGCATCGAGGTGGCGGGCTAGGGACGTGGCGGTGATGGAGGGTGCTCCTCCATGATGAAGCATTTGTACTCGTCCATGTCGCCACTTGCTTGTGGCGAAGGCTCCGTGTCGCCAGCCTACAACTTCGGGTGTTCTTCCTCAACGAAACAACAATATTCGTCAATTACCCAGTTCACTTGCAGAGCCTCGTTCACTTCCTTCCCTGCGCGTCTAGTTTTCTGCTCCTGGCTCCGCTCCTCTGCACCCTGAATACTCGTCTGAGCCCGTTCCAGTTTGGCTTTAGTTTGTCTGCTCCCCGCTGTGGTGCACGCACCACCAGCAATGTTCAAGATCCCTATTACTCTGGTTCAGCCACCTCCCATTGTTCCTTGCTCCTCAGTTGTCGTGAATCATCCTCCAACCTCGGAGTCTTGTGCCTCAGAGCTCTGCTTTTCCTCGTGAAAGCTAATGGTTATGGTGGCTGTGATGAGGGGCTTGTTTAGGGTGGAGCGAAAGGTGAAATGGGCATTCTAGGAATGCAACTGAGGAGCGGGTGGAGTGCCACTGGGAGATGGGCCAGAAGTGGAGGGGAAGCTGTTGGGAGGCGTGGCAGAGGCCACCGAGTGGAGGCGACCTCTTCCACCGTGTGTACTTGGATAACGACTAGTGTTCTGCTAAGCCAGAGAGAAAGTGGTCTCCGAAGCAGAAGAGCGCTGGGAGTGACTCAAGCTCCCTCGGTTCCCACCCCTATGGCTATGCATCCTGTGTCGCACCATGTTGTCTGCAAGTGGAGGCAAGTTTCGTTTAGAATTGGGCACAATGGGATGCAATGTCACAGTGGAGTTAGCAGACAATTTAGCAGAGGGATGAGCAAGCAGGGCTGAAGGGATGATAAATTGATAATTCAGGCTGTGGGTGAAGTGGATGCCCGAGCCAAAATCAATACAACAAAAGAGATTGCAGCGTCTCCCAGTGGTTGTGCGGGAGCTGGGTGCTGTCACTGCATGAGGGTAGAGGCATTGCAGGGGCCGAGGTTGCAGGGGTGGATTGGCAGGAGCAGAGGTGATATTTTCCCGAGAGTTCATGTTTGCCTTGAGCCGAGGTTGATGGCGGTTATCATAATGGTGGCAGTGCTCACTTGAGGTGCATTTATGGTGATGGTAAATGCCATTTTTAGACCACTGTGCTGCCTTGCGGGAGGCCATGTAGTCTCGACACACGCCAACCCAGTTGGCAACCACCTCATTGTCCTCCATTGTCACCCGCATCCGGGAGATGGACGTCCTTGTGCACTAGGTCAGTGCAAGATTGCAATTGAGTTTGGTCATTTAGAATGTTGATTGTGTCGTACTATAGGACCTGATCCTGTTCCACCCCAATGTTTGCTAAGAGATCTGCTACCCTGCTGTTGTCCCATTTGACATGAGTAAATATGGTTGCTCTCCTATTTTTCATCCATTTGTCTATTAGTTCAAGCCTAGCCACTAATCTCCAGCTTTTGGCAACTCTTGAAGCAGTGCTTCCTAGTTGTATTTGAGTGACCATATTGATGAGAATTTGGGAGTCCCCCTCTATTATGATGGGATGAAAATTATGTTGGTGTGCTAAGTTCATACCTTGCCATAATCCTTCTAGTTCTGCGGAGTTGTTCGTGTCCCATCCAATGGAGTTGAAGTAAATTAGCAAGGGTTGGCCTTCATGGTCTCTAAATATGCCACCATGTCTTGCTTTACCTGGGTTGCCCTTAAAGGCAACATCAAAATTTAACTTGATCACCTTCTGTGGGGGGGGAATCCAATGTGAGAGCTGCTTGGTGCTAATGCTTGGTCTGTTGGGATCTAGTTGTGCCTACTGGATCTTGAGGTTCCAATTTGCCCATATGCTTTGTTCCTGTGTCTGGGTGGGAAAGTCCTCAGCACTCCACTGTTGGAGAGCTAGAGTTTCCTGAATATTCTGACATAGGTTGGTCCATATGATCTCTAAAGTAGTTCTTTGGTTTTTGAAGATTCGTTTGTTTCTTTCCTTCCAAATTGTCCTGAAAAGGAAGCCCGACAAAATTGTCCATAGCTTATTGAGAATTTTGCTGTTATAGGGCTCTGGAGTCCAGTTGCGGATCATGCCTTTTATATCCCCTGGAATTCTACATGGTCGCTGACATCTGAAAGTGAGTTTTTCCCATAGTTGGTTAGCCATGTGGCATGAGTCCATGAGGTGCTGAATAGTTTTTTCATGATTTTGACAGTTAGGACAATAGGATGGTCCCTGAAACCGTTTTTCGATTAAGTTGTCCCAAGTGAGAATTCTTTGATGATATAGCAGCCAGGTGAAAGTGGAAATTTTTGGCCAAATCCCTGTAGTCCATATTCGATTCCAAGCAGGATCAACTGGTTCCTGTGTTTGGAGCATCAACTGGTAGGCTTCTTTGGTGGTGTATAATTCTTTCGGTGTATATCCCCATCATAGAACATCTTTTCCAGTATTGTATCTGATTCTTCTACTGGTGAGTTCTTTGTGTAGCTCCAAGTTATAAGATTCCGTTTCTTGCTATGTTATCTGTGCGGAAGGTTTCCATTGCCTAAATCCCTGAGTGGTACTGTGAGTCCAAAATTGTGCTACATGGTCCGCCTGGTTGATGTTGCTTCCATTGTGATTTGTGCAAGGTAAAAGTTCAGCGATTTTTGGTCTCTGTTGCCATGAATCCGTCTAGAAGCGCTCTATTCTCCCTTCGCGTATCTCCCAAAAGCTATGCTATTAGATGATCTCTCTATGTTGTTTTGTCGCATTCCAAATTAGGGATCTTGTGGTCGTGGTAGTTATTCTTATCAGCGCTTGCTGCAGTCGATTGTTTGCATATTTTGCAATCCAGAGTTGTGCCCATGGCTTCTATGGGCATGAGACCCATTGCCACCAAATTCGTGCTCCCATTAATGTGTTTCTATGTTGCGGGTCACGTAAGCCTAGACCTCCCTACTTTTTAGGTGTACGAACCGTGTCCCATTTTACTAATGCCCGTTTTTTGTTTTTCCTTGTGGATCCCCATAAGAAATTGCGTTGCAAATTTTTATTTGCTTTAGCACCCATTTCGGCGCAGCAAGAACGGAGAAGAGATAGAGGGGCATGGATTGTAGGACTGCCTTTATTAGGATGAGCCTGCTTGCCATGTTGAGATTTATATATGTCCAAGATATTAGGAGACTTTCCATTTTCTCAATGAGTTGTTTCCAGGAAGCATGCTTTAAAGTTGAATCTATCAGTGGGGCACCTAAATAATGAGAAGGAAGTTTGGCTTGAGAGAATCCAATGATTCGGGCAATGATTCTTTGAGTGGCTGTAGGAGTATGGAAGAAGAATATTTGTGATTTGGTAGTATTTATAGTGGTTCCAAAGGCTTTTGAGAAAGTTTCTAGAAGAGCTTTATAGGTTCGGGCTTCACTGACAGAGGGATGTCCAAAGAGCATATTGTCATCAACAAATTGTTGATGTGTGATCGCAGAGGTTCCCTGTACTGAGATGCCTCTAAGGTCATGAGATTGAACGACATGTTTTATAAGACGACCCAGACCTTCAGCCATAATAATAAAGAGAAATGGGGATAAAGGGTCACCTTGATGGATTCCTCTGGAAGGGGAGTAGGGTTTAGAGGGGATTCCATTAACTAGAACAGAGTAGAGGGGGGAAGATATTAGAGTCATAAGCCATCTAACCCAGGTCGGGCTAAATCCGAAGGTAATCAACATCTGTTTTATATAGGTCCAGCTAAGCTTGTCAAAGGCTTTAGAGAGGTCGATTTTCAGAAGCATACCTGCCTGTTTGTTTCTCTTTAAGGAGTGGATGGTTTCATGAGTCAGAATAATGCTGTCCAAGATTTGATGTCCTTCTACATATCCAGATTGTTCCAGTGAAATGAGAAGAGGGAGGAGCAGTTTGAGGCGATTTGCAATTACTTTTGAGATAATTTTGTATATGACGTTGCAAAGTGCAATGGGCCTGAACTTCTCCGGAGTGCTAGGCTGCGCTTCTTTGGGAATAAGAGCGATGAAAGTCGCATTGAGCGAAGGAAGTAGCCAATGCATAACTCGTGATTCTTCGACCACATTCCAAAAATTTGATTAAGTCCTAGAAATGATGGTAAAATTTAGAGGTGAAACCATCAGGCCCTGGCGCTTTCCCAACTTTCAATTGATTTGATGACTCTTCTACCTCCGTCAGGGTGACCGGTCTTAGCAATAGCTGATTATGCTCCTCTATTATGATTTGGGGAATATGCTAAAGTATTTCGTTGACTGTAGGTTGTCTGTCTGTGGGCGGCTCTTAATGTACTGCTTTGAAGTGGTGAGTGAGCTCTTTCTCGATATCTTCCTGTTTCTCCATTTTGTCTCCTTGTGGGTTTCGAATATGCGAGATGGTATTATTCATTCTCCTTTGAATAGTTGTGCAATGAAATAATTTGGTATTTCTTTCACCTTCTTTTAGCCATCTAATTCTTGACTTTTGTTTCCAGAGCAGTTCCTCTTGTTTCCTTCTTTCTTCTAATTGTTTTAGTAGAACTTGTTCTTGTCTTGCTAGTTCCTCTGTTCTACCTCCTATGATGATCTTCTGCTGTAGCTCTTTCATACTTTGCTCGAGGACTTTTTGCTCTTGAAATATGTTGCCAAATGTAGTGTAATTCTAGGTTTTGATTTTCCGTTTGATGTGCTTCAGTCTCTGCTGGAATTGATACATAATTGAGCCACCATTGGGAATGAAGCTTTCCCATGCTAATTTGACCATTGTTTTGAACTCAGGGTGGGTGAGCCAGAAAGTTTCAAATTTAAATGGTTTTCTGTTTGTATTTCCTGGATTTTTCCATTGCAAGGAAATAGGCCAATGATCTGAGCTGGCAATGGGGAGTATGGAGGCGCATATATCACCGCATAAATGGACAAATTTGTCTGAGATTAGATATCTATTCAACCTGGAAGAGATTTCTTGTGAGCCTGCCCTTTTGTTATTCCATGTGTAAGTACCATTATCAAATGGTAAGTAAATTAGCCAGTGGTTTTGAATGTGTTCTTTGAAGCTATTGCTTTCATTGTCCAGCTTTCGTCTACCGCCAAATTTTTCCTCCAACCGCGTGCTCATGTTGAAGTCACCACCTGTGATCCAGAATGGATAAGTTCTTGTAGCATTGAGAATCTCCAATGTTTTTAGTAACGTAGTCTTTTGCATTCCATCTTGAGAGAAGTATACATTGGTCAAATGGCCATGTATGTTGGTTCCGATAAGGTGGAAAGTTGCTTGAATAAAATGGTGTGAAGCATGGAAGTCTGTTAGGGAGACATGCTGAGTGTTTCATGCTATGGCCAGCCCTCCCGAGGTGCCTATTGCATCTACTGTCACAGTTTGACATCCCGCCCAAGCTTTGTATAATATGGAAGCTAAGGTACTAGTTGTTGGGTCGTTAATATGCCATTATTATTGTCACTTGTGAATGTTTATTCCACCCATTTCTACCATTCTTCATCATGTCATTTATTATAATTTATTATATAAATCCATTTTATGATGATTTATGCTCTTACATTATTTATTCTCCTTTATTTCTAATAAATTGATGATTATGCATTATTTTACCAATGATAGTTCTAATAAGTTGGTTATAACATTATTCACCATTTTTAGCCTCCAAGGTAACTTCCAGATTGAAGATTTGATTTTTAAATCTGCCAACTCAGAAATTCGCTGGTTTAAGGAGTGACAGTTTTGCGGTTGAGATTCTGAGCAAATGAAGACGAATTTGAGAAATCCGGAACATGGGTTTTGTCCAGAACGGGCCCAATTAACTTTAACAAAGAACGGTTTGCCCAAATTCGGCTTGTACAGGGAGAAACACAGGGTTCTTTGAGCACGATTTTCTCAGATTTGCAGTTGCGGCCGTCCTCCAAACTTTAGCTGCAAACCCAAATTCGTCTTGCTTTTGTTGAGAGATGAAAGGAAATATATTTTCTTGTTGATCATCTGGTTAGAATCAACCCAAATTTGTAAAACAAATCATGTTGTAATTATCTATGCTCTCTGATCTTTCTCTATTTAAATGAGAACAAAGATCAGAGAGAGGGAGAGACGTGATGATGGATTTGGGGAATGAGAAATGATGGACAACGATGGTGGATTATTCATGCTGTAATTCTTAAGCTTTTGCTGTTGTAATGATTCCACAATTGGCTGATTAATAAATGATTTGGGAGTGCTGTTCATTTTTCTCATTCTGAAGTAACCCCGTAGCGTCCACTGGCGGCTAAGGGCCCAGCCTCTGGTGGAGTACGCTGCTGCTGCTGCTGCTGTATATTATCTTTTTGGTTTATGCGTGATTTGTATTATCAGCTTGAATTGGTAATCTGGTGTGTTTTATTATTGCAGTTCTGTTATATTTCATATATCATTCTCTGCAACAAGAAAGTCGTAATGTGCATTCTGATCTTATAACGTATTGCTATCTCTTTAAAGTCGTTAATGTAACGTTGATGTTCTCTACAGAATGCTATTGTTATTTAATTGCGGAGTAATCAAGCTGCAACCTTCTTAAGTTGGTATTACTGTATTTGTCCATGGTTTATACTTCATACGATTGCTATTCAATTGACATTGTGGTTCCATCATGAATTGTAATCGTTACCCTTTCTAACCAGGATTAATACTTGCGTATCAGACTCAGATTACCGTTTCTTAATATCCCTGTACGCTGTGTGTATTATTTATTTTAGCACCGTAGGCTGTTCCATATTTCATTTCTAATTAGTTGCCATTCTATTTCCATTTGTTGTCTGATTTATTTGATTTGGCTTGGTTGTTGTTTGCTTCCATTAAATTAGAGTTTGTCGTTCAGTTCTTTTAATTCCAGTTGCTATTCCATTTACGGCCGTTCCATTTTAGACTTGCTATTCCATTTCCTGTTTGCTGTTCTATTTTACTTTCTGCTGTCCATTTACTTGCATTTATTGCTTTGGTGTGAGAGAAGGTCCAAGGCTGTCGTGAGCCTCAGCAAATGCTACCACGCTCCCTGATCCATGGTCCATGCTCTAATTCCTTTTGCATCAATTTCTAGAGGACTGAGTTATTGCTACTATATCCTCGATTGATGGTTGTTTGAATGAATGATTTAGTTTAGAACATTTCAGTTTCTTGCTGTTCCAATTAGATTCTTTTTCAAGCATTCATTTACTTTTGGGTTTTAAGCACTATACTGCAAAACATTACTCTTAAGTAAATAGCCGCCTCAGACAGAGTACACTCTTGAAATAAAAAGTCGTCCCTGGGTTGATAATTAATGTGAGGTAATTAGGAGTTCACAAGACACCTTTTTATCGCTCCACATTTTGGCGCCGTTGCCGAGGAGAGTGTAGCCATTTCTAAAGAGTAGTGTGAATCTGATGAGTGCCTGCTAGGGAAGAGTTGGATCTTAAAAACGGAAGGTAAGAACCTGCGTACGGAGCATGTAAAAGCCCTGCTCCCCCGTCCGCTTTCCAGCAGGACTGTTAAAGAACCTAGAGTAGAAATAGATGTTTGAATTTTTGTGTGAATGATTAGGAAAAAGATATAAATTTTTAAAAAATGAATTACATGATCTCACGCAAGTGGTGATGTAAGCACCACCCATTTCACTAACCGATTGACAGGAACATTTGAAGAAGGAGCTCCGAAGAAACACATGAAGAACATCTTATACTATGGTAAGAAATGGCTCACATTTCTACTTTTGAATTTCCTATCAAAGATCTAGGAGTGACACAAATGCACATAATTCCCCCATCTTTACCAAATTTTCATGGTTTAGCAAATGAAGATCCAGATACATTTTTATTTGAGTTCGAAATACTTTGTAGAGGATATGATTATTGTACTAATGATCAAAGATTGAAAGTTTTTCCTCTTACTCTAAAAGAAGTAGCTCTCCGATGGTTCATGAACCTAGGTGGGAATTGCATCCAATCATGGGAGGACATGAAGAACATATTCTTGAAGAAGTACCAAGACTATTGCAAAGCCAATGAAGATATTTTCTATATGATACAAGGGGAAGATGAAAGTTTGGAAGACTATGTAGATCGATTTCATTACAACCTTCAAAAATCAAAATATAAGCATTTGGAAAAAGAGATCTTAAAAACACTCCTTCTTAAAGGAATCAAAGATGAATTTTTAGAACTTTTAAATCTGATAGGAAAAGGTGATGTTTTTCAGTTATCATATGATGATGTTTGTGAGTTGTGCATAAGGTATTCAAGAGGAATCTCCAAGGCTGGTAAGAATCCTAGAGATGTTTTTTCTTTGTTTTCCAAATCTGCTACAAGAATAGGAGACATAAGAGTTGAAATCAATGTTTTATTTGAAAATTTTAAAGTTGATTTTATTAGCTCTCTAAATGAAAAATTGGATGTTTTGCAGGTTCATAAAAATGAAGAATTTGATGAAATGTTTTGTTCTCATGACCGAAAGGAGCATCTCATAGATATTCACTCTTCCTTATCTAGGATGGAAGTAGCATATCAAAGAGGTAAGAAAACTGCAACAAGGCCTACAGGTATGGTTCAAAACACTTTTTCTCCATTGTCATACTTGCATAATCCATTATGGAATGCTAATGTGTTAGGGCAGCCATGTCAATTTCAATATAACCACCTATCTTGTTTACAAGTTGGGCATGGTTCATCTTATGATGGCATGACTACTCTCCCTCATCTTGTAGCACAAGCACATTCTCCATATTCTCCACCAGCTCTTTCACAACACCTTGCTTGCCCCTCAAAACCATTCACACAACCCAATCAACCACATCATCAAAATGCTCCATTCCATACACATTTTCCTGCTCAACTAATTCCACACCCTCACCATAATAAACCAGTACAACATGCTTACAATGTTGAGCTGGCAAATTTACCCACCCTTCCCACCCATTCTATCTCACATGTGTTATTAGAGAAAACCTACAATGAGATTCATAATGTTTCAAATGCAAAATTTGTAGAAGCTATGGAAGAAAATGAGGTTTCTTTTACTATGCATCAACAAACTATTTTAAAAGCTCAAGAACTTCATGATATGATGGCTATGCGAAATCAAGAAAATAAATGATACATTGAAGATTGGTTTCACTCCATCATTCGGTTGCAACATAACTCTATGCTTCAACAATTTTTCATACCATTTTTTGAAGGGAAGTTGGCTTCTCATACCCTAATATCCATTAACATGCATTTTTCAAATTTGGGTATGTGCATTCGTGAAGCCTTACTTCGAAAATGGCTTCACTGGAAGTACTCATACACGTAGTCATATTCATCATTCAATCAAAGTAGGTTAGTGAAAAAATAAAATAGGGACATAAATAAGTGCATTTTGTTCTTTTGTAAAACTAGTTGTTTTTGTTGCAACATGCTATCGAAATCAACATCGGTGATAATTTTTTTTTTCTTTTCTAATAATTTGTGTATGTAGATGAATCATAATGGAAATAATAAGTTCTACAAACACTCATTTTCATTTTTATCACCAATTTGAAAAAATGCTTGAATTTCATTTTTTTTGGCTTGCGGGCTTGATGAACTTTCTGGAAAAACAGTCGGGACAGTCATGTTTTGAGGGACCAAAAGTGAATATTTTTAAAACCTGTTTCTATCCTAAGTAGCCCTTGATGTCTACTTTCCAATCCAATTTGAATCACTCAATTTGGATTTGAAACGAAAAAGTTAGAGCCAAAACATTGACCGGATGTCTAGCGGGCAGCTCAGGAACAGAGTTGGGACAGTCAGTTTTTGGAGGCCTAAATGAATGAATTTTTAAAACCTGTTTCTATGGTAGATTCCCCTATGAATCTAGTTTACAATGCAATTGGAATCACTCATTTTCGATATCGTATGGGGAAGTTATGATCAAAATACTGACTGTCTATCGTAAATCAACACTCTTAAAACTATGTCTTTCTGGCTGTTCCTTACAATATTTGACCTATCAATTCTTCTTGTCTTCAAAACTTGTTTCTATTGGAGATCAATAAATGAATCTATTTTCATTTCCAATTTGAATCATTCGAATCCGATATCGAACGAAAAAGTTATGCTTGAAATATCAATTGTTGGTCTAAGCCGGGTAATCGAAAATGGCTCTATTATGCAGGTTGTTCTAAACAAATTTGACATATCATATCATTGAGTTTTTAAAACCTGTTTCTATTGGAGATACACCTTTGAATTAGATCTCATTTGGCTTTGGAATCACTCAATTTGGACGAAAAACAAATAAGTTGTGATTAAAACACTGCTGGTTAGTATGGTCAACCACTGCTCTCCCGCAGGTAACAAATAAATTTTACTTTGTTGGTTTCTCCTTGGATTTGTTCTATAGAGTAACTACTTGTTAGTTTTTTTTGCATAATTCTTGGATTAGGGGAGCCGTGCACCTCTCTTTCTCCATGATTTAATGTTTTATTGCAAGTAGACACTCGTTTTTTGCAGGTCCTAGGAGAAAAAGAACGTCAATTTATGGACAAGTGATTCTTGAAACAAATTTTAATAAAACAAAGGAATTTCATCCAACTCATTACCCAATGGATTCATAATAGAACAAATGAAGAATTGATTTCAATTTCAAGATTCATGTCTTGTCACTGCTGCCAAAACATTTTTCAAAAAGATCATTTTTTTACATAATATCATAGCTGTTGTAACTTAATTTACATATTGTTTTTTAAATAAAATGTTGTTTCTTTTCTAATTTCTTTTATATTTTGTGTTTCAGGTGTTGCTTCATTCAAAAGCATCAATGCAGTGAACAGCTAATTTATTCTTTGCGTGTTTGCACTTTATGGTTGTGTATTTTGTTGTTCCTTTTCTAAAGAAACAACATTTGTGTGCATTTTTGTCGTTCCTGTTGTTCCTTTTTCAAAGGGACATCATTTTCGTTTTGCTATTTATTTTCTAAAGGAATAGCACTTTTTGGTTCAGCCATTCATTTTGTTGTTCCTTTTTCACAGTTCATTTTGCTGTTCCTTTTCGAAATGGAACAGCTGTTGTTCCTTTTCGAAATGGAACAACACTTTTGCACTTTCACGTTGGGTGTGTTTTTGCTGTTCCTTTTTCAAAAGGAACAGCATTTGGTGTGTTTTTGTTGTTCCTTTTTCAAAAGGAACAACAGTGCGTGTTTTTGCTGTTCCTTTTTCAAAAGGAACAACAGTTTGAGTTTTTGCTGTTCCTTTTTTTCAAAAGGAACAACAGTGTGTGTTTTTGCTGTTCCTTTTTCAAAAGGAACAGCAGTTTGAGTTTTTGCTGTTCCTTTTTTCAAAAGGAACAGCAGTGCGTGTTTTTGCTGTTCCTTTTTCAAAAGGAACAACAGTTTGAGTTTTTGTTGTTCCTTTTTTCAAAAGGAACAGCAGTGCGTGTTTTTGTTGTTCCTTTTTCAAAAGGAACAGCAGTTTGAGTTTTTGTTGTTCCTTTTTTTCAAAAGGAACAGCAGTGCGTGTTTTTGCTGTTCATTTTTCAAAAGGAACAGCAGTTTGAGTTTTTGCTGTTCCTTTTTTCAAAAGGAACATCAATGCGTGTTTTTGCTGTTCCTTTTTCAAAAGGAACAACAGTTTGAGTTTTTGTTGTTCCTTTTTTTCAAAAGGAACAGCAGTGCGTGTTTTTGCTGTTCCTTTTTCAAAAAGGAACAGCAGTTTCGCGTTTTCGTGTGTATTTTTGCTTTTTTTGGTATGGATTTTCTTTGTTGTTCCCTACATAAAACACCACTTTCTTTTTGAGTGTTTTTGTTGTTCCTTAAAAAAAAAAAAAAAAAAAACAACAACAACACTTTGAGAGTATTTTTGAGAGCAACCCTTCCTTTCTCTTGTGGGATTATTCATAGTTCATCTCAACAACATTTTCCTGATTCTCTTTCATGGCATGAAGTACACTACTTTTATGAGGACAAGAATTATGGATTCTATTGAAGCAAGTTAATATCATTCACGTTATGATCTTTAACAGGACAGCTCCTTGATGATAGATTCTTTTCAAAAGGGACACAATTATTTATATACTACTTTACTGCATTGTTTTCTGTTGAACATGATATTGATTGATCATCTTAATACCATGCTGGTTCCATCATCCCTGGTTATAATCTTCTCTGTCTGTAATAAATGAGATTATGGGTATATTTTTTCTATTGACATCTTCAACTTCTTCTGCCATCCCTGCTCTTAAGGAGTACTGAGCCTCCCTCTTTTTATCATAAAAATGTGTAATAATAACAAAATTTTGTTCACAGATCGAGGATAGGGGGTCTCATTACGAGCCAGCCTACCATGTTCATAAGGTTGTAACAAAGTGACATTCCCATTATGGCCACCACACCAGGGTTATGATCCATTGGATAGCCAAATTATCCTTGGAACAGGAGGTCTCATCACGAGCCGGCCTGATCACTCTTGCTACATCCTAGTGAATGGCAGTGTGGTTATCTGGTTACCATGCCAGCACATTGATCTCTTCTGTAGAACAACACTGAAACTCTCTAGTTATAAATTGAGGATTCTGGCTCATATGGGTTAAAAAGCAACCCTGCCGGGGCTATGGACGCCTGCTGGCAGCAGCGGCTCTGCTTATGGTATTGAAGTTATATCTTATCGTCAATTATTATTATAATACCCTTTTCTTATTTTTCTTTTTATCAGAGAAGTTATTTCCTTAACTTTTTCCCTGTTTGAACCTTTATGCATGAGAAATTGTTTTATGATCAATCACATCATTTTCAGCTAGAATACCGTCAGCAAAGCATCTTTTTAGCATATTGTTGTCCTTTTTCGTTTTGCATAAACTATCATCACTCTAAAGCGTCCTATCTCTTATTCATAACTATCTTTACACACTTTGCTCTCAATATAACCATAATTTTCACCGTCCTATCATTGATAAGTGTACTCTGCTTCATTTACTATTGTATTGTTCACTCCCTTGCCTTGCCATCAACACCACCCCTTTCATATGCTTTATGGTTATGGAACCCATTTTCCAATTGGAGGGGGGGAATGTATGCATTATGGAATTGCATGCGATATGATTACTACACTTTGCCATACCTTGTTGATTTGACAACATATTAATATTGCATGTATACATAAGTTTTTCTCATTGAAATTTTGCATGCATTTTATGTGTTGCTATTCAAAGCTAACACTATGGATTCAAGAACATTGTATGCAAAATAGTGCTTTGTTTACAGGAGAACAACAAGTATGGGCAGAATTCTATTCGTAGCATGACCACACTATTGCACTTCACAGTAGAGGCTCGCGAACGTGAACAATTCTTCAGACATGATGTGCTTCTCTGGATTCTACCTTTTTGCATCGCTTTCAGCACCAACTTTGCCTACATCAGCTTCAACAACTGTCAGTCCATATATGTCATTTTTGGAGGTAAAACTTGAGGTAAAATTGCATAGTTTTCTAATTTATTATAAATTTAGGGGAATCTAATGAAAATCCATTCTGAGCATTATTTGTCATCCTTCATTCCACATCTTTACCACTTCCCCTTTTTCAGCAGCATGTCATTTTCGAGTGTGGGGGAGTGTTCCTTTCATTAATTTCTTTCTTATGACCACGTCATTCATATTCTTTATCATCCATTGCTAATCTTATTCACTCTCAACACCTCCCTTATTCCATGTTGTTTTACACAAAGCATAGAATTCAACAGCTGGTAGCAACCACCTCTCTTTGTTTTCTAGCATCGCATGCGGACATGCTAATTTTTCAGAGAGGGGGAGGAATTACTATGCATGATGGATGTTTTCTACTTTCTTCCTTATTTAAAAACTATGAACTCAATCCTTGTAATTTTTGGAAAACACATACGTATCATTAATACAAATCCACACAATTTCAAGAAATATTGGTTCATAAAATTTCGGAAATCATGCACTCTCACTTACAGCCATTTTGTTTATATCTCATGATCCTGTTGAGATTTTCTGTTTTAGTCAAATAGGCAAAAATCTCTGAAGGATGACAACAATAGGGATTCAGCTCCTAGATTAGCTCCAGGTTGTTGGGAGGGAGTTAATGCCTCCTATATTTGATGTGAGGGAGTTATGAGGCTGTTAGATACTCTATGCTATATAACAGGCAATCATTCGGATGATTTGCTATGAGAGTGTGAGGATTTCATGATGTAATCTCCAATTTGATTAATATATTCCTGATGCCTATGTTTGGTGGACGTAGCCCAGATTGGTTGGGTGAACCACGTTAATTCTTGTGTTTATGTGCTTGATCATTGCTGTGTGTTTAATTAATTGTTGTGCACCTGAACCAACAATTGGTATCAGAGCATGTTGGAGGTGCTGTCTGGAGCACTGAGGGAGCTGTGTCTGACTGCTGGAGGTGGAGCGCTACGGCGTGAGGCGGACGAGACCAGACCTGCTGTTGGTGCGTTGTTAACCTGAAACGAGTTCCAGGTGCTGTAATAACTGCGCGGAACTGTAACTGCGCGCTGAGCCATGGTGCGTTGTTAACCGGTATGCTTTACATTGCTGGTGCTGCGTATTTTTTTATAAACCGTTTGTTTTTTATATACCTGGAGCGTATGAGGAAGCAATGGACGGTGGTGAAGGTCGTATGTCTGCTGTGATGAATATATTAATACCTGGTATGTTTTTCAAGTGCTGGTGCGACCTCTAGCTAATAGCCCCTGCGCGTTTGACCGAATGGTATGTTGTTTACATTGCTGCTGCGCGTTTTGTAAACTTGTTCCTGCGCTGTTATATTTAAAAAACACTGCGTGGATTTATTTTTTTTTTTAAAACAAAAACGTGGGTCTGATTTAATAACTCAGCATGGCTATTAGCGCCAGCGTGGGTCTGGTTTGATATAACGTATGTTAAATGGATGAGATGGGATTGAAAACGTGACGGTGGCGTAGGCTCAAAGCAATATGTGCATTGTTTTCATTTTTAAATTCTCATTATTTGAATCAGATATGTGTATGAGGGCTGTGCTGGTTTTATAAAGCGCTGTATATTTAAATTACGGTATTTAGCATGACTGTGGGCGCTGTATATTTAAATTACGGTATTTAGCAGGATTGTTAACCATATCCAACAACGGATTATATGTATCTGAATAAGCCGTTCTGAGACCTGGAAGCTTCGCCCTCAAGAAATAAAATAACCATTGTCAAATTGGTTGTTGAGGTGGGTTTGAGTTGCACATTAATTGTTTTTTTTAAAAAGTGATTGGAAAAAGGCAGTTTTTTTGTTTTTTAAAAGGCAAAGGTACAGAGGCATAGGCAGTTTTTTCTTTGTGGTGTAAAAACAAAGGCATAGACAATTTTGTTTTAAATTGTTGGTTTGATATTGGAGATTATTGTGTTTTTTGGATACAAAATGGCGAAAACTCAAAGTGCCCGGTTTGAAATTGAGAAATTTAATGGCAAGAATAATTTTGAGATCTGGAAGGTGAAGATGCACGATCTGCTGGTTCAACAAGGTGTGGCGAAAGCACTGTTGGGGAAAAACAAAAGGCCTCCTTCCATGACGGAGGATGAATGGGATGAGATGGACGATAGAGCTCTGAGCGCAATTTGGTTATGTCTGGCGGACGATGTTCTGTTTAACATTGTGTCAGAGAAAACCGCCGCAGGCTTGTGGTCGAAGCTTGAGAAGCTCTATATGACGAAATCTTTGACAAACCGAATTCTCCTGAAACGGCAGCTTTACAGTTTGCGGATGAAAGAAGGTACCTCAATTGCTGATCACCTGAATGTTTTTAATACCTTGTTGGTGCAATTAAACAGTCTAGATGTGAAATTTGATTCAGAGGATAAGGCGATAACTTTATTATGTTCATTGCCTGAATCGTGGGATCACTTTGTTACTTCCATAAGTTTTAGTAAATCAGAAATTCTTGAATTTGACGATGTTGTTGGAGCCTTGTTGGCTGAGGAGACGAGGAAGAGGTCGAATGCAGACACCTCGACATCAGAGGTAATGATGGCCAGAGGTCGCTCACGAGAAAGACACTATGAGGGAAAGCATAGCGACTCTCGTTCAAAATCCAAAGGAAAGAAGCCCAAGGTGAAGTGCTGGCATTGTGGCAAGGCTGGACATCTGAAAAAGGATTGCTGGAAGCGAAAGCAGGCTACTAAAGAAGGCTCTTCGACAGAAAAGAAGGAAGCCAACACCACGGATACAGGTTCAGTATCAGGTTCAGGTATGAGTGATGAGGTATTGTCAGTTAATGTTTCAAAACATGATCAACATTGGTTGTTAGATTCCGGGGCATCTAATCACATGTGTATACATAGAGATTGGTTTAAAACATATAGATCAATTGATGATGGTGTTGTGTACATGGGTAATGATGTAACATGTAATATTGTTGGGATTGGAAGCATACAACTACAAATGTTTGATGGCACAACCAAAATATTAACTGATGTGAGGCATGTACCAGATTTAAGAAAAAATTTGATTTCATTAGGAGCACTTGATTCAAATGGATATAAAACTGTAATTCAAGGTGGAGTTATGAAAATCTATAAAGGTATCTTACCAGTGATGAAAGCTAAGAAAGTAGGAAATCTATTTCAGTTAGAGGGTAGAACTGGGTCAGATCATGCGTCTGTGTCTGAACATGACAGTAGTTCCATTCACTTATGGCATCAAAGATTGGGGCATATGAGTGAAAGAGGATTGAAAATTTTGGCTGACCGAAAGTTACTTCCTAATCTAAGATCTGGAAAATTGGATTTCTGTAAACATTGTCTGTTTGGTAAACAAAGTAAACAAAAGTTTAAAACAGGCAAACATACTAGTAAAGGCATACTTGATTATATCCATTCAGATGTGTGGGGTCCAGCTCCTACAGCTTCATATGGTGGTTCGTCTTATTTTGTATCATTCATTGATGATTTTTCTCGGAAAGTTTGGGTCTTCATGTTGAAAAAGAAGTCTGATGTTTTTTCAGTTTTCAAGCAGTTTAGAGCATTGGTAGAAAACAGCACTGGTAGAACAATAAAATGTTTAAGAACTGACAATGGTGGTGAGTTTTCCTCCAAGGAGTTTGTCAGCTATTGCAAGGATGCAGGGATCGAAAGACATAAAACCACAGTTTATACTCCTCAACAGAATGGAGTTGCTGAACGCATGAACAGGACTCTTCTAGAGAGAGCAAGGTGTATGCTGAGTAACGCCGGGTTGCCGAAGGAGTTGTGGACGGAAGCAGTGGCAACTGCTTGTTATGTGATAAATCGATCTCCATCAACGGCAATAGACTGCAAGGTTCCGCAAGAGGTATGGACAGGACACCCTTGTGACTATTCTAAACTCAGAGTGCTTGGTTGCGATGCATATGCTCTAGTGCCTAAACATCAGCGAACTAAATTAGATCCAAAGTCTAAAAGGTATATCTTTGTTGGGTATGGTGATGGAACAAAGGGATTTAGATTGTGGGATCCTACTACCCGCAAAATCATCATCAACAGAGATGTAAGGTTTAATGAATCCTCTCTTGTACAGTTAGATGTAGATAGAAGATTGAAACAGGATGATGTATCTGATTTCCAGCATATTCAGTTTGACAGCATTTCTAATGATAGTCATAACGACCATAGTTCAGATTCTAGTCATGAACAGGTTTCAGAAACAAATTATGAACAGGGTTCAGATGGAGGACATGAACAGGTCTCAGATGGCGATCATGAAGAAATTCCTACAGTTGATAGGCAGCCAGTTGTGGAAGCACCAGAAACATTCTTAAGGAGATCTACAAGGATCAAACGCCATCCGAGAAGGTATGATGATTCAGTTGCTTTGATCGCTAATGATGATGAACCTTTGTGTTATCAGGAAGCTGTAGAAGGTTCAGATAGTGACAAATGGAAAGCAGCCATGAAGGAAGAAATGATGGCCTTAGGTAAGAATGGCACGTGGGATCTGGTTGAACTTCCCAAAGGCAGGAAAACTGTGGGATGCAAGTGGGTCTTCAAGCTGAAACGAGGTGTGAATGATACGGAAGACAGGTACAAAGCTCGGCTGGTTGCAAAAGGGTTTTCTCAGAAAGCTGGCATAGACTTTCATGAGATATTTTCACCAGTGGTTAAAATTGTTTCAATTAGAGTTGTGTTAGCATTAGTGGCTTTGTTTGATTTGGAGTTGCAGCAGTTAGATGTTAAGATTGCATTTCTACATGGTGATTTAGATGAGGAAATATATATGGAACAACCGGAAGGGTTTGTTCAGCATCGTAATGCGAAATTTGTCTGCAGGCTCAAGAAGTCATTATATGGCCTGAAGCAGTCGCCTCGGCAGTGGTATAAGAAGTTTGATTCTTTCATGTTGAGTCAGAAATATGTAAGAAGTGAATATGATCATTGTGTTTATTTCAAACAGTTAAATAATGGCATGTTCATTATCTTAGTGTTGTATGTAGATGATATGCTTTTAGCAAGCAAAAGCATTGAAGAAATCAACAGGTTGAAGACTCAGATGGCAAGGACGTTTGATATGAAAGATCTAGGAGCCACAAGACAGATTTTGGGCATGGAGATTTTCAGAGACAGGGGCAATGGTAAGCTGTGGCTATCACAACAGAAGTATGTTGAGAAAATACTTTTGAGGTTTGGTATGAATAATGTGAAGCCTGTGTCAGTCCCTTTAGCTTCCCATTTTAAGCTTTCTTCGAGTTTATGTCCTAATACAGATGAAGAAAAGGATTATATGTCTCGAATTCCTTATGCCAATGTAGTAGGATGTTTGATGTATGCGATGGTGTGTACGCGACCAGATATTTCTCATGCTGTTGGGGTTGTCAGCAGGTACATGGCAAATCCGGGTAAAGAACACTGGTCAGCAGTGAAATGGGTGCTTCGGTACTTGAGAGGCACAAGTAGTTATTGTATTTCTTACAATAAGAGTAGTGAATATGTTTGCGGATATGTTGATTCCGATTTTGCAGGTGACTTGGATAAGAGAAGGTCAACTTCAGGGTACGTCTTTACTCTTGCAGGTGGAGCTATTAGCTGGATGTCAAAGCTACAGAACATTGTTGCTTTGTCTACTACTGAAGCAGAATACATTGCTGCTTCTCATGCTTGCAAAGAGGCGGTTTGGTTGAAAGGTTTGCTTGGTGAGTTTGGTAGGTTACAGGATAACATCAGGTTACTTTGTGACAGTCAAAGTGCAATACATTTGGCTAAGAATCCGGCCTATCATAGTAAGTCAAAGCATATTCCAATCAAATATCATTTTGTAAGACATGTTATCACTGAAAGGGGAGTCTCTCTTGAAAAGGTGCATACAAAGGAGAACTGTGCAGACATGTTCACGAAACCAGTTTTGTTGGAGAAGCTACGCTGGTGTTTGGCTTCTCTTGGCTTGTAGAAAAGATAAAATAATAATAACAGAGCATCAGGCGAATTGTTGTCAAGGTGGAGATTGTTGAGATTTTCTGTTTTAGTCAAATAGGCAAAAATCTCTGAAGGATGACAACAATAGGGATTCAGCTCCTAGATTAGCTCCAGGTTGTTGGGAGGGAGTTAATGCCTCCTATATTTGATGTGAGGGAGTTATGAGGCTGTTAGATACTCTATGCTATATAACAGGCAATCATTCGGATGATTTGCTATGAGAGTGTGAGGATTTCATGATGTAATCTCCAATTTGATTAATATATTCCTGATGCCTATGTTTGGTGGACGCAGCCCAGATTGGTTGGGTGAACCACGTTAATTCTTGTGTTTATGTGCTTGATCATTGCTGTGTGTTTAATTAATTGTTGTGCACCTGAACCAACAGATCCGTGCATCAAAACAATCTGATTTTTGGATCATAAAGGCATTCATATATTCTAAATTTACTTGCCAAATTTCAACAAAAGCTGGTTTGTAGTTTTTGGGAAAATGGTTAATGAAGTTTGTTGTTATCTATGTCATATTTTGCTGCAACCTCATACATATAGTTGAATGACAATGTAAAAATTGTTATGCCTTCATCGAGATTGCTAAAATTGAATATTCATTGATTAAGGAAGCATTCATTTATTCTCAAATTTTTATTGCTTGGTTAACACATGTTTTTTGTCTTTGGGTTGCATGAGGACATGCAATATATTCAGTTTTCGTTGCATGAGGACATGCAACATATTGAGTGTGGGGGTATGTTGGGTCGTTAATATGCCATTATTATTGTCACTTGTGAATGTTTATTCCACCCATTTCTACCATTCTTCATCATGTCATTTATTATAATTTATTATATAAATCCATTTTATGATGATTTATGCTCTTACATTATTTATTCTCCTTTATTTCTAATAAATTGATGATTATGCATTATTTTACCAATGATAGTTCTAATAAGTTGGTTATAACATTATTCACCATTTTTAGCCTCTAAGGTAACTTCCAGATTGAAGATTTGATTTTTAAATCTGCCAACTCAGAAATTCGCTGGTTTAAGGAGTGACAGTTTTGCGGTTGAGATTCTGAGCAAATGAAGACGAATTTGAGAAATCTGGAACATGGGTTTTGTCTAGAACGGGCCCAATTAACTTTGACAAATAATGGTTTTCCCAAATTCGGCTTGTACAGGGAGAAACGCAAGGTTCTTTGAGCACGATTTTCTCAGATTTGCAGTTGCGGCCGTCCTCCGAACTTTAGCTGCAAACCCAAATTCGTCTTGCTTTTGTTGAGAGATGAAAGGAAATATATTTTCTTGTTTATCATATGGTTAGAATCAACCCAAATTTGTAAAACAAATCATGTTGTAATTATCTATGCTCTCTGATCTTTCTCTATTTAAATGAGAACAAAGATCAGAGAGAGGGAGAGACGTGATGATGGATTTGGGGAATGAGAAATGATGGACAACGATGGTGGATTATTCATGCTGTAATTCTTAAGCTTTTGCTGTTGTAATGATTCCACAATTGGCTGATTAATAAATGATTTGGGAGTGCTGTTCATTTTTCTCATTCTGAAGTAACCCCGCAGCGTTCGCTAGCGGCTAAGGGCCCAGCCTCTGGTGGAGTACGCTGCTGCTGCTGCTGCTGTATATTATCTTTTTGGTTTATGCGTGATTTGTATTATCAGCTTGAATTGGTAATCTGGTGTGTTTTATTATTGCAGTTCTGTTATATTTCATATATCATTCTCTACAACAAGAAAGTCGTAATGTGCATTCTGATCTTATAACGTATTGCTATCTCTTTAAAGTCGTTAATGTAACGTTGATGTTCTCTACAGAATGCTATTGTTATTTAATTGCGGAGTAATCAAGCTGCAACCTTCTTAAGTTGGTATTACTGTATTTGTCCATGGTTTATACTTCATACGATTGCTGTTCAATTGACATTGTGGTTCCATCATGAATTGTAATCGTTACCCTTTCTAACCAGGATTAATACTTGCGTATCAGACTCAGATTACCGTTTCTTAATATCCCTGTACGCTGTGTGTATTATTTATTTTAGCACCGTAGGCTGTTCCATATTTCATTTCTAATTAGTTGCCATTCTATTTCCGTTTGTTGTCTGATTTATTTGATTTGGCTTGGTTGTTGTTTGCTTCCATTAAATTAGAGTTTGCCGTTCAGTTCTTTTAATTCCAGTTGCTATTCCATTTACGGCCGTTCCATTTTAGACTTGCTATTCCATTTCCTGTTTGCTGTTCTATTTTACTTTCTGTTGTCCATTTACTTGCATTTATTGCTTTGGTGTGAGAGAATGTCCAAGGCTGTCGTGAGCCTCAGCAAATGCTACCACGCTCCCTGATCCATGGTCCATGCTCTAATTCCTTTTGCATCAATTTCTAGAGGACTGAGTTATTGCTACTATATCCTCGATTGATGGTTGTTTGAATGAATGATTTAGTTTAGAACATTTCAGTTTCTTGCTGTTCCAATTAGATTATTTTTCAAGCATTCATTTACTTTTGGGTTTTAAGCACTATACTGCAAAACATTACTCTTAAGTAAATAGCCGCCTCAGACAGAGTACACTCTTGAAATAAAAAGTCGTCCCTGGGTTGATAATTAATGTGAGGTAATTAGGAGTTCACAAGACACCTTTTTATCGCTCCACACTAGTGTTGCATTTTGTTTCCTGCATGAATACAATGTGTGGTTGTTCTTGTTGAATCATGTTCTTTAACATCCTGTATTTGCCGGGACCGTTAAGTCCTCTTACATTCCATGAGATGAGCTTCATGGTTGACCTGTAGGTAGGGAATGGTAGTATTTAGTCAATTTGGAGCACCTTCCGGACTCCACTAGCATTTCCCCAATTAGAATGGTGTGTTGTAGATCTATCTTTCTCCCTCTTTTCTTCCCATCTTCGATGATATGTTTCCCATCCCATTTTCCTCCTTGTTGTATGCCCAATGTGCTGTGCTGATGCACTCTTGATAGTACTACTTCCAAATTTTCAAGTTGCCTATCCTGTATTGTATCGAACTCTTTCCTCTTACAAGCTTGTTCTAGACTGAAAATGTCTATATCACCTAGATCAAAGCTTTCAGGTTCTTCTTCCATTAAACTTTTTGACTGTTGTCCTCCATATGGGGTAATGGCTAAAGAGGGTCTGTCAGCATAGTATCAATGTCCTTGTCGGACCAGAGGGCTTTGGTTTTAGCATGGTTGGGGATGGGTTGCGTGGTTGATGTATGCAGATCAAAGGTGTTAACTTTTGATGGTTGACTGGTTTTATTATGAATAGGTATGGAGGAAAGATTGGTGGATGGAGCAGAGGTTGTCTTTGTTGTTGTGGGTGGATCTGATTCAGGCATATCTAGGTTTGCCAAAATATCAAAGTTGTTGCTTGAGGATGGTACATCAGATGATGGAGTAACATTTTTTGGTGCTGTGGGTGGTTTTTTGGCATGCTTCTTTCTGCTGGCCACTTTGGTGAACCCTTCTGGATCAGACTTACCTCCATTTTTTGTGGGTTTAGGAGGAGCATTTAAGGGACAATCATGGAATAGGTGTCCATGGGCATGGCACCTCCTGGATCTGAAAGGTACATGTTCATAATCTATAGGTTGTATCCATTCAAAGTCATCGTGAAGGAGACTTAGCGAGTCTGTGAGTGCCTTGCCCAGCTTCATGTAAACGCAAATACGAGCATAGGAGGTGTACTTGCGAAGCTTTGTTTCCTTTGTTGCCTTTATGAACTCACCTAATCCATTACCAATGGCTTTAAGTGATTCTTCATCCCAGTATTCCAGTGGAAGAGAGTACATGCGGATCCAAATTGGTGCCCAACTGAAATCTTCCTTATCTGGGTTAAATCTTTCTACCCAGTTGCGTAGATAGAGACCCACTGCATTGAAGAAATAGGGTCCTCCATTTAGGACTCGATTTCTATCTTCAAGGTAGTTAAAGATGGCTATGAAGAAGCCTTTGGGTCCTAGCTGTAGGGTAACATGTCCTTTGGGCTTCCACTATGAGGTTATCCAGCCTTGCAGAGCTTTTTAGTTGGCCAATAGCCTATAAATTTACCTTTCAGTGCATGATCTTTCATGTATTGTATTTGCACATTGATCCTGTGACTGGGGAGCTCAATCTTGGGCCGTTATATAGCAATGGGCTTGCAAGTGGATGACGATGCTTTCTTTGGTTTCTCAGGTGCTGTAGGGTTATCTCCTTTTTCGTTTTCCAGATCCTCTTGTGCGTTCTTCTCGTACTACTGCGTAGGCCGTACCTCTGGCATCTCTGCATTCTCAGTTCCACCTTCAAGTGGGTCTTCATTGTTGCAGTCTTTGAGGGGAGGCGCTGATGCCTCCCCATTGGAATATTCATCGTTTTTAGCTTCCAGAAGTGTAAATCCTGAACTGGCAACAATCCTGCTTGGATATAAGAGGCTGCTTATTCTGTCTCTGCGCCATGTAAGGGTTTGTCAAAAACCCTAGTTCGCCATTTCCTTCAGCTTCCAGAGCTCTCTACTACGAGCCTTTTTCCATGGGTGACCGATTTATAGTTTGCATATTAGGGATTAGTGAGATTCACCAATGTTTTTAAACTTCAAGAAAATTTTCCATCCTTAAAATTTTCCTTAGCTACAGACATCATCACGGGGATAGAAGTGGCTCCCAGGGATAATCATTACATGGATAATGTGGGCTCCCAACAATGATGTTGAGATCCTCGCTTTGTGCTAGTTATCATCCCAAGGATGATGCCCTAACTAATAGAAAATAAACCTTTCAATGCCCATAACTTTTCCATTTGTCTTCAGTCCTTCTCCAACATCTATAAAACCTTTGCACACATCAGGAAAACCTTAGTAACATATTATTAAGGCTCTGATCATCATGACAAATCCTCTAAGCATGTTGACATAAATTCCAACATAGCTAAGTCCATGGTTGACCCCTTAGGTAAACATCCTAGGTTGACATCAATGCCAACACCATGCATCAAACATACTCCCCCTTTGGCATTTATGTCAACCTATACCCACAACATCTTCATAAACTCCTGGCTGGCAAGTATCAATCTCACTCAAGTGGTTGTGTCACTCTCCCACTTTGACATCAATGAAAAAGGGCGGACAATTCCAGCTATAACACCATCTGAACACTGTTGATACCAAATGATATGTTGATGAAATCTAATAAGCTACACGCACTTTCAAATAATCATGTAAAACCAAGGAAATTGTTGCCTTCTTCAATCCACATGCTTCTATGCCAACACCATGCCTTCTCCAAGCTAAACAAGCTATTTGCTAATGACAATGTCCTTTTGTCACATATAAGAGGACACTCCTCATGGACCAATAAATCAAAACATACATGACCAAATGATTACAGGGCTTCATAAGCCTAATACATAGCTAAATCAATGAAATTCAATGACCACTACAAGGACATCAAATAGGCCATATATGGCTGAAATATGATTCTCTCAGGCATAATTATCACCATGACTCAACCAATAGACCGAATGATAAACATGATAGTACATGGATACAACAATGATATTCAAGCCCACACATCCAAAAACTCATATATGGCTTAAGAAAATCTCATGATTCACTACTCTTCATGCCAACCATGACTCATGACTCTAGGACCACTCCACCAATAGCCAAATGATAAAATAATAATGTTACAAGGCTTTCTCATGAGAGTACATGGATAAAATAAATGCATGCCAAGGCTCATGACTCTCTTCTTCTATGCATGACTAAGACAATGATATACAATGCAAGTACATGGTTGAACCAATGATGCTCCTCTAAGCATGGCTAATACAAAATATTTTCAACGAATTTTTCAATGATAAACAAATACATATATGGCTGAAAAAATACTCCTTTCACTCAAGGAAACATATGTGACGCTACTACAAGAAACTGACTAAAGGCAATGAAAGGGATAACATGTAATCCAAACACCATAATACATAGCTCCCCCTAAGCTCATTATACCTCCAATGAGTAGGTTGATCAAGTGTGCCTGAATGTGCATGAGACTCTCAATCAAATATGTTGTTGCAACTCATACTTAAGTATTCACCATGTTTCCATATGCTCCCCCTAAGGTTATGCACCTTTCATATATTTCTACAGTCTTCCATGAATGTGCATTAGGTAACCATGAACTGCAGAGGGGACAAATCTCTCTACTTCACAAGTTTCTTCTCCTTCTTCTTCCACATGGTCCTTGGTTGATTCTTTACTTTGACAGTCTCCTCTGTCTTTCTTCTAGATCTATTCTAAATCATATGCTCATTCTACTGAATCTACCTTGAGGAGCCAAACATCATACAATCTCTAGCCATGTGACCATAGTTGTCACATGCATAGCACCTTACATGATCGAGATATGAAGCAAGGGGATAAAATCCTCTGCTAAATATGCCATATCTTTGTCTTGCATACAAATTGCCTCGACTCTGTGGGCTAGATATGCAATCCAATGCCTTATGGCCAAACATGATGCATGAGAAAAAAAATCCATTAAATGCATACGTATTCCTGATGGCTTATCTCCTTAGCTACTAATATTGTTGCAAGGTCCACTGACTAGATTTGTACACTCTACTCCTACAGTTGGCTGCAACATGTCCATAATTGTGGCAAGCATAACATTATACATCATCCATCAAAGGAGCAAGGGGGCTTTGATTCCTTTGAAACTTAACAGATCTGCCACAATCTTTAACCATAGGGGCAAATGATCTTCTAGTTGTAGATGTTCCTTGAGGTTTTCTTCTCTGATACTACTAGATCTGCTTCTTCATTCCTCCTTTGCTACTTTTTTTGCAACTATTGTTTGCTATGGGCCTTTTGGGTTATGCATTATTGTTCTTGCCTACATGCAAGTTGTAACGATTCCACCCCCATATTTACTTGATTTTACAAGACCTATGGGTAAATGTGAAGGGGAGTTCCACTATGACATGACCTAGTATCCTTGTTCGAGTTAAAGAAGTGGGGATTACAACTAAGACTTACTAACCAAAACTTGACATCTTATAGGGACTATAGATCACCCAAGAGCTGAAGAAAAATCCCAGGTGGTCAATCCCTAAGGTGGAACTTTACTTCACTGACCTAGACCCCGAACTGCATGCATGCTAAGGCTTGGGTGTGGTTATAGACCTCCAACCGCATGCACAACATTACCTGAGTGCGGTTATAGCCCAAAATCTCGAGTTCAGAGGGTGTGTTTGTGAGATTTGAGCCACCTTTCCAATTCAACCTCTAGACCATTGCCTAGAACTTCCTGTAACTTCTAAAATGATAAATGACATAATGAAAAGGCTAAACATACAAAATTGAGTTTGAAACTTGACCTTGTCTGACCAGAACATACTAGACATTTCGTCAAACACATGGTAAGCATGTAAGCTACATGTCATGAATTCATATTTGAGTATAAATCTTTGTTCTTTAGTTGTGAATCACTGAGAAGGTCTAATTCCCTCTCAAGTAGCTACAACCACACTTGTTATCCCATGCATTCATCAACCATTCATTAACTTATCAAATCATAAACAAGATTCATAGCTAGATTATATTATAGAACCATGCTTATAACTAGAATATTAACCATGACATAATAGCCATCAAAGCCACATAATAAAAAGTATAAATTCTCATGAATCACGATAGGAAAATAAATCTTATTAAAATATGCAAAAGCCAACCAAGTCAGGGACTTCCATGTACCACCCGATGATAGATTGAGTTGAACCAAATATTTCTTTCAACAAATAAGCCCCATGCCATATTCCAAGCATGAATGTGGGATATCATGGGATAAACCAAGACATAAAAAACTAAGGGAATCCAAAGGTTAGACCACCCCCACCCTCAAACTACTGTGATCTCGCCAATACTGGTCAAGAGATCATAAAACGAAACCAAGCTTGGATGTCTCAAAATTCCTTCACAATACCTTGAGAAATTTTCATGTCTCCACCCACATGTTGAGGGCTTCCCAAAGAAGACCATCTCCACCCCTAAGCCTTGTAAATTTTCCTGAGACCACCTCACCCGATTCCAAAATATTCTGAAAATCAAGTTATCAACCAAGAAATGAATCCCATAACACCTTGAATATCTAGGAAATGGAAAGCCAAGGTTGAAACAACTGTCAAACTCAACAAAAAAATTCCAGTGACAACAAATGAACCAAATAAACCAATGCATGTACCATGCATTCACATATCAGCTAGGAAATCACATATGCAACCTGTTACCTACAAAATATTTATGATGAAGTTTCTAATCCAACCTTCTCCTTGCTTTCTTTTCTTGTCGTTTTCCTTCTTTATCCAATCCAAGTGAATTCTCAAGTGCTCCAATAATTCTCCAATATTTATCTAAGTGTGCAAGAGTATGAGAGAATAGAAGAAAGCTTCAAAACTAGACTAACAAAAGGTTGGGAATTGATCCTCATAAGCCTTTTTATCATTGAGGCCTCTATTTTCTTCATTTTCCTTAATTTTCCTTATAATTTCCCTCTCATACAAATATGTGTCTCTTCACCTTCCTTTTCTCCTATTTTCCTTTATTTCATAAATAAAATTCCAATTAATTCCTCTTTTCCTTTGCTAATTTCCTTAGCCATTAATAAACCGAAAGTGATGCCCAATATGATGTTTTCCCCACCATTCAACTTGGAATATGTATCCCATGACATTGGTCTTATTTTTCCTTTGTTACCTTTATTACATGAACTTTAACCCGGGGTTGTTACAAACCCCTCCCCCTTGGGGAAACACCATCCTTGGTGTAGAAATATGTGAGAATTGAAACTGCTCAAGAAACTTAATCTAAAATCAAGAGACAAAGTTCTACTCTTTTAACATGTGAATTATCCAGATTGATGACAATAGGCTCCTTTTGACCTTGAGTTGCAGTAGTAGTAGTGGCATTTGATTCAATCCTTGATTTCTTCTGGTAGTAGATGAACTCCTTTTCTGCCATTGTTGATGATGATGATCCTTCACTAGGCTTTTTGTTTAGCTTATTTTGAGAAACTAGAGTCTGATGAGTAGAAGGAGGAAAGACTTGTTCCTCTGCTTCTTGAAGATTATTCTCTTCCTAATATTCTTGATTTCTAAATTTCTCAATTTCAGGCCTAGGTGTGTGATTATAAGGAGTAGTCTTAAGCTCTACCCTTAAATTTGAAATAATGTTGAATGGATCATAGGACCAAGTGAAGCTGGGTTGAAAACCCATCTCATTGAGTATGGCATCTACCTCTGAGCCAGTTGTTCGGCATGGAATCCCCCCAAGGCATGTTTTGGGGCTTAAATCCCAAGTTTTGACCAAATCTTTTTGTAAAAGCTCCGTGAATTGTGGGCGCAGAGCACGAAATTATGATAGAGTCACAGGGTTTTCCACCCTCATTTTGTAATGTAATGTCGGCTTAATAGAGTGAGGCTGTAAGTGTAGAAGGAAGAGGCATAAGAGCAGGAGAAGTCTAAGTGATTAAGAAAAAGTGTAAAGTGTGTCTTTGGGTCGTAGAGTAGGGGTAGGCTCTGCAGCTGAGTGGGGAGAGGCCTAGTAGTCCACAACTGAGTGCGTGGACCCCTGCATCTGAGTGCAAAGGGCAGGTCGAGTCTGTAACCATTGGAAGAATCAATAAAGAGAAGTTTACCATATTTTTGTGCATCTTTTCCTGTTTTAATATATGATTGGGTATAATTTGCAAGTATATTGTTTATATGTTGCGCAAACTTATTTGAATGTTTTGTATAACTAATTATAACGTAAGACATCCAAGTACGTGAAGGTAATTAACTGGTATAGGAAGATAAGTAAGATCTTGGGTAATAGCACAGAGTGTGGCTCTAGCAGCGTGAAAGCTCCACAACCCCTGGTTAGGGCTATGCGAAGGCAATGTATTAGGGCGTGAGGAACAGGGAAGTGCGCGAAGTGACCTGTGCACAAGGACAAATAGTGGGACCAGTCGAACCTCTCAGACATCTCAAGGTTGCGGAAACCTGGTTCTAGCACCCTCCCATACTACTTCGGGTGAGACCTTAGTCCACGCTCCGCGGAATTTTACCGAAAGGGCCAGTAGTAGAAGGATTTGTTTGGCTAATTAACTCCAAACTTGGGTCAGGCCCCAACAAGCCAAAAAATGGTTCCATTGTCAAGACCAGGATCTACATAGAGATGTCTAATGTCGTATCACTGGAGTTCGAAAAAGAAAGGAATTGAAGATTGGTTGGACAGGAAGATTCACGAATTCGCGGCGCAGGAAAATGGGAATTTGTGACTATCAAAGGAAGAGTGGTTAGCTTGCTACTTATATACAGAGATCCACGAAATTTTCTTCACATCCTTCCCCACTGAGTTATACGAGTGGATAGCGAAGCTAGCAGATAGCCAAGGTGTAGGAATTTACAGGGTAAGTTCCTCAGATAGAACACCAAAGGACACCGCTCACAAACAGATCACAGATCAATACACCAGTATTTTGACGTGGTTAAAACCCTCAAAGAGGGAAACAGTCCACAGCCTGAGCCAACATGGCCACTTCAGGCAATTTATTAATAAAAGAATGAAAATTTACATAAGAATCTCTCATGGACGGTTAACCTACAAATGACCCTCCATGCTCTTTAAATAGAGATCATGGACCAATCGGGTGTTAAGCCACGGATCAAGTGTCGGTAATACCGAGGAGAGAATGAACCGTCGGATTGAAATCTGGAATAGTTATGAAGTTTTAAGTTATTATTTGCATATCTGTGCACTGGTTCGCTTTGTTAAAAGCATGTATACACGTTGGTTCGACACATCAAAGTAGCGTATACATTATGAAATATGATGGTTGAAGCTGTTGTTGGTTCTAGTTGTTGTTGCAAAGTTCTGTGTTCTGGTGACTGTGTTTTGGTGTCAGTGTTCTAAATGTTTAGATTGATTGATTGTGATTTAGTGATGATGGGTTTCAGTGATTGGTTGTATTGAAATGGTGATTGACTTTGAGCTTCAATGTTGTTGATCGGTCCAGTATGAAAATTGGGTGAAACGTGACCTTCAAATTATGGTGTTGTATACCAGGAGCATCCAGTCTGAAAATTTATGAAACATGGTCCCTAGAGGAAGAGAGAAGGTCATAGCCTTATATAGGCCAATGCCTACGTACTAGTAAACACATTGGCTAGTACAAGAGCTAAGGGGTTGTAGCTCCCTTCCAGTAGAAGTTGGAAAATGAGAGAAGGTTGTAGCCTTCTGCAGGTGGGTGCCTGCGTACTGGTATGAGTCTGCACCAATGCAAGATTATAAATAGGTTTTTCTTATATTAAAAGAAGACAACAAGAGGTGGTTTTTGTCCCGCATTGGGTTTCCACCTTAAATCCTAGTGTTCATGTGTGTTGCTTATGTGTGATGGTTTATTTTGTTATTAATGCACATGGCTACTGTTTATATGGTTAATGAAGTATTGATGCACTGATTAAAGATCAACATATGATGATTAACTGAATCATAAGTTTGTTGGATATACGCTGGTTTCTTTAAAGATAGATGTATGTACACGCGAATTACCTTAATTGAAGTAGCATATATAAATCGAGTATGAAATGAAAAGGTTATCGATTTGATAATACTGATTCACCCCCCCTGTCAGTATTATTTTCAATAGTCGTCAACCTTTTTAAGTTGAGATAGCATTGCTGCAATTTGGTTGTTATCTTGTTGCGACTGAGTTTTGGTTGTAGAGGCATTGTCAGAATTTGTGTTTTCAACATGAAACCCAACATCCAATACATCCTCTATAAATTTCAAAAACCAACTTTGTGCTTCCTGTTGGAGATGCCTAGCCAGATCCATTATCTCATTTACTCCATTTCCTTTTATCCATTCAATGTCGGTACCTTTTAAAGGTGCTTCTAAAGAAACTTTACTCACAACTTTTATGTTGTTGGGATTTACAGGTGTGCCAAGAGACTGATGCTTCATTGCATTGGTCACCAAAGGAACAACTGATCTAAAATATCCTTTATCATAAATACTATGCCTTCTATCACTATTTGTCTGAGCTACAAATGACAATGCAACCCTTTCCTGAACTTTGTCATCAGGGGATACAGGAGTGGACCCTCTGGAAGACACAAAGTATGGAAAACTTGATTCTTGAATGAGTTTGCAATGGAAGGATCCTATGACGTTATAGTCTGTTGATTGTTTTGAAGGACTACATTTTACATCCCTTCGTTTGGGGAGTTCTTGAAAGAATAGTTAAATCCATATTTGTTGAATATGGATATGGATGCCAAGTCCGTTGCTAATGCAACACCAATCCATTGAACTACACTCTTCTCTTTTTCCATTGAAATATTAAGAAGGTCATTGCCCAATCCATCAGTATGTGGAATGCCCTTATCTTTATCTGCAATCCTTCTTGCAGCTAGGGATTCAACAATAGTCATTGATTGTAAAAGCATTGTATGGATCTCAAAGAACCGATCAATTGAATGATGGGGGATATTCAACTTAGCAAAAGAGAATAGCTCAAAAAACATTCTCAATCCTTGAATGAAAGCTTCAATAGAAGAGGCTTCTTGCAGCGCTTTTGCTATATCTATGGAATCAATGTTCCATCTTTTCAGAGCCTCATGTCCAAGTTCAGACAGGTCTGCAGAAATAGAATCCCAAGAGATACTTCCATCTATCCATTTCTTATCATGAACTATAATTTGTGGTATATTGTGGCTTGACTTAACAACTAAAGATCTCTTGGTTGGTGATACATCGAAAGCTTTGTCTACAGCTACAACCTTGGCATTTTCAGATGTATCCTGTATACTGATATCTTCTTGCTTCGACCGTGTTTCTCCTTTAGCATCACTTAACCTACGAGAGAGAGCAACATGAGTGTGCAACACTGATTTAAGGTCCACTTTGTTCTTGGTGGAACACTTCTCCTTCTACTCCTTCAGTGCAAGGATGGGCTCTTCACAGCTTTTACACAAGGCCCTAACATTCTCAGGCTGGTCTGTCATCACCCTTGATCCACTGACCAGAGTTTTCTTCTTACAGCAATCCTTGATAGCTGGAGACAATTTACCAACAGAATTCCTTCTCCCAAGAGATATCAAAGTCCCATTCGGAGCGGCAGGTTTCCGAGGGCGAGCTTGCAAGCTGAAGTAACCACTTTGAGACTCTACCCTGAGATCCGACATTCTCCAGAGCGCACGTAAGTGAAGGAGGAGATCGCCAGCCTGGGTAACTGTGACGAAGTACCAGACAAAGTACTAGACATGGTAGGATTGCAACTCTGAGTGATTCAGATGTCACTACCAGCCCGGATGCCTAAGACATATGTTAATTTATAAATGGAGGGAACAATGAAAATAGACATTTTTGATTGGCCAAGGTGAACAGTGTTTGCTCACCCAAAGCCAACAAAGAAAACGCCTTTCGATGTAATTTAACAACTATAAATTTTACCATGTAGTAAAAGTTTATATTAATCTATTACAAGAACACAAATTAATAAGTCATTTTTAGTCAACAACCCTTAAAGTGTTTAACCAACAAACAAGCAAATGAAGTGTACGACGAGAGTAAAGACTTTGAGTGTGTTTAAGATATTTATAAAGCATCAAAATAGTAAAGCAATAACATAATATGAGTTCTTCCTATCTAAATGATACATTTATATATATATATATATATATATATATATATATATATATATAGATATAGATATATAGTAAAATGTTTTATATTATAATTTAAGAAATAAATAAATACATAACTAAAAAATAATTTTATTCGTATAGAGAATTTAACCTTTTTAAATAAAATATAAATATATCAAATTTTTTGAAAATACTTTTAAAATTAAAAATTCAAACCAATAACCAAGTAATTTGAATTTATGTTGTATTTAAGTGGTTGATAAGTCACTGCATTAATGATACAATTATAATTTAATCAAATTTTAATGAACGTGGCTCTATTAATGATCCCTTTAAAAATAAAAAATAAAAAAGTTACAATCCCAAGACAACATTAGCACGGTATCTACCCTATGGCCCATTGGTAATTCCACTACGGTTTTGACTTGTGCCTTGGTAAAACTCCAGCCTCAACGTGTGGCTAAATGCATTTTTTCCTTCGAGTTGTCTTAGTGAGACTTTTTGGAAGCTTTTTCGGTGGGTTTTTCCAGTCTAATTTCTCTAAAATTATTGTATCGCAAGTTTAATGGGTAACTCTTGCACAATCGAAGTGCCCTAGAGGTTTTTCAGGGCGCTGAAACTATATATAAAGTCAAAAAACCAGTTTAAATAACACAAATTAAGATTTCACCTCAAATTGTTCCACCAAATTACAGCACCGGAAAGTCCAAAAAGTAGCACTAAAGACAACTCCCTTTGCCTTTGTGTTATGAAGACCGAAGCATATTTCTACAAATGCAAAGTCTAAAAAACCCAAAAAATTGCACAAAAAATAATGTAAATTCCGACAAGATTATGATACAATATGGCAGATTTTTTTGAAAATATGGGTTACAGTGGTCAAAATTCAGGATTTTGGATGCCTAATGGATTCTTGATGGTGTTAAATCCATTTCCACCATAAAAATATGATTCAAACACTTCATCATTTTGAATTTTTGAAATTTGTTTTGTCGAATTTTGACAAAAATCTATCGTTCAGACAAATTTGTAGCATCCGTAGACAACAACTTTCTACAAATTTCATCGTCTAGAACTTTACCAACTTTACCATTTCCACATGGATTTGCAGCTAAAATACAAACTCTAATTGCTATGAGGGAATATGTAATGACAGGTTCATTGTAGGGTAAGGATAATGGAAGCTTGGTATGAATTTACATAGACATCACGTCGATAAAGTCACCATATTTTTTATCATTCAGCTTTTCTTTCGCTTTCAACATTAACTTTTGACAGCTAGAATCATTAGTCCCTTTGTCGAACTAGTTGATATATATTAAATGAAAAACACTATTTAATTTTATCTGTATCGAATTTTAAAAATATGATAGACATTGACATTTTTTCATTGACTACTAAAATAGTTGTTGGCTGCTTCAAAATTTCAACCCGCGTTGGCTTCCATGTGACTATCATTAGTCCTGGGCCCCTGCAGGGGTCTCTCAACAGCTCCCTATGTTTACGCAACGTTCAAGGTAATGAAGTAATGGGTTGAAATATTTTTAAAATAAATTTTTTATTGGAATTTAAAAATGTTACTTTAAATTTCTAAACAGTATAAACATTCCCCTCTCTGACACGTGGAACACCAAACCTAAGCCATCTCAATATAAATGTATTGTCGTACCTGGATGTCATGATTAGAAAATAAGACCCCAACAATTTCAGCTAATCAAATGAAGGAAACTTAAAATTAAAAATAATTTAAAAACTAATTAATTTATTTTTCTAATGTAAATCTTGTAGAATGGAGTTTATTTTTTGGATGGTCAAAGTGTTTATTAAATATAATATACTTGCCAGTGACATGATAATAATGTAATTTTAATATGCACAACATAATGTCAAATTAAATAATGTAATTTTAATATGCACAATAGAATGCCAAATTAAATAATGTAATTTTAATATGCACAACAGAGTGCCATGTGAAAAACCCACATTTTTATCTAAATACTTGCTTAAATTATGGTAGGCAATTATCCACATGGAATTATTGTATGGTAGACAGTTATCTACATGGCATTGTGCTGTGCAAAGTTATGACACTTGGTGAATATAGTTTTTTTTAAGATTTTTTTTTAATATAATTTTTATATCTCATAATACAATTTAAAACCACATGAAAATAGCCATCAACCAATTAGAAAAAAATAATTTACATTTTTAAAGATTTAAAATTCAACTTTTATTTTTCAAAAAAAATATATATATATATATATATATATATTTTTCATAGAATCTGTTTTAAAAATTCAAAATTAATTGAAAGTCAAAGTTTTTTTTACTAAATGTTGGGAATGGGTCCCCTAGGGCCAATTTTGGGGTTAAAACCCCAAGTTTTGGGGTAGAAGGCCCAAATTTTGTATAAATAAATGTGAAGTCTCCACTTTTTGTGGTCACAAAGTGCGAAGATATCAAGAGTCAAAAAGGGTTTCCGCATAGGTTGTGTCGACTTGATGAGATCCGCCCTTGCTCTGCGGACCATGGGATGTATAAAAAGGAGGTCTTAGAGAATTCTATGTCAGAAGTTTTGGGAATTCAGTGAAGTTGAGTGATTGATGAGTCTGTAAATGAGCTAAGGGCGAGAGTCTTAGCGTAGGAAGAAGGCTCTGTAGATGAGTGCGCAAAGGCCTAGGGTAGAAGTCTGCAGCTGAGTGCGCGGACCCCTGCAGCTGTGTGCATAGGGCAGTCAAATTCTGTACTGAAAATATGGATCATCAATAAAGAAGAATATTTTGAAATTACTGTGTCTTTTACTTTTGTCAATTGCATGTGATTATGTTATGTTAAGCACTGGGGTTATGTTTTATTGCTAAATTGATGCGCGAATCTATATGTTTTCCTTTGTTATATGAATGCAAGTAGAGATATATGTTTACGCAAAGATAATCTAAATTACATGATAGAATTGGTGAATACTTAAGATCATTTGGAGAACTATACAACAAAGTAGTTACAGAGGCGCGTAAGTGCCAAGATCCCTTGTTAGGGTTGCACGAAAGACGATCGCAGACCTTTGTGAAGGTTTTGAAGGACAAATAGAGAAGTACATCGATAAGCCTTAAAGGCTTATCGATCTGCATGAAGGCAGAGTTAATGTATTAAACCAACATCACAACCATCTCAGGGTGCGGAAACTTGGTTCCTGCATCCCCCCATACTGCTTCGAGTGAGACTTCAATCCACGCTCCGCGGATTGATGCCGAAAGGGCCAATAGTGTAGGGATTTGCTTGGCTAACTAAACACTGAACCTGGGTCAGGGCCCATCAAGCCAACAAATGGTTCCGTTTCTAGGATCGGGATCTGCATAACGAGATGTGTGATGTCGCATCATTGGAATCCAACTAAGAAGGAGATTGAAGACTGGCTGGATAGAAAGATCCACGAATTCGCGACACTAGAAAACAAGAATCCATGATTGACAAAGGAATAGTGGTTGGACAAATATTTTTACATAGAAATTCATGAAATGTTCTTCTATTCTTTCCCGGTTGAATTATACGAATGGATCGCGAAGTTGGCAAACGCCCAGGGAAGGTGGAGGCTTGACAATCTAATTGTCTGTACCCCGGAGTTAGTGTAGAGATTGGAAGCCTCTGAAGATAAGATCACGCATGTTGTCGATCATTGGCTCGACCGTATCATAGGAGGGTTTGTGACAGAGTTCGCGGTTGATACTTCGGTCAGCTACAACAAAGCAGAGCGCCGCTTCTTCAAGGGGCCGCGAGGTAAGTATTTGAAATCACTAAATACTTGGATTAAGATGATCTTGTGTGAAAAGTAGGTCGTGCAGTTACCTTGATGTTTGGATCTACGTGAAGTGGAAGGTCTTTGATGGACGGAGGAAGAAAAGGTCCTGAGTATAGCCCGTTGATTGAGCCTCCTTTGAGTGACAATGAAGGAGCAGCGCAGGCTTCTCTACTGAGCGCTATTCAGTTGATAAGACAAGGGTTCCCACGAATACCTACACTGCCTCCATCCTCATCCCATCCATCCACACCGCCTCCATTCTCACCTCCACCACTTACCCCATCGCCCACACTTCCACCACCTCCACCACTATTCAACATGGCGAACTTCGTAAAGCTACCTGTATTCAAGGGCATAGGAAATGAAGTTCTAAACCAGTTTTGGTTTGTCGTGAAGGTTGTATGGGAAGCTCAGGGTATCACGAATGATCAACTGAAGAAAGCAACATTGGTTAGGGCTTTGTAAGACAGCGCACTAACATGGTACACTAAGTACAATACTGATAACCTGAAATCCTCATTGGCAGATATCCAGACTCTGTTGAATAGGAGATTCAGTAGACCTAAGTATCAAGCACAATCCATTGTGGGATTCAAGGAGATCATGATGAAGCCTGGGGAGATACCCTGGGATTTGGATCAAAGATTGAAGTGTACAATCCGTGAAGCCAACATGAACCTAACTGATGGGTAGCACCGCGAATGGTTTGTAGCCTCACTCTTGCCTCACCTAAGGGTTGCGCTATCACAACAAAATATTGGGACCTAGGCATAAGCTCTGAAATCACGATGAGACTACACGAGACACCAATGCCGGATGCTAATATGGGGATTCAGAAGATTCACACGCAGTTGCAGAACCTTTGCCTCGAAATGCAAAGCCTGAAGAAAGATAGAATAGCTTGGCTAGAGGCACGCAAAGAAGTCTGGTGCCTGAAATGTAAAGGTCAGGGGCATGACAAGGATCATTGTCCAATCTTTGCGAATTATGTTGCAGCAGGGGGGCCAATGCCTCTAAGGCTGGAGGCTGCAGTAGGGACAAGTACAAGGCCCGCACTATGGTGTGCTATATGCTAGGTAGCTGGGAAACATGCGACCGGCAATTTCCATTTGATGCATAAATTCATACAGACGCCACAACAACTTTTCTACAATTTCTGTCAATCATTAGGCCATGACGAGCGCAATTGCCATAGTTACGAATTAATGATGGACAGGACACCTGCATACAGGGTGCATGTAGAAACATAACCTCCAGACCAAGGCGCTAGGGGAGCGCGAGGTGAGTATCAGGGGTGCGACCAAGGCCGAGGTGGAGGAGGGCCTGGTAGAGGGCGAGGGCAGCTTATTTGTTACAATTTTGGAGGACCAGGACACTACATGAGAGACTGCCTAAATTCGACGCGACTTTCATGCCGCTATTGTACTCAGTTTGACCATACGACTGAGGATTGCTCTATATTATTAGCTAAGATTCACGAAAAGGGGGAGCGCATCCTCCGTAACCGACTCAGAACTTGCAGATGATGAGGGCTGAGCCTCGAGAGGAAGACCCTAAGGTAAACATTATGCTACAGAGTGGAACGACGACTGGCGGGGATAAGGGGAAGTAGCTTATAGAGGGTGAGTGGGTCCACAAAGCACCGAAAAAGGAGACCGGGTTTGATCTGGAATGCGCAAAAGAAACATTTATGGAAGCAAAGAAAAGTTCCACTGAGGCCTCTACCTCAAGAAGTCAGGAGAAACCGGTTGAAGAAATGGATCGTTGAAGAAATGGACCCATCCATGATTACCACGTTCTTGGAGACCTGCATGAAACTACTCCGCGATAGTAAGGTTGTGAAGGGACTGTAGGAACTGATCAATCGGTGCACTGACAAGGACAGTGCTACTGGCAAACCGCGCGTAGTCAAAAAGCTTGGTAAGCATAAGGCGAGGACTAGATGTGAGATGAGACTCACCACGCAGATAGGGGAATACGAAATGGACCAAGTTATCTTGGATCTAGGGTCTAGCACGAATGTTTTTCTGAAACAAACATGGGAAAGAATGGGGAGACCTGCGCTCCAGTGGTCTTAGATCCAGTTAAGGATGGCAAATCAATAGAAAATAATCCCAATGGGGAGGCTGCAGGGGGTAACAGTTGACATCGAAGTTGCGAGCGCACTGGAGGATTTTGAAGTAATAGAGATTGTGGATGATAGCCATCCCTACCTTGCGCTCCTTGGGATCGATTGGGCCACTTACATGAATAGGGTAATCAACCTGAAGAAGAAAAAGATGATATTTGAAAAGAAATCACTCCGTGTAGTGGTGCCACTGGGTCCTACAGAAGGACCACGCTATACAAAACCGGTCCGCGATTATGAAAATGATGACGATTTGGACCAGATTTACAAGATAACGACATGAAACTAGGATTGGGTGAATCCGACAGTAGGCAGACATATTGCATGGGACCGCGAGAGCTCCTGCACGTCAGATTCAGACGAAGAACTAGATCACTGGCAGAACCAACTGCATGAAGTATCTGCGTTGCGTTGTAATATGATGACCAAGTCATTGTGTTGCGTATCATCAGAGGTAAGAAATATTCCTCACTATGACGGGTTAACTGACATTGATCGCTTTTTGGATGCATTCGAAAGGGAAGTGCCTGAGAAGCATTGCTTCCAGGCATTAGATTGGGTGTTGCACGCTACACCTGCAAGATGGTGGGGTACACATAAGGACAATTTTGAGGATTGGTGCGAATATAGAAGGATGATGAGGATACGCTTTGGCCACCCGAAGGTATGACTAACAGAAAAGTATGATGGGAGGAATGATCTGCGCGATCATTTGGCCAAATGGACTGAAGCATATGGAGCGAAGCCTTAGCCAGAGTGGGTCCATCTGTTTTGTCATACCTTGGATGTTATACCAATGAATTGGTACTTGGAGACAGAACTCTGTCATGGCACTGAAGAATGGGATGTTTTATGCCAAGTGTTGTGTGTGGAGCATGATTGTTCAGAGGTCTTTGTTTCAGCCAGATGTATACCCCAGGAAGTTTTGTACACCCCTCCACGCGGGGGGGTGCGGGGGGGACTTATCCCCCCCGCGGGGGTCTGGGGGGGTCCGGGGGCCAGCAGTCCCCCGGCAGGGTCTCGGGGGCAGCGCCCCCGAAGCCAAAAATAAATGTAAAATTGCCTTGTAAAAGTATAGTAATTTCTAGTCAATCTGGGCCGTTCATTAAGCGGATGATCTGACGGTAGAACTTATGTTTAGTTTAGGGTTTTTTTCCCTAGAAGGCAACCCCTCTCTTTGTATGAGGGTATTGTATTTGACGCTGTGTGATAGATGTGTATTCGGTGAGCGAGAAACAGAGAGCTGAGACTGTGAGAGAAAACAAAGGATATTACAGCGGATTTGCTGTAAGTTGTGTCTCTTCATTTTGCTGGATAATAGAAAGGAAGGACTGGTTGTTCGAGGTGGACGTAGCCCAAACTGGGTGAACCACATATATCTGTGTCTCTCTTGTTTTATGTGTTTTCTGTGTTTATATTTCTGCAATATTTTATGTGTTCCATTGCTCCGTAATAAATAATTTTCTAACACCAAGGATTTCTGATGACGTTCAGTTTTGAAGACGTATTTGAATCCATCGATGAAGCGTTGTAGGAGGTTAAGACATCCATCTTTAGGATACCACAGGATCCTCTGGATCGGATTCAACCTGATTGGACTACCTAGCTGAGCCACACACTGGAGTGTTACAATGTTACAGCGGAAGAAGAAGACGAAGACCCAAGAGATATTAATATCCCAGAGATTGAAGGTTACTGCAGAGTTGAAGGACCACAGCTAAAGAACCCATACATAACTGAGCTGCTCAATACTAGGCAAGTGAACATTGGCACGAAGGCAGAGCCGAAGTTTTCAAAGATTGGGTACTATTGGGACAACGCGACAGTAGATAAGGTCATCGAACTGCTCCACGAATATCATGACTTCTTCCCCACAAAGTTTTCCAAACTAAAAGGAATTATAGGAGACCTGGGTGTCCTGAAGATCACCCTAAAACTGGACTTGAAACCTGTGAAACAAAGAACTTACCGCCTTTATCTGAAGTACAAAGAAAGGGTTCGCGTTGAGTTAGATAAGATGCTCACGATAGGTATTATTGAACTAGTGGAAGGATCTGATTGGGTAAACCCTATAGTGGTTCAGGAAAATAAGTAGAAGGAAGAAATAAGGATATGCATAGACCTCAGAAAGTTGAATGATGCCTACGTGCATGATCCCTTCCCAACCCCATTCACCGATGAGGTCTTGGATAATGTTGGCGACCAAGAAGCATATTCGCTTACTGATGGGTTCCCTAGGTACCATCAAATCAATATCGCGCCGGAGGATAGAAGTAAGATGACCTTTGTGACTGAATGGGGATGCTTCCAGTATACGATGATGCCTTTTGGGCTGAAGAATGCACTGACGATATTTTGTGCATATTCATCGCGACGTTCAAGGATTTTATTCATAAATTTTTGGAAGTATACTTCAATGCTTGGACAGTGTTCGAACTGGTGAAGCGCCATGTGGCAAGTTTGCACATAGCGGCATTCACGGGAATGGCAAATCGCAAAGCCTTGGAGGAGAGGCTCGCACAGCTAACAGAGATAGAAGAAGATGGATTTCTAGCTAGATTCCATCAACAGGTTCAAAAGGAGCGCGAAAAGGCATGGCACAATCGGCACATCAAATTGCACACCTTCAAGGTAAATGATACGGTTTTGTTATATGACAACAAGTTTGATAAATTTCCATGGAAATTTAGGATGCATTGGCTAGGGCCCTATGTCATCAAGGAAATTACCGATGGTGGAGCAGTTCAGTTGGTAAAATTAAATGGAGAACCATTCCCAGGACGGGTGAATGGTAGCCGATTGAAGCCATACACCAATGATCCAGCTAGATGACTACATGATGGAAGCACAGTCTTAGTGCTCCAGGCAGTTGAAAGGAGGCGTGGGACTATAAACTACATTGCCCAGGTTGGGGAGCTACGCGATTGGGGAACTGCGCGGAATGAAGGAATGTCACAGCATCAACAGATACGTGCAGGGAGCTACGCTATCTAAGGAGGGACCGCACAGGGCAGCCAGAAAGTGATCGTTATGGTCACTGTTCATGACTTGACAGCTGGAAAACGGACAAATGGAGCGGGGGGGCGGCATTTAAGTTGGAATTTAAGGGCAAGATCTGTGAAAATCTACTTCCAATCTAGCATTTATGAACAAGTTATGGGGGGAACGATCGGATTTGAATTTGAAAATGCTTATAAATTACAGGTGGCTGCCCAGCGAAAAACACTTGGCATTTTGAGAATTGAGGTATTAAGATCTTAGGCGCGTATGAACCCTGAGCCCTTTGAAGCCCTGATAATGAATTCAGTCTTTGAGAAGTTGCCATTGGAGATGCAGGTATTGTTGTCTAACATAATGTCGTGCCCGCAGAAACCATGAGTGCAGGAGAAGCCATGACAGCCAAAGGAATGGCACCAAAGGTAGTAATGGTAACTAAAGAAGCTGCCCCAAAGGTTGGAAGTGTAGAAGTATTGGCATAAGTGCCTAAATCCCCCTTGACACCCAGGCCAAGGCCTACGCCAACCAAGGAGGGCCCAAAATCAAAGAAGGACAAGCAGAAAGCGCAACAGCTGGTGCGCGCATCGCCCCAAAAGCACCCACAGACAGGGAATCCCACTACACAGGAAAAGGGTAAGGTGATTGACCTAGAACCAGAAGTTGAGGTTGAAGAACTCCATGTGGGCACAAACAACTTTGATATGGAGGGGGCGGAGGACATTGATGTGGAGGGGTCTGACCCCATTTCTAAACTACTCGAGTACATTCCTCCGCACAGAGGCAATACAAAGGTTCTGAAGGATATCGATGAAAGTAAGGTCACACTACACACACCCTTACTACTAGACCAAATTTTCTTTGAGGGTCCGTGCCTAGGGCACATGCCCCTGTTAAAATTGGAGGACAGGGATTTGGCTGATGCAGAACGCTTTCCCCATTTAGCGATGGACCAACTCATGCATCGCGTCTTCTACAAAGACTTTGGTGTGACCGCACTAGAGCCAAGAAAATGGGTGAAAGGGGTGGATAAGGCGGTTTGTTAAATATGTTGTGGGTGCCGCACTACAACTGCACACCCATAATTATGATAGTGATCAAGAAGCTGTTGTGCTTGGTGCATGATGGGTGTCTATGGCTAGAAGAGCCGATACCCATCACTGACATGCTGATCCATAGGATCACTCGGCTCCCATACTCATGAGAAAATCCAGCCATGGCGTTTGGCGGAAAGCCAGGCAAGCACGACCTCACTGAAGCAATGAAGGACAAATTCAAACTTGCTATGAAGTCGCGTGGCTATGCCGTTACTAGTACAGTTAACCCTGTGGTCAAAGTCGCAACGCAAATCTTGGCAGGAAAGATTATGTGAAAGTGTCGTGCAGATGAAGTGCTAGCACCAGTAGTATCCTTAGCGGCCCACTGTGCATAGGGCGTACAATTTAACTGGGCGCGCTACCTCTACAGAGAGTTCCTCGCAAACTGCAGAGAGGCACAGGATCACAACAAAACATTCCACTATGCCTGGCTACTACTGTCCATAGTGCTGGTCACGTGGGAGTTACCAGAGGATAGCCAGTTTCCTCCGGTCGCGCCCAACCTACCAGAGGCAGCGAAGTTCACTTCGCTGTGGGCTACGAAGGACCCTCAAAGGGTCAAGGACAACAAGGTCTTTTGGATCTTGATGGAGATGAGCATCCATATGGCCATCAACCGCAAACCACGGCTATCGCCAACTATGTATGAGAAGTTGCAGGAGTATGTGGAATTCAAGGCTGACTTCCACCGGGTCTTGATACGTGTGCGCAAGGACCCTGAGTAGAAATGGTATGACCTGCCATACCTGGCCACAAACGGCGCAATCACAACAGTCCTCGACCGCTGGCCGGCAGATTGACGCACTGCCTCGGACTTGACAGCTGGGTCTAGCAAGAGCACAACGCAGCGGAAAAAGGAGGAGGCCAAGTTGAAGATGGAGCAGTAGGCTGCAAAAAGAAAAAGGAGGTTGAGGACAAGGCCAAAGTAGAGTGCGCCACCGTGAAGTAGACGGGAAGACAGGCAGAGGAAGAGGAGTGTGGCTCTGATATGAGTCAAAAGTCGCCTTCTCCGGAGATAGAGGAGGAGGAACAACAGTCAGACTAGGGAGGAGCAGACCTAGAGACCACTCTATTCCGCATTAATCACAACATAGATCCCAGAAGGTAGGGCCGCGAAAGAAGTCTAAGGCCAACAAGAATTCTCTCAATCCAATCACCTTAACAGAAGGTGATTTAAATGATATCGAGGATATAGTCAGAGATACCACCACGGAACTGTTGCAGCAGTTCGAGCTACAACAGAAGCATGCCTTGGGCACCATTCAGATAGGTCTGTGCAAGTTGCATATCCAAGTGTCGCAGGTCCAAACCAGCATGGGACGAAGCAGTGCGGCGTCAACTAGTTTGGCGCCTAGCACATTGGAAGCAACAAGGATGGTGTGCACCCTAGATCCCCGAGCAATACTGCTACCGAAGGGAGCGCTAACCACAGAGACAGAAGCAGACGGGCACGCTATCAACGCCCTCAAAGGAATTGGGCTCAATTTGGCCTTGCTTCCCAGTGAGGCACTTGACAATTTGCAGGATGGCGTGATCATGGAACTTCAGGCCCGCAAACAATGCATGTTACAGGTAATCTGTGAGAATAAAGTCAACAACGCTTAGATGACTGTACAAAGAGATTTTGTTGTCAACCTCGTCAAAGCCATCACAAAAAAAAAATGAGTGCACGGCTAAGGTGGTGGCTACGGCATGCAAGTCTATCCCAAAGCTAGCTATTCTGGATAATGATCCAGTAGATGTGTGGATCTGGAAGCTTGCTACTGGAGTGCGCAACACCAGAACAGAGTTGGTGAAGGTTCAGTTTGACCTGAACCTTAAGATTGCAGAACTATAGTTGAAGGCCCAACGTTCAACTCCACCAGTAGTCAGAGAGAAGCATGAAACAATTGTGAAGGATTTCATGGCAGTAGTAAACAGTGCCATAACAGAGTGTACCACACTCTTTGAGTAGGCTCTCGAAGTGGTTACCAATTTGTAGGAGGATCCCACCTTGCAAAGGTTGTAAACGGAGGCTTGGGAGCTGCAACAGTGATATGATGAAGTCAAAGCGATAGCACGCATCGTCGCCCTTACACAGAAGCTAGCCAAACTACAAGAGGCAAAGGTACTAAAGGAGCAGGTGGATGCAGCGCAGCGCAAGAGAGTGTCCTCAAGGCCAGAATAGGGCCTTGGCTTGATGAAGCTCACTTCCACCATTGAAGGAAAGCTGGCTGGTCTACAGGTGACTCAGCAAAAGGTACAGTCAGATAGTACAGGGCCAGCGACGGAGCAGCTGGTTGAGGAGATGACGCAAGCGGCAACACAGTGCGTTGTCGAAGTTGCAGTAGTCCAAGTAGAGTTGGGAGGTCTTCGCGACAAGATCTTCACGCTGGCCGAGTGACTCGAGGGTGAGTCACCATGTTTGTGTTGGGGGTCTGTTGGGAATGGGTCCCTTGGGGTCAATTTTGGGGTTAAAACCCCAAGTTTTGAGACAGAAGGCCCGAATTTTGTATAAAGAAATGTAAAGTCTCCGCATTTTGTGGTCGCGGAGCGTGAAGATATCAAGAGTCAAAAAAGGTTTCCACCCTTATTTTAGATAGGCTGTGTCGGCTTGATGAGATCCACCCTTGGTCCATGGACCATGGGATTGTATAAAAAGGAGGTCTTAGAGGAGTCTAAGTCAGTAGTTTTGGGAGTTTAGTGAAGTGGAGTGATTAATGAGTTTGTAAAGGAGCTAAGAACGAGAGTCTTAGCATAGGAATAAGGCTTTGCAGCTGAGTGCGCAAAGGCCTAGGGTAGAAGTCCACATCTGAGTGCGCGAACCCTTGCAGCTGTGTGCGCAAGGCAATCAGAGTCTGTACTGAAAATCTGGATCATCAATAAAGAAGAATATTCTGAAACTACTATGTCTTTTACTTTTGTCAATTGCATGTGATTATGTTATGTTAAGCACTGGGGTTATGTTTTATTGCTAAATTGATGCGTGAATCTATACGTTTTCCTCTGTTATATGAACGCAAGTAGAGATATATGTTTACGCAAAGATAATCTAAATTGCATGATAGAATTGGTGAATACTTAAGATCATGTGGAGAACTATACAACAAAGTAGTTACAGAGGCACGTAAGTGCCAAGATCCCTTGTTAGGGATATGCAAAGGACGATCATAGACCTTCACGGAGGTTCTGAAGGAATAATAGAGAAGTACATCGATAAGACTTAAAGGCTTATCAATCTGCATGAAGGCAGAGTTAAGGTATAAAATCGACATCACAACCATCTCAGGGTGTGGAAACTTGGTTCCTGCATCCCCCCATTCTGCTTCTGGTGAGACTTCAGTCTGCGCTCCATGGATTGATGCCGAAAGGGCCAGTAGTATAGGGATTTGCTTGGTTGACTAAACGTTAAACCTGGGTTAGGGCCCATCAAGCCAACACTAAAATAAAAAACATTATAACCTTTCCTTCTACATGTATAAAAGTGAGCATGACTTATTAGGTGAAATGGTAATGGGCCTCTGTTAGGCCTTGGGAGTTGGGCAAACACTTAAATGGGTGTGCACGATGGAAAACCCCCTTATCGCAACAATTGCAATGTTTATATCACAAGGAGTGCGATGAAACAAAGTTTTTGGTTTTCAGTTGTGTAACTCATGCACGAGAAGGTGCAGAGCATGAGTATATTTTAAAAAACCTCTTGCACAAGAAAATGCAGAAATAAAGCATTTCTATATATTACTAGAAGATGGCCCACCGCTTGACCCGCGGGATTTAGGTTCTTCGTTCTTCCTACTATGATATTTGTTGATTCTTATTACTAGTGGGGAGGAATGCTTCTCTCTAACCACATCTGAATAGGAAGGGGGAGAAGAGGAGGACTTCTTCTCAACCCAACTTCTTCATATTTACTACATGAGAGACCTTTGGGGAAAAATTTCCCACCGCAAGAATTTTCCTTAGAGGGTCTTGATCTAGTTCTTCTTCGTTAATCAAATCAGAAGGATCCTTTGGAACATGATTGTTTGGTTGATCCACTTGGGCCTCAAGAATCTCAATTTCTTCCTTTGGAGCATTCAAGACTTCAAAGTTATTTGAGGAAATGGGTTGATGCTTAGATTCCACCTTACATGTCTGTTGCTTTTTACTTCCATGCTTCTTATGCTTCCTTTTAATGGGAATGAATCATTGTGTAGTTTCTCCTTACTCTTCATTAAGAGGAGGCTTTGAAGAGATTCAAGAAGTTGAAGCTTTTGGATAGATTTTTCAATAGTAGTGACACATATTACATTTAAAATGAACTTGTTCGTAATCTAGAGGCTGGAGATGAGACCAACCATCCATATTTAGTTGAATTTCCTCTAGGAGACATTTTTAGGAATCTATTTCAACAAAAATTTGGGGACACGAAAAATTGTTCCCATGTTCTAGATCACAAGATATAAATCTGCCCAGTTTATCTCTAATTTCCTTAAAAATGCCTTCACCCCAATAAAGAAGAGGGATGAAAGGAAATCTGATCCACATAGGTGCAAATGAGATTTCTATCATAGGATTATATTCCAATGACTAATGCACGAGAAGCAAACCTCTGGTGCCCATGAAATAGGCACCCAAATTATAGATATGATCTCTATCTTCATTATTTACAAATAGAAATGCATAATACCCATTTCTACTATAGTAAATGTTTGGGGTTCATGATTTTCCTAGTTATCAAAAACTCAATCTTCAAAAACTTCATAACTTGGCCAAAGAGCAATGAACTTTCCCATTAATCCTTTTTCCTTCAAGAGCACCATATTCTTTTTCACTGAGGAGGAAAACCCTATATAAAAAGGAGGGTTTGATTCTTCCTTCTTCACAAATTTATTTGAGGCACTCATTGTGCTTGCATTAAAGCACACAACCAACAAAACAACATACGGTGACAACGATCTTATTCTCAAAACCCACAATGGGTAGTAGTAGTCTAGAAAAACACAATTGTCGGACATAGCATCAAAGAGGCTCAAATAAGTTACAAGAAACCCACACAATAGCTATGAGCAGGCTTGCTGAGAATCCATGCGCAGAGAGTCTAGGGGGACAAAAGTTCAAACATGTGACAATTACAAAAGGGTTTGATGGCAGTTCCAATAAATGAAAGAATCCACAATGGCTACAAAAACCCTAACCATCAGGAGAAGGGTGTCGCAGAGCACCTGACCATCTTGACAAATTTTATAATTTTATAATTTTTGTTAATATTACCAAAAAAACACGTATCATTATTATTAACTTAGATGTATTAAAATAAAAATAAAAAAACATATAATCATCTTAACTTCAAATTATTAAAAAAAAATATTTACAATGATTTCTATTATCTCTTTTAGGTTTACTACTAAAATGAATTTATGATAATTATAACAAGATCAAGTGGATTGTGATTTTGATTGAGATAAAACTTTACCATCGTAATAATTAAATTTTAAAACTTGTTAAGGATAGAACCATGCATGTTTATAAATTTTGGTGTTTTCTCATTTTTATTAACTTATATTTTGGAGACGCTTTAGTAATAAACATGATTATCATTAGATTTTTGTGCTTATTAACTTAAATTTTGGAAATGGTTAAGTAATAAATATGATTATCATTATAAAAATTATTAACTTAAATTTTGGAAGTGCTTAAGTAATAAGCATGATTGTCATTACAAATATTATTGTCCTTATTACATGGTTTGGGTCATTATATTGATGTAGTTTTGATAATCATGTTTTATTATTTTTTTTGGATGAAAGTAGATTTATAATTAAAATGAATTTATGATAATAATAACAAAATCAAGTAGATTGTGATTTTGGTTGAGATAAAACTCATCCTAAAGATTTAATTTCAAAACTTGATCATCTTAAAGATTTAATTTCAAAACTTGATAAAAATATAACCATATATGTTCATAAATTTAGATGGTTGCTTAATCTCATTAACTTATATTTTTGAGGTGATTAACTAATAAATATGATTATCATTAAAAATATTATTATCCTCGATACATGATTTAGGTTATTGTCCCTTATCTTATGCCCATTAGTATATTTAAATGAAAAGTATTATTATGGAATGAAATCCAAACATTAACCTATGACATTTTGATGATGAGATATATTTTAACATCGAATAGGTCACACTTACAAGTCAAAGATGACATAGAACATTACACTAAAACCACCCATAATGTTAATATCAAAGTGAGAAAAAAATCATCACATTCACATTTGAATATATGTAAAAATTAATTAACAAAACCTACTATTTAATGATTCAATGATTCAATAATAAATAATATTATTGTACCATATGTGCATCTATAGATTTAACTATTAACTTAAAATATTTAAACTCTTTTAAAAACAACACAAAACATTCCAAATAACTAATTGAGCATATATCTTTAAATATAAACAATCAAAACAGCCAAAATAACTCAAATTTAAAATCTAGGATAATTAAAATCTAACCTAAAGTCTTAAATTTTTTTATTCTAAAAAAAATACCTCGGAACAAAGTTCCACCTTGATAGAAAATCCCATCGCCATAGAATTTTAATTGAGATGAACCAAAATTTTGGGAAAAAAAATGAGTGGATTGATGTGACGTTAATCTCCGACATGGTTGGATCATAGATGATGGATGTCCATGTGCATACATAAGGAAATGTCATGACACGACATACATAAAATCAGAGTTCCGTATTGTTGCCCCCACCCGGGGATAGAGATGGTCGACAGGTAGCAAATCCCCCCATTCCCGGCACCGACATATTCCTCCTTTGCGTGGAAGGGAAGGCGCTTTGTGGAGCCCACAGCCGCTGGCCGTCGCATTCAATCTTCCAGCTCATAAGTTGAACCCACGAACACAACTTTACTAGTAACAGGGATCCCTGGGCCCACCTCAACGGATAAGACGACAGAGACATCAATTGGGAGAAGACACGTGTCTGACGTGAAGCCCATATAGCGAAATGGGTTTTCGTGGGAGGCAGGCAACAGCAGACAGCGTTGTTCGACGTGCTTCCACGATGCATTGTTTCCCAGATTCCCTGCAATGGGTCCATATAATTGTCGTCCACGTGGACAAAAGGAAAAGGCCTTTCGGGTCATATATGTCAGCGATTATCAATGGTGTCAGGCATACCACGTGGACAAAGAAAACTTTTACATCAGGACTTTTCCAAATAGCGTTTTTTAGATTTTTAAAAGTATTTTGACGGCTAATAAAAATTCTCAAACGCCTGTGTATAGGTGAAATAAATTTTGAACTCTATGAATGTATCTAAATTCTTTGTCATAAATTATAGTGGCAGCTAGTAATTGGATTGCATTTGATGGCTAACAAAAATTATTTTCAAATGTGATGGTTGAAATAAAATAAATTTGAAGTTGTCAATTTGACAAGGGAGTATATAAATTATAGTGGCTGATAGTGAGGAAAATTGTTGACAAGTTTGCAGTCTCAAAAACCATTCTCCTACTCTTGTAGTGTGTGATTTTTCCCCATTATCACAAACTACTTGATTTTGTTTGGATCAATCTAAAAGGTGAAGGCCCATATCCTAAGAGCTCTTTTTAGACGAAAGCTTCTTGTTGTCATTAATCTTTATTTGTGGAAACCATGCATTTTTCAAAGAGTCAAAGTTCTATCAAATGATTTCAGCTTCTCAACACTTAGCATGACCAAGTTACTATAATCCATTATTAAAGCCGAAGAAGGCTTCTTCATGTTTCCATGCAAGGATCAAATAGTGGATCTTATATAAGACAGAAGGAGACTCCAATCCTTTGTGAGGTTAAGAACGTTGGACATGTTTTGTAGCCATTGCTCCATGTTGGCCACCCAAGTGATTGTTTGTTGTGAAGCCTTGGCATATCAAATAACCATGTACTATTTCTTATAACATTATTGTTATTTATCACGAAGTTTCATCTAATTCAACAATAAAAAGAGGAGAAAAAAAGATGGAATATGTGGGATTTGCTCTTTGTTCATGAGTGTTATCCAACCTCTGAATGTTATTTGTTCAACTTCAAACTAGATAAGTAAAATGATATGTAATAATCTGCATAAAATGTAAAATGACATGTATGAAAAAAAATTTACAATATCCATCTTTCAATTCTTAGGTAAGATAAATTTGAAATTCTAGGCCTACCTAGACATGTTCATATCGGAAGGCCACCATAAAGATTCAATTGATTTAAAAAAAATTAAAGTAGATTATAATACCCAAAGGTATCTGGGTTATTAAAAACATAGATGATATGAATATGAAAGGAAATATATAGGTATCTAAATTATTAGAAATATAAATACGGAAGAAAATTTGGTATTTAAATGGTTAGGAATATAAATAATATGAATATACAAAGAAAAATGGAGTAAGATTGTTTTTATAATAAAGAATAAAGGGTTAAGTCCCAGGGGGCAACTCAATTGGTAATTCGAGATATGTGAAATCATTGAAACCCGCGAGACCTAGGTTCAAATCCCCCTATTGTGACTCGTGCGACGGGGAGGAGGACATATCGTAGTCCCCAGAGGTTTACTAGTAGTTACATGTCAATCGAGTTCTTGGATTCCTCTGGGTTACAAAATAAAAATAAAGAATAAAGTGTTCTGGAGTATGATTTAAAATTGTTTTTGTTTGGTTAAGAGCATACAATTTTTTGGTTTAAGGACACAATTTAATGTCCTAAGACCAAAGACATATGGTAGGAGGGAAAACTTACATCCTTGATGTGGTTCTCTTTGAATAACAATGGGTCATTGTACATTTGTAGATACTTGATAATAGAACATGTAACTTATGGAATCAAATTTGGCTGGGGAGGAGTGACAAGCATTTCTCCCAACCACCTGAGATAAACCCAATTGACACACACACAACCACCCTTGACATTATGATGTGGTATTAGGTCTCACATTTATTTTTGGAATAATCTTACGTTAATAATAGTAGCATAATAAAATTAAATATATTATGAAGTGGGTTCTAAATGAAAAAAAATGTAAATATTATAAGAAATTAAAGAAATCCTTGATATTTTGACTACATAGACATTGTATATAAAGTACATAGTCATGGAGTGTGTGTACATACATAGTATGTCCTCTTACAAAATGTATCTCAAAGAATTTTATTAATATGATAAGAGTTAAAATGTGTCATATTGCAAACTGTCTAAACTTTTTTTTTTGAAGTGCAACATAAACATTATCCTTTATTTTTGGCAAAATGTTCAAATAAGGAGGGTGATTTTCACAATCATGTTCATGATTTGATCCTTGATATTATTGTGAATGTTAATTCTTATCATTCAACACTTTCAATATCTGTGGTTTCCCTTTCAATTGATGTTAACAATTTATGGTACCTCCATCTACAATCATTACTTGAAATTGTAGTTTTCAATATATAAAGTAGTTAATAATTTTTGCTAATTTGTAATTGATGAAGTTATGAGTACTACTTGAATCAATCACCATTATTACATATTTGTTTTTGATGTATCCTTCTACCTTTAGAGTTTGTGGAGTATTAATGCTAGCCACTGCATGACAAGACATTATTGGAGTAGATTCTTCTAGCTCTATATCTTGTGGTGGTTCCAATTCTTAATCTTCTTCATCTTCACAGTCTTTGTAGGATAAATTATTTTCGTCTCATTTATGCCCCTTACTATACTTTCTATCACAATTTAAACATGGTCCCTTTGCTCTTCTTCCCTCCATTTGTTGAGATGTCAACCTTGTCGATTTAGGAGAGGGGGTATAATTTTCTCTATAGTTAATAGTGACCAATATTTGAGTATCCATATGTTTACATTCAACATTCCTTACTAAACTAAAAGCATGCTCTAAAGATTAAAGTTCAAAGTGATGCACCTCATGTTGAATGTTTTCCTTTTAAGTTCCCATAAATAGGTCTAACATATTATCCTCTATAATGTTCCTTACTCTGATACTCAACTTTTGGAATGATTGAATGTGCTTTGTAATTAGACCATTTTGTTGAAGATTCATCACTTGATTAAACAATATATTGCTCTATGATAATGTGGATTCGTCAAATAGGGAATAAATTGAAAGTGAATTGTGATATGTTGAGGCGGAAATAAGTTCAATAAGTTCATTCAAATCAGTGAAAACATATTCATTCCTTTGTAAAAATGGACTGAGATAAAGTAGTTTTTTTCCCTTTCATAAGGACATTGATACCATACATGTTGATCTTGTTCTAAAAACATGGATGCAATAATTACTTTTTGTGAGGATGTCACCTGGTGTAGATCAAAGCATCGCTCCATCTAGAAAATTTGTGTTATAGGATCATTACCAACAAACTTCCTCACATCAATATTTAGAATGTAGTAGTTCCTTGGTGCTAACTTGAAGTCCCAATGACATGGATCTTGGAATGAAAAGTCCTAATTACAGTTTTATGATTTAATACTTGTGTTCTCCAATTGTGATAAAATACTCCCCATGTGTGATTGAGTCTCAACACCTTGCTTCTCCTTATGTTCATGATTTCCTTGGATCTCCATATCCCTTTTAAGGATATTTTGTAATAGGATGGTTTGTATTTTTTGTATTTCTAACTTGTTTTCATTCGTCTTCTTTTCCATTTCATCTATCATTTCTCTTTTAAAGTTTTCACAAGAACCTGATAAATCTACATTTTCCATACTACTACCATCCATTTCATTAACTTTATTATCTAATTAGGAGAACCTAAATTATAAGTCATCACTTTCGTTATGAGTCATATGTTGAAAATAGCAACAAGAAATGGTAAAAATAGCATCAAGAAAAATCCTAATTTAATTTGTCCTTGAATTAAACTGGGAATTAAATTGTAATTCCACATCTCATGACAACTTGTAATATTAACTAAGTTAATTTGACTTAGTCGACTTAGTTAATTCGAGTTGGGAGTCTATCTAGAATCATGTAGAGTGGTTCCTAAATTTTAGGGTTCCAGGTAGAGTTATTTTAAGTTATAACTATTTAATTCAGTTTAACTGAGTTAAATTTAGTTAAACTAGTTCCAATTGATGGAGGAATTAGTGGGAGATCTAGTAGTGGGGTGTAACCTGTAGTAGTTGGGTGTAACCAGCATTGATCAATGAGTAAACTGAAGATTCACTCATAATTATCTCATGCATGTCAAATCAGAGAAAGACCCAGTTGAGATTGGAGTTCAGGGACAATGTACTATCAGTTGTAAAATCATCTAAGTTAAACAGATGGTGCATGCAATTAGAGGAATACCTAAAATAAATCATTCCTTAATTAGAAAAATCTCTAATTTTAGCCATTCGAATTTCCTTTAAAAGGAGGAATGGAGGCACAATTTTAATCATTGTTTTGGTAAGCACGAGTTGGTGAGACCAAGAAATAGAAAGCATGTTGGCAACGGGTCCCCTGGGGTCATTTTTGGGCCTAAGTTTGGAGCAGAAAGCCCGAATTTTGTATAAAGGAATGTAAAGTCTCCACATTTTGTCGCCGCGCAACACGAAGATAAAAAGAGTCAAAAAGGGTTTCTGCCCTTAGTTTAGATAGCTTGTATCGACTTTAGAGATCTGCCCTTGGTCCGCGGACCATGGGATTTCATAAAAAGGAGTCTTAGAAGAGTTTAAGAAGGAAAGTAGAGTTCTAAGTAAGTTGGAGTGCTTGATGAGTCTATGAAGAGCTAAGAGCGAGATTCTTAGCGTAGGAAGAGGCTCTGCAGCTAAGTGCGCAGAGGCCTAGGGTAGAAGTCTGCAGCTGAGTGTGCAGACCCCTGTAGCTGTGTGAGCAGGGCAGATAGACTTTGTATTGGAAATATGAATCATCAATAAAGAGAAGTATTCTAAAATTACTGTGTATTTTGCCTCCGTGGATTACATGCAATTATGTTATGTTAAGTTCTAGGTTTATGTTATAATGCTAATTTGATGCGCGAATATATATGTTTATATCTACTATATGAATGCAAATAAGGATATATGTTTACGAAGATAACCTTAATTGCATGGTAAAATTAGCGAACACTTAAGATAATTCGGGAAATTATACAATAACGCAGTAACAAAGGCGTGTAACTACCTACGTCGCTGGTTAGGGTTGCACGAAGGATGATCGTATACCTTCATGGAGGTTATAAGAGATGGAAGAGAAAATACATTGATAAGCCCTAAAGGCTTATCGATCTGCGCGAAGGAAGGGTTTAAGGTATAAAACCGACATCACAACCATCTCAAGGTGTGGAAAATTGGTTCCTACATCCCCCTATACTGCTTCAGGTGAGACTTCCGTCTGTGCTCTACGGACTGATGCCAAAAGGGCCAGTAGTGTAGGGATTTGCTTGGCTGACTAACGCTGAACTTGGGTCAGAGCCCATCAAGCCAACAAATGGTTCCGTTGCTAGGATGATCCAGATTTAAACAAGAATGCAACAAATTACAGATATAACCATACATATAGAGATGCAGCAGAAATAATACTTCATTTCATTACTGTAAAATACTGAAATATGCTTACAAACAAAAATGGAAATAAACTAGCTAGGACGATAGTAGCTTATCTCTGAGAAGAGATGTGGCTGCTACATGCCTCTGAATTGTGTTACAATGAGGCTCGAAACCCTATTTATTTTTGAGAAACAATGGAGAACCCTAAACATCCAAAAACCTAACCCTAGAAGATGAAATGCCAAACTATTATCCCCGTTTGGGTAAATTGGTACATCAACTTCCCAGGCTCATAACTTTGGCATACGATCTCCGTTTCGATGCGTACATTATCTCGTTAGAAAGATCTATCCGAGAAATACAATTTTGGGAAGAGAAACACTAGTCCAAGGACCCATGTTGCTCCCAGTTTTCCCAAAAAACGTCGTTTAGGGCCTCAAAATGGCTCTAGAAGTTCAGGACCCGAAAAATTGCTCAAAATAGTAAACTATGCTACAATTAAGGAAACTGAAAAGCTGAAAGGAACAATGGTGGGGGTCCAAGTGGACTTGGTGAGTGGCCACCAATATCCACCTAGATCACGGGACCAGGATCTACATAATGAGATGTGTGATGTCGCCTCATCGGAATCCAACTAAGAAGGAGATTGAAGACTGGTTGGATAGAAAGATCCATGAATTCACGACGCAAGAAAACAGGAATCTATGATTGACAAAGGAATAGTGGTTGGACATATATCTGTACACAGAAATTCACAAAATCTTCTTCTGTTCTTTCCAGGTTGAATTATACGAGTGGATTGCGGAGTTGGCAAACGGCCAGGGAAGGTGGAGGCTTGACAATCTGATTGTCTGGACCCTGGAGTTAGTGCAGAGATTCGAAGCCTTTGAGGATAAGATCGCACGTGCTGTCGATCATTGGCTGGACTGTATCATAGGAGGGTTTGTGACAGAGTTCGCAGTTGATACTTCGGTCAGCTACAACGAAGTACAGTGCCGCTTCTTCAAGAGGCCATGAGATAAGCATTTGAAATCACTAAATACTTGGATTAAGATGCTCTTGTGTGAAAAGTGGGTCATGCAGTTACCTTGATGTTTGGAGCTACGCGAAGTGGAAGGTCTTTCAGGGATGGAGGAAGAAAAGGTCCTGAGTATAGCCCGCTGATTGAGCCTCCTTTGAGTGATGATGAAGGAGCAACGCAGGCTTCTCCACTAAGAGCTATTCAATTGATAAGACAAGGGTTCCTGCGAATACCTACACTGCCTCCATCCTCACTTCCACCACTTCCACCACTTACCCCATCGCCCACACCACTGCCACCTCCACCACTGTTCAACATGGTGAACTCTCTAAAGCTCCCTATATTCAAGGGCGTGGGAAATGAAGATCTGGACCAATTTTGGTTCGTCATGAAGGCTATATGGGAAGCTCAGGGTATCACAGACGATCAAATAAAGAAAGAAACATTGGTTAGTGCTTTGCAGGACTGCGCCCTAACGTGGTACATTAAGTACAATACTGATAACCTGACGTCCGCATTGGCAGATATCCAGATTGCGCTAAATAGGGAATTCAGTAGACATAAGTCTCAAGCACAATCCATTGTGGAATTCAAGGAGATCATGATGAAGCCTGGGGAGACACCCTGGGATTTGGATCAAAGGTTGAAGTGTATGATCCGTGAAGCCAACATGAACCTAACTGATGGGTAGCATCGTGAATGGTTTGTGGCCTCACGCCTGCCTCACCTAAGGGTTGCGCTATCACAAAAGAAGATTGGGACCCAAGCGGAAGCTCTAGAAATCGCGATGAGACTACACGAGACACCAATGCAGGATGCTAATCTGGGGGTTCAACAAATTCATGTGTAGTTGCAGAACCTTTTCCTTGAAATGCAAAGCCTAAAGAAAGACAGAACAACTCGGCCAAAGGCGCGCGAAGAAGTCTGATGCCTGAAATGCAAAGGTCAGGGGCATGACAAGGATCAATATTCAGTCTTTGCGAATTATGTTGCAGCAGGGGGACCAATGCCTCTAAGGCTAGAGGCTGCAACTGGGCCAAGTACAGGGCCTGCGCTATGGTGTGCTATATGCCAGGTAGCTGGGAAGCATGCGACTAACAATTGCCATTTGCTGCAGAAATTCGTACAGACACCACAACAACTCTTCTGCAATTTTTATCAATCAATAGGTCATGATGAGCGCAATTGCCGTAGTTATGAATTAATGATGGATAGGACACCTGTATATAGGGTGCAGGCAGAAACGCGGCCTCTGGACCAAGGTGCTAAGGGAGCGCGAGGTGAGTATTAGGGGCGTGGCCAAGGCCGAGGTGGAGGAGGGCCTGGTAGAGGCCGAGGGCAACTTATTTGTTACAATTGTGGAGGACTAGGACACTACGTGAGAGACTGCCCGAACCTAACGCGACTGTCATGCCACTATTGTACTCAGTTTGACCATGTGACTGAGGATTGCCCTATATTGTTGGCTAAGATTCGCGAAAAGGGGGCACAGTCTCCGCAGCTGACGCATAACCTCCAAATGATGAGGGCTGAGCCTCGCGAGGAAGATCCTAAGGTAAACATTATGCTGCGAAGTGGAACGACGAATGGTGAGGATAAAGGGAAGCAGCCTGCAAAAGGTGAGTGGGTCTGCAAAGCACCAGAAAAGGAGACTGGGTTTGATCTAGAGCGTGCAAAAGAAACATTTATGGAAGCAAAGAAAAGCTTCGCTGAGACCTCTACCTCAGGAAGTCAGGAGAAACCGGTTGAAGAAATGGGCCCATCCATGATTACCACGTTTTTGGAGACCTGCATGAAACTACTCCGCGATAGTAAGGCTGTAAAAGGACTGCAGGAATTGATCAATTGGTGCACTGGCAAGGATAGCGCTACTAGTGAATCACGTGTAGTCAGAAATCTTGGTAAGCATAACGCGAGGACTGGATGTGAGATTAGACTCACCGCGCAGATAGGGGAATACGAGATGGACCAATTTATCTTGGATCTGGGGTCCGACACGAATGTTTTGCCAAAACAAACATGGGAAAGAATGGGGAGACCTTCACTCCAGTGGTCTTCGATCTAGTTAAGAATGGCGAATCAACAGAAAATCATCCCAATCGGGAGGCTGCAGTGGGTAACAGTTGACATTGAAGGCAAGAGCACACTAGCAGATTTTGAAGTAATAGAGATTGTGGATGATAGCAATCCCTACCCTACGCTCCTTGGGATCGATTGGGCCACTGACATGAATGGGGTAATCAACCTGAATAATCGAAAAATGATATTTGAAAAGAAATCGCTTCATGTAGTAGTGCCACTGGATCTTGTAGAAGGACCTTGCTATACAAAATTTGTCCGCTATTATGAAAGTGATGATGATTTGGACCAAATTTGCAAGATAACGGCGTGAGACTAGGATTGGGTGAATCCGACAGTAGACGGATGTATCGTGTTATCACTTGAAACTATAGTGCATGTATATAAGGTTGTCCATAAGTTTTATATAAAGTCTTGAAGTCTTGTGAATAGGTTGATTAGTATGTGTCAATTTGAAATTTGAAATTCAAGAGCTATTGATGTGAATTCGTGTAAAGGAAAAATCATTAGACACCCTCCATCATTGTTAGTTAAAGCATGTCATGTCATTGGTACTTGCGCAGTTTCGCAGCGCAGGGTTGATTGGTCAGTTTAGCTGCGAAATGATGATTTCGTGTTTTCGCAGCGCTCTGTTTGTCAGCGATTTCGTAGCGCATCCTGTTAAATTTGAACTGCCCGAGCTACGAAATCGGGGTTTCAGGGTTTTTTGCAGCGCTGTTTCTCTGAATGTCAAATCCGAGAGTAGTGAGTCATAAGTCCGTTCATGATTGTCATTTCACACCCTCTCCATGTCATGATAAGCCATTATTTCGCCATAAGGTCCGAAGTCATGTATTTGTGTGTTAGTTTAGGGGATGTTATAAGAGATGGTCATTTCATAATGGGTTCTTCATATTATGTGAACGTGTTTGCTATATGAAAAGCCCAAGTTCTTATTTAAACGGACTACTGCAAGCGAGCCTGCTCTCCAAAGCCGAAGTTTGTTTTCATGCTACAAGCCACCATTAGTTTCTTGTGTAAAAATATTCAAAGCAGCATGGAAAGAAAGGAACACCGATCTGGTAAATGTGTGAGGACAGAGCCGGAGGGGTTAGATGTTAATCTCAGGAATGAAGAGGTAGCAAAGGCCTTTCGAAGTGCTGGCTGCTGGCGGTTTTGCGAAAAATTGAAGGGAGGACATGCAGAAGTGACCAAGGCTTTCGCATTAAACTTCACTGGACTGAATTCGAAGGTGGCAATGTTGGAGTTTCCGGTGTCTCCTGAAGTTATTTCCACTGTCACAGAAATTCCGAGGAGTGGCCAAGAATGGTTCAAAAACTTCAAATTCGACATGGGTCCCTGCAAAGAGTTTTTGAAGGCACCTTATGTAGATGAAGATCTCACCAAAGCAGTCCCAAGGAGTTATCTAAAAGAGAATTATGTTACGCTATTGACATGTATCCAGAAGTACCTGACATGTGAGGGTAGGTACAATAAAGTTTACTCCTACCACTTCAAACTTCTGTTACACTTCACAGGTAAGGTTTCGATAGACATACCTTTCTATTTGTTCAGGAGTATTAGCAAAATGTGTGATAAGATTCAGTTAAAGAAAGATGCTTGTGAAACATCCCTTTTTCATCATGGTCTAGTAAAATTGCTGGTGTTGGATAGTTTACAAAAAATTGGTAAAGATTGGGATTCATTTGTGTTTATGGCCGGTTTCCCAAGCAAAACAGGCCTCACTCCATTACCTATGAGAGAAAGAGAAGAAAGGAATGAGGAACCCACTTTGGCTGAACTTAGAAGAGAAGTGACAGACCATAAGAAGCCTAAAACTAAAGCAAAGAAATCAGAGAGGTCTGTGGCAGCTAAAGAGACACCTGAAACATCAATGAAGAAAACTCCTAAGCCAGCAGCTAAAGAAACACCTGAAGCATCAGTAGATAAAACTCCTAAGTCATCTAGAGTATCTGAAAAGGAAACCCCTAAATCATCACCTAAGGGAACACCTCAGTCATCAAAGCAGAAGACTCACAAAAAGAAAGATGAAACTAAATCCAGTGAAGTTGAAAGGGTTTCAAGGGTGAGAACTAGAGGCCAACTAAGCAAAGAGAAAGGAAAGTCAGTCCCTGTGGAAGAAAGTCCTATTTCAAAGGGTAGTTTAAATGACTTACTTGAAGCCATTGAACTAGAGCAAGATCATCCAATTCAAATTGAACCACTAGAACTTGAGCAAGATCAATTGGTGCCACCAATGCATATTGATCTAACTCAGTCCTCACCTGAAAGTTCTAAAAAATCAAGGGCTTCTAAAAGGTTAAAGTTTGAAGAGCCAAGTGAAGAATATGCCTTTAAACCACGCAGACCAGTGACAAGAAGGCAAATTAAAGAAGTGGAGAAAGCTCAGAAAGAGAAAGCACCTTTAGAAATGCCTAGGACAGAGGCACTTGAAGTTTTCTCTGAAATAGTTCAGGCAGCCAAAAGCAAGAGCAAGGATAATAAGGTTATTATCAGTCAAAGTGGAAATGTTATTGCTATTAAGAAGCAAGCTGGAGCAACAAGGGAAAGAATACCTCAGATTGAAAATGTTTTTAAGGAAAAGGCAGTGAGATATACAAGTTATAAAAAGGCTGTAATGAAGGGCAGAACAAGTTTGATTAGCCAAGCTGACTCAGTATCTGATGCATATGTGTGGACAGTGCCAGCTCTGAAGCAGGCAAAAATCATGAAACAAATGAATACAAGTTTAAGAGCAGAAAATAAGATGTTAAAGGAAGAAGTCAGCAGCTTGAAAGGGAAGCTAGGCAAACTAGCTAAATGATCCAAGGAGAAATTTGCTTTCCAAATTTTGGTATATTTTGGCTGTCATCATTTAAAACTTTTTGATACTTTTTGATGTCCTTACACCTGTGTAGAATGGCTGAAGAAATCACAGAGTTAAGTTATTGTTGCTTTAAGGTTCATATGCTTAGTTTTGATGACCTACAGCAGTTTCGTAGCGCGCTACGAAACTGCTGTAGATGACTGTTTATGTTGAAAACTTGAGTTTGAATGCTGAGGTCAGCAAATATTTAAAGGGATGACTTAAGGCCAGCATGGAGACTATGGAAAGTCAGTCAGATGTTTAAAAAAGGTGCCAGGTGTAAGTATTCGAAGAAAAGGTGAAATTTTGTCTTTTGTTGAAAGTTTTCACTTTATGTCCGAATTTTTAGGGTTCTGGTAGGGCTGCTGAGGTGTTGAGTGGTACACCTGTTCAGTTATGGGATGGCCAGATCATAAGTTTTCTTCAATCATATGGGACTATCAGAGGATTAAATGGCTTGAAACATGATCTTAAATGCATGAACACTAATGGGAGGCAGAAACCGTGAACATAGGGTACATATTCTTATTGGTTGATGAATCACCTACACATCAGGCATCCGAAGCTGCTCATCCAGTGAATGTGTTTTCAGTTTGGTTTGGCTATTATTGAAGTGCTACAGGTGTCAAGTTTCAAGGATGCAGCAAGGTACACGAGGAGATAGACTTGAAGTGACAATGTAATGGAGTCCTCTGTTTTCGTAGCACGATATCTCTTGTAATTAATTAGTTTGTTTATGATAGAGATAAGGTAATTAATGTTAGAATTCCGAGCTCCCTTCATGCTTGTTGAGGAGTCTCAGGTAGTAATGTTTTGATTGGCTATATATAGAAATGACTCATATGTAAAAAAGGTTGGACATTTATAGAAAAATAGAGTTGTTTTGGGCCATTGTAAGACTTTTTTGACAGTAATAGTAAAACAGTGTTGTTCTCTACTCAAGATTCTCGATGGATTGTTATGTTCAAATATAATGATGGTGTTTTATACTTTATGTTCTTTTATAGCCTTGTTGTAACACAATCACTCAGAATTCATAATCTTATGCTCTGACTTCCTGTGTGTTTGGCAAGCTATGTTTGGATGGAGTATGTTTGACATGTAATGCAAAGAGCCTTGACTTTCATGAGATGACTATGTTTTCCTTGTTTACTTAATATATTAGACTCCATTGCCCAATGAGAACCAGTTTGGTATGTTTCCAACCAGCTTTGCTTTCATGAATGAATAAAGAGTTAGCCATCTATTGTAGTGAAGGATTTTATCAAGACTTTGTGAGAGAGCCCTCTCTGATCAAAGAGGCTAATCTTTGGTCTAAAGTTAGGTTGAAATAGTTACATGAAATCTTGCTTGGTTGCAGCCCTCAGTAGTGATTTTGTGATAACATATCGCATGGGACCGCGAGAGCTCCTGCACATCAGATTCAGATGAAGAACTAGAGCACTCGTAGAACCAGCTGCATGAAGTATCTACACTGCATTGTAATATGGTGACCAAGTCGTTGCGCTGCGTATCATTAGAAGTAAGGAATTTGCCTTACTATGATGGGCTAACTGAAGTTGATAGATTTTGGGATGCATTCGAAAGGGAAGTGCCTGAGAAGCATCACTTCCAGGCATTAGATTGGGTGCTACACCTGAAATATGGTGGGGTATGCACAAGGGTAGTTTCGATGATTGGCATGAATATAGGAGGATGATGAGGATACGCTTTGGCCACCTGAAGGTACGACCAACATAAATGTATGATGGGAGGAATGATCCGCACGATCATTTGGCCAAATTGACTAAATCATTTGGAGCGAAGCCTCAGCTGGAGTGGGTCCATCATTTTTGTCATACCTTGGAAGTTATACCAATGAATGGTGCTTGGAGACAAAACTCTGTCATGGCACTGAACAATGGGATATTTTGCGCCAAGGATTTTTTATGATGTTTAGTTTTGAGGATGGATTTGAGTCCATTGATGAAGAATTGTAGGAGGTTAAGACAACCATCTTTAGGATACCATAGGATCCTCTAGACCTGATTGGAATACCCAGCTGAGCCACGCACTGGAATGTTACAATGTAACATTGGAAGAAGAAGGCGAAGACCCGAAAAATATTAATATCCTAGAGACTGAAGGTCACCACGGAGTTGAAGGACCACAGCTAGAGAAACCAGACATAACTAAGCCACTCAAGACCAGGCATGTGAACATTGGCACGGAGGCAGAATCAAAGTTTGCAAAGATTGGGGACTATTGGAACGACGCGACAGTGAATAAGGTTGCCAAACTGCTCTGCGAATATCAAGACTTATTCCCCATGGAGTTTTCTGAATTGAAAGGGATAATAGGGGACCCGGGTGTCATGAAGATCACCCTAAAGCCAGACGTGAAACCTGTGAAACATATACCGTACCACCTCAACCTGAAGTATAAGAAAAGGGTATGCATTGAGTTAGATAAGATGCTCGCGGTGGGTATTATTGAACCACTGGAAGAATCTGATTGGGTAAGCCCAATAGTGGTTCAGGAAAAGAAACAAAAGGAAGAAATAAGGATATGCGTAGATCTTAGGAAAGTGAATGACGCTTGTGTGCATGATCCTTTCCCGACCCGGTTCACCGACCAGGTCTTGGATAATGTAAGCAGCCAAGAAGATACTCTTTCACTAATGGGTTCTCAGGGTACCATCAGATCAAAATCGTGCCTGAGGATAGAAGCAAGACGACCTTCGCGACTGAATGGGGATGTTTTCAATACACTGTAATGCCTTTTGGGCTGAAGAATGCACCAACAATATTTTCGCGCGTAGTCATTGCAGCATTCAAAGACTTCATTCATAAATTTCTGGAGGTATACTTTGACGATTAGATAGTGTTTGGATTGGTCAAGCGCCATGTGGCAAGTCTGCGCTTGATGCTAGATACATGTAGGAGATACCAGATTGCGCTCAATCTGAAGAAGTGTTTGTTTTGTGTCCCTTTTGGGATATTGCTGGGTCATGTGGAATGTAGACAAGGATTGATGGTATACCCTACGAATATCGCGGTGATAATCAACTTAGAGGCACCGAGGAGTGTGAAACAGCTGCGCGCAACTCTGGGGCATATCAGATACTATAGGAAGTTCATCAAGAGCTATGCCCAGATCACCGCGCCTATGGAGAAATTGTTGAAAAGGATGCTATGTTCTGTTGGAAGGATGAATGTCAGAAGAGCTTGGATGTGCTGAAAGAAAAAATGGTCACCGCGCTGTTCCTAGTCTTCCTGGATTGGAAGAAGGAATTTCATGTGCACGTGGATGCATCATGTATTGCGTTGGGAGTCATACTAACACAAGACGGTGAGGGAGAACTGGATCATCCTATAGCATTCACAAGTAGGAAGTTGTCTAAAGTGGAGAAAAATTATTCCACGACAGAGCACGAAGGATTAGCTATGGTGTACGCACTCTAGAAGTTTAGGCACTATTTGTTGGGCGGACACTTTAAGATGTATACGGATCATTCCGCGTTGAAGTACCTAGTCAACAAGCTTGTGTTGGGGGGGAAAATATGTAGGTGGCTGCTGTTGTTCCAGGAGTATGACTTCGAAGTTATTGTGAAGCCAGGATGACTGAATGCGAGACCTGATCATCTGTCGCGCATTGAAACTGGAGAGGGACCTACTAGTTTAGAGGAAGGATTTCCTGACACACAACTCTTTGTAGTAAGCATCACAGACATTCACTTTGAATATGTTATCCACTTCGAGATGATAGGAACAACTCCGGAAGGTTATACAAGTCAACAAAAGAAGGAACTAGTAGTGCGTGTGACATACTTTTCTCTCATTGCAGGACACTTGTACAAAATGGGATCAGATGAAATATTGCAACGTTATGTTCCTGACTTTGAACGAAGTAGTATCCTCGCCGAGGCTCATGGAGGAGTCGCAGGAAGACATTATGCAGGGAAAGCAACAACGTAGAAGATTCTACGTGTTGGGTTGTGGTGGCCGACCCTACATAAGGATTTGAAAGCATATTGTAGGGCATGTGATGCATGTCAAAGGACTGGCAGGCCATCGTGGAGAAATGAGATGCCTCTGATACTGCGGGTGATGTTACAACCATTCGAAAAATAGGCAATTGACTTTGTGGGACCAATTCAACCTCAAGGAAAGAAGACGAGTGCACGATACATCATCACCGCGACTAAGTATTTGACCATATGGGTGGAGGCACAGCCTGTGAAGGACTACACAGGTGCGACAACAACAAAATTTATTTTTGAGTATGTCCTGACGAGATTCAGGTGTCCAAAGATTTTGACGAGCAATCACGGTAGGCACTTTCTTAACAAAACAATCAGTGCTTTGACAGAGGAATTTCAGGTGTATCATCAGAAAAGTACGCGTTATCATCCGGAGGCTAATGGGATGGTGGAAGCGTTCAATAAGATACTAGATACCATGTTAACGAAGGTTTGCAATGCTTAGAGAAATGACTGGGATGTGCATGTACCCACGGTACTATGGGCCTCCAGAATGACTTGCAAGAAGCTGATTGGACAAATTCCTTTCAGACTTGTGTATGGTGTAGGAGTTGTGATGCCAATGGAATACATTGTACCTAGTCTACGCATAGCAGCACTCATATGAATGGTAGATCACAAAGCCCTGGAAGAGAGGTTCACGCAGCTAGTGGAGCTTGAGGAGGACCGGTTTCTAGCTGGATTTCATCAAAAAGTTCAAAAGGAGAAAAAAAGGAATGGCACAATCGGTACATCAAACTGCACACCTTCAAGGTAAATGATATGGTCTTGTTATATGACAGCAAGTTCGATAAATTTCCAAGGAAATTTAGGATGCACTGGCTAGGGTTGTATGTCATCAAGGAGATTACGACTGGTGGAGAAGTTTAGCTGGTCAAATTGAATGGAGAACCCTTCCTAGGAAAGGTGAATGGCAGTCAATTGAAGCCATACAACGGTGACCTAGCTAGGTGACTATATGAGGGAAGCATAGTCTTAGCGCTCCAGGCAGCTGAAAGGAAGCGCGGGACTATAAACTAGACTACCCAGGTCGAAGAGCTGCGCGATTGGGGAATTGAGTGGAATGAAGAAATGTCACAGAGCCCGCAAAAGCGCGCAGGGAGTTATTCTACCAAAGGAAAAACTGCACAGGCCAGCCGGAAAGTGACCGTTAAAGTCATTGTTCATGATTTGACAATGAAAAAACGTCCAAATGGGGGGGGGGCTGCATGTAAGTTAGAATTTATGGACCAAATCTTTGAAAATATGTTGCCAATCTAGCATTAATGAATCGATTGTGGGGGGAACAGTCGTATTTAAATTTAAAAATGCCTATAAATTACAAAGGGTTGCCCAACGAAAAACACTTGGCATTTTGAGCATCGAAGTGTTGAGCTCTCAGGCGCGCATGAATCGTGAATACTTTGAAGCTTTGATAGTGAGTTCATCGTTTGAGCAGTTGCCAAAGGAGACACAGGATTTGTTGAATAGCATCATGTCGACGCCGACAAAGACTGTAAATGTTGGGGAAGTAATGACAACCGAAGGAGCTGTTCCAGAGGTAGCCATGGCAGCCGAGGGAGTTGCCCTAGAGGTTGTAACTGCGGAAGTACCAGCTGAAGTACCTAAGTCACCATGGTCACCCAGGCCGAGGCCTACCCTGACCAAGGAGGGTTCGAAGAACAAGAAAGGCAAGCAGGCCGCGACACCACAACTGGTGCGCGCATCACCTAGAAAGCACCCACAGAAGGATAAGCCCACTGTGTAGGAAAAGGGCAAGGTGGTTGACTTAGAGCCGGAAGAAGAGGTCGAAGAAATCCCCATGGATGATGAGGATATTGTGATGGAAATGAAGGATGTTGAGGTTGAGGGGTCTGACCCCATTTCTAAGCTACCTGAGTACATTCCTCCACGCAGGGGTAAAACGAAGGTGCCGAAGGATATTGATGAGAGTAAGGTCACCCTGCACACACCCCTACTGCCAGAGCAAATTGTCTTTGAGGGACCGTGCTTGGGGTGTGTCCCCCTTCTAAAATTGGAAGACTGGGATTTAGCTGACACGGAGCATTTCCCTCATTTAGCGATAGACCAACTTATGCACCGTGTCTTCCACAAAAACACTAGAGTGACCACTTTGAATTCGAGGAAGTGGCTAAAAGGTGTGGACAAGGCAAGCCTACTAAACCTGTTATGGGTGTCGCATTACAATCGTGCACCCATCACGACGATTGTGATCAAGCAGCTGTTGTGCTTGGTGCACAATGGGTGTCTATGGCTAGAGGAGCCGATACCCATCACTAACATGCTAATCCATAGGATCACGCGGCTGCCATACTCGGGAGAAAATCTGGCCATGGTGTTTGGTAGAAAGGTCGGCGAGCATGCCATTGCTGAGGCAATGAAGGAAAAATTCAAGCGAGTAAAGAAGCCGTGCGGCTATGCCATCACAAGTATATATGACCCCGCAGTCAAAGTGGCGATGCAAATCTTGGTAAGAAGAGTCATGAGGAAGTGTCACACAGATGAAGTGTCGGAACCAATGATAGCCTTGGTGGCCCAGTGTGCGGAGGGCGTACAGTTTAACTGGGCACACTACCTCTGCAGTGAGTTCCTCGCGAATTGCCACGAGGTGCAGGATCATAGTAAGACATTCCACTATGCATGGTTGCTACTGTCCATAGTGCTAGTTGCATGGGAGCTACTCGAGGATAGTCAGTTTCCTCCAGTTGCACCAGACCTACCGGAAGCAGCGAAGTTTGCTTCGCTGTGGGCTACAAAGGATCCTCAGCGGATCAAGGATAGCAAGATCTTCTGGATCTTGATGGAGATGAGCATCCCTATGGCCATCAACTGCAAGCCGCAGTGGTCACCAACAAATTTTGATAAGCTACAAAAGTACGTGGAATTCAAGGCCGACTTCCACCATGTCTCAATACGTGCATGAAAGGACCTTGAATAGAAGTGGCAGGACCTGCCATACTAGGCCACAAATGACACAATTGTAGCGGTCCTCGACCGCTGGCTAGAAGATTGGCGCATTACCATAGACTTGACAGCAGGATCTAGCAAGTCCGTCGCACAAAGAAAGAAGGAAGAAGCCAAGCTGAAGATGGAACAGTTGGCTGCGAAGAAAAAAAAGGAGGTCAAGGATAAGGCCATGGAAGAGCGCACTACCGTGAAGCAGACGGGTGGGAAAGAGGGGGAAGAGGAGCGCGGCTCTGACTGGAGTCAGAAGTCGCCTTCCTCGGAGACAGAAGAAAAGGACGAATAGACGGAGCAGGGAGGAGCAGACCCGGAGACGACTTTGTTCCGCACCAAGTGCAATAGAGATCGAGAAAAATTAGGGCCATGGAAGAAGTCCAAGGCTAGCAAGACATCTCTCAACCTGATCACCCTAACGGAGGGGGACTTGAATGACATAGGTGATATGGTGAGGGATGCCACTGCGGAACTGCTGCAGCAGTTTGAGCAGCAACAATAGGCTTTGGGTGCTATCCAGACAAGTCTACGTGCACTGCAGATCCACTCATCACAGGTACAGACCGGCGCAGTGTCAACTAGTTTGGTGTCTAGCACCTCCGAAGCCACAGGGATGCTGCACACACAGGATCCCCGAGCAATAGTGCTATCGAATGGAGCACTGACTACAGAGATAGAAGCTGACAGGCCCACTGTCAGCACCCTCAAGGGAGTTGGACTTAACTTGGCCGCGCTTCCTAGTGAGGTGCTTCACCTTTTGCAGGATGGCATGATCGCGGAACTATAGGCCCGTGAACAACACGCATTATATGTAATCAGTGAGTAGAAGATCAACAATGCCCAGATGGTTGTACAGTGAGACTCCGCCATTGACCTTGTGAAAGACCTTATGGACAAGAATCAGTGCATAGCTAAGGTCATGGCTGAGGCATGCGGATCTGTCCTAAAGCTGGACATTCCCGAGGCTGAGCCAATAGATGTGCAGGTTCGGAAGCTCGTTACTGGAGTACGTGATACACGCACTGAATTGGCAATGGTCCAGTTGGAACTGAACCTCAAAATCAAAGAGTTGCAATTGAATGCCCAGCCTTTGACTCCACCAGAAATCAGAGAACAACGCGAGTCAGTTGTGAAAGGTGTCATAGCAATAGTGGACAATGCAATAAAGGACTGCAGGACACTGTTCGAGTAGTCACTCGAGGTGGTCACCAACCTGCAAGAAGACCCCACTATGCAAAGGCTGGAAATAGAAGCATGAGAGCTGGAGTAGTGCTACGATAATGTTAAAGTGACGGCGTGCACTGTCTCCATCATGCAGAGGCTGGAAAAGCTGCAGGAGGCCAAAGCTTTGAAAGAGCAGGTAGATGCATCTCAACATAAGGAAGCAGTGATGAAGGCTCGCTTACAGCCTTGGTTGGACAAAGCCTATTTTATCACAACCACTATTGAAGGCAAGCTAGCTAGTCTGCAGAAGACTCAGCAGAAGATTCAGTCAGATGGCGCAGGGCCAGAAACGGAGTAGCTAGTCAAGGAAATGAAGCATGTGGCAGCATAATCTACCGCCGAAGTTTCAGTAGTCCAAGTCGAGCTAGTAGGTCTTCGCAACAAGATCTCTGTGCTAGCCGAGTGACTCAAGGGTGAGTCACCATGTTTGTGTTGGGGGCCTGTTGGGAACGTGTCCCTTGGGGTCATTTTTGGGACTAAAAGCCTAAGTTTGGGGAAGAAACCCTGAATTTTGCATAAAGGAATGTAAAGTCTCCGCATTTTGTGGCTGCGGAGCGTGAAGATAGAAAGAGTCAAAAAGGGTTTCCGCCCTTAGTTTAGATAGCTTATGTCAATTTTAGAGATCTTCCCTTGGTCCTCGGACCATGGGATTGTATAAAAAGGAGTCTTAGAAGAGTCTAAGAAGGAAAGTAGAGTTCTAAGTAAGTTGGAGTGCTTGATGAGTCTGTGAAGAGCTAAGAGCGAGAGTCTTAGCATAGGAAGAGGCTCTACAACTTAGTGCGCAGAGGCCTAGGATAGAAGTCCGCAGTGAAGTGCACGGACCCCTGCAACTATGTGCGCAGGGCAGATAGAGTCTATATTGGAAATCTGAATCATCAACAAAGAGAAGTATTCTCAAATTACTGTGTATTTTGCCTCTGTGGATTGCATGTGATTATGTTATGTTAAGTTCTAGGTTTATGTTATAATGCTAATTTGATGTGCGAATATATATGTTTCTATTTGTTATATGAACGCAAATAAGGATATATGTTTACGTGAAGATAATCTTAATTCCATGATAAAATTAGCAAACACTTAAGATAATTCGGGAAACTATACAATAACGCAGTGACAAAGGCACGTAAGTACCCGTGTCGCTGGTTAGGGTTGCGCGAAGGATGATCGTATACCTTCGTGGAGGTTCTAAGAGACGAAAGAGAAAATACATTGATAAGCCCTAAAGGCTTATTGATCTGTGTGAAGGAAGGGTTTAAGGTATAAAACTGACATCACAACCATCTAAGGGTGCGGAAATTTGGTTCTTGCATCCCCCCATACTGCTTCGAGTGAGACTTCGGTCCGCGCTCCATGAACTGATGCCGAAAGGACCAGTGGTGTAGGGATTTTCTTGGCTAACTAACGTTGAACCTGTGTCAGGGCCCATCAAGCCAACAAAGCACAAGTTTGTGCGTGGAGCTTGTGAGGGCAAGGAAGTAGGAGGTTGGAAGGCTAGGAATTTGGCTAAGTATTGGCCAAAGGAAGTCAACCAGGTAGAGGATAGAAAATACTTGTGTAGGTCAAACTCAAGGTTGAGAAGAGCATATTGTATTCATCCAAGGTTGCCTAGGAAGCAATGAGATAGATAGAGATAGTGCAGAGGTTGCTTGGGCTTGAGAAAAGCATTGTAATCTTCTCATATTTTTTATTAATGCAACATACAGATAACAGGGGTTTTAGTTGTGGCTTTTCCGATAGAATTATTGTGTTATGTGTGATTGAATTCTTTCTCTTTTATGCTTCATGATTTCATCAATCATTTATTGTTTCCGCTAATGAGTAGAGTAGATTCAAGTCAATTGTTTTAGCATATTACAATCTGCAGGTTGAATCTATAAGGAATTTATACATTGTATCAGATTTAGATTTGTAGAAATTTCTACATGGTATCACAGCTAGATTTGTAGAAATTTATACATGGTATGCTCTCAAGTACGGTTCTGAGGGAAGAAAACTTTTCCAAGTTTACCTATCCCGACCGAGGCTGATTATAAGTTCAACAGAATAGATCATCAATCTTTGTACCATATATGGATACTTGAATACCAAACAATAGTATTATTGTTACAAATCACGAAATTATTTCTCTGAATCACGTGTGAAAATCAACTAAGCTAAGAAGAGAACCTCAATAAAGAGGAGCTAACCATCTCACATCTAACTAAAGAGTTGCATAGAAGGAGAGAGCGGACCACAAGATAGAGCGCTAGCTAGAGAGGCAGGAGGAGGACAAGTTACCCTAAAGCCTACGTTTGCTGGGTTGGAGTAGAAGGATTCGTGCTCTATCAACGACGTTGGATCTGGTCTCTTTCCAAGAGTAGCTAGTAGTTATTCTGCACCCTGGATTTATGGTCCAGTTCCCGATTCATCTCGCTCATGCAACCATCTATATACGTAGGAAGTATCCTCTTCTCCCGCCATGAGGACTCCGCCCCTAAAAGGCGCAAGTAGGAAAGACTATAATATGCCAGCTTTTTTCTTTCTCTCTCCGAGAGGCCCCCCTCTGACCTTTGTTTCTATGGAATAACCTAATGGACGTTTGTTTCTATGAAATAACCTAATGGACCTCTTTCCTTTTTCCGGTATGCAATAAAGCCATCTGCCCGGTATACGGGAGCTGAAATCAAAATAGAAGAGAAGAATTCGAATTTGTCCTTGCAAATTGATGGAGCTCTAGTTCAGGGCAGATCTAGAAGACATTATGTGCAAAATTCTTAATGGAGTAAGAAGGTTGCTAGTGGGCAGATCATTGAGCCAATGTTTAGTGACACAAAAGGGAGATGTGATCATTGATATTGGCATAATCAAGAGCAGAGATATTTCCCACAGGGAGATCAAGACTCATAAGGAGTTTAGTTTCAGAGAGAGAAACCCTATGGAAGCTAGTACTGCAAGATCTGGGAAGATCAAACTCATTATTGCAGTGTTGCAGCAGCAGTGCGGAAGCAGTAGCAGAGAAGTAACAACAATAGTACAAGTAGATCATATTTTGATCTGAAATTTTTGGCAAACTTGGTAATGCTATGCAAGATCCCAAATCAATATTAAAAATGTGTCTAGGATCGTCTCAAATTAACCAAAATGTGAAGGATTATGTGTCAAGTATTAAGTGTCTTTTATGATAAATATATGAGGTTAATTCACTGATTAAAACATATATACACAAATTAAATTGCAGAAAAGTAAACATAGTAAACTCATAACACAAAGTGGATAAAAGAGTTCACCCCTCCTGGGCTACATCTCCTTGGACCTGCTTCAATGGTTAGGCCCTCTTTGGATTAATGGTAAATTCTCTGATTACATGCACATGTAGTGCTCCAATGGCTTTGCAACCTACTCCATTGGATTCATAAGACCCAAAAACCCCAAAAATTACTCTCCAAGCTCTGCAATTGGACTCCAGCTGATCTAGGCTTGACCTCCTCTCCTCGTGGCCCTAGGCTTCCTTAAACTTCAACGTATAAAAATCACGTACAGAAGTGTCTTTTTGCCTCTACAACCTATTCCATTGTGTTTAGAGCATCCAAATCATTTTTGAATGACTATTTATGAACCAAAATTGGTCAAACACTGCCAAAGTTATGGCTTCTTTAGTTTTTCCTACGAATCTTCACCAAAACTAGAGAAACTCCAATTAACTCCACCAAATTTGGAGTAAATGCCAAATTTATTGGCCCCGCCAAAAGATCCTCCAACTAAATCCTGCTTTAATTAAGGATAAGCATGGTTAATTACCATTAATCCCGATTAGTGCATTAATTTGGCACGGTTAGCGTAAAATTCTAGCGATTAAGTAATGTTGGTCACATGCGGAGGGTTAAGGTTAATGTTACCTCCCAAACTTCGGCACATTAACCTTTAAATATAACTTCAAGCCCCTAGTGGTTTAGAATTTTGGTGTGACATAGTGGTAAGGCATGGCGCTTATGTAAGCGAGGTCGTGGGTTTAACTCCGCTGGCCTCCAATAAACTTTTAAATGACCTTTGAGAGGGCACGTGGTGGCCTCTGGGCTTGCCACATGTGAGCCTCTCATTGGTCCACCAAATGTACTTTAACCAATTACGTACACTTGTAAAAATCTGGTTAAGCCACTTGTGTGAATATTCCAAGAATATTCTTTTTGTTTACTGTGCTGTATGGATGCCTAGTCAACGTTTGAGTCACAAAATTATGCATGTTTGAAAAAACGGACAAAAGGCTCTAACTTTCTCATACGAACTTTGTTTTAAGTGAAACAGGTTGCATTGGGATCATATCTCTGAGACAGATGTGGTCGTTCAGGTTTTGAGTGATTCTGAGCACTTTGATTTTTGAGCAAATTTTTGCCCCTAATCCAGATTTCGATCACTCCTTCCCACTGACAAGATTTTAGACCCACAAAAGTTGGTTATCTGATGAGATATGAATACTCTTCTCCTTTCCAAGTTCTATCAATTTATTCTACTTGGAAAAATCTCCATGAAAACCACTTGGGTTCACTTACATGCATTGCCTTACAAATGGCTTGGCACTTCAACCAATGTTCTCCTTTGGTTGCTGACCCAATCCAAGACTTGTTGGCTGCTTGCTAATTAAACACCCTGCTATACCAAATCAATCCCTTGGTGCTTGGAAAGCTAACTAATGGCCTTCCCATTGAGAAACGTGTTCCTCCTTTGCAACACATGCATTCAATGCAAGCTTCTCCTTGGAAACCACTTTTCCAAGTTAAGCCCATCTGAGTGAACTACAATAATGAGTTCGAATATCAGTAATAACAAGAAAAGAAATGACCATTCTTATACCTCCACGGTTCCAAATTCCACATCTGGAAGAATGCATTCGTCATCTCTTTCGTTTCTTGGCATCAACATATCAAATCGCATTGTAGACCATTTGATGTTTTATGAGGGCTGCAATTATCTTTTTTGGCAATTTTGTCCACTTTTGCTTCTTTATTCCATCATCCTCCAGTATTAACATGTTACTCATGTCATGATTTGAGAATGAAGGCTAATCATGAGCCTCTTGCTCAAGCTTGGACCTTCCAAAATCTTGCGACATCTTGTCACAAGAAACACTATTAACCTTGAAAAACACTAATGCAAGAATATAACTTGACGACCTCTTCCTTTTGCTTCTTCAAAGCAACAAATGTCACATCATGTGAACATCGCCATGTACCCTTACATCTTTGTGTATAAACCATTGACTAAAAAAAAGTCGACAAAACATGCTTCTTCAAACAATTGACTTTCAAGTCAAGCAAAGGCATGTACAACAACTTGATGATCTACAACAATAATTCCACATTCTCATGAAACAATTCGTCACTTCTCCCTTTCATCTTTGGATACAAAATCAACTCTTCCAAGTCGATATAACATACATGTAACGATCAATCGACCACACAAGCCGACACTCATGCATGTGAAAATGATCAACATTCTCAAGTTGACAAGATACATGTTAACAAAGCAATCAACCAACACAAGTCAATCACTCATGCATGTTCAAACACAATGAAACTATAAAAATTCCACTGTTCACACGCACCAACTCTCATGCATGTATAACAATTCTCAACTCTCTCACAAGTAAAAGAATCCCATTGGTATGTACGAGTACTTAAAGAGTTGAAATGACCAAATTTTCTGCAATAAAGTGAGTCAACATACTCCACTTTCGTACACCTTCCTGGCGTAAACATGCAAGTTCAAGAATGCAACATGCACAAAAATTTGTAGTTGCAAATTGCCATCTTTGTTGCATCTAAGTGAGTCAACATAACTCTACTTTACTAACATGTCGCTTCATGCAATATGCAACATACTTTCAAGACAAAAGAAATGCATCCAAATAACAAGGAAATGCATAAATAAGGCAAGATTTGCATCAATTATCAAAAGAAAGGCAAGGCCTTAATTTGTTAAGAAATCTAACAATCTCTTTCCAAACCATTTCAATGGCACTTCTTTCAGTTGCACTTCATCATGTGTATCATCCTGACCCACATCAATTATGGAATCCTTTTTTCCATTCTTGCCAAAATCTCTCTCCACCTTCTTCAAATGTTGTGGATGACTTGTTGGATGCAAAGTCCAACACTTGTCTACAAGATGACCTTGCTTATGGCAATGAGTGAAAAATAATTGCATCTTCTTTTCAACATGGTTTCCATTATCCAATGGACCTTTAGCTTTCTATCTATTTTGTTTTGAAAATTTCCTGTGTATGGCTATCCTCTTCCAACACCTCGAAACAATATGGTTATTCAAACCACAAAAGGAACATGTAAATTTTCTCCAAATCTTATGTGAAGATTTACCATGTTTATCATAATCAAAAGAAACTTGATTAAAGGAAGATTTATACCTTGCACATTCACCTTTGTCGCCTTCTTGAGGAGGTGAATTTGATGAGGTAGTGGCTCTCTTCGGAATACCAACAATGGTTTCAATGACCTTAGAGCTTTCAACATCCTCTTGTTTTCCATTTCCACTAGTTGCATGCTTATGAGCATCTTCTTGCAAAGTGGGTATAAAACTTTTGCATTCCTCATGAACACAAACTTCACAAGCTTGAGGTAATGAACATGTAATGAAAGTCCTTCTTGGAACACCTTCATGTGCCTCCTTGGCTTTGGAGCATTCTCCATCATGTTTTCCATAACCAAGACCCAAATACTTAGGGCTTTCCTCAACAACAATTGGCTCAACTATGCCTTGTACATGTTTTCCTAACCCTTTACCTTCATAACCCATATTCATCAATAATTTGGACCCTATTCCTCTAGTATGTCTTTCAATAGCACCAAAACATTCATTTTGAGAGGAAATGAAGATAAAATTGAATTGCATACCTCATTTTCATGCACATACTTGTCTAGGGTTTCCTTGGCATCATGGAGTTGAATCTCCATCTCATGCATCTTTTCAAGAAGCTCTTGCTTCTCCTCCTTCATGGCCATCAAGTCCTCTTGAAGTATAGTGTTCTCCTTCCTATCTTCATACATCTCTTGCACCCTATCTCTCATGATGATAAACTCTTGCAACATATCTGAATCAAAGAGTCTTTCTAAGGAAGATGGATTAGAAACATCACTTGTTGAAGTTGCCATCACATAAACTTGCACACACTTTAATTATCCTTGCAAAAATACAAAACCAATAGCTAATTTTCTAGCTAACTTTGGTAAAACATCTCAGGGTTAAAATGAGCTAACAGTTCTCTGATACCAACTTCATTTGAAATGTTGGGAAAACTTATTAATTCTATGCAAGCTCCCTCATCAGTATTAAAAATGTGTTTAGGATCGTCTAAAATTAACCAAAATGTGAAGATTATGTGTCAAGTATTGAGTGTCTTTTATGAGAAATATATGAGGTTAATTAGCTTATTAAAAAACATGTACAACAAGTACATTGTAGAGAATTAAAACACAACAAACTCATAGCACAAAGCTAATAAAGGATTTCACCCCTCCTTGGCTACATCTCCTTGGACCTGCTACAATGGCTAGGCCCTCTTTCAATTAACGGTCAACTCTCTAATTACATGCAACTGTAGTGCTCCAATGGCTTTGTAACCTACTCCATTAGATTCAGAATACCCAAAAAAACCCAAAAATGACTCTCCAAGCGCTGCAATTGGACTCCAGCTAATGTAGGCTTGACCTCCTCTCCTGGTGGCCGTAAGCTTCCTTAAACTTCAACGTAGAAAAATCACACACGGAAGTGTCTTTCTGCCTCTTCAACCTATTCCATTATGTTCAGAGCATCCAAATCATCTAGGAATGACTCTTTCTGAGCCAAAATTGGTCGAAAGCTTCCAAAGTTATGGCTTCTTCAGTTTTTCCTAGGAAATCTCCACCAAAACTGGAGAAACTCCAATTAACTCCACCAAATTTGGAGTAAATGCTGAATTTATCAGCCCTGCCAAAATATCCACCAACTAAATCCCGCTTCAATTAAGGATAAGTATGGTTAATTATCGTTAATCCCTATTAGTATGTTAATCTGACGCAGTTAGCATAAAATGATAGTTGTTAAGTAATGTTGGTCACATGCGGAGGGTTAAGGTTAATGTTACCTCCCAAACATAGCGGTAAGGCATGGCACTTGTGCGGACAAGGCCTTGGGTTCAACTTTGCCGGCCTCCAATAATTTTTTAAATGACCTTTGAGAGGGCACGTGGCAGCCTCTGGGCTTGCCACGTGTCAGCCTCTCATTGGTCCACCTAATGCGCTTTAACCAATTACATGCCACCACTTGTCAAAATCCATTTAAGCCACTTGTGGGAATATTTTGGAATATTCCCTGGAATATTATTTTTGCTGACTAGGCTATACAGATGCCTAGACAGCGTCCTAGTCATAAACTTTTGCCTATTTGACAAAACAGATAGTAGGCTCTTAGATATGAACTCTGCTTTGAGTGAAACTCTCTAATTTTACTCATTCAAATTTCCTTTAAAAGGGGGAATGAAGGCACATGTTTAATCATTGTTTTGGTGAGCACGAGTTGGTGAGACCAAGCAATAGGAAGCACACATTTGTGCATGGAGCTTGTGAGGGAAAGGAAGTAGGAGGTTGGAAGGATAGGAATTTGGCTAGGTATTGGCCAAAGGAATTCAGTGAGGTAGAGGATAGAAAATACTTGTGCAGGTTGAGAAACACATATTTTATTCATCCAAGGCTTTCCTAGGAAGTAGTGAGATAGATATAGATAGTGAAGAGGTTTCTTGGTCTTGAGCAAAGCATTGTAATCTTCTCATATTTTCTTACTAATGCAATATATAGATAACAGGATTTTCTCTGTGGCTTTCCCCAGAAAATTATTGTGATGTGTGTGATTGAATTCTTTCTCTTTTATGCTTGAACGTGATTTCATCGATCGTTTATTGTTTCTACTTATGAGTAGGGTAGATTCAAGTAAATTGTTTTAGCATATTACAATCTACAATTTGAATCTACAAGGAATTTCTACATCATAGATGTGTCTTCATGAGGTTTAATTAGTGTAGTAGATTTCTTTAGAGGCATAGTAATAGTACTCCTTTAAAACCTTAATTTGGAGGAAATCTAAATGGTTGACCATTTTTTTTATAAATATTTAAGATTTGGGTCCTTTTGAATTTGAAACTTTGACCTATAACACTCTAATATTTCTTGTTTGCATTTCCATAGGTTTAACCAGAATTTGATGTAACAGGTGAAAGTTCTGGTAACTTTCCCAAAACTTGTTATTTTTTTGCCTCTTCCCAAGAGAAAACTTGTATAGTGTTCCACTTGTCCAATTCTCAAAATATGATTATGATAGTTTTACTAAACATACTTCATTATATCTCCTCATATCTCTAATATTTCACATCTTGAAGTATCCCAAAATAAACAAATAAATAAAATAAAAGATAATAAAATATATAGCGAAAATTCCACGATCACTCACTTGAAACTGATTTCAAGATCAATCACAAACCATAAATTCCACATGGTATATCTCAGAAATTATAGCAAACTAGAATAAAAAAAAATTACGACATATCTTCTAATGCCATCTCAATCTATTCAAAATTTCATAGTCTGAAACATCCCAAAAAAGAAAATATAGTGAAAATGCCAAGATGACTTGTCTAAAACCTGAACTTCCACAACATATATCTCAGAAAATATAACAAACAAAAACATGAAATTTTAATTAGATGTTACTTGATATCTCTCCTCAATATGCTCAAAATTTTGTTATCTAGTACCTCCCAAAAAGAGTTATAGAAAATCCCTAAGTTCATATGTTGCGATACGAAAAGTTATGAAACTTGTGCCTTAAAAATGATAAGAAGCCACTAATTACCTTTCATTTCAAGAGGGAAACCTCCTTTTACAACGGATACATTGTATAAGACAAAATTGTATGATACTAAGACTATGTCTCTTTATTGTGTATATATAGGAGACAAAGCGTACAATTATACTAAAATGGCACAATGAAAGGTTCTAGCCTACATAACAATATAACAATAAAAATGTAATCACTAAATATCTAGGGTTTAATAAGGGGGTTTTAAGGTTAATATTGGACTGATACAGGGATTAACACAATCATTAAGGTTCTTTGACTAGATCAAATTTGATGAAACCAACCAAAATTGGAGTTCCCCCTAAAGCTATGAATGTATCCCAACCTAAACTATAACCTAGGTATATTGAAGTATCATTTTTGGCGCTTTCTAATGGCTTTAAGAGGATGTTTTTACATATCAAGCAATAAAACCAATAGATAAGGAAATATACTAGGATATTTACAATTCAAATAAAAGAGGCTACCAACAAATTGATGGTAAAATATAACATCAACTTTGGGTGTAGTACAAGTGATGGCAAGTTTGACTTTAGATTAGAAAGGAGAAGGGGTTGTTTTAAGATACTTCATGTGAAAGTGATGAAAAAGGTCACATGCATACTTATATTGGGAAAGAAAAAATTATGTTTTGATTTGCAATACTTGGAGGCCATGAAAATTTTGTAAATAACTTAATTTTGTCATTTCATATTTCTTTTTAAGGTTGGACTTCACATGGGATAAACGTTTAAGGTCATTATTAGTGAAGTTATAGTTATCAACATAATGAAAGAGTATTATAATATGGCTTTTGAATTTACTGGTGAAGACACCTAGTCTATTTTTCTTTGTCATACTCTCTTGTATTTGTGTCAAATGGTTCTATTTTTCATCCCTGATACAGAGAAGGGTAGGTGCAATATAGTTTGGCTATAACATCGCACCTGTTGGCTTAGTGGGCCCTGACACAGGTTCAACGTTAATTAGCTAAGCAAATCCCTATACTATTGGCCCTTTCAGCATCAATCCATGGAGTGTGGATTGAAGTCTCACCCAAAGCAGTATGGGGGGATGCAGGAACCAAGTGATGTCATTTTATACCCTACCTCTACCTTCATGCAAATCGATAAGCCTTTTAGGGCTTATCGATATAATTCCCTTATTTCGTTTCTAGACATTCACAAAGGTCTATGATCGTCTTTCACAAACCCTAAATAGGTGATTTACCTACTTACGCGCTTCTATAATTACCCTTACCTCTGTATTTACCCATACCGACTTAGTATCTGATAAATTCAACATGCATTAACATATTATTTGTGTAAACAGATATTATTATTTGCGGACAGATAACAATGTAAACATATAGATTTGCGCATTAATATAGCTTTAAATCATAAACCCATTACTCAGCATAACATAATCGTATTCATTCATAACAAAAGTAAATAGATCAAAACACAGATAATTTTAGAATAATCTTCTTTATTAATGCTTCAGATCTTCTTAAAGACTCTAACTACCCTGCACACTCAGCTGCAGACTTCTACACTAGGCCTTTACGCACATAGTTGCAAAGCCTCTCTTCTAATCTAAGACTCTTTTCTCTTTTCGCTAATGACCCATTACATTCATCATCTAAATCTGAACTCTTATTCTACCTTAGACTCTTCTAAGACTCTCCTTTTTATACAATCCATGGTTCGCGGACCATGGTGGATCTTCTAAAGCCGACACAACATACATAACAGAAGGGCAGAAACCCTTTATGACACTTTACATCTTCGCGCTCCACAACCATAAAATGCGGAGACTTTACACTTTACATACAAAAAACTTGGGCTTTCTACCCCAAAACTTGGGATTTTAACCCCAAAATCGACCCTAGGGGACCCTGTCCCAACAGGCCCCCAACACAAATATGGTGACTCGCCCCCGAGTCACTTTGTTGGCATGGAGATCTTTCTACGAAGACTTCCCAACTTTACTTGTACCACTACAACTTCACCGGTACACTGCATCATTGCCTGCCTAGCCTGCTCTACCAGCTGCTCTGTTGCTAGTCCTGTGCTATCTGCCTGGATCTTCTGCTGTGTTGTCTGCAGGTTAGTCAACTTTTCCTCAATGGTGGTGGTGAGCACATAAGCCTCATCCAGCCAAGGCCCCAATCTGGCCTTGAGTACTGCCTCTCTTTGTTGTGCTGCATCCACCTGTTCTTTCAATTCCTTCGCTTCCTACAACTGTGCCAATTTCTACGTGATAGCGATGGTATGCGTCACTGCTCTTGCCTTGTTAGATCGCTGCTGAAATTCCCTCACCTCGGTTCTTAACCTCTACAAGTTGGAATCTTCCTGCAGACTGGTAAGTACCTCTAGCGACTTCTCGAAGAGCAGAGTGCAATCTACCACAACGGTATCTATTGTAGCAACTGGATTCTTGACAGCTGCCTCGCGCTGTTCTTTGACCTCTGGTGGAGTTGAAGTTTGTGCCCTCAACTCGAGCTCTGTAATTTTAAGGTTCAGCTCAAACTGAACCTTGGCCATCTCGGTCCGAGCATCACGCACACCTGCAGCCAACTTCTGAATCTTGGCCTCCACAGGTGCTTCTTTGGGGATGTGCAATTCCGAAACGGTTCTGCACGCCTCTGCTACCACTGCTATTGTGTGCTCGTTCTTCTCCTGGACCTTCTTCTAGGTTTCTATCGTGGATGTTTTCTCAATGAAAAATTGTTCGTTTTTAACCTTCTGCTCGATGATCACATTCAGCGCGCGCTGGTCTCAAGCCCTTAGCTCTGCGATCACACCTGCTTGAAGTGTGTGAAGGAATCCTCTTGGGAGCACGGCCAAGTTGATACCAATGTTCCTTAAAGCAGCCCTGTCAGCCTATGTCTCCATGCTTAGGGCTCCATCAGGTAGCGCGATGGCCCGAGGATCCAAGGAGCGAACCATTTTTGCTGCTCCAGTGGTCCCCAACGCCAAACTAGTCGATGCCGTGTTGCCCTACCCTACACCGGCCTGTAGTTGAGTAGTTTGGATCTCCAACTCATGCAGACCCATTTGAATGGCCACAAAGGCTTTCTTCTACTATTGTTCAAACTACTATAGTAGTTCCACGATCACGTCCCTGACCTTATCCCCAATGTCATCTAAGTCACCTTTTGTCAAGGTGATCGGGTTGAGTGACAACTTAGTAGCCTTGGCCTTCTTTCATGGCCCTTCTTTCTCCTATGCCCGATTCCCTTTTACCCAGAAGGGGGTGCTCTCCTAGTATCCACCACCCTATTTTGATTGCTCCTCTTCCTCTGTGTACGGCGAAGGAGACTTCTGTCTTCTGTCTGAGTCATGCTCTTCCTCCTGTTCCTTCGTGGTGTGCTCCGCTTCTACTCTTGCTTTGTCCTCAGTCTCCTTTTTCCATTTTTCAACCAACTGCTGAATTTTCGACCGAGCCTCTTTCCTCTTCTGATTTCCTGTGGACTTATTAGACCCAACTGACAAATATGAGGTTGTGCGCCACTCAGTTGGCCAACGATGGAGGACCGCTGCTATGGCATCATCCATTGCAAGGTATGGAAGATCATACCATTTATGTTCTGGGTCCTTCCGCACCCAGATGGAGATACAGTGGAAGTCCGCTTTGAACTCTGCGTATCCTAACAACTAATCAAAGACAGTTGGTGATAATCTTAGCTTGCAGTTGATGACCATATTGATTCTCATCTCCATCAAAACCCAAAAGACCTTGCTCTCGTGGACCTGCTCAGCATCCTTCGTGGTCCATAGCGAAGCAAACTTTGCTGCTTCTGGCATATCTATTGCAATCAAGGGAAACTGACTGTCTTTTGGCAACTGCCACGTGACCAACACAATTGATTACAACAACTAAGAGTAGTGGAACGTATTGCTGTGATCCTCCTCTTCTCTGCAGTTCGTGAGGAACTTGCTGTACAAGTAGCATTCCCAATTGAATTGTATGCCCTCCGTGCACTGGGCTACTAATGAAACTACTGATGTTGGCACCTCATCTGCATGACACTTCCCCATTATCTTCCCATCCAAGATCTGGGTGGCTACCTTGACCGCGGGGTTGGCTATGCTTGAAATTGAGTATCTGCGCAGCTTCTTCACAAGCTTAAACTTGTCCTTCATTCGCATGGTGAGGTCGCACTTGTGCACCTTTCCGCCAGATTCCTTGGCCGGATTTAGTCCTGAATGGGGTAGCCGGGTGATCCTATGGATCAGCATATCAGTTATAGGGATTGGCTCCTCCAACCAAAGGCACCCATCATGTACTAGGCACAACAATTGTTTGATAACTATCAAGTTTATGGGCGTGAAGTGGTAATATGGCACCCATAGCAGGTTCAGCAATCCTGCATTCTCCACCCCACGAATCCACTTCACCGGCTCCAGCGCGTTGACACCCAAATCCTTATAGAATACCCTCTACATGAAACTATCAGTAGCCAGGTGGGGGAACCGCTCCATGTCTGCCAAGTCCCAATCTTCAAGTTTTAGGTGGGGCATGTGCACCAAGCGCAGTCCTTCAAATGCGAAATTTTATGGCAACAGGGGTGTATTAAGCATAAAATTCCCTCATTTGGGTCCTTTGGGATCTTCACCTTACCCTGACATGGAGGAATGTATTCTGGTAGCTTTGAGATAGGGTCTACACCCTCAATGTCTATGTCCTCTACACCCATACCAGTTTCTTCAGTGCCCTCATCAGATTCTAGGTTGACCACCATGCCTTTCTCATACACGATGGGCTTCTCTTTCTTCTGTTGCTTCCTTGGCGACTTGCGCACCATCTGTGTCACTTTATATTTGTCCTTCTTCGTCTTGGAAGCCTCTCCTGCTGGCGTAGACTTCGACCTAGGAGACCTTGGTGATTTTGGCACAGCGACGGGCATCTCCACACTTACGACCTCAAGGGCATCTCCCTCAGAGGCCATCGATCCTCTAGCACTTGTAGTTTCCATGGGCACCAACATCAAGCTATTAAGGAGCTCCTAGGTTTCCTTAGGAAACTTGTGAAACACTGAACTAGCCACCAAAGCCTCAAATCTCGCAGGGTTCATGCGCAACCAATAGCTTGACACCTCAACTCTCAAAATGCAAAGTGTTTTTCGTTGGGTGGCCATCTATAATTTATAGGAAAATTCGAATTCAATTCCAACCGTTCCCCCAAAAATCCATTCTTAAATGCTAGATTGGAGGTAGATTCTCAAAGACCTCACATTTAAATTCTACCTTAAATGTCGCCCCCCACTCCTCTTAGTCATTTTTTTACTATCAAATCATGAACAGTGACCATAACGATCAATTTTTGGCTACCCTACACGGTCTCTCCTCCTATAGTGTATCTCCCTTCGCACTTCTGCTGATATTGTGACATTCTTCCATCCCGCGCAGTCCCCCAATCACGCAACCCTACAACCTAGGGAGTGTAGTTTATAATCCCGCACCTCCTTTCAACTGCTTGGAGCATTAAGATTGTGCTTCCATCATATAGTCATCTAGTCGGATCCCCAATGTACGGCTTCAATCGGCTGCCATTTACCTTTCTGGGAAATGGATCTCCATTCAATTTCACCAGTTGAACTGCTCCACCATCAGTAATCTCCTTAATGACATATGGCCCCAACCAATGCATCTGAAATTTTCCTGGAAATTTATCAAAATTTCTATCATATAATAAAACTAAATCGTTTACCTTGAAGGTGCGCAGTTTGATGTGTCGATCGTGCCATCCCTTTTCACACTCCTTCTGAACTTGCTGATGGAATCCAGCCAAAAACCTATCTTCTTCAATCTCTATCATCTGCACAAGCCTCTCTTCCAAGGCTCCGTGATCCACCATTCCTATGAATGCTGCTATGCGTAGACTAGGTACAATACATTCCATTGGCATCGCATCTTCTACACCATAAACCATCATGAAGGGTGTCTTTCTAGTCAATTTCTTCCAAGTAGTTCTGTAAGCCCATAGCACCGCGAGTACGCACACCTCCCAATCATTCCTTTGTGCATTGTAAACCTTCGTCAACATGTTCTCTAATATCTTATTAAATGCTTCAACCATCCCATTAGCCCACGGGTGATATGGCATGCTCATTTGATGATAAACTTGGAATTCCTCCGTTAGCATGCTGATCGTTGCATTAAGGAAATGTGTACCACGATCAATCATCAAAATCTTCGGTCAACCAAACCTAGTCAGCACATATTCAGAGAGGAACTTCGTTGTTGTTTCCCCTGTATAGTCCTTCACAGGCTGCGCCTCCGCCCATCTGGTCAGATACTCCGTCGCAGTGATGATATACAGCACACTTGTCTTCTTTCCTGGAGGCTGAATCATGCCTACAGAATCAATGGCCCATTTCCTGAATGGCTGTAACAACACTTGCAGATTCAGATGTAGCTCATCCCTCCGCGATGGCCTACCCATCCTCTAACATGCATCGCATGCCTTACAGTAAGCCTTGGAATCCTTATCCAGTTTCAGCCACCACAACCCAATGCGTAAAATCTTCTGCGTTGTTTCTTTTCCTGCATAATTCCCTCTCACAGCTCCTCCCTGAGCTTCAGCGAGGATGCTGTTCCTTTCAAACTCAGGTACATAACTTCATAGAATTTCATCCGATCCCATTTTATATAAATGTCCTGCAATGATAGAAAAGTCTATCGTGCGCACCACCAAATCCTTCTTTTGTTGACTAGTATACCCTTCTGGAGTCGTCCCCATTGTTAGGAAGTGTATGATATCTGCAGAGTGATTGTGAGCTATGCACACTGCAAAGAGCTGCGCGTCAGGAAATTCGTCCTCTAAATTACTAGATTCCTCTCATGTTTCAATGTGTGACAGATGATCTGGTCTTGCATTCAATCATCCTGGCTTCACAATGACTTCGAAATCATATTCCTGAAACAACAACAACCATTTGCATATACCCGCCACCAACACAGGCTTGTTAACCAAGTACTTCAATGAAAAATGGTCTGTATACATATTAAAGTGTCCACCTAGCAAGTAGTGTCTGAACTTCTAGAGCGCGTACACCATAGCCAAACCTTCACACTTTGTCGTTGAATAGTTCGTCTCAACTTTAGACAACTTCCTACTTGCAAATGCTATATGGTGATCCAAATCTCCCTCAACGACCTATGTAAGTACTGCTCCGACTGCAATACATGACGCATCCACATGCACATGAAATTCCTTCTTCCAATCCAGGAAGACTAGGATCGGTGCGATGACCATCTTTTACTTTAACACATCTAATCTTCGCTAACACTCTTCATTCCAACAGAATGTAGCAGTCTCTCCATTGGTGCGATAATCTAGGCATAACTCTTGATGAAATTTCTATAGTATCCCATATGCCCCAACATTGTGCGTAGTTGTTTCACACTTCTTGGCACCTCCAAATTAATTATAACTGCTATCGTAGCTGGCTCCACCATTAATCCTTGTCTGCACACCAGCCCAGCACGATTTTGAAGGAACACAGAATAAACATTTCTTCAAATTGAGAGTGATCTGATACCTTCGGCATGTATCCAACATCAAGTGTAGGCCAGCTACATGGCATTTCACTGGCCCAATGTTATGAAACCAGCTCAAGAAAAGATAGAAAAGATAGATCAACGCCTTAGAATTCATCCTCTTCGAGGGGGCAACCTCCTTTACATTACATAAATGAACAATTCTTCGATGATACAAATGACAAAACCTCCTTTCTATATATAGGAGTCTAAGGAGTCACAATATAATCCAGCCGACCTAACAATAATAATATAAAGCCACAAAAATAACAATAGAGGGATTCTATGGGGCACAGAAATAACAATATGGGGGTAATAGGGGCACAACAATATAAATAAGGGGTATAACTACAATAGTAATGGGGTAATCACTAGTATTATAGGGACCCAACATGCCCCTCTCCTTCAAAAAAGTGTTGTCCTCAACGCTTGAGTAGTTCTGGATACTTCTGCATAAAATTCTCATCCTCCCATGTGGAATCTTCAGCGGATAAGTTCTTCCACTTGATAAGATACTCTGAAATTGATCGATTTCGTAGCTGTCGAGTTCTTGTTTCTGTGACTGCTTCCGGTTCCAATATAATTTTTCCTTCCTCGTCAAGTTCTGGCAATATTGTTTGAATTGGGAGCTTGTCACCTATAACCTTCTTTAAACATGAAACATGGAAAACTGGGTGCAATCGAGAAGCTGCAGGAAGCTCCAATTTGTATGCCATAGTACCAATCTTTTGCAACACCTTGTACGGACCATAATACTTTGGTGATAATTTATTATCCTTCTTAGCTTGCTTTAGGGACATTTGCTTATATGGTTGTAGCCGTAGGAATACCCAATCACCTACATCAAAACTTCTTTCACTGCGATGTTGATCTGCCTGTTGTTTCATTCTATTTTGTGCCAACACGAGGTTATCCTTTAAGAGTTGGAGGACTTGTTGTTGATGTTCGATGTGATGTTCCACTGCCTGAACCTTAGAATTTTCTCTTAAATATGATGTGATGGATGGTGGTTGATACCCATAAAGTGCCATAAATGGGGTCATTTTTGTTGCTGTATGGAAGGAAGTGTTATACCACCATTCAGCCAGAGGCAACCATTTGACCCATTGTGTCTGTTTATCAGATACAAAGCAACGAAGATATCCTTCCAAACATTTGTTTACTATCTCAGTTTGCCCATCAGATTGAGGATGATAAGATGAGCTATGAGCTAACTGAGTACCAAGACAAGAAAATAATTCTGTCCAAAAATTTCCAGTGAAAATGGGATCTCTGTCACTTACAATAATCTTTGGGTTTCCATGTAGCTTTTGAACTGTTTCCATAAATGCAGTAGAAACTGTACTGGCTTTAAATGGATGTGATAATGCACAAAAGTGTGCATACTTGGTAAGTCTGTCAACTACCACCATGATGACACTCTTTCCCTCAGACTTGGGTAAACCTGTGATAAAATCCATTGAAACCTCCTCCCAACGTTGGCTTGGAATGGATAAAGGTTGTAATAGACCCAGTGTCTTAATTGTTTCAACTTTATTTTGTTGGCAAACCAAACATTCCGCCACAAACTTTTGAATATCTGATTTAAGGCCATCCCAAAAAAATTCCTTCTTAACCCTGTGGTAAGTTTTTAAAAATCCTGAGTGCCCTCCTAAGGGAGAAGTGTGCAATTCCATAAGAATCTTTTGTTTTAGCTGGGAATTCTTACAGAGGTATAAGCGATCTTTGTACCATAACGAATCATTTTTCCAGCTAAATGTATCAGAAGTACTGGAATCTTGTTGTAGCTTTCGAATAAGTGCCCACACTTCTTCGTCATTCTTCCATTCCTCCCTTGCTTCGTTTATCCAATCTGGTTGGATAATAGAAATGGCACACAACAATGCTTCCACATCCTCATCCTTTCTTGAGAGTGCATCTGCCACCACATTTTGCTTCCCTTTTTTGTAGATGATTTCAAAGTCATAACCCAACATCTTTGTGACCCACTTTTGTTGCTCTTCAGAGGATAATCTTTGTTCTAAAAAGTATTTAAGGCTATCATGATCCGTTTTTACCTTGAAGTGTCTTCCCATTAGGTAGGGTCGCCATTTCTTAAGTGCATGGAGTATTGCCAACATTTCCTTCTCATAAATAGCTTTGCTTAAAAACTTTCCCTTGATTGGACGACTTTCAAAAGCAATGGGTCTTTCATCTTGCATTAGAACAGCACCAATTCCATTTCCTGAAGCATCACATTCCACAATAAAGGTTTTTGTGAAGTCCGGTGTAGCTAAGACCGGTGCTTGGCACATTGCCTCTTTAAGATGTTCAAAGGCCTTTGTTGCTTCCGGAGTCCATGAAAATGAATCTTTCTTCAATAATGTTGTTAGAGGTGCTGCTATTCTCCCATAATTCTTAACAAACTTGCGATAATACCCTGTCAACCCAAGAAATCCTCGCAGATGCTTTATGGATGTGGGGATTTTCCATTCCTTAATGGCTTTAATTTTGCTAGGGTCTACCTTAACTCCTTCATGAGATACAATATGACCCAAATATTCCACCTCCTGGACTCCAAAGAAACATTTGGATCTTTTTGCATATAATTGTTTCTCCTCCAATAGTTGTAGCACCCTGTCAACATGTTCAACATGATCCTTCCAAGACTTGCTGTAGATTAGTATATCATCAAAAAATACTAACACAAATTTTCTAAGGAATGGTTTGAAAATTGAATTCATCAAACCTTGAAATGTTGAAGGTGCATTGGTAAGGCCAAAAGGCATGACCAAAAATTCATAATGACCCTCATGAGTTCTAAATGCTGTTTTCGGAATGTCTTCAATCTTCATTCTGATTTGATGATATCCCGAACGAAGATCCAACTTGGTGAAGTAAATTGATCCATGCAATTCATCCAGTAATTCATCAATAACAGGAATGGGGAACTTATCTTTAATAGTGAGCTTGTTGAGCTCCCTATAATCCGGACACATGCGCCATGATCCATCCTTCTTGTGCACCAATACTACTGGAGCTGAGAAAGAACTTTGACTCGGTTGAATTATACCAGCCTCTAGCATTTCTGCAACCATACGTTCAATTTCACTTTTTTGGACATAGGGATATCTGTACGGCCTGATGTTTGGAGGAACACTTCCTGGAATCAGATGAATAGCATGATCATGATCACGCATAGGTGGGAGACCCTTGGGAGTCTCAAATACCTTGGAATGATTGTCCAGGACTTTTTGGAGATCTGGAGAAATAGATGATTCCAATGTGGAAACATCTAGCGAACATAATTGTGCAATTACACCTCTTTGCTCCTTTTTTAGAAGCTTTGTCATACCATTAGAGCTGATTATCTTTCCTGGTTTCCCTGCAATACCCCTTAATTCAACTTCCTTTCCTTCCATAGAAAATTTGATGAAAAGTTCTTGAAAATTAAAAGCTATTGTACCCAAGGATTGTAGCCATTGGACTCCTAGTACAACATCAGCACCTCCCATTGGAATGGAAAGCATTGGGCTAGTCAATACATATTCTCCCATGGATAGCTTGATATTATGGCACTTTCCAGAGCAATTTATTGTTCCTCCATTTGCAATCATCACTTGACACTCTGGTGCTGGATATAGGAAGCAATTCAATTCTTTTGCTACCCTACAATGAATAAAATTGTGGGTGCTTCCTGAATCAATCAACACTATTACCTTTTTCTTCTTGATTTGTCCTTCTATCTTGATGGTTTGAGGAGTGGTAATTCCTGCCAATGCATTACAAGATATGGTCGGATTTATTTGTTCTTCATCTAGGCTTTGTTCCTGGAGTATATCTTCTTCTTTTGACCTTTCTTGCTCCTTTTCTTCTTCCTCTTCACAATCTATGTAGAATAATTTCTTCTCAGCACACTTATGACCTTTAGTGTATTTGCTATCACAACTGTAACAAAGCCCTTTTGCTCTTTTTTCTTCCAATTGTTGTGGTGTCAACCTTATAGGTTGTGGAAGACTAGGGGCAACAACACTTCCGTCTTTATAGTTGTGAGTGGTATGCTTCCTGGTTGCCATAATTTTGCTTTCCATTTTTCTTGCTAACCTGAATGCCTTCTCTAATGAATCAGGTTCCCAAAGGCGAACATCATGTTGGATATTATCCTTTAAAGACCCTATGAACACATCAATCCTATGCTCCTCTGGAATATCTTTTACCCTTATGTTCAATTTTTGGAACTCCTCAATGTGCTCCATTACTGAACCCTTTTGTTTGAGACTTATCAATTGGCTAAAAAAAGTGTTGCTTTTTGTATCTTCATAATGTGCTATCAATTCTTTCGTAAAAATTGCCCAAGTGATAAATTGTTTACGAGAACAAAGCCATTGATACCATACAAACTGATTTGGTTCCAAATATGCAGTTGCCATACGTACCTTTTGTGCGTTTTGCACATTATTGAGATCGAAGAATTGCTCCATCTGTAATATCCATGTGGCGGGATCCTTGCCATCAAACTTCCTCATATCGATTTTTGGAATATGGTGATTCTTCGATCCAACATTAGCATCTATGGAATCATGATTAACATTTCTTTTGTTCTCATCATGAGTTTCCTTTACTACCTTTTCACCATTAGTGACCCTTTCTTGTAGCAACTTCTTCAATTCTTCCATGTCTGTCTTCAAATCTATCTTCAAATCTGCCATGTCTCTCTTCAAATCTGTCTTCGAATCATCCATCTTAGCTTCCATGCCCTTTATCTTAGATTCCACGCCATTTAACTTAGATTCCACGCCACTTATCTTAGCTTCCACGCCATTTATCTTAGCATCTGTTAACTTTTGTGAGCGTGACATTTGTTGCACTTGTTCTTGTAATTTTGATATATCATGTAGCATTTCTTCCTCTTCTTCATGAGTCATGCTAGAGCTTTCAGGTTCCTTACTAGGTGTTTGCATTTTCTTTCCTCGGGGCATCAGTTACCGATAATAATGCTTTACTATGCCCTTTGAATTCCGTTAAACCAAGCTTACACAAAAGTTTAAAAAAAAACTACACACCTTTTTTCACTTTATAGAAGCCTGATATTGAATCTGATGTATCTCTGTAATTTCGGATCATCTAGTTCTGAAATTGCTACCTGTAGTATCCTTCTGTGTCCTCTTTCCAATGCCACAAGTCTGAGCCAAATTGGATTCTCCAAGGAAGAGTTATGTGAAATCTCCCGCAATGACTTGCTTTTAGACTGGTTCAGTAGAGCGAACTTGTACGACGTGCCACGAGTCACTGTTTCAACCTTTGAATCTAAAACACACACAAAAGAAACTACAGTCCGTCCTCTTTTTGTACCTTCTTACGAAATTTCAATCCGATCCCCAGAGAGAAAGTTATGACGATTTTCCCCAGGTCACCTGTTTTGAATGTAATTCAGGAGTCTGCAAAAAGACCAACTTCCTCAGATCATATCTCCGCAAATATCACGCGAAAAGCTCTAAAATTCTGACCCAAGGTTCAACGCGATTTCTTCTCAAATGGGTTTTTTTTGCGACTTCTGAAACGTCACAGAAAAAAAGTTATAGCGAAAATTCCACGATGACCTGTTTGGAGCAGCGAAACCCTAGAATCCAAAGCTCTGATACCAAATGTTATGAAACCAACTCAAGAAAAGATAGAAAAGATAGATCAACGCCTTAGAATTCAGCCTCTTCGAGGGGGAAACCTCCTTTACATTACATAAATGAACAATTCTTCGATGATACAAATGACAAAACCTCCTTTCTATATATAGGAGTCTAAGGAGTCACAATATAATCCAGCCGACCTAACAATAATAATATAAAGCCACAAAAATAACAATAGAGGGATTCTATGGGGCACAGAAATAACAATATGGGGGTAATAGGGGCACAACAATATAAATAAGGGGTATAACTACAATAGTAATGGGGTAATCACTAGTATTATAGGGACCCAACACCCAAACACTGTCTAATTGTCAAAGTATACCTCCAGAAACTTGTGAATGAAGTCCTTGAACGCCGCGATGACTACGCATGAAAATATCGCCAGCGCGTTCTTCAATCCAAAAGGCATTACAGTATATTGAAATCATCCCCACTCAGTTGCGAAGGTCGTCTTACTTCTATCCTCTAGCGCGATCTTGATCTGATGGTACCCTGAGAACCCATCAGTGAACGAATATGCTTCCTATCCTCCTACATTATCCAACACTTCATCGGTGAACGGATTCGGAAAAGGATCATGCACACAAGCATCATTCAGTTTCCTGAGATCTACGCATATCCTTATTTCATCCTTTTGCTTCTTTTCCTAAACTACTATTGGGCTCACCCAATCAGATTCTTCCACTAGGTCAATAATACCTGCCGCAAGCATTTTATCCCACTCTAAGCGAACCTTTTCTTTATACTTTGGATTGAGGCAGTAAGGCCTTTGCTTGATCAGCTACACATCTGATTTCAACATAATTTTCATAACTTCTAGGTCCCCTATTATCCCTTTTAAGTCTGATAATTTTGCAGGGAACAAGCCCTGATATTCGCAGAGCAAATCAACGACCTTATCCACGTAGCATCATCTAGTAGTCTCCTATCTTCACAAACTTCAGCTCTACCTCTGTCCCAATGTTCACTTGTCTTGTTTTTAGCGACGCGGTGATATCTGGATTTTCTATCTGCGGTCCCTCAACTTTGCAGTGTCCTTCTGTTTCTGGGATATTAATGTTCCTCGAATCCTCATATTCCTCTTCAGTAGTCACATTGTAGCACTCCAGCGCGTGGCACAGTTGGGTGGTCCAATTCGGTTGAATCAAATCCAAGGGATACTGTGGTACTCTGAAGATCGCTGCTTTGACCTCCTGCAGCACTTCATCAATGCACTCAAATCCATCTTCAAAGCTAAATGTCATCAAGAATCCTTGTCTCAAAATATCCCATTCGTCCGTGCCATGGCAGAGCTCTGTCTCCAAGTACCAATTCATAGGTATCACATCCAAGGCATGATAGAACAGATGCACCCACTTCGGTTGCGGTTCTGCTCCATAAGCATCAGTCCATTTGGCTAAGTGATCGCGTAGATCACTCGCATCATATTTCTCTGTCAACTGTACCTTTGGGCGACCAAATTGTACCCTCATCATTCTTCTATTTTCGCACCATCCATCGAAGTTGTCTTTATGCATACCCCGCCATCTTGCAGGCATAGCGCGCAACACCAAGTCTAAGGCTTGGAAGCGATGCTTCTTCGACACTTCCCTTTCAAATGCATCGAGAAATTTATCAACGTTAGTTAAACCATCATAGTAAGGAAGACTTCTTACCCTCGATGATACGCAACGCAACGATTTGGTCATCATGTTACATCGTAGCGTAGATACTTCGTGCAATCTATTCTGCCAATGTTCCAATTCCTCCTATGAATCTGATGTGCAGGAGATTTTGCGGTCCCATGCAAGACGCCCATCAACTGTCGGATTCACCCAATCTTGATCTCGCGTAGTTATCTTATAAATCTGGTCCAAATCGTCATCACTTTCGTAATCGTGGACTGGTTCAGTGTAGCGCGGTCCTTCTACAAGGTCCAATAGTACTACTACGCGGAGCGATTTTATTTTAAATGACATCGTATGCTTCTTCAAATTAATCACCCTATTCATGTCGATAGCCTAGTCGATCCCAAGGAGCGCAGGGTAGGGATTGTTGTCATCCACAATCTCTATCACTTCAAAATTGGCCAACGTGCCCGCACCTTTGATATCGACTGTCACTCCCTGTAATCTTCCCATGAGGATAATATTTTGCTGATTTTCCATCTGCAATTGAATAGGAGACCATTGCATCATCGGTCTCCCCATTCTCTCCCATGTCTTTTTAGGCAAAACATTCGTGTCAGACCCTAGATCCAGAATAACTTGGTCCATTTCATATTCTCTTATCTGCACGGTGAGTCTCATCTCCTGCCCTATTATTTCCTTATTCTTACCAATCTTCCTAATCACGCGTGGTCCATTAGGAGTATTACCAACACATTTATTGAATAACCACTGTAATCCATTTACAGCCTTGCTATCTCAAAGTAGCTTCATACAAGTCTCCAAAAATTTAGTAAGCATGGATGGGTCCATTTCTTCAGACTGCTTATCCTGACTTCCTAAGGTAGAAGCCTCAGCGAATATTTTCTTTGCTTCCATGAAGGTTTACATTGCTTGCTACAAATCAAAGCCAACCTCCTTTTCTGGAGCTTTGCGGACCCATTCACCTTCTTCAGGCCTCTTTCCCTTGTCTTCACCAGTCATCATTCTACTTCGTAGCATGATGTTCACATTAGGATCCTCTTCGTGAGGTTCAACCCTCCTCATCTGTAGATTCTGGTTAGGTTGCTAAGGATGTGCCCCTTTTTCACTTATCTTACCTAGTAATATAGGGCAGTCTTCTGTCGCGTGGTCAAAATGAGTGCAATATCTACATGATAGGCATGTCAGGTTCATGCATTCTCACACGTAGTGTCCTGGCCCCCCACAGTTGTAGAAAATCACTTGTCCTCGACCTCTACCATGTCCTCCTCCACCTCGGCCTTGCCCGCGCGCGTAAAATCCTCCTCACGCTCCCCCAACACCTTGATCCAGAGGCCAAGTTTTTGTCTGCACCCTATATGTGGGCGTTATATCCATCATTACTCATAGCTACAATAGTTACACTCATCATGACCCACCGATTGACAGAAGTTGCAGAAGAGTTGTTGCGGCGTCTGTACAAATTTCTGTAGCAGGTGACAATTGTCTGTCACATGTTTTCTAGCCACCTAACAAATAGCACACCATAGCGCGAGCGCTGTACTTGGCCCTACTTGAGCTTCTAGCCTTAAAGGCATAGGCCCTCCTGCTGCAACATAATTCGCGAAGACTGGGCAGTGATCTTTATCATGCGCCTGGCTTTTGCATTTCAGGCACCAAACTTCTTCATGCAACTTTAGCCGAACTACTCTATCCTTCTTCAGACTTTGAAACTCTAGGATAAGGTTCTGCAACTATGCGTGAATCTGCTGAACTCCCACATTAGCATCTTTCATCGATGTCTCATGCAATCTCATTGCAATATCCAGGGCTTCCGCCTGGGTCCCAATCTTTTGCTGTGATAAAGCAATCCTCAGATGAGGCAAGAGTGAAGCCACAAACCATTTGCGGTGCTGCCCATCCATAAGATTCATGTTGGCTTCACAGATTGTGCACTTCAATCTCTTATCTAGATCCCAGGGTGTCTCGCCAGGGTTCATCATGATATCCTTGAATCCCACAATTGATTGAGCTTCAGAATTAGGTCTACTGAACTCCTTATTCAGCGCAGTCTGAATATCTGCCAATCAAGCCATCAAGTTGTCAGTGTAGTACTTAATGTACCATGTCAGTGTGCATTCCTATAAAGCAGTGACCAACGTTACTTTCTTCATCTAATCGTCTGTGTTGGCTGCGTGGGGCCTGACCCAGGTTCAACATTAGTTAGCCAAACAAATCCCTACACTACTGGCCCTTTCGGCATTAGCCCGCGGAGCGCGGACAGAAGTCTCACCCGGAGCAGTATGGGGGGATGCTAGAACCAAGTTTCCACACCCTAAGATGGTCGTGATGTCGGTTTATGCCTTCTATTCCTACTTTCACATAGGTTGTTAAGTTATAGGGCTCTGTCAGTCTAGCTCTTTATTCTTCCCTTCGCGTAGCCCTAGCCTACGGTCTAGGTACTTTTGCGCTGCTATAACAGCATATCGCACCAGTTCCCAAGTTATCTTAAGTATTTTTCTTAACTTACTAAACATTCACAGTTAGCACCGTGTAAACAGATATTCTTACTTGTGTTCAATTAACCAACATAATTACATACATTCTCACATCACATAAGCATTGTAAATGAAATCCATACACAATATGACAAGATGTATTAACAGGAAATAAATACACAGGAATTGCATAATACTTCTCTTTATTGATATCTTCGGATTATTACAAACTCTATATGCCCTGTGCAAACAACTGTAGGGGTCTGCGCACTCAGTTGCAGACTTCTACCCTAGGCCTCTGCGCACTCAACTGCAGAGCCTCTACCTACGCTAAGACTCGAAACACTTAGACTTTACTATCAAGATCCTTCACTCCATTCTTCGCTAAAAACTTCTTAACTACTTAGAGCTTACTTACTTAGCTCTTTTTATACAATCCCATGGTCCACGGACCATGGGTGGATCTTTACAACCGACTTTTCACTTTACAAAATAAGGGTGGACAACCCTTTATGACTCATGACACCTTCACGCTCCGCGACCACAAAATGCGGAGAATTTACAACTTTATTACAAAACTTGACCCAAAACATGGGCTTTTAGCCCCAAAACTATCCTTGGGGGATCCCGTTCCCAACAGGCCCCAAAAAAAAACATCGTAACTCGCCCTCAAGTCACTCAGTGGGCGTGGAGATCTTAGCGCGAAAACCTCTCAGCTCACCCTGTATGACCGCAACCTCGACAGTGCACTGTGTGGCCGCTTGCTTTGCTTCTTCAACCATCTGCTTGGTCACTTCTCCTGAACTATCAACTTGAAGCTTTTGCTAAGTTGCCTGTAGAGTCGTAAGCTTTCCTTAAATAGAGGTCATAACCACATAAGCCTCATTGAGCTAGGGCTTCAGTCATGCCTTCAACACTTCTTCCTTGTGCTGCACTGCATCCACCTGTTCTTTCAACTGCTTGGCCCCCTACATATTTTCCATTCTCTTTGTGAGAACAATGGTTCGTGCTGTGCCTTTGACCTCATCAAAACGTTGCTGCAGTTCTCACACTTCTTTCTCCAGTCGTTGTCCATTAAGGTCCTCCTGCAAGTTTGTCAGGACCTCGAATGACTGCTCAAAAAGTTGTGTTCAATCTGCTACTGCAATGTTGATCGCCGCTATCGCTTCTGTGATAGCGGTTGCACACTACTCCTTTACTTCTGGTGGGGTTGAAGGCTGGGCCTTCAACTACAATTTTGTAATCTGAAGGTTCAACTCTAGCTGAACCCGAGCCATCTCTGTGCGAGCGTCGCGCACGCCTGTAGCCAGCTTGCGAACGCGCACCTCGACCAGTTCTTCCTTAGGAATGGCCAAGTCCGGGACCATTCGACATGCCTCCTCTACGACTTAAATTATTCGTTTGTTTTGCGCGGGCGGTTACCTCAGTCATGGCAGTGATGGAAGAGTCTCCCTATAGTGCCATATGCTCATTCTTAATCCGCTGCTCATTGATCATGTGTAGGGAACAGTGCTCACGGGCACTTAACTCCGCAATCACTCCATCCTACATAGGTGGAGGGCCTCGCCAGGGAGCACTGCTAGATCCAACCCTACTCCCTTGAGGGCACTGACAGTGGTCCTATCAGCTTCATTATCCATGGTTAGTGCTCCATTAGGTAGCACTATCGCGTTGGAGACCTTTTTGCGCAGCATCTCGGCAGCTTCTGAAGTGTTAATAGCAAGGCTGGTCGACATCGTGCCAACCTGTGACGCACAGGTCTATAGCTCCTGCAGACCTTTCTAGATAGCCCCAAATATTAATTGTTGTTGCTGCTCAAACTGTTGTAGAGTCTCCATGGTGACATCTCGCATCATGTCGCCGATGTCATGCAAATCGCCCTCTATGAGGGTGATTAGGTCCAGTGATGTCTGAGTGGCCTTGGATTTCTTCTTGGACCCTCCTTTCTCCTACTCCCTTGGACACTTGATGCGGGCAGACATCGCCTGTGGGTCCGCGCCATGCTACTCTGTTTACTCATCCATCTCTTCCTCTATCTTGAGTGAAGGCGACCTCGCGCCTTTGTCAGAGCCCTGCTCTGTTCCACCTGTTTTCTTCTCCGTCTATTAAGCAGCATCGCGCTCCCCCTGGGCCTTGTCAGTGACCTCCTTCTTTCTCTTTTCGGCCAACAGCGTCATATTGGGCTTGGCCTCCTCCTTCTTGTGTTGAGCGGCGGACTTGCTGCCTGCCACCGCCAAGTCTGCTGTAGTGCGCCATTCTACTGAACAGCGATCAAGTACTGCATCAATGGCGTCATCTGTTTCCAGGTAAGGCAAGTCATACCATGTCTGCACAGGGTCCTTCCACTCCCTGATAGACACATGGTGAAAATATTCCCTAAACTCCGCATAGCCCTTCAGGTTCGCAAACACCGTAGGCGACAACTGCGATTTGTGATTGATGGCCATGTGAATGTTCATCTCCATAAAGATCCAGAAGATCTTATTGTCCTTGATGCGTTGGACATTCTTGGTCACCCACAACGAAGCACACTTCGCTGCTTCTAGTAGGTCTAGCGCGACCGAGGGTAATTGACTGTCCTCTGGTAGCTCCCATGATACCAACATAATATATAGCAAGAGCCACGCGTAGTGGAATGTCTTGTTGAGCTCCTGTGCCTCGTGGCAGTTTGCAAGGAACTCACCGCAGAGATAGTGCGCCTAATTGAACTGGACTCCTTCGGCACACTGGTTGCTAGTGCGACGACAGGTGCCGACACCTCATCGGCGTGACACTTCCTTATCACCTTCCCTGCCAAAATTTAAGTGGCCACCTTTACAGTAGGGTCACTAATACTGGATATGGCATATCCACGCGGATTCTTCACCAACTTAAACTTCTCCTTCATGACCTATGCAAGGACCTACTCACCACCTTTTCCGCTAAACACCATGGCCGGATTTTCTCTTATGTAGGGTGACTGTGTGATCCTATGGATCAATATGTCGGTGATGGGTATTTGCTCCTCCAACCATAGACACCCATCATGCACCAAGCATAACAGCTGCTTGATGACCAAGACTGTAATCAAGGTGCGGTTGTAGTGCGACACCCATAGCAGGTTGAGCAGACCTACCTTGTTTACCCCTCTGAGCCACTTCCACAGCTTCAATGCGTTCATCCCGGTGGTTGTGTCGATAATGTGGCACATCAGTTGCTTGGTCGCCAAGTGCAGGAACTTCTCATGGTCAACCAAGTCCCAATCTTTGATTTTTAACAAAGGAACCCGCCCCAAGCACGGTCCATCAAAGACAATCTCATCCAACAGCAAAGGGGTTTACAAGGAGACCTTTATCTCATCAATATATTTTGGCACCTTAGTGTTGCCCTTGCATGGAGAGACGTACTCAGGCAAATGAGTGATAGGGTCAGCACGTTGGGCTTCCACTTCCTCCACATCTATCTCCAAGTCCTCGTCATCCATCGAGATGTCTTCGATTTCCTCCTCCATCGACTCTAGATTGATGGCATTACCATTTTCCTGTGTGCTGGGCTTGTCCTTCGGTGGATTTCTTCTCAAGGATGCGCGCATCGGTATTGCAAGATGCTTGCGCTTTTTATCCTTCGCGCTCTCCTTGGTTGGGGTCGGCTTTGGTCTCGGCAGCCGTGGTGATTTGGGGAATTCTGCTAATACTTCGGCAACCTCTGGAGCAGATTCTTCTGCCTCCCTAACCACTTCCGGCATATCCTCCTCGGCTGTCACTACTTCAGTGTCCATATCTATTGCAAGTGTCGACATAACGCTATTCAACAGTGCTCGTGTCATTTCTGGTAATTACTCAAACGCTGAACTCGCTATCAGAGCCTCGAAGAATTCTCAATTCATGTTCACCTGAGAGCTCAACAACTCAATTCTCAAAATGCCAAGTGTTTTTCCCTGGGAAGCCACCTGTAATTTATACGAAATTTTGAATTCAAATCCGACCGTTCACCCCACATTCGCTTCGTTAATGCCAGATTGGCCACAAATTTCAAAGGATTTGATCTATAAATTCAGTGTTAAATGTCAGTCACCCGCTCCATTTGGCCGCATTTCTACCGTCAAATCATGAACAGTGACTTTAACGATCACTTTTAGGCTGACTTGCATGATTTATCCCTGGGTAGCGCAACTCCTTTCGTGCTGTCGCGAACCCTGTGACACTTCCTTTCTTCGCACAATCCTCCAATCGCGCAGCTCCCCAACCTGGGCAGTGTAGTGTATAGTCCCACGCCTCCTTTCAGCTACCTGGAGCACTAAGACTATGCTACCTTCTTATAGTCGCATTTCCAGACCACCAGTGTATGGCTTCAATCGGCTGCCATTCTCCTTTCCTGGGAAGGGATATCTATTCAATTTAACGAATTGAATCGCTCCACCATCGATAATCTCCTTAATGACATACGGCCCTAACCAGTGCATTCTGAATTTCACTGGAAATTTATCAAACTTACTGTCATATAACAAAACCAGGTCATTTACCTTAAAGGTGCACGGCGTAATGTGGCAATCATGCCATGCTTTTTCGCATTGCTTTTGGACATATTGGTGGAATCTAGCTAGAAATATTTCTTCTTCAAGCTTAGCCAGCTGCGCAAGCCTCTCTTGCAGGGCTCTGTAATCCGTCATACCCATGAGGGTCACTATGCGCAGACTAGGCACAATGTATTCCATGGACATCACTGCTTCAAAACCATATACAAGCCTAAAGGGTGTCTGTCCAATCAACTTCTTGCATGTCGTCTGATAGGCCCATAGTACTGTGGGTATGCGCAGGTCCCAATCGCTTCACTGAGTGTTGCAAACCTTGGTCAGCGCATTCCCCAACACTTTATTGAATGCTTCCACCATCCCGGTAGGCTGCAGGTGATAAGGCGTGCTCTTCTAGTGATACACCTGAAATTACTCCTTCAACACGCTGATCGTCTCATTCAGAAAGTGCGTACTGCGATCACTCATCAAAATATTTGGACACCCAAATTGCGTCAGTACATACTCAAAGAGGAACTTTGCAGCAGTTGTGCCTATGAAATCCTTCACAAGTTGTGCCTCCACCCATCGAGTCAAATACTCTGTTGCAGTGATAATGTACCGCGCTCCCGTCTTCCTCCCTTAGGGCTGAATGGGTCCCACAAAATCTATCGACCATTTCTAAAAGGGTTGTAACATCATCTATGGATTCAGAGGCAGCTCATCCCTCCGCGATGGCCTGCCCTTCCTTTGACCTACATCACACGCCTTGCAATAAGCTTTTGAATCATGATGGAGGGTTGGCCACCACAACCCTATGCGTAGAATCTTCTGCGCCATCACTCTTCCTGAATAATGACCTCCCGCGGCACCCCCATGAGTGTCCGCAAGGATACTACTCCTTTCAAACTCTGGTACATATCGTTGCAATATTTCATTAGACCCCATTTTATACATGTGCCCAACAATGACAGAAAAGTCTGCTGCGTCTTTTGCTGGACAGTGTAACCTTTTGGAGAAATTCTTATCGTTAGGAAGTGTATGATGTCTTCAAAGTGACCATCCACGATGTGCACAACAAATAGTTGCACATCAGGCAGTCCCTCCTCCAAACTAGTGGGCTCTTCCCCTGTTTCGATGCGCAACAAATGGTTTGGTCCCGCGTTCAAACGTCGAGGTTTCACAATAGCTTAAAAATCATACTCCCGGAACAATAACAACCACCTGCAGATTCTCACCCCCAACACAAGCTTATTCACTAGGTATTTCAATGCGGAATGATCCGTATACATCTTAAAATGGCCACACAGCAAATAGTGTCTAAACTTTTGGAGCACGTATACCATGGCTAACCCTTCGTGCTCAGTGGTGGAATAGTTATTCTCTGCCTTGGATAACCTTCTGCTTGCGAACACTATAGGATGGTCTAGTTCTCCTTCATCGGCATATGTCAGTACTGCTCCCAGCGCTATACATGATGTGTCAACATGTACATGAAACTCCTTCTTCCAATCCAAGAAGACTAAAATCGGCGTGGTGACCATATTTTATTTCAATACATCCAAGCTTTTCTTACAGTCCTCGTTCTAGCATAATGTGACATCCTTTTTCAACATCTTTTCCATAGGCGCAGTGATCTGGGCATAGCCCTTGATAAACTTTCTATAATATCTAGTATGTCCTAGGGTGGTGTGCAACTGCTTCACACTCCTTGGCACTTACAAGTTAAGTATCACCGCGATCTTCGCGGGATCTTCCATCAATCCCTATCTACAAACCACATGACCCAGCAGGGTCCCAAAAGGAACACAAAACAGACACTTCTTCAAATTGAGCGTGATCTGGTACCTTCAGCAGGTATCTAGCATCAAGCGCAAAATTATGACATGACATTTCAACAGCCCAAACATTGTCCAGTCGTCAAAGTACACCTCCAGAAATTTATGAATAAATTCCTTCAATGCAACAATGACTATGCGCGAAAAAATCATAGGCGCATTCTTCAATCCAAAAGGCATTATAGTGTACTGAAAACAACCCCACTCAGTTGCGAAGGTCGTCTTACTTCTATCCTCCAACACAATTTTTTGATCTGATGTTACCCAGAGAACTCATCAGTGAAGGAATACGCTTCCTGACCACTTACATTATCCAACACCTCATCAGCAAATGGATTTGGGAAAGGATCATGTACGCAAGTGTCATTCAACTTCCTGAGATCTATGCATATCCTTATTTCATCCTTCTGCTTCTTTTCCTATACCACCATTGGACTTACCTAATCAGATTCTTCTATGGGCTCAATGATGCCTGCCATGAGCATCTTGTCTAGCTCTAAGCAGACCTTCTCCTTATACTTTGGATTGAGACGATAAGGTATTTTCTTAACCAGCTTCGCGTCGAGCTTCAACGTGGTCTTCATAACACCCAGGTCTCCTATTATCCCTTTTAGATCCGTAAATTTGGTAGGGAACAAATCCTGGTATTCGCGGAGCAATTCAGTGACCTTATCCACCGTCATGTCATCCCAGTAATCTCCAATCTTCGCGATTTTGGGCTTTGCCTCCGTACCAAATTTACCTGTTTCGTTTTCAGTGGCACAGTTATATCAGGACTTTCAATCTATGGTCCCTCAACCTCGTGGTGACCCTCTGTTTCAGGGATGTTAATCTTTCACAGACCCTCATCTTCTTCTTTAGCAGTCATGTTATAGCATTCTAGCACGTGGCTCAGCTGGGTAGTCCAATCGGGTTGAATCAAATCCAATGGATCCTACGATATCCTAAAGATTGTTGTTTTCACCTCTTGTAGCGCTTTGTCAATACAATCAAACCCATATTCAAAGTTTAACGTCATTGTGAATCCTTCACATAGAATATCCAATTCACCTGTACCATGGCAGAGCTCTATTTCCAAGTACCGGTTCATGGGGATGACATCCAAGGTATGACTGAACAAGTGCACCCATTCTGGTTGGGGCTTCACCCCATAAGCCTGAGCCCATTTGGCCAAGTGTGCACGTGGATCATCCTTCCCATCATATTTTTCTGCTCTTCGTACCTTCGGATTCCCAAAGTGTTTCCTCATCATCCTCCTACACTTGCGCCAATCATCAAAGCTACCCTTGTGTGTACCCCACTATCTTGCAGACGTAGCGCGTAGTGCCCAATCCAAAGCCTGGAAGCGCTGCTTTTCTAGTACCTCCCTCTCAAATGTGTCCAAAAATACATCTACATCATTCAAGCCATCATAAGTGGGCAGATTCCTTGCTTTCGACAACACACAACGCATCGATCGGGTCATCATGTTACAGCTCAGTGTCGTTACTTCATGCAAGCGATTTTACCAGTGCTCTAATTCTTCATCAGAGTCCGAGGTGCAGGAACTCTCGCAATCCCACGTAACTTGTCCATCCGCTGTTGGATTCACCTAATCTTGGTCTCGCACTGTTATCTTATAGATACAGTCCAAATCGTCATCACTCTCATAATCGCAGATTGGTTCAGTATAGCGTGATCCTTTAGCAGGATCTAGGGGTACTATTACGCAGAGCAATTTCTTCTCAAATATCATCTTTCGCTTCTTTAGGTTGATTACCTCATTCATATCAGTAGCCCAATCAATGCCAAGGAGTGTAGGGTAGGGGTTTGATGATATCTCAGTTGCTTTGATATAACAAAGCTGCATCTTTCCAAAATTAGCACGTGGACCTGTGGGTTATGGGCCCACGTATATATCGAAATCATTATAATTGGCAGAATCACAAAGAAAACCTGACCAATCACCCAACGGTCCTTTGAACGTTTATGACCAGAACCCAAAAGGAAATAAATCCCAGTTCATACCATATCGGGTTTGCCAGAAATTTTAACCCGTTCGCACATTCGAGCATGATTACTGTCTGATCAATCCACCAACAAAAGGTCTGGATGGTTGGAACTCAACGAGGTTTTAATCTCGTTGTATAAAACCTTATCGCGTCTGTTTTTGGAATTAAAGTTTGCACTTGTTGGCACACGATATGCTTCTGATTACCCTTCAAACAGACGATCTGATCACCCTGAACTTTAAACTCTTTTGGATGATTTTCTCGGGTCTGCTAGCCGAGATAACTTGCTTGCAAGTTTCCACGCGATCACCGTGGATCTTCTTTCATCGGACGGATATGATGTTTCCTCTTTCACAACTTTGAATTTTGATTTTAATGAAGGGTGCTCGGATGCTCCTGCATCAAGGTTTCTGTCATCCTCTTCCAACGCGCTCGTGCCTTCAATATCTATAGTCACCGCTTGCAGCCGCCCCATGGGGATGATCTTCTGTTGATTTTCCATCCTTAACTGAATCAGAGACCACTGCAGTGCGGGTCTTCCCATCTGCTCCCAAGTTTGCTTTGGTAGGACATTCACGTTTGACCCCAGATCCAAAATAACCTAATCCATTTCATACTCTCTTATCTGCGCAGTTAGTCTCATCTCTCGTCCTGTCCTTGATTTATGCTTACCAATCTTTCGTACCATGTGTGGTTCACCTAGAGTGTTTCCGACGCATCTGTTTATAAGCTGTTGTAATCCCTTCACAGCCTTGATATCATGTAGCAGCTTCATGCAGGTCTCTAGAAAGTTCGTAAGCATAGAAGGGTACATCTCCTGATCCGGTTCTTCTTTGCTTCTGTTAGGGTCCTATAGTGATAGGATTCATAATTTTGAATTGGCTAAGGTTAAGCCTTGTAATATTGTACATACATTTTCTTTCTACATATGTTTTCCATATTAAAAATTTAAAAATGTAAAGAGGTTATGTCCTAAAAGAAACATCAAAGGACAAAAAGAATAAGAAAAGACCAAAAAATGAAAATATATGAACCCCAAAAACAGAAACAGATCATGAAAGTGTGCAAGTCTAAATGCCACTACTATTTTACTACTTTACTATCTTAAATAATAGTTGTGTGCAGCTTGTCATACATGCCACAACCCATGGTAGTCAAACTACTTAATCTTGACTATTTCATGCTTTGAATTTTATATTTATAGTTAGATAATAAAATCTAACCAAATAGCTTAATCTTGGAAGATCATTAGATAGGTAGAGAAAATAAAAGGAGCTCATCAGTTTAATCTGAGCCCTTGGATGATATAAGGTTAGAATTAAATAGTTTACTTTTCAAAAGAAAAATGAATGATAAGGGTCTGCTAGCCTAAATGTACCCAAATAAAATGAAGAAAAAATGGTAGGGTAAGTAATGGGTAAGTAGAAGAAAGGTTTCTGCAGTATAAAGTTGATTGGATAAAAACACATTTATCATGCTTGATTATATGTTTTAATGTGCATGAGGAGTTAAGAAGGAAAAAACAATGGTTTACAGGTTCATTTGATTAACTCCCCTTCATTCTTTTCACCCCTTTACTTACTAATTTTCCAATCCACAAGTAAGTTCTAGTAATTAAAATCCTTCAACTCATAAAGGCTCAGAGCATTTCTCTAACTTTTGGTGGGACCGGATCCTCGGCTTAATGACTTATGGACATCAAGTGTTATAATTCCCATCATCAAATTCATTTCCCTCCATTACCCCAATAAAACCCCTTTTCCTAAGGTTAAACTCAATTTTCCTATGAAAAGTAAATAACCCCATGTTAAATTCCATTTCATTCAAAAAACCCACAAAAATATTTTATCCTAAGTATAAAGTGTATGTGAATAAAATGCACAAATGTTACATTATGCTTAATGGTATGTTCACTCCGCCCATTCATTTCGTATTAATTTTTAACTTAATTATAATTCCTGAATATACCTTTTCCCGTATATTAAATAAATCCCCTATATAAATATCCCAACCCTTAGTTTTAATATAAACTATACTTTGTCCCATATTCCCGACAAAACCCACTTAATACACCACTGCGTAGTAAAGCTAAACTAATCCCGTCATTAAGCCCTGCCCGATCGTTTAATCCCATGATTAAATCCTAATTAATCCCAAACTGCCAAGGATTAAAGCCCTGCCCCCCCAAACCTATGCTCATATCATCTGCGCACATCCCTCGCCCAACTCCCGTATGATCATTAGCGTCCACATCCAACAGCCCATAGCCATATCAGGTGCACCCGATGGCTGACCTTTACCCGCCCGATAAGGTGGTTTTCCTCAGCCCCCCAACTGCTATGTGTCAAGCACTGGCATAGATCGGGTGACCCCTCCTAAATACCACCTCCTCCATGAAAGCGGTGTGATGGCTTGGGAAACCACCTCCCTGCCAAGCCCGAAAAACTGCCCACTGTTCATTCATAAATTACCCGCCAAAAAGTGACCGTTGCTCAATAAAAAGGCTGAGAAGCCCTTTTTCACCTTTTTTTGCTCATTTTATGTGTAAACCTCTGCAAACCATTGCGACACCTGCAAACACTGAATTCGCCCATTGAACTCCAATTTCACTCCTGAAGAAGCTGCAGAGACCCCAATCAACCTCTCAGTCCGTACCAGAGCCATTCAAATTTCTGCAGTTGCCGAGAACACTGAATTTGAAGCTAATTCACCCAATTCTAGGTATTTGAAGATGAATTTACCAGACAACCCTTTCAATTTGAAATCATTTAGTCTATAAAGTGTTTTAATTAAGTAAAATTAATTGAAATTTCTTTAAATTTAAAAGTTTGTGCCCAAACCCTTCTAAAAGCTTCCAGTTCCCTTCAAAACCTTTGAATAAACCTGTAGTTCCAAATTCAAATCCACAAGAACTGAATTAAGGTTGCCCCTATCACCATGGATGTCAGACCTATCACAACTCCCCATTTGGACCTTGACCACCTCCCCTTGGCAGACAGGGATTTTCAAATCAGAGACACAAGTGCATATGACGTCCTGCTCAAACTTCATTGTTTGAGTAAAGACAAATATCTGAACCATTCTTATGACATTGGCCTTTGGGACTCCAATTTTTCCAAATACGAGTTTCCCCAAGTACATATCATTCCTGAAATTGTCCATATGTGCCATGCCTGTTACATTCCCAGCCAAAGAGCTATAATGTCCCCTTGTAGGAATTTACAGGGTAAGTTCCTCAGAAAGAACACCAAAAGGACACCGCTCACAACCAGATCTCAAATCAATACACCAGTATTTTTGACGTGGTTAAAACCCTCAAAGTGCAAGGAGGGAAACAGTCCATGGCCTGTCCCAACGTGGGTACTACAGGCAATTTATTAATCAAAGAATGAAAATTTACATAAGCTTCTCTCATGCACGGATTACCCGAACAATGACCCTCCATGCGCTTTAAATAGAACTCATGGACCAATCGGGTGTCAAGCCACGGATCAAGTGTCGGTAATACCGAGGTGAGAGTGAACCGTCGGATCACTACATATCGTGACCGTCGGATTGTAAGTTACAAAATGTACAACGGTAAAGAAACACACTTTACCTAACTCTAACCTAACTCTATACTAGACCAAGTTGAACTTAACTATATCCTATGTGTCGGAATATCCTAACATCCCCCCTTAAGAACAACTTGGGATAGGATTGAAGGATTTACAAATATGACACAATAGGAGAAGGAAGGAGGCACTAGAGCCTATCCCCCCTTAGTGACAACTTCCTGAACTCCAAGCATATATCGAAGTTTAGTGAACTTCGCCTCTGTGAGAGCCTTTGTGAAGATGTCTGCAACCTGATCATCTGTTGGACAATATTGCACTTCAAGAACATGGTCATGAATGAGCTTTCTGATGAAGTGCATGTGTAGTTCAATGTGTTTGCTGCGCTGATGCTGGACTGGATCTTTGCATAGCTGAATGGCACTTTGATTATCACACCAAAGTGTGGTTGGATGCTGCTGCTCAAAGCCAAACTCTGATAGGATCTGACGAAGCCACAAGGCTTCCTTACTAGCTTCCACGGCACCACGATACTCTGCTTCTGCTGACGAAAGAGAAATGGCAGCCTGTTTCTTACAAGCCCATGTAATAGGTCCTGAACCAAGAGTGAAGACATAACCGGCAGTAGACTTCCGATCATCATGGTCACCAGCCCAATCAGAATCAGTGAAACCAACTAGCAGAGGAGCTGCTTTGGCACTGTAATGAATCCCAAACTGTACTGTACCTCGAACATAACGAAGTATTCTTTTAGCTGCTTTCCAATGACTTTCACGGGGGTTTTGCATAAAACGAGCAACAAGGCCAACAGCAAAGGAAAGATCAGGACGAGTATGGGTTAAATACAAGAGTTTTCCGACAAGTTGACGGTATAAGGTAGCATCAACTTCAGGAGAAGTACAAGAGACTGAAAGTTTGACTCCAGACTGAAAGGGAGAAGGGGCTGGCTTACAGTCTTCCATGTGAAAATGACGAAGAATATCACAAGCATACTTGGACTGGGAAAGGAAAATACCCTCTTGGGATTGCAAGACTTGAAGACCGAGAAAATAGTGTAAGTGTCCTAAGTCTGTCATTTCAATTTTCTTTTTAAGGCTGGACTTCACATGGTTTATAAGTTTGGGATCACTACCAGTAAGAATAAGATCATCAACATAAAGAACAAGGATGATAAGAGAGTTGCCCACTTTCTTGGTGTAGACAGTATTGTCAGAATGACACCTAGAAAAGCCAGATTCTAAAAGAAAGCTATCCATTTTGGCATACCAAGCCCGAGGAGCTTGCTTGAGGCCATAAAGGGATTTCTTAAGTCGACAAACAAGGCTGGAGTCTGTTTGTATGAAGCCAATGGGTTGTTCCATATAGATTTCTTCCTGCAAGTCCCCATGCAAGAAGGCAGATTTAACATCCATCTGATGGACTTCCCATTTTAAAGAGGCAGCAAGGGAAAGAACAAGGCGGATAGAGTTCATTTTGGCAACAGGGGAGAAGGTTTCAGTGTAGTCAATGCCTTCAACCTGTGAAAAGCCCTTAGCAACGAGACGAGCTTTATGTTTATCAACTTTCCCATCTGGTCCATACTTGGTTCTGTAAACCCATTTACATCTAACAAGTTTGCGTCCCTTTGGTAGAGGAACAAGATCCCATGTATCATTTGTCATCAATGAATGATATTCTTCATTCATAGCTGCTTCCCAATGTGGATGGCCTGAAGCTTCTGCAAAAGTGTCAGGATCATGATTTACTGGAGCTTGAGCCAGTAAAGAAGAGGCTCTTTCAAACTGAGAACGTGTACGTCACTGATCTGTAGGATCACCGGCAAGATCACCTGCTGCATCCCGAGTAGTACGGACCCATCGTGGAAGTTGAGGATCCTGAGAAGGTGGGGGAGGATTATCATCCTCGTTTTCATCATCTGAAGAAGAAATGTTTTCAAAAGTAGAAGAGATAGGAAGAGGTGGCACATCCGCCGGACTAGGCTCGCAGGCCGATTTATTTTCATCAAACTTTACATCTCTTCTAATGATAACATTTTTGGACTTAAATGGAATAAGTCTATAACCTTTTACATCTTCAGAATATCCAACAAAAGTACATTTCTCACTCTTAGGTTCTAAAGCTTTATGCTTTTCATCTGGAATATGAGCCCATGCTTCACTTCCAAACACACGAAAGTGACTTACATCTGGTTTAATGGAACTCCAAGCTTCTTCTGGAGTGATATTCTCTAGAACCTTAGTAGGAGTGCGATTGATTATATAATTTGCACAATTAATTGCTTCGGCCCAAAAACTAAGACTGAGTCCTTTAGATTGCAGCATACAATTAGCCATTTCCTTTAAGGTGCGATTTTTCCTTTCAGCTACACCATTTTGTTGTGGAGTGTATGGAACAGTATGTTGCATTTGGATTCCATTTTCGGTGCAAAAGTTGATGAATGTGTTTTTAACATATTCTCCACCATTATCAGTTCTTAGCTTAAGAATTTGATGTCCAGATTGTTTTTCAACAAAGGCTTTGAAGGCCAAAAAGGTGTTAAATACTTCGCTCTTGAGTTTTAAGAAGTATACCCAAGTGCGTCTAGAGAAATCATCAATGAAAGTTAAGAAGTACTTGCAGCCAGAGAATGAAGCAACAGGAAGAGGACCACATAAATCACTGTGCACAAGCTGTAAAGGGGCTGAGGCGTGCCAAGAGGCACGTTTGTCAAAACTGTCCAGATGATGTTTTCCGAGTACACATCCGGAACAAACACCATCTCTGCAAGATACCATAGGAAGACCTGTCACCATATTTTCTTTACATAGATGCTGAAGGGAGCGATAGTTTAAGTGACCAAATCGCTCATGCCAAAGTTTGCTCACTTCATCATTATGAGCAATAAATACTGAGGGAAGATTTGATGACCCAAAGTTGTGAAACTTATACAACCTTTTGGAATCATCAGCAAGACCAATAGCTAGAATCTGTTTAGGATCTTTTAGATCCTTGATTACAACATCATGAGGTGAAAATTCAACAATTTTACCTTCACCTGAATGAGTTATCTGATAGACAGATAGAAGGTTGCAGGATAAGGTTGGAACACATAATACATCATTAAACTGACCATTGTCTAGATGAACAGTTCCAGTCCCTACAACATTAAGAGATCTATCATCACCAACATATATATTTTTGGTGTTACAATCATTTAAAGAAGAAAACATGGCTTGGTTTTTGGCCATGTGACAAGAGGCTCCAGAATCAATGAGCCACTCATGAGAATGAGAAGAAGAAGAAGATACATTTAATGCATAACCAGACTGAGATGATTGACAATGACATGCAGAAAGTGCCATTCCGGAAGTTGAAGTTGAAGTAGGCTCCACATGGATGTTATGTTTCTTCATTGCGGCTTCCAAGGCTTCCATCTTCTTAAAGCATTTAGATTCTAAGTGGCCATCTCGATTACAAAAGTTACAATGTCTATCAGTCTTCTTCCATTTGTTTTTATTGGTCTTATCATTTTGCTGAAATGATCTTTCATTTTGAGGCTGAGATGGTTTAGGACCATTCTTTTGAGGATATGACTTCTTAGGATTCTTTGAATTTGGTTGCTGCTAGGCGGCTAACGCTTTCGTGGAAGAGTTTCCAAGATTAAGAAGACCAAGGTGTAAGAGTTTTTCTTGTTCTCTTATTAAGGAATCACAAAAGGAGTCAAAGGAAGGGGCCTTGTATTCTTGTCCTTGACAAATGAAAGCTTCCCTTGTAGAATGGAAAGTGGAAACAAATACAGAGTAGGCTGGTCCCAACTTAGTAAGGATGGAATAAATAAGGTTACCATCTTCTTTCTTAACTTTAACACCTTCCAAGAGATATCTAAGGGTCTTGAATTTGGACAAGAAATCTTCAATGCAAGAAAAATTATTAGGATCCAAAGTAAGTAGCTCATTTTCAAGTTGATGGGCTCTAATTTCATTTTTAATCCCAAAAAATTTAGCGAGTTTTTCTAATGCTTCATGAGGAGTCTCAAGTTCTGCAATGTGGAATCTAAGATCAGGAGAAATAGACATCCCTATCAAACCACGTGCTTGATCTTGTCTATTTTCCCATTTTGCAGCCTTGTCTTCATCTTTTGGTTTCTTCTCTTGGTCTGAAAGATGAAGAAGTTATGGCTTTTTGAAAAAAAAATTGTTGACGTTGCCGGCAAAGTGCGCGAATGTGCGGGAATGAAAAAATCCGCCCCCACAAAATGGAGACTTGAACCCAAGACCTCTACTCTCTTAAAATAGCTTTGAACCAATTGATCTATACAAAAAATTTGAGAGAGAGAGAGAGAGAGAGAGAGAGAGAGAGAGAGCGGGGGGGGCCTCGGTTTGCGTGCTTGCCTTGAGAAAGCTCTTTTTCCCTACAAAACACAAAACACAAAACCCAACACGAATATGCAAAGAAAAACGAACCTTGCGGCTGGAAGTTAGCTTTAGCCAAAAAACTAGAAATTTAAAAAAAAAAAATCTCAAAGTTAGCTTTAGCCGAAAAACTAAATATTTTTCTCAATGTTTCTGATTTTCCGATATCACACTAAGGTGCAGGGAAAAGAGCATACGCATGAGAAAAATCCTTCCTTTCTGTTTCTGATTTGCCCAGATCGCACAGAGTCGCAGGGCAAAGAGCATACGCAGAAATGAAAGGTATAGATCCGGTTAAAAAAAAAGGCTAAATAAACTGAGACCGAAATAAGCAGAGAGAAAATAACAGTAAACTGCAAAAAAAAACACTGTATACCTCCCGATCTGAAAAATGACGCAGCTAGGGCTACCGGAAACCTTTTCGCGTGAAACGAAAGGGGTTCCTCACTGGAACAGATGCTCCGAACGCAACAGAGCAGTCCTCTCGGCCCGAAAGCAGTCAGAAACAACAGATCTAGGAAACGACAACCGCATGCAGTTCTACCGGCTTCAGATTTGGATCACCAACGGACGCGGCCCTCAAATAGCTCCGATACCATGTAGGAATTTACAGGGTAAGTTCCTCAGAAAGAACACCAAAAGGACACCGCTCACAACCAGATCTCAAATCAATACACCAGTATTTTTGACGTGGTTAAAACCCTCAAAGTGCAAGGAGGGAAACAGTCCACGACCTGTCCCAACGTGGGTACTACAGGCAATTTATTAATCAAAGAATGAAAATTTACATAAGCTTCTCTCATGCGCGGATTACCCGAACAATGACCCTCCATGCGCTTTAAATAGAACTCATGGACCAATCGGGTGTCAAGCCACGGATCAAGTGTCGGTAATACCGAGGTGAGAGTGAACCGTCGGATCACTACATATCGTGACCGTCGGATTGTAAGTTACAAAATGTACAACGGTAAAGAAACACACTTTACCTAACTCTAACCTAACTCTATACTAGACCAAGTTGAACTTAACTATATCCTATGTGTCGGAATATCCTAACACCCCTGACCAAAAGGTATTGTTCACAATTACAGTTGAATCAATTAATGAGATGTTACAAGTCCAATCAGGTCCAAACTTGAACCCACTCTCCATTGGGGATTTTTTAGACATATACACCAAGTTGAGTCCCTCTAGACAGGCCCAAATATTGCAAACTTTCATTGTAGAAGAGCAGCACATTCCTAAAGATGCCCCTCCATATGTTTCTACCATTTTCTCTGAAAGGGGAAAGCATATTATGACTATGATATCCTGTATTTTGGGTTGTACCAAAAATGAATTTGTTGATGAGCTTGTCCTAGCCTTCATGTCTATTTTCACCCCAGGAAAGCCTCCTGCTACTTTGTATAATTATGCCCAGTTCATAGCTAAAAGAATGCATGAACAATTTACCAGAATGCAAAATGAGAGAGTATTCTAATACTCATCTGTACTATATCATATGTTTTTGTATTATCAATCAGACAGATTTCCCTTCACCCTCCAGAAGTTGGATACCAAAAGCTAGCCTAGGTCTGTCATATTTTGGACACCATTATTCCAAAAGTATTCATCACCATACACATATATAGAATTCATTGACTCTTTTGTCCATCCAGTCATGACTATGCTGATAGGAAGTCCTCCACCCAGAATAAGCTAAGAGTCCAAAAGAGTCCTCCAATTGTCCAAGAAAAGTAAGGTGGGAGATTGGTACCTTTATCAAAACCACACTGAAATAAGAACCTATGGTTGCCAGCTAGCCCCATACAAACTCCCCAAATACCTCCCCATGAGGTTATTTTCTCTAGAGTATTATTGGCGGATAATGAACTCTGATGAATTCAATTTTGTCTCAGCCAAGAAAAGAACGCAGTTCAAAGTCAAAAATCAGTTAGGCCCTTTCATTTGCAATTCTAGAGAAGAAGGGCAGGTAGCAAATCAAATTCTAAAACAAATGAAGTTCCAAAATAGTTTCATGTGGAGATATGACCCTCAAGGGTTTATGACTAAACTTAGACAAAAGGTCAAATTTGGGCCTTACATTCATCACCCCATACCAGAGATAGAAAGATATGCCAATCAATCTGAGTGGTTGGAAAACACTCTCATAGAAAGGGATAGTAAAAAGGTAGATGTTGAAAACACCTTGATTGATTTAGAGAGACAACTTGATGAAAGCTCATGCCTACAGGTACCAAAACACGGAGGAACCATGAGTACCCTTATTGTTTTGCAGACTCCTCAGAATGAGGAAAAGAATCCCAAGAGGAATAGAGAGGGAGCCTCTAGTTCGGGTATGGACACTTCAAATGTGCAGTATGAATCCAACCATAGAAAAAGGCCAAGGCTCAATCCTGTTTCAGAATAGGAAGACACAGAAGGCTTAGTAGAAGTAAACAATACTGAGTTTGATATGAGCAAGGGCACAACTCCATCTGGAGAAACACATGAGCCATCTACATCACAGACTCAAATGTTAGAAAGGCAGGTCAGTGTATAAGTCTCCTCATTTAGTAGGCCTGCTGATAAAGATAGAGATATTAAGGACAGGTTCAAAGAAATAAAAATGAGAAATGAGAAACTGAAGGAACAGTCTTATGCACAGTATCTCAAGTTGAAACCTACCAATCAAACCAGGTTGATGTTAGCTTTTGACATCAAGGAAGGAAAGATGCAAATGTCCTTCATAAAGCCAACTGTACAACAACCAAGGACATCATCAGATTTCAAGAAGACCAATTTTGAGGTATTGGCAAGGGATATTCATCCCCTTGACCAAAATGAATTTCACAAACAGGCTGGAGAAATGATTTACTCCACCCTTACAGGAAAAGCCATAGCTTTCCATCAGTTGCAGAATTCCTTGAACAACGTTTCAGCCAAGTATTAGTTGGAGAAGGCCTCCTCACAGGCAAAAGACACCAGAATCAAGTCTTTGGAAGACTTAGTGATTGAATTGGGACATGATCCCAAAGACATCAAAGCTACTGAACAACTGATCAAGAAAAAGAATGATGACATTGCGGCACTCAAAAAGCAATTGAAGATACCTCAACTGCACCATCCCCAAATACAGGAAGTCTTGGAAAACCAAACCAAACATGAAGAGTTTATGGACTTAGTCCTTGTTGGCATTATGATTCTGGTATGGCTCTATGTTATAGATGTTGTACTTGATGGCAACACCCTCAAGTGGCAATGCTCTGATCAGGCTCTCAAAATGTTGGAAATTAAGAGGTACGCAGGTGAATGGTTCAAAAGGTGCGTACCCGCAAGTACGCCGGCCAGGAAGTGCGTTCATACCCGCAGGTTACCCGTTCATGAGGTGCATACCCCCAGTTCACTCACTTCAAGGCAGAGAAGCGCGCTCACATGGGGTTTCTTATGTTTGGCCCGTGGTATTTAGCCCGCCATTCTTGATTCTATGGTTTTGGCCCGTGGTATAGGATCTAATTTTGCCCCGGTTTGGATCCCTTGTATTGGTTATTGATGGTTTTGTCCCATGGTGTGAATAAGGGCTTGACTATAAATAGGGAAGGAGATCACTTGGCTAAGGCATCTTTTGCAAATTGAATATCTTAAGATCTGAAATATTGGGTTATCGGTTTAAAAGCTTGATCTATATAAAAGTGAAGTTGAAAGTGAATCTATGAAGTGTGATCTCTCGGGCGCATGATCAGATCTGGGCATCTGACTATCTGTGGCACACTGGGGGACTGCCAATTCAACCCTAATCAGAGGTACGCAGGTGATTAACAGTGCAAGTGCATGGGTACGCACAGCAGAAGAAGGCGCAGTGCGTGGGTACGCAGAGCAGAAGAAGGCGCAGTGCGTGGGTACGCAGCGCGACAGAGGTTCAGGTGCGGAGGCACAGTGAAAGTACGCGACGCTACAGAAGCCGCAGGTGCGTAGATACGCGGCGCGATAGCATCTGAGAGTGCGTGGCCACAGTAGTAGTACGCGGCGCGATAGAAGCAGTGGGTGCATGGGCACAGTGAAGGTACGCGGTGCGTTTAAAGGAACAGTGCGTGGATACGCAGTGCAGCTCAAGGCTCTCTGCGGGGATACGCAGAGGTGCAGAAGGTGAAGTGCGTAGCAACGCATGCCAGATAAAGAAAAATTGTGTATTTGTCTTCAGGAATTTATTTGACTGACTTTTCTCTGTTGATAAGGTGTTCTGGGTTTAGTTTACTGTTACTATTGATCTGGTTACTGCAGTTGACTGGGTGATTTACTTGTACTTGATGATCATTTGATGTTCATGGATCTAGTTTGAAAATTTATGAAAAGTGGTCCTTAGAAGTAGGGGGTTGTAGCTCCCTTCCAGGAGAGACTGGAAAACGAGAGAGAGTTGTAGCTCTCTGCAGGTTGCAGACTGCGTACTGGTAAAGGACTGCACCAGTACAAAATAATTGTAAAAGGAGTTTCTAATTGAAAGAAGATAGAGACATATTGCAGCAGGTGGTTTTCACCCACATTGGGTTTCCACCTTACATCTGGTGTTCTTTGGTGTGACTATCTATTTTTCTTGTCCATGCTCATTGTTTTATGGTACTGACATACAAGAATAATTCAAAGTATAAATAAGGAAGATTTATTAAAAAGAACTAGATAATATTGATTCACCCCCCCCCCTCTCAGTATTATTTCCAACAATTGGTATCAGAGCAGGTCCTTCAGAGAAGCTTGATCGCTTGAAGGAAGATCATTCATCATGAGCAATTACGAGAGGGAAGCATCAATCAGGCCACCAATTTTTGATGGGACAAACTTCAATTATTGGAAGGTAAGAGTTACTGCCTACCTTCAATCTCTTGGTACAAAAGTTTGGGATATCATAGATACAGGCTACACTTTTCCTTCAGCTACTCCTACAGATTCGGCCGAGAAGAAGAAATATGAAACAAATGCTAAAGCAGTCAATACTCTGCTGGGATGCTTATCTCAAACAGAATTCGTAAAGGTTATGCAATATAAATCCGCAAAGGAAATATGGGACAAGATTGTCTTGAGCTACGAAGGAGATGAACAGGTAAAGCGTGCTAAACTTCAAACCCTCAAGATTCAGTATGAGAATCTCAGAATGTATAATGATGAAAGTGTGGCTAACTATTTTCTTCGGGTAGACGAGATTGTTAATTGCATGAAAAATTTGGGTGAAGAAATAAAAGAGGCTATTGTGGTTGAAAAAGTTTTAAGATCATTGTCCCCCAAGTTTGAATCTAAAGTGTCTGCAATAGAAGAAAAGGAAAATCTACGAACTCTTACTATGTCTCAGCTACACGGAATTCTAACTGCTTATGAAATGAGAAAGGGAGGTCCATCAGACAGGAGAGAAGCTGCTTTCAAGGCTTCAGGCAAAGGAGACTACTATGAAGCAAGTCACGTGCCAGAAGAAGAAGAAGAATCAAATTTTGTCAGAAATCTTCAACGGGGTACTGGAAGGTTCAGAGGTAAGTTACCTTTTAAATGTTTTGCTTGTGGAAGAGTAGGTCATTATGCTGCGAAATGTCTGCATAAGGATAAGATTGAGAAAGGAAAGGAACCTGCTAGATGGAACAAGAAACCGAATGCAAATAAGAAAAGCTACTACACTCATGAAGATAGTGATGGTCTATCAAATAGTGATGAAGATGAACGAGGTAATGACTATAAACTTTTAATGGCATTTGAAGATGATGATTACATGGATGCTATAGATGTGGATAGCTTTTATGAAGAAATTTCTAGACTCAAGACATGTATAGAAGAAAAGAATATGATCATTGATACCCTACAATCTCAAATTGATGAAAAAGAAAAATATCTTGAAAAGTTAGAAGGTGAAATTGTTGGTCTTAGAAAAGAGATTGAGAAAACAAAGGCTATTCATATTAAGTTTGTCAAAGGATCTGAAACTCTGGATGAGATCATCAATGTACAACGTTCTCCTCTAAACAAGACAGGTCTGGGCTATAATGGAGAAACTTCTCAACCATCCACCTCAAAGAGTTATCTTGATGCAGCAAGAAGGAATGAGCAAAAGCACAATGAAGATCACCAGGTAAAGCAGGGACGGATTACATCAAACAAAGACTATCAGGTAAACCAGGGGCAATCCGTCCTAAGGATGAACGAAAGCTACAACCAGCCACAGGTAAAATCCTCTCAATTTGCTTCAAGAATGGATGACAATAGAAATTACAATCATTTGGCCGGAAGATTTAATAACCAGAGAAGTTTCTTCAATGGAAAATGCTTCTCTTGCCATAACTTTGGTCACAAAGCAGCTCAATGTGTTGCATATAAAACAATCATGACTAGAGAAGCTCAAAAACAAAGAAGTATGACCGGGATTACAAAAAGGACCTATAACAACTTTTCGGCTCTTGAAAATGAAGTTGAATGTTCTATGTGCAATAACTTTGGTCATGAAGATTCTGAATGCAGGAGCAGGTTTCAGCAGACAAAGGAACAAGCCTCAAGCACCAAAACATGGAGAATAAAGGAACCACAAACAGAAAGATGTGGGATAGCATTTTATGCAGAGGGACAGGAAAATCTATGGTACATTGACAGTGGATGTTCGAAGCATATGACAGGTGATAAAGAAAAACTTGAATCATATTCTGCTTTAGAAAAGGGAAAGAAAGTTTCTTTTGGAAATGATACTCCTGCAGCTATAAAAGGAAAAGGCACTGCTCAGTTAAAAGAAAAGGTCAAAGCTGGAAATGTTTTGTATGTTGATGGATTGAAGCATAATCTTCTGAGTGTCAGCCAGATGTGTGATCAAGGAACCGAGGTGATATTTAGATCAAATGGATGTCTTGTTCGTGATCTTGATATAGGTAAAACGGTGATCAAAGGTGAAAGAACTCCAAATAATCTATACATATTTGAAGAAGGACAACAACAATGCTATCTAAGCAAGGATGATGAACACTAGTTATGGCACCAGAGGTTGGGGCATCTAATTTTTTCACAAATAAGGAAAGCATGCAAATATCAGGCAGTTCGCGGTCTTCCAGATATCAAAATTCCAGACAACACCATATGCAAATCATGTCAGTTTGGAAAGCAAACCAGAACTAACTTTCCAGAGAAGGAAGGATCAGCTAGCATGCCTCTTGAGCTGTACATACAGATGTATGTGGACCATTCAGGAAAAGGACACCTCGAGGAGAAGAATACTTGATATTATTCATTGACGATTTCTCCAGTTTTGTCTGGTTAGGACTTATGAAGCACAAAGATGAAGCATTCGAAAAATTCAAATCCTTTAAAGCCTTGGTTGAAAATGAATCAGGATAAAAAATTAAGTGCCTCAGATCCGACAGAGGTGGGGAGTTTACCTCAAATGAATTTTTCGATTTCTGTGAAGAACATGGGATAAGAAGAGAATTCTCTACAGCTAGAACTCCTCAGCAAAATGGAGTGGTGGAAAGAATGAACAGAACAGTCCAACAAATGGCTCGTGCTATGCTTGATGAGTCCGGAACTCCCGCAACTTTCTGGGGTGAAGCAGCATATGCTGCGGTTGTTATTCTCAACAAAACAAATGTCCGGGTGAACAACACTCAAACCCCTCATGAGCTCTGGTATGGTGAGACTCCTTCGGTAAAGCACTTCAAATCTTTGGGAGCAAATGCTATATTAAGAATACTGATGAGCAACTTGGCAAACTTGAACCTAGAGCAGATGAAGGCATTCTTCTTGGTTATTCTCCACACAGCAAAGCATACAAGTGCTACAATAAAAGACTTGGAAGAATTGTTGACAGCATTGATGTAGTGGTTGATGAGAAGGGATACATTCCTAGGCAAGTAAATCATGAAGATATCAAAGAAGATGAAGACTACCCTCAAAGACAGAATGATGAAGAAGAAGAACCTCAAGAAGAACCAGAGGAGCAGATAAGGATAGAAGAGAAGACTCCATCCAGATATGTTCAGAAGAATCATCCAGAATCTCAGATTTTGGGGCAGAAAGAAGCAGGTGTACAAACAAGAAGAACAATTGCAGAAGCTTCAAGCTATTTGGCATTACTCTCTTCCACTGAACCACAAAATGTGAAAGAGGCATGCAAAGATGAATGTTGGGTCAAAGCAATGGATGAAGAACTTGAGCAGATCGAAAAGAACAACACTTGGGAGTTGGTTCCTAGACCAAAGGATAAGAATGTTATAGGGACAAAATGGGTCTTCAAAAATAAATTGAATGAAAATGGAGAAGTAATTAGAAACAAGGCCAGACTTGTTTGTAAAGGGTATGCGCAGCAAGAAGGAATAGATTTTGAAGAAACTTTTGCTCCTGTTGCAAGACTTGAGGCCATCCGAATGTTCCTTGCTCTCTCAAGCTTTCAAAACTTCAAAGTATTTCAAATGGACGTGAAATCAACCTTTCTGAATGGAGACTTGGAAGAAGAAGTATACATTGAGCAGCCAGATGGTTTCATTCTTGGAAATGATCCAAATCTTGTATGCATATTGAAAAAGGCTCTCTATGGTCTCAAACAAGCTCCAAGGGCTTGGTACTATCGTTTGGACAAATATCTTCATCAACAAGGTTTTTCAAAAGGATCAGCAGATAGCAATCTTTATATAAAAGTTGAAAACAACAAATTGCTAATACTTGTTGTGTATGTAGATGACATTATCTTTGGCAGCAATGAAGAAGCTATGAGTCAAAGCTTTGCCTTGGTAATGCAGAAAGAATTCGAAATGTCATTGCTGGGAGAACTGACATATTTTCTTGGTTTGCAAATCCAACAAAAAGAAGGAGGGATCTTTTTGTCTCAAACCAAGTATCTCAAGCAGATTTTGAAGAAATATGGCATGGAAGATGCAAAACCAGTATGTACACCCATGGTCACAGGATGTAACCTCAGTGCAAATGATGAATCAGCAGCGGTGCATCAACCAACCTACAGATCTATGATTGGAAGTCTACTTTATTTGACAGGTACCCAACCAGACATAATGCATGCAGTAGGAATAGTTGGAAGATTTCAGGCAAATCCAAAGGAAACTCATCTTCAGGCAGTAAAGAGAATCTTCAAATATCTTCAAGGAACTCAAAACTATGGCTTATGGTATCCTAGAGATACAGATCTCACACTTCATGCTTATACAGATGCAGATTGGGCCGGAAGTGTGGATGACAGGAAGAGCACAAGTGGTGGTGCATTCTTTATGGGTTCCAGATTAGTATCTTGGTTCAGCAAGAAACAGAGTTCGATTGCCTTGTCTACAGCTGAAGCGGAATATGTTGCTGCTGCATCTTGCTGCACTCAACTCCTTTGGATGATGCAGACCTTGCAGGATTTTCAAATCACTTGTACACCACCTATCTCCATCTTATGTGATAATACAAGTGCAATCAGCATTTCAAAGAACCCAGTCATGCATTCAAAGACCAAGCACATACCAATCAAGTATCACTTTCTCCGGGAACAAGTGCTTGAACAAAAGGTCAAGTTGGAGTATGTTCCTTCTAAGGAACAAGTTGCTGATATACTCACCAAACCATTGCCCAGGGAGACTTTTGAATACCTCAGGCAAAAGCTGGGGGTTGTTGATGCATCATCATGTTGTTGAATCTCTTCTGATTGTTGGTTGTATGCAAGGCTCATCTGGGGCATATGCGTACATGTGCTGGGTTGCGGATTGGTCGAAGATCGAATGGCACAGGTTTAGGGGGAGCATATAATGCATTGTTGGCATTATGGAGAACGTACAGAAGGAGATCATGGATGTTGGTCTGAATATTGCTGCAATATGTCTCTATCTCTTTCATGGTCATTTATGGTGTTTGGTGGATTATGGTTCTTCTTTGCAGATCTGGTTTATAGTCAGGGGGAGCATGTTCTTAGGGGGAGCATAACCCTTTGCCCTTGATGTCAAAGGGGGAGAATGACGTTGAGGATCTTGAGGTTGCCATCAAGTCCAAAGGGGGAGATTGTTGGCATTATGATTCTGGTATGGCTCTATGTTACAGATGTTGTACTTGATGGCAACACCCTCAAGTGGCAATGCTCTGATCAGGCTCTCAAAATGTTGGAAATTAAGAGGTACGCAGGTGAATGGTTCAAAAGGTGCGTACCCGCAGGTACGCCGGCCAGGAAGTGCGTTCATACCCACAGGTTACCCGTTCATGAGGTGCATACCCCCAGTTCACTCACTTCAAGGCAGAGAAGCGCGCTCACGTGGGGTTTCTTATGTTTGGCCCGTGGTATTTAGCTCGCCATTCTTGATTCTATGGTTTTGGCTCGTGGTATAGGATCTAATTTTGCCCCGGTTTGGATCCCTTGTATTGGTTATTGATGGTTTTGTCCCATGGTGTGAATAAGGGCTTGACTATAAATAGGGAAGGAGATCACTTGGCTAAGGCATCTTTTGCAAATTGAATATCTTAAGATCTAAAATATTGGGTTATCAGTTTAAAAGCTTGATCTATATAAAAGTGAAGTTGAAAGTGAATCTATGAAGTGTGATCTCTCGGGCGCATGATCAGATCTGGGCATCTGACTATCTGTGGCACACTGGGGGACTGCCAATTCGGCCCTAATCAGAGGTACGCAGGTGATTAACGGTGCAAGTGCGTGGGTACGCACAGCAGAAGAAGGCGCAGTGCGTGGGTACGCAGAGCAGAAGAAGGCGCAGTGCGTGGGTACGCAGCATGACAGAGGTTCAGGTGCGGAGGCACAGTGAAAGTACGCGGCGCTACAGAAGCCGCAGGTGCGTAGATACGCGGCGCGATAGCATCTGAGAGTGCGTGGCCACAGTAGTAGTACGCGGCGCAATAGAAGCAGTGGGTGCGTGGGCACAGTGAAGGTACGCAGCGCGTTTAAAGGAACAATGCGTGGATACGCAGTGCAGCTCAAGGCTCTCTGCGGGGATACGCAGAGGTGCAGAAGGTGAAGTGCGTAGCAACGCATGCCAGATAAAGAAAAATTGCGTATCTGTCTTAAGGCATTTATTTGACTGACTTTTCTCTGTTGATAAGGTGTTCTGGGTTTAGTTTACTGTTACTATTGATCTGGTTACTGCAGTTGAATGGGTGATTTACTTGTACTTGATGATCATTTGATGTTCATGGATCCAGTTTGAAAATTTATGAAAAGTGGTCCTTAGAAGTAGGGGGTTATAGCTCCCTTCCAGGAGAGACTGGAAAACGAGAGAGAGTTGTAGCTCTCTGCAAGTTACAGCCTGCGTACTAGTAAAGGACTGCACCAGTACAAAATCATTGTAAAAGGAGTTTCTAATTGAAAGAAGATAGAGACATATTGCAGCAGGTGGTTTTCACCCACATTGGGTTTCCACCTTACATCTGGTGTTCTTTGGTGTGACTATCTATTTTTCTTGTCCATGCTCATTGTTTTATGGTACTAACATACAAGAATAATTCAAAGTATAAATAAGAAAGATTTATTAAAAAGAACTAGATAATACTGATTCACCCCCCCTCTCAGTATTATTTCCAACTCCTCAAACTAAATGATCAGTTAAGGGAGACAGAGAAGGAATTGGACAGTTTAATCCAATTGAAGCAAAGTGATCTTGGCACTACATCAGTGAATTTCATCCCAGTGGTTACCACGACTGTTCCTTCCACGCTAGCAGCCTCATTGGCTCCCACAGCTCCAATGGCCACATCACAACAAGTTTCAATAGAGTCTACATCAGCAGCAAGTACATAAGGTGAAGAAGTAGAAAATTTGGTTAGAGCTATGGAAGAGATGTCCATACAGGCAACAAAGATGAATAAGCTCAAAGAAAAGGTGACAAGCTTGGAAATTGATTACAAGCTTGCCAAAATCATGCACAAAGAAGAAGTGTAAAAAGCTGCCAGGATGAGTGAGAGATTGAAAGCCATGGAGAAGGACCTAACACTGAAAGAACCCCTTGGGCAAGCTAAAGAACTACTATGGGCCAATATCATTGATTCTGTCAATGATATTTGGCCATCTATTCAAGTAATTTTTTAACAGATAGATTTAATAAAGATGGCTACAGAGGCCATCCAAAGAGTAAAAGAAGAATTAGGAGAAATTCCAAAAGAGGCCACCAGAATCATCCAATTCCATAACAGTAAGAATAAGTATGAGCTTCAGGAATTGGAAATAGAGGACAAAACAAAGACAATTTTGGAGGTGAGAAAGGTCCTCTCCAAGAGAAACTTAATGCCAAACTTGAAGACAAGTGTCAGAATATGCAGGTTGCCATTGAAAGATTTATGCCTAAGTTTCAAATTTTGAGAGAGAAAGGGTTACCCAGTCCCTTAGTGATAAATGAAAAGCTCATGACACAGCAGGATTACAACAGCAAAATCAGAGAGCTAGTAAAAGAACAAGTCAATACATCATCAATCAAGGCATTGCCAACAGGAAAAGTACTCTACCAAACATTTGAAAACTTGTTTTACCTCCAGCATGAGGTAAAACACTTGTTTATCAATAAGCCTACTTTTTCCAAGTACACCGAGGCAGATGAAATATATAGGAGGATGATAAAAATCCAATTACCTGATGCTGAAGCATGGGAGAAATTAACTGATTTATTGTAAGAAATATGCAGTAAAAAGGTTAATGTACAATAAAAGTAAAACAACCAGGTAAAAAGATAAAGACAGATCAACAGAGTTAAAGTGTATCAGTGTCAAAGTATATCAGATGAAAGCCAAAAGTAAATGAAGATTCCAGCGTGAAATATCAAACAACAAAGCAACATAAAGGGCTAAAATCAAACCATAGAAGCCAGCAGTACCAAAATAAAAGGGACAACAAGAAACAATTCAATAGCTGTCTCTATCTTCTTGCAAGAAGATATTTGTATTTCCTAGATTAAATCTCAAATTAGTTTGAGATATTTTTTAATAAACTTTTGTATAAATACTTCACAATTCGAAGTATGTAGGGTGGATTCAATTGGACATTTCTATAGACTTTTTTATCAAGAAGAACCAAAAGGTTATTGTATCAGTTGATGAGCCAACAAGCTGGATTGATTAATAAAGATCATACTATTCCAGGGATTCATGTGTTGAGCGAATATCAGACAAGTATTTTCATGTGTCTTTGTCATTTTGTCAAAGTTTTTCATAATCTTATATGTGTTTCAATCTAAATTCTATAACTGGAATAATATTTTAGAACTTGTTTAAATCACACTCTGTTTTAATAGTTAAGCATTTGAATGTTTTCTCTGATATTTAAATTAAGGAATTCTTAGTTGCTCTTTGGTTTAAATTGATTTCATAAATAATCCAGGTTAAAGGATTCTTAACTGCCCTTTGATTTCGATTATCCCTTCCTTCCTTGTTCATTATCCAGGTCTGAGAACCCTTAATTGCTCTCCCACCCCGAGTGAAACCCTTTCACCCCTCTGTCTCAAATATCTGACATGCACTCTGCTATCTTTCCCTTGGAACATCCCCTTTAGTGAGTTTATCCAACCTTGCTTCCTTATCAGTTGTCTCCATAACCCAATGGTCTGAAAGACATCAATTTATCCATTTGTTTAAGAGATCCCAACACCCAATTTCAAACAAAATCAAAACCCCTTGAACAATCATAGCTAGCCTAAAACATCTTAACTAAACAAAGTTAAAACTTAAAGAGAGAGCCCTCTCTAAGCATCAAGAAGGCTAGGTCCTGATCTCCAAAAGTGGATAGTGGTTACCTTTGGTTTTTCCTTCTTATTACTTCAAAGGAATTATCAGAGTGATAACAGCTTCCATAAACATTTCACATGCACGCTCCAAATCAAATTCACCCTCCTTTGTCGAAGCTTTTGAACCCATGCGCTGTCTTCGGGTTGTTTCCCCTTATCATCCCCTTTTTTCAACTCCACTTTAGAGCACTATATTCACATTTGGATCCTCTTCACAAGGCTCAGACCTCATCATCTGCAAGTTCTAAGTCGATTGAGGTGGTAGCGCCCCTTTGTCGTGTATTCTTGATATCAGCGTAGGACAGTCTTTTGTCTCATGATCAAACTAAGTGCAATATTTGCATGATGGTCACATAGGGTTAGTGCATTCATGGGGGTAGTGTTCTGGTCCTCCACAATTGTACCAAATTAGCTATCCCCAACCTCTGCCAGGTCCTCCTTTGCCTCAGCCTCGTCTATGCCCGTGAAAGCCTATTCGCGCCATCCCCATGTTCTAGTCAGTGGGTTGCATTTCTGCCTGAACCCTATATGTGAGTGTTCTGTCCATCATCAATTCATAGCTTCTACAGTTGCACTCATCGTGCCCTACCGACCTGCAAAAGTTGCAGAACAGTTGTTGTGGTGTTTGTACAAACTTCTGCAGCAAATGACAATTATCCGTTGTATGTTTTCCTGCTACCTTACATATAGCGCACCACAACACAGGCCCTGCGCTTGGTCATGCTTGGGCCTTCGGCCTCAAAGGCATTGTTCCCCCTCCTATAATATAGTTCACAAAGACTGGGAAATGGTATTTTTCATTCCCCTGACCCCTATATTTCAGGCACCATACCTATTCACAGGCCTCCGGTCGAATTGTCCTATCTTGCTTCAAACTTTGCATTTCAAGGCAAAGATTTTGCAACTATGTATGGATCTGCTGAACCCCCAAATTTAGATCTTACATAAATATTTCATGCGGTCTCATTGCAATCTCCAAGGCCTCTACCTGAGTCATAATCATTTGTTGTGATAGCGCAACCCTCAGGTGTGGCAGGAGCGAAGCCACAAACCACTCGCAGTGATGTCCATCTGTTAAGTTCATATTAGCTTCATGGATTTTACACTCAAATCTCTAATCCAATTCCCAAAGTGTCTCGCCTAGTCTCATCGTGATTTCCTTGAACCCCACAATCGACTATGCTTTAGATTTAGGCCTACTGAATTCTTTATTCAACGCAGTCTAGATGTCTACCACTCCAGTGTTTGGGTTATCATTAGAGTACTTAATGTACGAAGTTAGCGCGCGATCCTGCAAAGCACTAACCAATGGTGCCTTCTTCATGTGATCATCTGTAACACCCTAAGATTCCCACATAGGTTTCACAACGAACCAAAACTAGTCCAGGTCCTCATTTTCCAAGCCTTTAAACAAAGGCAGCTTCACTGAATTTGTCATGCTGAACTGCGGTGGAAGTGGTGGTGGTATGGGCGAAGTCACAAGTGATGGTGGTGAAGTTGGAGGTGGTGTGGGTTGAGGTGGCAGTCACAGGAATCCTTGTCTTATGAACTAAATTTCACTTCATGGAGAAACCGGCGCTACTCCCTCTTCGTCACCTAATGGAGGTGAACTCAATGGACTATATTCAGGAATCTTTCTCCCTTCGTTCCTGTAAGTCTTTCCGATCCACGTAGCTCCGAACATCATGGTAGTTGCATAACCAATTTTTTGCACAATAACATCTTAATCCAGGTATTCAAAGACTTCAAGTACTTACCTCTTGGACCCTTGAAAAAGAACTGCTCCGCCTTGTTGTAGCTAATTGAGGTATCGACCGCAAGTTCAGTCACAAATCCTCCTATGATGCAATCGAGCCAATGGTCGACAGCATGGGTGATCTTATCGTTAGGGGCTTCCAGTTTTTTCACTAGCTTCGAGGTCCAAACAATAGGACCATCAAGTCTCCACCTTCCTTGGCTATCCGCTAGCTTCGTGATCCACTCATATGACTCAACCGGAAAGGAACATAAAAAGATCTTATGGACTTTTGTATATAGGTACTTGTCCAACCACTGTTCCTTTGTCAGTCACAGATTTATGTTCTCCTGCGCTGTGAATTCATGGATCTTCCTATCCAACCAATCCCCGATCTATTTCTGAGTTGGATTCCAATGATACGACATCACACATCTCTTATGCAGATTTATTTCTCGGCAACGAAACCATTTGTTGGCTACGTGGGGCCTGACCCAGGTTCAAAGTTAGTTAGCCAAAAAAATCCCTACACTACTGGCCCTTTCAGCATTAGCCTGTGGAGTGTGGACCGAAGTCTCACCTGAAGCAGTATGGGGGGATGCTGGAACCAAGTTTTCGTACCCTGAGATGGTCGTGATATCAGTTTATTCCTTCTATTCCTGATTTCACGCAGGTTGTTAAGTTCTAGGGCTCTATTAGTCTAGCTCTTTATTCTTCCCTTCAATACCTCCGTGAAGGAGTACGATGACCTTCATGCAGCCCTAGCTTGCGGTCCAGGTACTTTCGCGCTGCTATAACATCTTATTGCACCAGTTCCCAAGTTATCTTAAGTGTTTTGCTTATCTTACTAAACATTCATAGTTAGCTCCGCATAAACATATATTCTTACTTGCGTTCAATTAACCAACATAATTACATACATTCGCACATCACATAAGCATTGTAAATGAAATCCATACACAATATGACAAGATGTATTAACATGAAATAAATACACAGGAATTGTGGAATACTTCTCTTTATTGATATCTTCATATTATTACAGACTCTATCTGCCCTGCGCACATAGCTGCAGGGGTCCGCGCACTTAGTTGCAAACTTCTACCCTAGGCCTTTGCACACTCAGCTGCAAAGCCTCTACCTACTTTGAGACCCGAAACACTTATACTTTACTATCAAGACCCTTCACTCCATTCTTCGCTAAAAACTTCTTAACTACTTAGAGCTTACTTACTTAGCTCTTTTTATACAATCCCATGGTCCACGGACCATGAATGGATTTGTACAACCGACTTTTCACTTTACAAAATAAGGGCGAACAACCCTTTATGACTCATGACACCTTCGCGCTCCGCGACCAAAAAATGCGGAGACTTTACAACCTTATTACAAAACTTGACCTAAAACATGGGCTTTTAGCCCCAAAACTGTCCTTGGGAGATCCCATTCCCAATATTCCATTATATCCTGAGCCTCCCATACGACCTTTGCAATGAACCAAAACTGGTTTGGGTCCTCAGTTCCCGAAACCTTGAAAACGAGCAACTTTACTGCATTTTCCATATTGAACGGTGGCGGAGGTGGTGGTGGTGTGGGCAAAGGTGTATGCTATGGAGGTGAATGCGGAGGTGGGGTAGGTGGATGGGGTATTCGTGGGAACCCTCATTTTATTAAATGAATACTGCTATGAGGTGAAGCCTGTGTTGTTTCCTCATTGTCACTTAGAGGAGGTTCGATCAGCGGGCTATATTCAGGGCCTATTCTTCCTCTATCCCTAAAGATATTTCCACTTCACGTAGCTCCAAACATCAAGGTAACTGCATAAACCTCTTTTCACACAAGAGCATCTTAATCCAAGTATTTAAAGACCTTAAATACTTACCTCGCAGTCCCTTGAAGAAGCGGCGCTCTGCTTCGCTATAACTGACCGAAGTAGACCACAAACTCTATCATGAATCCTCCTATGATACGATCGAGCTAGTGATCTACAACACATGCAATCTTATCTTCCGAGGCTTCCAATCTCTGCACTAACTCTGGGGTCCACACTATCGGACCATCAAACCTCCACCTTCCTTGGTCATCTGCCAATTTAGTGATCCACTTGTATAATTCAATCGGGAAGGAACAAAAGAAGATTTTGTGTATCTCTGTGTACAGATATCTATCCAACCATTTTTCTTTCACAAATAGTGGATTTTTGTTTTCTTGCACCGTGAATTCGTGGATCTTCCTATCAGCCCAGTCTTCAATTTCCTTCTTAGTTGGATTCCAGTGATGCGACATCACACATCTCTTTGTGCAGATCCCAGTCCCAGCAAGGGAACCATTTGTTGGCTTAGTGGGCCCTGACCCAGGTTCAACTTTAATTAGCCAAACAAATCCCTACACTACTGGCCTTTTCAGCATCAATACGCAGAGCGTGGACTAAAGTCTCACTGAAATCAGTATGGGGGGATGGAGGAACCAATTTTCTGCACTCAGAGATGGTAGTGATGTCGTTTTATACCCTACCTCTTCCTTCGCACAGATTGATAAGCCTTTTATGGCTTATCAATATACTTCCCTTATTCGGTTTCTAGACCTTCACGAAGGTCTACGATCATCTTCTGCGAGCCCTAAACAGGCGATTTATATACTTACGGGCTTCTGTAATTACCCTTACCTATTTATTTACCCATATCGGCTTAATATCTGATAACTTCAACATGCATTAAGATATTCTTTGTGTAAACAGATATTATTATTTGAGGACAGATAACAATGTAAACATATAGATTCGCTCATTAATATAACATTAAATCATAAACCCATTATTCATCATAACATAAGCGTATTAATTCATAATAGAAGTAAATAGATCAAAACACAGATAATTCCAGAATAATATTCTTTATTAATGCTTCATATCTTATGATAGACTCTAACTACCCTGTGCACTCAGCTATAAGGGTCCACGCACTCAGTTGCGGTCTTCTACCCTAGGCCTCTACACACACAGCTGCAGAGCCTCTCTTCTACTCTAAGACTCTTTGCTCTTTTTTCTAATGACCCATTACATTCATCATCTAAATCTGAACTCTAATTCTGCCTTAGACTCTTCTAAGACTCTCCTTTTTATACAATCCCATGGTCCGCGGACCATGGGTGGATCTTCTAAAGCCGACACAACATACATAACAAAAGGGTAGAAACCCTTTATGACACTTTACATCTTCGCGCTGCACGAACACAAAATGTGGAGTCATTACACTTTACATACAAAAACTTGGGCTTTTAACCCCAAAATCAAACCTAGGGGACCTTGTCCCAACAACACCAAACTCCCTAGGGAAAAATACAGTATCAGAAAAATATTTCCTTTGGTAGGAATAGAAAATAAACAAACCAAAAGCCAAAGGGAATTGGGTTCGTGTTTAAATATCGAGAAGGTATCAAATCAGATCGACGTTCATCACAGCCCAATCAACCACCGGAGGCATTGCGGGGGGGAAACTGCTGTGACCGATACATCGGTGCCACCCCCCAAAGTTGAAAAGTCAACAAGGTAGGATAAGAAGATCGACGGCCAAAATTAACTGCTGGGGGTATCGACTTGATCTTGCCTCATGCTCATCCACCTGCCGGAGAGAGGTGGGGACCACACTCGCCATGAAATGAGTCACCAACAACTTCAGCAAGTGAGCCTCAAGGTAACTATAAAGTATCCCCTCAGTATCCAAATGTCACCGTTCCAATCAATTTCCGCCACGTGTCCTCCCCCTCATGACCTCGCCTGACATCAGATGACCATTCCCTTTCACCTATAAATTCCTGACCCATTAGCAATTCGAATTCAAATTCATACTTAAAGCCGAGTTATCCCACGGTTCCAATGGTCAACGATTTCGTTCACCTATCGGACTGCTCTAGAGCTCCCACCAACGTTGTTCTTCGCTTTTCACTAAGTCAACCAGGTAACTCACAATCCTTATACTTATAAATTGTGTCCTCATGCTCAAAATGAAGAAACCAGCTCCCAAAACCCCAAAGCACAATAAGTCAAACCCTCATTCAACATTGTGCCACTCATGGACAGAGAGTCACAAATCTCTGAACCATTATGCCCCTAGCACTTGTCGGACCTCCGATTCGACATGTATGACCACTATGTCAAGGGAGAGGACCCTTTTAGAGTAGTGGAATCAGGGTTATACTACCAAGTCGCGCCATCTGTCTATCACTTTCTAGAGTTCATTTCATGGCTTGCCTCATCTTATGTAGAGGAGAAAAATTATTTTATATCATCCACCAAAGTAAAAGTCCCAGAGATAACTCCAGAGTTAATTCAAAAGGCTCTAGTATATCCAGTTTCTCCCGAGCCAACACAATTTACTGAAATGACCCTCTTTTATAGTTATAGCGCCCTCTCAGCTGGGGAACAACAGGCTTTCTTACAGATGATTTTGGCCCCAAACCACCAATCCTTACCTGTTGCTGATACTTTTCTAGTATCCACATTTACAGAGGTAGTGCAACCCATCCTCACTGTAATTACTTAGTTTTTTGGGGAAGATGATGGCAATATTTTCACCAAAGTCACCATAGGGTTTCTGAATGATGCAACTAGATCATTTTTTTGATATACCTTCTTTCTTAGCTAAATCCATCAAATTCCAACTACATCATTTTTTTGTCACTTCATTTTTCAGATATTACTCCATGATGTTTTATCTGGAATAAGAATAAGCTATATCATCCAGGTTTCCATGTGACCTTAGAAGACCCACTTCAAGATTTTGCCTCTTCATCGACGAAGTTAGCCCTACTAAGTTCTGCTGGGAGCTCAAAAATGCCATAATCTAGTTGGACAATAGGGAAGGTGACTGAGGAAAACAACAAGAAGGTCAGAGAAGAGATGCAACAAAAACTGGCATCACATTTGGTCCCCTATCAGACTAGACTCCTGGATGCTATGGTCTGGAGAGGAACTAAATGAAGTTTTCACTACATCACCCCTCGACATAGTCCCTCCCATCAAGCTCATAGTTTAGGATTGTGGATTTATCTCTAGACCTGACAAGTGTCCCTTTGCTGAACAAAACCAACTTTCATAGGTAGGTGGGAGAGATGTTGTATAGTGAACCCAAATTCTATGACCATCATCAAAGCTGAAAATCTGTTGGAGAAGGCTGCAATGAAGCTAAAGTAGGAGAAATCTAACTCTATAGCTCTGCATTTGCAAAATGAGAGATTCAAAGAGTTGATTGTAAAGTTAGGAGTGAACCTAGAAGACAAAATTGTTGTAGAAACTCTTATGCAGAGTTCACAAGCGAAGATCCAAGAACTAAGCCATAAGATGAAGATGCCCACTTGTTACACAACATTTTGTCACTATCCCTGTACTCCCCGTTCCTTATGTTAGGGTCCTATAAATTATAGGATCTCAAGGTGAATGAGTATTTGGTATTTGTAATTTCATATTGTATATAATTTTATATATTCAAATGATTTCCATATATATATATAAATGAAAAGAGGGTATGTTAAGAAAAAGAAAAATAAGGAAATAAGAACCCCACAAAAGAAAAAATAGAAAATAATACGGAAAGTGTTGCAAGTCTAAATTCCACTACTAATAAGTTAGTTATTTTAGCTCATTATCAAGTAAGGTTGTGTGCAAGTTGTTTTTGAATGCCAAAATGACTAAAGTTCTGTTAAAATCATACATTTTAATCATGATAGAACACATTTCAATTTTTGTTGAATAGGTTAGTGAATAAAGATTTACCAAACAGTTTAATCTTGGTAAATCAGTATCTAGGTAGAAATTAAATTGATTCAACAGTTTAATCTGAATCAATGACGAAATAAGTGATAGAATAGGATAGATTTTCATATAAAAAAAAAGTGATCTGGGTCTGCTAGTTTAAATGCACCCTGCAAAGCAAGAAGAGGAAAAATGTTAGCTTAGAAAAAGAATTGAAATGAGAGGGTAGGTAGAAATAGAATGGTGATTTCAAGAAAAGCATGAAAATTTTATCCTAAGTCAAATGTTAAAGATATTTTCATGTGCAAGAGAAAGGCAAAGGGATAAAGATTTTATTCTAAGGTTCGGTATATCAAAAGATATTTTGTACATTTTTCCACTATTCCTAAGTTTCACCACCCGAAAATCATTCCTCCGCATATATTTTTTTTTTCATTTCCCTACCCCACCATATTTCCATCACATCACGATAAAGCATCCCCGCCTTTCTCACCATCTGAACTCCCCATTTCATATCCAATAGCTAATATTATGTTTCATCCCCCCTCACCATCCGAACTTTACTGTCGGGGGGTGGTCCAAAATGGGTTGTATTGAAGCTCGGACCCACAACAGTGTGTCACCACATCATCTTTTCGCACCCCCCTTACCGAAACCATTAACCACCTCAGGCCCCCTCCGAAAACGTATTTTACACATCGCACGAAACCACCATCTATCTGTTACACTCCCGCCAATCCCGTCTCACCACCTCATCTATACGTTGCTCCCGCCAATCACCTCCACTCCCTCCAAGTCAACCCGTTAAGTAATTTAATTACTTAACCATTAATCTAACGGACCCGCGCCATCATCAACGGGAATTCTGAAAACTATAAAGTCCCTCCTTTCGCCCATTCACAGGTTACCAATGTCATACTCTGCTAATACCATTTTTCTGTGACAGGTTTTCCAATTCAAATCACAACAGTTTAACACGGCTGAGCATCACACCCGTGGACTGTCATTCAAACCAGTGCCTATGTTTTCCTATCTTCCCGAATCTGATTCCATTTCTGCACCCTGTAAACCTGCACAATCACGATTTCATCAGTATTCTCAGCCTAATCCGATCATGCCTCCTAAAGATAAGGGACAGGAAGAACCTATAAGTCCTCTAATCCACCCTTCGATTGATTTTCATCATATTCCTTTGGCAGACAAAGATTACAAAATCCATGAAACCCTGTGTGAGTTTGATTTATTTGAAATGTACTGCTAGCTTCAAGACAAATTCATTGATAAGTCTGATGATATTGGACTATGGGAATCTAGTTTGCCCCATTACATCTTCCCCACACCCATAGTGCCCCTGAATTCATCAGGAAATGTCATGCTTCTTATGTACCCAACCAAAGAGCTATTATTGCCCCTACAAGAGAAATTTTATTCACCATAACTCCCCAATCTATAGACAAAATGATGCAAGCTCCTATAACAGAGAATGCCACTCCTTTCTCTCATGAAACACTCACCGAATTATATCAAAAATTGGACTTTTCAAAGAGAACCAAAACCCTTTAGCTTTTCTTGACTGAAGATGCCCCATTACCAAAGAAACATCCTCCCTATCCATCCTCCATTTTCCCTGAGAGAGACAAGTAGAACATTACAGTCATCTCCTACCTCCTTGGTTATTACTCAGATCAGTGGGTAGGTGAAGCCATTATAGGATTTATTTCCATTTTCTCCACAAATTCTAAGCCTCCCATCTTGTTCAATTTCAACCAATTCCTTGCAGATTCCATCCATGAACAATTTGTCAAATTCCAAACTGAGGAAGTATTTAAATATGCTTCTATGTTAGTATATATGTTTCTGTATTTTCACGGATACAAGCTTAAGTTTGCATTACAAAAGTTGGACAACGAGGGAAATCAACAATCGGTCATCTTCTAGACCACACTAGTAATGAAAGAACGAAAATAATACTCATACAAACAATTCATAGAAATGTTTGTACATCCAACACTCAGTCTCCTAAGTAGCAATCTAGAGCTAAGAATCACTGAAGAAATCAGGAAAATTTTGTAGTTATCATACCAAGTCAAAACAAGAGATTGGTATCTTTACCAAATTACACAGAGCTAAGGATATATTGGTGTGAACTCGCTCCTTACAAACTACCAAAATTCCTCCCAATGAGGATTTTTTCCCTAGAATACATCAAGAAAATGCTCAATGTTGATGAGATTCATTTTGTGTCTGCCAAGAAGAAATATCAATTCAAGATCAAAACACAAATAGGACCTTTATGTTGGGTGTGGAGCCTGATTATCTTCTATATTCAAAGGTATCGCCACATTGGACCCCATTTCGAAATGGGGGCGGCAACGCCACCCGTAAAATATTCGCTGCAGGGGGGGTCCGGGGGGGGGGGGCGGCTACGACCTTTGGGAGCCCCCCCCTGGCGGGGGGTTTCGGGGGCAGCGCCTTCGAAGCTAAAAACAACTGTAAATTTGCCTTGTAAAATTATAGTAATTTCTAGTCAATCTGGGACGTTCATTAGGCGAATGATCTGACAGTAGAACTTATGTTTAGTTTAGGGTTTTTTTCCCTAGAAGGCAACCCCTCTCTTTGTATGAGGGCATTTTATTTGAGGCTGTGTGATAGATGTGTATTCTTTGAGTGGGAAATAGAGAGGTGAGACTGTGAAAGAAAACAGAAGATATTATAGCGGATCTGCTGTAGGTTGTGTCTCTTCATTTTGCTGGATAATAGAAAGGAAGGACTGGCTGTTTGGGGTGGACGTAGCCCAAACTGGGTGAACCACGTATATCTGTGTCTCTCTTGTTTTATGCGTTTTCTGTGTTTATATTTCTGCAATATTATATGTGTTCCATTGCTCCATAATATATAATTTCTAACACTTTCATTTGTAATAGAAGGGCAGTAGGGGAAGAAGCAGATAAATTGCTGAAAGAAATGAAATTCAGCATCAGTTTTACATGGTCATATGATCCATTAGGTGTCATCTCCAAGTTAAGGCTATAAAACAAATCTATAGCTTATCTTCATACATTCAGACCAGAGATTGATAAATGCAAGACCAAAAGGCAAGGACTGAAACTTTCCATGCAGCAGAGCTACAGAGAGCTCAAAAGCAAATAGAAAGATGGCAGAAGTCTGCAAGCGAATCCTCCATTGGACACACACTAGGTCAAGTTAAGGAGATTATATGGACCAATATTATTGAAGCCATGGGTGAAATCTAGCCATGTATTCAAATTATATTTGAGCATAAAGAGTTTATTGATAGAACTAATGAGGCCATTTCCACTATTAACAACGAGTTGGGATATATTCCTGCCACAGTGAACAACATCATCAAGTTTCTAAATTCCAAAAATATATATGAGTTGGATGATTTGGGAGTAGATGATAGGACAAAGATAATCTTGGAAGTGAAGAAAGTTCTTACAAAGAAAAACTTGATTGTGCAACTTAAAGAAAAATGTCACAATTTGGAAATAGCAGTCAACATGTTTTTCAACAAAATAGAGGCATTAACAAAGAGGGGTTTGCCCTCTTTATTTGTAATTAATTACAAACTGATAACCAAGGAAAATTATATGAGGAAGCTTAAAGACATTGCAAGGTACACTACTAAATTTTCCCACATTAAAGGTGTTATGACAGGGAGAGATTTTTTAGAAACTGTCAAAAACGATATTTTCATTCAACATGAGATAAAGCATATTTTCGTGGTAAAGCCCACATTTGCTCGATATACCGAGGTAGATGAAATCTATCACAAGGCAACAAAAATAACCATCCCGGATGAGGAGCATTGGGATAAATTGTGAAAATTTCAAGAGTAAAGAAAAAAGATCAACTACACCTAGCGCAACACCCAAATCGTGGCAACTCGATGATTGTTCTCCATGAAAATAGTGCCAAATGTCTAGATCACTTCACTAAATTCACCTCTTTTGGTCACATTAGTCAATTCTGTTATTTTGTAATTAATAATAGATTTCCATGTCGATGTGGCATTCATTGTAATCCTTTTGGAAATTTAGTTTAAATACTTCATTCATTCGAAGTATTGGGGCCGGTTCCTAATCATTGTAATTTTTCTTATTGAGAATTGTACTTTTTTCCACGCTGTTGGAGCATCATTAATACAAAGACTTTCATAGGATTCTTGTGCTGCAATTTACTCATGGTGTTTTTCCTATTGTAATATGTGTTTCCATTGTTTTTCTCTACATCACAATCATCCGAAAATCTAATTGTAAAACAGGAAATGTGAAAAATAAGGTTTGTTAATTGAACATCTTATTCGAACTGTTTTTACAATATGTATGTTTTTCTTCTTAAGTTTGATTGAAAAAATCTTAAATGATTTTCGATCATTATTGAAATCACCTCTTCTTCATTTCATAATTCACTTTAAAGATCCAGTAAATGCAACTAGCTTTCCCTGTGATTACTCTTTTAAACATATTGATGCAATATCCAACTTTATTTGACTCCATAGCCCAATGGAAAGAAAATAATTTAATCAAATCAACCAACCAAACCAATCAACCAAATTCAAACAAACAATCAAGCATAATTATAACTAGCCTAAGATCAACTTAAAGAAACAAAGTTAAATCATAAAGAGAGATCCCTCTCTGGAGATGGTAGGGCTAGATCCCAGCTTCAAAAGTGGTTTGATGTTGTCCTCTATAGTTATTCTTCCAATCTTAAAATTATAGAACGATAACATAGTGGCGACCATACTGGGGAACGATACATCTTAATCCAAAACATTATTATTCCCTGGTTTTAAATCAATATTTCAATAAGCAATTGTTGTATCATTATGAAATACATGATCTAAGGTTGTTATTTTGTATATATTTACTATATCATTGATTCTAATTTTAATTTTTGTGTGATGATTTTTCATAGCCCTAGCTCCCAAAAGAATTTACACTAGATCTCACCCTGATCCCAACCCTGCTGAATTCATAGATAACCCTGAGAAGTTGGTGAGAAAGAAAAGTTTTACTGAGAGTCAAGGTAGTAATAGTCCCTTGTCTAGATTCAATTCTCCTCTGGAAAATATTCCTTTGTCAAGGTCTAATTCTCTTCCAGAGAAATTTGAAACTTTACAAGACATAGAATTTGATTTGCCTTTCCAACAAAGTTTGTTTAGATCAAAGTCTGAGGCTTTTGTAGATCAAACTATCATAGATAAAGCCATACTGCAACCATATGTACCCCAAACCCAAGTCCTTGAAACAGATCCTGATCTTGAATCTTTACAGCAATTTGACAAATTACAAGGTCTAGTTTTAGTCTTGGACCAAGCTATTGAAGAATCTTTTATTCAACAATCTGTTGAATTATCTGCTTTAACTGTTGCAACAACCTCTTTGTCTATTCAGTCTTCCCAGTCTATACATCTACAACCTCCCAGTCTTACTCATTCCATAGTTTCAACTACCCTACCCATGATTTCTCAAACCATTATCCCTACTATCCCTGTAGTTATCAAAACTGCACCTCCATTATGTCCATCCTCAAGTAAAGCTACTAGGACAGTTATGTCAGGAAGTTATGCACCCTTGGCGTTGCCAAGCTAGCTTAATGTTATGCCTGCAAATTATCCGTCCACAATTGTGACCTTTGATAATACTGGTGCTAATACTATCCAACAGCATGTGGATAGGATGAATGATGTGTTTGACCTCCAAGAAGTACATGGAGTTGATGTTAAAATGAGATTGTTTTCCCAAAGCTTAGGAGGTGATGTCAAGAAATGGTATAGGGGTTTACCTGCAGGAAGTATAGCCAACCTTGATGATTTCAATCAAACTTTTTTAGCTAGATGGGAGATCAAGAAGAATCCACTTCAACTCCTAAAATATTGAAAAGAAAACCCAATGAAAATGTGGGAGAATATTGTGAACGATTCAATATTGTTTACAATGCCATTCCGCAAGACATCAAGCCTTCCTCTGGCCTATCTCTAATTTATTTTCCAGATGGTTTCGATGTAGACATGGAATATCAACTTAGAGAGAGAGACCTGTAAACTTTGTAAGAAATGCAAGCAAATGCAAGTAAATTTGAAGCTAACATCCTCGCCAAAAAATCCAAACTGAAGTTTGAACGCAGAGTAACCATAAAATAAGAACCTTCTACTTTTGTTGTTGATAATAAGATTGATAAATTAGTTAGAGTGGTGAATCAAATGATGCAAAGAGTAAACATTAATGACCAAAATCAAGCAAGAGAAAACCAAAATGTCCCTCAAACGAGAAACCAAAACTTTAGAAGGAATGTTCCCCAAATTAAACAAAGAGAAAAAAAGGGTCTAGACTAGCTGGTTTGGCCTCATTTTCAGGAAATTACACAGATGATGAGGGGAATATTGTGGAAGATTTGGATGATAATAAAATAAATTTGTTGGGGATAAATGATGATGAATCAGTTTTCCTCACTCAAGAGGAGCAGAACTTTTTATCATGACCCACACTAAATTGGATTCTGAAGAGTCAGATAAATACAAACAAGGGTTTGAAAATGCCATAATGGAAGTCCATAGGCAGTATAATCTTAGAAGTAAGAAAAATCAAGACACTGCAAATAAAAAGAATCCTGAAAATCTTGTAAAAAAATGTCACTAATTCTGATTCCAAGAAAACAACAGAAAATCCTCCTAAGAAAACCACTAAAAATCTTGGAAAGAAGCCAGCAGAAGCTACTACCAAAAAGACGATTGATACTCCTTCCAGAACTACTCAAACTAATTTCGCTTCTACCAGCCAACAAACTAAACTTGCTACAAAAATAGTTGTTGATATGTCTGATTTTCCAAATTTGCTTAAGAATCAAACACCATTTAGTATTGAAAATGAACTTTCCAAGATGAAAATTTCTATCCCCTTAACTGAATTAATGAAAAAAAATCTATACTAGACTCTGGCCATGAAAGCAATAAACGGGGAAAACACTGACTATGTAAATTTCAATGATGATCATTCTGAACTCTTATTTGGGCCAGAAGTTGAAGGAAAATGACAAGAAGGAGGGGTCCCTCCATTTTATGTCAGTTTGAATATTCATGATAAAACTCTCCATAATGCTATGCTAGATTCAGCTGCATCCCATAATTTAATGCATAAGACTATGATGAAGAGATTAGGACTTGACATTATTAGACCCTACAAAGACTTGTACTCCTTTGATTCTAGCAAAATTAGATGCCTAGGTCTTATCAAATACCTATGTGTTACTTTAGCCCAAATCCCTGCTAAAATTCTAGTGATGGATATAGTGGTTGTAGACATTCCCCCTAAGTATTGCATGTTGTTGTCACACTCATGGGGAGCAAAATTACAAGGGACCCTACAAATGGACATGACTTACGCCACTATACCAGTGTTTGGTCAACAAAGAAGACTGTATATGGAAATTTTAATGAATTATATGGTGAGTAGTCAAGAGAGACCACATAACTATCCTCTTTACTCTGTTCATTCCGACCTGGACTCTTTCATTCTTTATAATGATGGAGACATTGATGCACAGGTTACCAAGGCAGAAAATGACATTGATAAAAAACATGAAAATCAAACACAAATTGTGCAACAAAACACTGAAACTGAACCTTTTTGGAACATGAGCTTTGATGGCTCTTGTAGCAAAGCAGGTTTAGGGGTAGGTGTTTGGGTGTCCAATTCAGGGAACAATCATGCAGAAGGTCATTCCTACAAACTCAACTTTCATTGCACCAATAATATAGCAGAATATGAGGCACTTCTCTTAGGATTGCAATTATTGAAAAGGTTAGGTGCTAAAATAATTTCTGTTCATGGGGATTCTGAATTAATTATAAAACAGATCAAGGGAGAGTATGCTACCAAACATCCTAGGTTGAGAGCATACAGAAATGTTGTGCTTGACTTTCTAGGAACTTTTGTAGAATATGATCTTGTTGTCATTCCCAAAAATCAGAATGTCTTGGCTAATGGTTTAGCTTTTTTAGCTAGCACATGTGAAATGCCTCATCCCAACAAACAATATACAGTGGAAGTTAAACACCATCCAGCTGTACCCAGCAATATGAGATATTAGCAGGTATTTGGAAGTGATAAGCAGATTGATTTTTTTTTTGCAATCCAAGGATGAGTATGAAGACAATATCATATATTTAGAGTGTGAAGTATAAAATCAGATTGTCAAATATGTTAGTGTAGATAAACTGTTTGATGATTCTGATGCAAATATTTCAGTCAATAAAGTTGTACATAAATTAGAATTGCATGAGGTAGATCCAGAAAAAGAAGAATTTGAAGTACTTCAGCTTAAGAATAATGTTCTTCCTAGGGGTTTAGTTCCATTAGAAGAACTTTTTGATTTTAATGATGTAGCAAAAGAGCCAAAAATAGAACCCACAGGGGTAAATAGAAGAATGCAATATAGGTATGAACATAATCCCAAAATGATAAAGCTCTCAAAATCACTTCCTATTGTTACAAAAAACCGATACATAACTCTTTTCAAAGAGTTCATAGATGTATTTTCCTGGAGCTATGAGGATCTAAAAGCATATGACACTAGTATCATACAACATAAAATCCCAATCAAGGAAGATCAAAAACCATTCAAACAAAAACTTCATAGGATAAATCTTGTCCTAATGCCTTTGGTTGAGAAAGAAGTAAAAATAATGTATGATGCTAAAATCATACTCCCTCTTAGATACTCTAAATGGGTGTCTAACATTGTGCCTACTAGAAAGAAAACTGGAGAAATCAGATTATGTAATGATTTCAGAAATCTTAATAAGGTATCCCTTAAAGAAAACTACCCCTTACCTAAAATGGATCATATATTGCAAAGGGTAGTAGGGTCTAGTAGAATTTCCTTATTAGATGGTTTCTCAGGTTATAACCAAGTCTTAGTGCATCCTGATGATCAGGATAAAACTTCCTTCACTACTCCATGGGGAACTTTCATGTACATGAAAATGCCCTTTGGGTTAATGAATGTTGGAGCCACTTTCCAAAGAGCAATGGATATTTCCTTTGCTGATGATATGGGTCGTTTTATTGTGATTTATCTAGATGACATTACTGTCTATTCTAAAATTGATGAGGAGCATTTATCACATCTGAGAAGAGTGTTTGAAAAATATAGAAGTTTTGACATCTCACTAAATCCTAAGAAGACACCGTTTGGCCTAGAGGAAGGAAACATTCTTGGTCACATTATTTCCAAGGATGAGATTAGGATTGATCCCAGTAGAAACATAACAAACATGCTTAAAAGGGATTCAAAAATCAAGTAGAACATTGAGGCTAAACAATCCTTTGACTTAGTTAAACAAGCCTTGACCAGAGCACCAGTGTTGATTAGCCCAAATTTTACAAAAGATTTCATAATCTTCTCTTTTGCTTTTGAACACACTATTGCAGCAGTCTTACTACAGAAAAACAATGAAGGTTTTGAACAACCTATTGCATTCTTTAGTAAAGCTTTAAGAGATGCACCTTTGAAATACAATATTATGGAAAAAAAGACCTTTGCATTGGTTAAAGTAATAAAATATTTTAGAGTATATATTTTTCATTCCCATATTATTTCTTATGTACCTAATTCAGTGGTCAAAGACATTTTGACGCAGAATGGGCCTGATGGAAAATGAGGCAAATGGATTGTTGTCATTCTTGAATATGACTTAGAAATCAAGCCCACCAAGTTAATCAAAGGTCAAGGACTAGCCAAATTGATGGCTGAGTCAAATTTCCATGCATTAGACATTAACTTGGTTGATTCATTATATAATCAAGAGGAACATGTGACTCCAAAAATTAATGACGCATTTATGATCTCACCTTGGTATGCAGACTTGCTTTATGTCTTATTTAATTTAAATGCTCCACCTGGTTTGACAAAAACAAAGGCAAGATTTCTGAAGTTAAAAGCAGTTAAATTTTGCATTATAGATAATGTTTTGTATTGGAAAGATGTTGGGGGTATTTTACTTAAATTCTTGTTAAAGGATGATGCAGAAAGAGTCATGCAAGAATTCCATGAAGTTGATTGCGGTGGACATCTTTATTGGAAAACCACTGCCAATAAAACCCTTAGAGTTGGTTCCTACTAACCTAATATTTTCCCTGGCATTCACAAACAAGGCACCTCATGCCATAAATGCCAGATTTTTTAGGGAAAGCGAAAATTGTTTCCCCTACCATTAAAACCTATATCTGTTGAAAGCCCCTTCCAACAATGGGGATTGGACTTCATTGGTGAAATTCATACCTCTTCATATGCCGAACATAAGTGGATTCTTATAGCCACTGACTACTTTACGAAATGGATAGAGGCCACCCCTTCCAAAGTTGCTACTGATGATGTCATTATTAAATTCCTTGAGACTAATATCTTCTCCATATTTGGTTGTCCTAGAAAACTCATCATTGATAATGATGCAACCTTTAAATCTAAGAAAATGGTTGAATTTTTCCATAAATACCACATTATTTTGGGACATTCAACAGCTTATTACCCTCAGGGTAATGGGATGGCTGAATCCTCAAATAAAAGTTTGGTAAACATCATCAATAAACTATTAGAAGACAAAAGAAATTCTTGGCATAACAAGTTGGTCAATGTACTTTGGGCTGACAGACTTACTACTAGAAAATCAATTGGCATGTCACCATACCAATTGGTCTATGGAATGGACGCAATTTTTCCATCCTCTTTAGGAGTTCCAGTCATTAAGATCATTCAAGGAGTGCAAGATGAACCCAATGATGTACAGAGAAGGATCAATCAAACTATCCAGTTACAACAATTCAGGGAGGAAGTATACAACAAGACCCAAGTTATTTAGGAAAATATTAAAAATATCTTTGACGGAAGAACAAAATTTAATGACTTTAACATTGGGAACAAAGTTTTGAGGTGGGATTCCAAGAGACAGAACAAAGGAAAACATGGGAAGTTTGATAATATTTTGAAAGGGCCATATATTGTTTATGCTTTGAGGGGAAATAATGCATTCTTCCTTAAAGAGCTAGAGGGAGAAGAGATACCTGGAGGTCCTGTCAATGGCAGGATGTTGAAGCACTACTTTTCTTAGCCTACATATTTTTCTTACAACATTGTAAATATCATAGTCTTTATGGTTTTAATTTCGTAACTAATTAACAAAGGTTGAAGCCTGCAGTGAAGGCCCTAAGCCCAGATTGATGAGCTACCAAAAGTATATTGAAACAGAAAAAGGAATCAGATGAATACATTATAGACATGGGGTACTCAAGGCTAGTGATCATATGTTCTTTACACTTCGTTTGCAGAAGTGTCATCCCCAGCTGAAGCCACTGTTAGGGTCCTATAAATGATAGGATCTCAAGGTGATTGAGTATTTTGTATTTGTTATTTCATATTGTATATAATTTTATATATTCAAAAGATTTCCAAAAAAAAAAAAGTTAAAAGAGGGTATGTTAAGAAAATAAAAAAAAAAAAAGGAAATAAGAACCCCACAAAAGAAAAAATAAAAAATAATACGGAAAGTGTTGAAATTCTAAATGTCACTAATAATAAGTTAGTTCTTTTAGCTCATTATCAAATAAGGTTGTGTGCAAGTTTTTTTTGAATGCCACAATGACTAAAGTTCTTTTCAACTCATACAGTTCAATCATGATTGAACACATTTCAATTTTTGTTGAATAGGTTAGTGAATAAAGATTTACCAAATAGTTTAAGCTTGGTAAATCAGTAGCTAGGTAGAAATAAAATTGATTCAACATTTTAATCTAAATCAATGATGAAATAAGTGATAGAATAGGATAGATTTTCATTAAAAAAAAAGTGACCTGGGTCTGCTAGTTTAAATGCACCCTCCAAAGCAAGAAGAGGAAAAATGTTAGCTTAGAAAAAGAATTGAAATGAGAGGGTAGGTAGAAATAGAATGGTGATTTTAGGAAAAGGATGAAATTTTTTATCGTAAGTCAAATGTTAAAGAAATTCTCATGCCTGGGATAAAGGAAAAGGGATAAATATTTTATTCTAAGGTTCGATATATCAAAATATATTTGATACATTTTTCCACTATTCCTAAGATTCACCACCCAAAAACATTCCTCCACTTATATATTTTGTTCATTTATCTACCCCACCATATGTCCATCACATCACGATAAATCGTCCCCACCTTTCTGAGCATCCAAACTCCCCATTTCATATCCAACGACTAATATTATGTTTCTCCCCCCCTCACCATCCGAATTTTACGTGGGGGGGTGGGTCCGAAATGGGCAGTATTGAAGCTCAGACCCACAACAACGTGTCACCATGTCATCTTTTCGCACCCCCCCTACCGAAACTATTAACCACCTCAATCCCCCGCCAAAAATGGTTTTTCACCACTGCACGAAACCACCATCTATCTATTACATTCCTGCCAATCCCATCTCACTAACTCAGCTATCCGTTGCTCCCGCCAATCACCTCCAATCCCTCCAAATCAACCCATTAAGTAATTTAATTACTTAACCGTTAATATAATGGACCCGCGCCATCATCAACAGGAAGCTTGAAAATTATAAAGTCCCTCCGTTCATCCATTCACATGTTACCAATGTCATACTCTGCTAATACCATTTTTCTATGATAGGTTTTCCAATTCAAATCGCAACAGTTCAACATGGCTGAGCATCACACCCGTGGACTGCCATTCAAACTAGTGCCTTTGTTTCCCTGTCTTCCCGAATCTGATTCCATTTTTGCAACCTGTAAACCTACACAATCACGATTTCATCAGTATTCTTAACCTAATCTGATCATGCCTCCTAACGATAAGGGTTAGGAAGAACCTATAAGTCCTCTTATCCACCCTTCGATTGATTTGCATCATATTCCATTGGCAGACAAAGATTACAAAATCCATGAAACCCTGTGTGAGTTTGATTTATTTGAAATGTAATGTTGGCTTCAAGACAAATTCATTGATAAGTCTGACGATATTGGACTGTGGGAATCCAATTTGCCCCATTACATCTTCCCCACACCCATAGTACCCCTGGATTCGTCAGGAAATGTCATGCTTTGTATGTACCCAGCCAAAGAGTTGTTATAGCCCCTATAGGAGAAATTGTATTCACCATAACCCCAAATCTATAGACAAAATGATGCAAGCTCCTATAATAGAGAATTCCACTCCTTTATCTCATGAAGCACTCACCGAATTATATCAGAAATTGGACTTTGCAAAAAGAACCAAAACCTTAAGCTTTTCTTAACTGAAGATGCCTCATTACCCAAGAAAAATCCTCCCTATCCATCCTCCATTTTCCCTGAGAGAGACAACCAGATCATTACAGTCACCTCCTACCTCCTTGGTTATTACTCAAATCAGTGGGTAGATGAAGCCATTATAGGATTTCTTTCCATTTTCTCCACAGATTCTAAGCCTTCCATCTTGTTCAACTTCATCCAATTCCTTGCAGATTCCATCCATGAACAATTTTTCAAATTCCAAACCGAGGAAGTATTTAAATATGCGTTTTGTGTTAGTATATATGTTTTTGTATTTCCAGGGAGACAAGCTCAAGTTTGAATTACAAAAGTTGGACGACGAGGGAAATCAGCAATCAGTCATCTTCTAGACTACACTAGTAATGAAGGAGCAAAAAGAATACACATACAAACAATTCCTAGAAATGTTTGTACATCCAGCACTCAGTCTCCTAAGTAGCAATCTAGAGCCAAGAATCAGTGAAGTAATCAAGAAAATTTTGTAGTTATCAAACCAAGTTAGAACAGGAGATTGGTATCTTTACCAAAATTACACGGAGCTAAGGATATATGAGTGTGAACTCGCTCCTTACAAACTGCCAAAATTCCTCCCAATGAGGATTTTTTCCCTAGAATCAAAACACAAATAGGGCCTTTCATTTGTAATAGCAGGGCAGAAGGGGAAGAAGCAGACAAATTGCTGAAAGAAATGCAATTCAACCTCAGTTTTACATGGTCATATGATCCGTTAGGTGTCATCTCCAACTTAAGGGTAGAAAACAAATATACAAATTATCGTCATACATTCATACCAGAGATTGAGAAATACAAGACCAAAAGGCAAGGACTAAAACTTTCCATGCAACAGAGCTACAAAGATCTCAGAAGTAGATAGAAAGATGGCAAAAGTCCGCAAGCAAATCCTCCATTAGCCACACACTGGGTCAAGTTAAGGAAATTATATGGACCAATATTATTGAAGCCATGGATGAAATTTGGCCATGTATTTAGATTATATTTGAGCAGAAAGAGTTGATTGAGAGAGCTAATGAGGCCATTTCCACTATTAACAATGAGTTGGGAGATATGCCTACCACAACCAACAACATCATCAAGTTTCTAAATTCCAAAAACAGATATGAGTTGGATGATTTGGGAGTAGATGACAGGACAGAGACAATCTTGGAAGTGAAGAAAGTTCTTACAAAGAAAAATTTGATTGTGCAGCTTAAAGAAAAATGTCACAGTTTGGAAATAACAGTCAACAGGTTTTTCAAAAAAATAGAGGCATTAACAAAGAGGGGCCTGCCTTCTTTATTTGTAATTAATGACAAACTGATAACCAGGGAAGATTATATGAGGAATCTTAAAGACATTGCAAGGGACACTGCTAAATTTTCCCACATTAAAGGTGCTATGACAGGGAGAGATTTTTTAGAAACTGTTAGCAACGATATTTTCATTCAGCATGAGATAAAGCATATTTTTGTGGTAAAGCCCACATTTTCTCAATATACCGAGGTAGATGAGATCTACCATAAGGAAACAAAAATCACCATCCTAGATGAGGAGCAGTGGGATAAATAGTGAACATTTCAAGAGTAAAGAAAAAAGATCAGCTACACTCAGTGCAACACCCAAATCGTGGCAACTCAAAAGTTGTTCTCCACAAAAATAGTGCCAAATGTCTAGATCACTTCACTAAATTCACCTCTTTTGGTCACATTAGTCAATTATGTTATTTTGTAATTAATAATAGATTTCCATGTCGATGCGGCATTCATTGTAATCCTTTTGGAAATTTAGTTTAAATACTTCATTCATTCAAAGTATTGGGGGTCGGTTCCTGATCATTGTAATTTTTCTTATTGAGCATTGTACTTTTTTCCACGCTGTTGGAGCGTCATTAATACAAAGACTTTCACAGGATTCTTGTGCTGCAATTTACTGGTGATGTTTTTCCTATTGTAATATTTGTTTCCATTGTTTTTCTCTACATCACAATCATCTGAAAATCTAATTGTAAAACAAGAAATGTGAAAAATAAGATTTGTTAATTGAACACCTTATGTGGACTTTTTTTACAATTTGTATGTTTTTCTTCTGAATTCTGATTGAAAATTTCTTAAATGCTTTTCAATCATTATTGAAATCACCTCTTCTTCATTACATAATTCACTTTAAAGATCCAGTAAATGCAACTAGCTTGCCATTTGATTACTCTTTTAAACATATTGATGTAATATCTAGCTTTATTTGACTCCATAGCCCAATGGAAAGAAAACAATTTAATTAGATCAACCAACCAAACCAATCGACAAAATTCAAACAAAAAATCAAGCATAATTATAACTAGCCTAAGATCAACTTAAAGAAACAAAGCTAAATCATACAGAGAGATCCCTCTCTGGAGCTGGCAGGGCTAGATCCCATCTTCAAAAGTGGTTTGATGTTGTCCTCTATAGCTATTCTACCAATCTTAAAATTATAGAACGATAACACCTCGATCCTGGAGGACCTCTATAGTGACCCTCATGTGTTTTCCTATCATGAAGGACATGTCTTTACATCACTCTTCATCTGCATAACATTTCCCTCTTACATCATTTCCCAAGAATATTCCTTCAAACTCAATTTTAAAGGCCAGCGCTATCCCTCAGTTTCTTCACCGCCCCGATTTGCAGAGTCTAACATTGAGCCTAGCATTGATTAGTGCTGGTATCCATCCATTACCCATGTCGATCCTCTTTTGGAAAGTTTTTAAAAATGGATTTGAAGCTTCCAGGTCTCGAAGCTTCGTGAACGAGAGTCTGGTAAATGGTTAGTCGAGATAGAGTCGAGAGAGATTGTTTGGGCTCCTTTCCCCTATTAAAATAAAACAAACCAAAAAGGATAAGACTTCTTCCATCATAAGAGGATCCATATCCCCTCTCTCAATCTATATAAACTTCTTCTTTTCCAACCTTAGATAGCTAATGAAAGGGCTGGAATAATTTGCAAAACATTGATAGCCAAAACAACTCTTGATAGCCTTAGCCTTCTAGTTCGTGCTTGTAAAGGGAGAATAAGCTTGTAGTTTGTTTGGTTTGGAGCAAAGAGGAAGAAGCCTTGAACTTCCATTATTTGAGGTGAATCATGAGATGCTAACAGTGGTGCTGGAACCCGGACACGTCAAAGGAAACCTGCAACGCTAAGGCAAAGGTTGTACTTTCCTTTTTGTCATAATAATACAACTGATGTTTTGTTTCCTATATCAATTGGATATGCTATTTGGTATCTTAAGACTCCTTAGCCTCTTAAGTAGGTTGAATCTATTGTATGATATCATGTGTTCTTTGGTTTCTTGTCTATTTATTTCAGGTGCTTGATTGACGTCAAGGAGTTGATCGCTGGAGCAAAGACACAAGGACTTTATCAAACAAGGATTAGCGATACAAGATGTAGGATCTTATCCATTCTCAATCTAAGGGAACTTATGTCAGATTGTCTTGTTTGTGGCTAGACCCTCCCCCTTGGGCTAGAGGGATTGTTTCTGTATGCAAAGAGAATCTTCCTACTCTACAAATTGGTGACTCCACTGGGGATCCATCCCTCTTTTTGGATTGTTTTTCATTTCATGATTTGTGACGACTTTTCTCGTATCACTCTTTCTCTTTTGTAATCTGTACTTTACGTCATCTACTGCTTTGATTCTTGAATTTAGAGTGACAAGTCTGGTTTTGGTTTGTGGAAATTTTTTGTTTTTCTTTGAATCCCTCGATCAACGTTGTTATTTTGCTAACAGTAGCACCGACCAGCATGAGTTCCTCTTGAACAGTCGTGCCACAGCCCCTTATGGCACTTGTTGCTAGTTAGATAGTCACGTCAATTCCTGTAGGTTAAAATCATGGTTTCTCTTAAATCATTGCTAGTGTGTCTTGTCCTCATAGATTTTGTTTCTTGGCTTATTTGCCTTTATTCTCGCTGGCTAGAATGCTTTGTTACCTTGATCTATTTTCTTGTTTGGTTTGAGATTTCATTACTTGATTTTTTGAGTTTTGTGGATGGTTTTTGTCCCTAAGGAATCTAGGTCATTGTCTATTCATTTGATTATTTGCTCATCAAGTCAAGTTGGTGATTTGTTGTTTCATGCATTTCATGTTTTGGGGCTTGCATCTATATTTCTCTATTTTCAATTGAACGAGTGAAAAAATTTCGTTTTTTCTTCTCTTGTTGAACGTCTCTTTTCAGAGCATAGATTACATTACTCGGTTTGTTTCGATTGAATCTTTGCATATTGGTTTGAAAGGAGTTCTTTTTATCGTGCTTTGCATATGATTGATGTTTGGTTGTTTGAAATTTTCATTGAAATGTTTATGTGAAAGATTCATTTTAGCATTCCATTGAAGGAAATACATCATTCTAACTTGTTTAATTGATATGTTGCATTGAGTAGCATCATTGAAGGCTAGAATTACATCATCATGATCATTTGAAATAAAATAAACTTCTTTTACAATTAAAAGGACTCACTGAAGTGCATCTCATAGGAAGAGTAGAAAGTGGAAAATAATTTTCATTGTTTTGTTTTGAAAAGTGAAGTAGTGAAGAGTCATGTTACTTTTAGTTGCTTGTTTGTTGCATTGATTTTTTTCTCTTCTCTCAATTAGTGTAAGCATTCATCGAATTGAAAGGGTTTTGTCTCATATAGTTGCACATAAGATTTTTTCAGGTGACATCGATAAGGCCTAAAAACTGAGACTTAATTTTAAGATAAACCTTTAAAATATATTCAATTAACCTAAGGCACATTTGAAACTAAACACTCACATTTAGAGGTCTAGGCTAGAGACGTGTTCCGGCATCTTTAAACCTAACAGTTGTCGTTCGCTTCGGCATTATATAGTGCTAGTACGGACTTGTGCTCCCTGTACTATCATGTACATAAAGGGAGACCCCACTAGGTTTGAAATCCTTTATCCATAGGAAGTCGAGTATGTCACATTGTAAATATGATACACCGAACACAACATTCAAATAGATTTCCTGCTCGTACTTTTCGATTCGCCGAGAGGTATTCTGTAGTTCACAGTTACCTAGTAATCCCTTTTGCCTGGATTATCCTCAGAAGTTATTTTGGTCTTTTTTACTCTTTAAACTTAAAAGATCATCGAGCACTTGTCCTTTCGAGCTCGTTCAAACTGAAAGTGACTAGAGTCACCTTTTCCTTTTTCTTGACTCTTAAAACATGAAAAGGCATCAGTCTATCACATAACATTCATGATAGTTTTATTCTAGACCACATTGTGAGTATATCCTTAATATATTTTAAAGAAGCCTTGAAATTAATATCTCTTCTCCTTTTGTTTGAGACAAAGTCATCATGGCTGAACCATCAGGTTTTCCTCATTCATCTTCCTCTCCTCCATCTGGAAGGTCATTCAGAGAAGCTTTCCCTGAACTTCTGCAGTCACTTGAAGATCAAGGTGTTGAACTTGGGATTGCTTTGAGTATTCAACTTTTTTCATCTCGTCTGCTTCCTTCAGATACTGGGTCACCTTACAAATCTGGCCCAGAGATAATCCTATCCAGACTCCCGAAAGTCCGCAAGCTCTTGAAAGCCCACAAAGACTGCTTGCTAATCCACCAGACCCTTTTGTTATATCTCCTCAGCATCCTTACAGTCCGTATGATCAGCCTGGTGTTCCTTTGGAGTTGTCTCCTCATTCATATTCGGCTTGTCACTGGTTGTTTTCTATGGAGTTAGAAGGTGAAATCCCAATCTCCTCTTTAAGTCAGTCGGAAGTTTCTGCTACTCACACTTCTCACGTGGGTGATGAGCAGGGATACGATTTCCCTCTGAAAGGTTTCCCTTTTACAGGAAGAGTCCCATCCCTTTCTTATCCCGAGTTCAGTGAGCCCATCTTGCCGCATGGTTATACCTCTCTAGCTCAGTTGGTTTCGAGCACTCCTAGTGCCTTGTCGTTATATCAAAACCCCATCTGGTCTTCCAGCACTATGCCTACCTTATGTCCATTCGTTCAGAACACGACCTCCCGACCAATTGTAAAAATTGCAGTCACTTCAGTTCTGGTTCAACCTACCATTCCATCTCAACCTCTCTTGTCATTTTGGCCAACTCTTTCAGTTCAACAAACAGTCTCAGGTCAGGTCCCAGTAAGTTCTTCTACCGCCCTAATGAGTGGACAAACTGTTGCACCACCTAGGAGGCAAGATCCAAATATCCCTATTATGTCAGGCCAAACCAATGTGAGTGGATCACAAACTCACATGGTTGGAATGAATCAAACTTTTTACGGCACTATTCCTAACCATGTTGATCTGTCTCAGTCAGGTAACGTCCAATACCAACTGCCATACATGGCTCAAGTTCCATTCCAACTAGCTTATGTTTCATATTGTTTGCAAGCCTTAGTTACTCCGCCTTACATTCATCATGTTGGACCTTATGTTTAGCCTAGTCAGCCTGCTATGCCTGGTGGATATGGCCAGATCCAATTTGGGAACTATCAATACCTTCCCAATATAACTCCGGGAACTATCCAACTACCCTTGTAGCAACAAGGGAAACCTTCACAGTAGTAAGGAAAATCATTGCAGCAGCAAGGAAAACAGCCACAACCACAAGGGAAACCTTTGCAACAGTCGCAACAACCTTTGCAGCTGTAGACATAGTTTGTTCAACAGTCCTGCCAACCATTGTCATCACAAGGCCAACCTTTGTAGCAGTAGGGGTAGCCTTTGTAGTAGCCACAAGGTCAGCCTTTGCAGCGGTAAAGCCAACCTTTACAGCAGCCACAAGGTCAGCCTTTACAGCAGCAAAGCCAACCTTTGCAACAACCACAAGGTTAGCCTTTGTAGCAGCAAGCCATATATGCATATCAGTAAGGTCAGCTTATTCAAGGCCAAGGTCAAGGACAACCCCTGCAGCCGCAGGTTCAAAATCCTTATTTCCAGGGTCAGCAGGTTCAAAATCCTTACATCCAAGGTTAACAGGTTCAACAACCTCTTAACCCATATGCCCATCAATGGCCTATGGCAGGACAATATCAAATCTACCTAGGACTGAATCCTCCCTACAGGTAAGGTAACCTTCAGTGGGGGAAAAATCAGATTCCATATGGACAAAATCCTCCACTATGGGGGAAAAATCCTTACTCAAAGGCCCCACATGCCTTTTAACATGCAATTTTCGTTCTTGGCCACGTTGGAACTATCGGATGTTTCGAGGAATGATCCTATCCTTCATTCACTCTAGTTCCAACGAAGGTTCCAAGCGATTACACCAAATTTGAGGGAAAAGCGAAGGAGGATCCACAAACCCATGTGATGACATATCACCTCTAGTGCTCCTCCAATTCATACGTCGATGATTCTATCTATCTCCGACTTTTTCAAAGAACTCTCACAGGGGTTGGAGAAAAATGGTACATCGAATTACCTCGAGGTACCTACGGTGGCTTCAACTCTCTCGCTATGGCTTTCCTCGCTCATTTCCAGCTACCAGTTCACTATGAAACTGGCACCTATCTACTTACGTCACTTAAGCAAGACACCGCAACCCATATCTCCAATCACATCCACAAATGGAGACATCGGTGTCGCCTGATCAAGTTTTAAATTGCTGATCAGCTTCTGATAGAATGGTTCAAAAAATCATTCATCGACCAAATTGCTAGGGACATAGCTATGGGTGGGTATGTTACTGAGGATCAAGCCATCACTCGTGCCCAGTATTTATACCTAGTCTACTCTCAATCTGGCACATTATATGAGATGTTACCCGATGCTCCAAGACCATCATCAGATCTAACAGCATCGAAGTCTCCAGCTACACCACCTATTGATGGAGTGATTGGTTCTATGTCTTGGACTCCCGTGAAATCTTCCTCAAAGCAGAAATCAGTCTCGAACACTTGTTCCAATGATCCCTGTAGAAATTTGTTTGATCTTGGTAAGACCTCTAAGGTTCATGTTGTCTAATCTACTACAGAAAACAAAACCTCTAAGGGTAAAAAGAATGGAAAAGGCAAGTCCAAAGTCGATGCCCCAAAACAACGCTAGTGAAGATGTGCAGTCCAGAGAAATAGCACAAGTGGAGGAAGAAAAATAGATCTTCTCTAAAAAGTTGATATATCAGAATAATGAATTGGTTGCCCTCAAGCAACAGGTAGTAGAGCTCCAACAAAAACTTGACTCTCATATTTGTGCAGTGCTTGTGCCAGAGAATCCTTAGATTCCCATGGAGAAACTCACTAAAACCTTCACCAAGTTGCAACTCTGAGAAGGAGAAATAAAAAAAGTGCAGGTGGATTTAGACAATGCCAAGAAATCCCTTACACAAAAGGATAAACAACTGGAGACTACTAAGAAAAATGCAGAATTAATCAGTAAAAGTATATAGGAAGCAACCCAAGAAATTATTGAACTAAAAGACAGGTTGAAAGGTGACATGTCCCTCCTCCACGCTAAAGAACTGATATGGGATGAGATAATAATAGAGATGAAGAATAAATGGGAGTATCTAACCATGATTATAGAGAAAAAGGTTTCAGTTAAGGACTATGAGTTCTTTATCCTATCTTCCAAGGAGGAGGATGAAAAGAATCTTGAGACAACTAAAAGATTCATTCAGTATGTCAATGAAAAATGACTCAGTGAGTTGACAGTTATAGACGTGGTAGATTGGGTGACTGCAATCACGGAGGTCTCCAAGATGATACAGTATGAAGCATCTAGAGCCAAGGTTGATGAATGTCTAGAAATGGCATTGAAGGATGTTGCTGTGTTTGAATCAGAATTCGAGCAAAGGGTTAGAGCTAGACTGCCCAACTGTTGGGACCTCGTAGGAGGATTGATCCCATGGGAGCAATACAATCAAATTCTTGTATAGGCTAAAAGAAGAGTCGATTCCTCTCATGATAATATCTTCTCCTTAAAGGGAAGGACAATTGTGAACTATCTAAGGAGATATTTCCAGTTGTTATCGCTGGTGAGGACCTTATTTCTCACCAGGAAAAATTATGCAGGGGTCACAGGTCTTAAGATTGCCTATCAAAATTTCTTTCACTCTACTCTACTGAGTCCAACACTATGGTAGAAATGTGATTAGTTTTTAAATCCTCCACAACTCTAGATCATCAACCCAAAAAGTCTCCCTCCAAAACCTCGCCAGCAGAGATGAAGATATTTTCTGATAGTGTCAATCATAACACTTTACTGTTTTATGTTTTCTACAAATATTCTATTTCAAGAAATAAAGTCAAGATAGTTAGGGTTTAGTTAGTGCAATTGTGCAAGTAACACGCTCATATCATTATGTTGTGGTGAATCATTAGTAAATCAAGAAGGAATATTTTGTAAGGGGTAATCATCCTGAGACCCTATAAAAAACTATTTATGATAAATTTTGAAGAGTTATGAATTTTGGTTTCAAGGAGGCTCTAGAAATATTAATGGAGAAAATATAATGTATGCTCTATCTGCATATTAATAAACAGTTATGGTGATTCTGGCTCAAATAAGGCTATAGTATGTATTCTCTTTTGTGTTCATTCCATTTATCTCTGTTTTCTTCTTAGATGACATGTAATAGTACCTGTTGGGTGTATTCTTATGAAATCATGGATTCATCTATGTCTAATGTTGATCTTAGATTCCTGTGACTAATAAGACCTAACGTCCTTAATATGCGCTCCATGTAATCTAATATGTCATTCAATGTTTCATTTATCAATTTTCTTGCCAAATTCTGATGCACCGGATTCTACACCAAGCCCTGTGTATTTGATTTCGTTTCTTCATATTCTTGTTTCACGCTTGCTAGAATGACCAATGAACTATGTGATTTTCTAAGTTAGCCACAAGAGCTAGATATTAATCTTCTATTAGTTTTCTTTAATATTAATTACATTTACCTCCTTGAAAGAGATTCCAAACCAATTATGTTTTAAAAAGGCGTTTAATGTTGAATGTAAGTGACCAATTTCAGTAAACCTTACAAACACTTTTAATATGTCCTAGGCACTAACCTCTCCTCAACCCAGGGATTGTCTCTAAGAGATACAACATATTCTAGGGCCATTGTCGAGTATGAATCATAATATTTTCCCTCGGTATGACACTTGTACACCCCTTGTTTAGGTGAGAAAAAGGGGGTGTAGGTTGAAGATCTCTCCCCTTGGAAACTCCACTGTTTGAATTTCGTTTATCACCTTGGCTTTTAAAAGGAATCATATTCATTCTGAAATTTCTCAATAGAAAACACCCCCTATATTTGATCCTGAAAAAATCATATCCAGGAGGGTTTGGAAAGAGAGAAACCCCATTACTCTAGATCCTGTGATCTCTTTTCCTAAAGTGTCAACTTCCAGCTCTCAGAAGGCTGAGATAAACTACTCTAAGTCCTCTTCCAAAGTCTTGGAATATTCTGAAGAATGTTTCCCACTGTTTAGCTCATTTTCCTCCAGAGTTAAATATGAAGAAGCTTATGTTAGTTCACCTCCTTTCACATTCCATACCTTCCCAGAAGTTGAAGAGGTCAAAGATATCCTTATTACTAGTCCGAATCTGATCACTAGTAACACTTCATCTTAGCTCCAGATAGACATACTCCATACAACTCCTTAACTAGGCCCTGTGATAAATATTCTACCACCTCCATTGCAAAACATGGTTGTCCCTAATTTTCTACTTAATAAATATGCTCCACTCAACTTGCAACAACCCCTGAATGGGATTGCACAAGATTACCTTAAACTCCTGCTAATGTTTACTGGAGAGGATGATATCTTAGCCTAGAACAATATAGAAGCCTTATGTGCATTTGTTGAGAATATGAATGTTGAACATCTAGATGTAGTAATAGGACTATTTGTCCAGTATTTGGATGGAGAGGCTAGGAAATGGTTCAAGATTCTACCAAATGCTTCAATAAATACTTGGGAAGAGATGGAGAACTATTTTATGCATAAATGGGGGGAGAAAATAGACCATGGGTATATTCTTATAGAAATCAATGGAATGAAGAAAAAACCTAACGAAGATGTCTCATAATTTATAAAGAGGTTTAATAAATTGTATAACAGTCTTCCTGCTGAAATTAAATCTCCACAGGTTGCTACCAAAGTGTTTTTTCCGAAGCCTTAGAACCAAATTTTGGGTTTACCCTTTCATAAATAAAGTCTCATACTGTGGATCAAATCCAAGTAGATGCCCTAGAAGTTGAATCAAATTTCACCTCCACTGGAAAATCGAAAGGGAAGGTTGAATATGGTGATATGAGAAGGGGAAAATAAGAAGCCAGTTGTTCAGGCCATGTAAATGAAACCCAAGAACATAAATTAGATGAGATGAAAGAGATGATAAGGAATTTATCTGACAAACTCATAAAACTAGAGTTGGAAAACAAAAACCCGCCTCAACAAAGTCAACCAACTCCTAATAGAAATTTTAATCCCTGATACAGGAGGCCACCTTTGTAGCTCTTGCAAAGGGAGAGAAAGGATCAACAGGATCATATTCAACCTCTTTGTATTTTAGAAGATAATCCTGAGGAGAATGTTGAAGAAACTATAAAGGTTCAAGAAAACCAGTTCTCTTCTCTTTCTGAGGAAGATAATGAAATAAAACCACATGAAGGAGAAGGAGATGTTTTGGATGCCCCATTGGATGATGATGAGATAGATAATTATTTTAAACAGTTTTCCAACTTCATGCAGGCCTGATTACATAGGAAATATGATCTCAGTTCATCTAGGAAAAGGTCCAGAATGTAGGATCAAAATGAAGAAACTCTTCACCCAAGTCCCCCTAAGTGAACAGATAAAGGGAAGAAACCACTCAACCCTGTCCCATCAACCAAAAAAAATCCTCCAATCCCATTCTCAATGAGTTTGAACCCTTAAAAAATTAGAAATTTCCACCACAAATAAATCCAATCTATAATGAGGGTAAATAACTCGCTTAGATTGTTAAAAATGATAGGAATTCCTCTGCCTTCAATCTTCAAAAATAGCTAGAGAAAGTCAAGGAAATTTTCCCTTTGACCAAATTATTGAAACAACCAAGTTATAAATCTCAACTGTCTCAGTTTATGAACTCACCCACCACTACCTTCACCCTCCTTCATGATAACCTTACCCTATAAGAAGAAAGGCCCATGGTTGTATTTGGACCACACGTGGAGGAGCAGGACCCTTCCACTCCTCCATTCTATGTCACCTTGGTGATCCATGATCTGCTACTACATAACTGTATGCTTGACTCAAGAGCATATCATAACTTAATGCCGCTATCTGTGATGGAACAGTTGGGATTGCAGATAACAAAACCATACAAAGCTCTATATTCCTTTGATTCCAAAAGAGTAAAGTTCCTGGGAATTATTAAAGATCTAGTGGTTAATTTGGCTCAAATCCTAGCAAAAATTGTGGTAATGGATATTGTAATTGTTGACATCCCTACAGGATTTAGTATCTTGTTGTCCAAGTCATGGGGGATGAAACTTGGGAGGTCCATTAAATTAGATCTAACATATGCTACCATTCTAGTGTTTGGTGGGGAGGAGCAACCATTATACAGGGAATCCAAATTTGTGAAGATAGTTACAAAGGCAAATTGTTCAAACAATGCCCCTGTGTACGGTAAGGAGAAAGATTTTTCTTGTCTGCTATTAGAAGAAGGTGATCAAATCATGGGAGATACCCAGGTGGAATTGCCTACCCAGCTGGGTAAACAACTACTTGAACATGTCCAGGTATGGAAATTATATTTTGACAATGCTTGTTCCAAAGAAGGAAATGGAGTAGGCGTGTTGATCGTATCCCCAGAGGGTAATTTTATTCCTTCTTTCAAACTAGAATTTGAAGCCACAAATAATGTGGTTGAATATGAAGCATTAATGTTGGGGTTGTAAGCTATCAAAAACCTTAACATTGGTTGCTTGTCTGTGTATGGGGACTCATAATTGGTGGTGAAGCAAGTAAAAAATCAATGTCAAACCAAACACCCAATATTGAAGTCTTACATAAACGAAGTATGGGATTTGCTTACCGAGACAACAAAATAGGATGGCCGACACTTTAGCAATCACTGCTAGTAATTTCAAACCCCCTCAAAACCCCTTGCTCAGATATGAAGTTGAGGTTAGGTATAGGCCTTCAGTACCATACAATGTGAAGCATTGGCAGGTGTTTGAAGACGAATAACATATCAAACACTTTATGGAGGTTATTGGGGAATTCTCAAACTCGGTGATTGATTAGGAGGATGAGAAGATAACAGATGAACAAAAGGACGATTGGTAGGAAGCTATCACTAGTAACACAATCTTGCAAGTAAAGGGAAATACCATCCCGAGAGGACTGGTTCCATTGGAAAGGATGTTCAAATCAAATGATGTGGTTGCTAAGCCAATTGAATAAGAGCTTGAGGAAGATGTGGAGGATTGTAATATTGGCATAGAAGAAGATCCTAAAGTCATCAAGTTAGCTAAAAGAGTCCCAAAAGAATACAAACAAATATATCTTGACCTTTTTAACAAATATATGGATGTGTTTTCTTGGTCATATGATGATTTGAATACTTTTGACCCTAGTTTCATACAACATAAGATTCCTTTAAAAACTAGAGTGAAGTCATACAAGCAAAATCTCAGGCAAGTTAATCCTTTTTTACTCCCATTAATTGAAAAGGAAGTGAAGAAACTGTTACACGCTAAGATTATTGCACTCTCAAGATATTCATATTGGGTTGAAGATTTAGTCCATGTGAGGAAGAAAAATGGGGAAATAAGGCTATGTGTATATTTCATAAATTTGAATAAGGCCTCACTGAAAAATAACTACCCTTTGCCTGAAATAGATTGTATCCTGCAAAAATTAGTTGGGTATGCCTGAATGTCCATGATGGATGGTTTCTCTGGATATAATCAGGTCACTTTACACCCCGAGGATCAAAAGAAAATAAGTTTTACTACACCTTGGGGAACGTTCATGTATGCTAGGATACCTTTTGGCCTCATAAATGTTGGAGCTACTTTCCAAAGGGAAACGTATATATCATTCATTGGAGAATGATATAAATTCGTGGTCATTTAACTGGATGACATAATTGTTTTCTTGAAATAAGATTAAGAGAACCTCAAATGCTTGCATCTCACTTTCGCAAAATGCAGGAGGTATGGTCTGTCCTTAAACCCCAAGAAATCACAGTTTTCTTTAAGTGAAGGGAAGTTATTGGGCCACATTTTGGAAAGGGAAGGAGTGAAGATTGATCCCAAAAGGGTGGAGGATATTATAAATATTCCATTACCAAGTAATAGGAAATAAATTCAGGTTTTCTTGGGCAAAATAATTTTTTTAGGAAGATTTATACCAAACTATGCTAAAATTGTCAAAGAAATCATAGAAATGTTAAAGAAGGATAGGGAGGTCAAGTGGACTATTGAAGATCGGAGACATTCTCCAGAATGAAAAAGGCCTTTGTAGAAGCCCCAGTTTTAGTTAGCTGAGATTATCAAAGGCCATTCCTCATTTTCTCTTTTTCCTCTTCTAACATGGTGTTAGTTGTTTTATTGTAGAAAAATAATGCAGGGTAGGAGTAGCCACTTGCATTTTTTAGCCATGTGTTGCGAGTTGTAGAGTTGAAATATAATATTTTAGAAACACAAGCCTATTCCTTAGTCAAAGCTCTGAATTCCTTTCAATATTATTTGTTGCAGTCAAATATAATAGCTTTTGTTCCTACAGCCGATGTGAAATATATTCTCATGTAGGGTGACAGTGAAGGCAAGAGAGGCAAGTGGATTGCCAAGATTCAAGAATATGATATGGATATCAAACCCACCAAGTTGATCAAGGGGTAGGGATTAGCTAAAATATTGTCTGAGGCTAATTTCCAGGCCTTGGGCATAAACCTATTGGAAAATATGGAAGGAGAAAGTAAAGGAGAAGAGGAGAAGAGAAACATTGAAATCTCAACATAGAAAATCCAGATGAAGTACCTTGTCTCACATTGGTATAAATATATTTTCCACTATTTACTTTTTCTGAAGTGCCCATTAAATTTTGATAAAGTTAAATACAGGGCCTTGAGGCTCCAAGCCCAACAGTTTTTTATTTCAAATGGCCATCTGTACTGGAAGGACACAGAGGGGATTTTTCTATTATATATGGTAGAAGAGGAGATTCCCAAGGTGATTGATGAATTTCACAATTGTGTTTGTGGGGGACATTACAACTGGAGAGCCACAACCCATAATATTCTCAAAGTTGGTTTCTATTGGCCTAAATTATTTGGTGAGGTTCATACATATGTTAGGGCCTATGAAAAATGTCATATTTTTGTAGAAAAACAGAGGTTGGCACCCCTCCCTTTAATCCATGTCTTTTTATAGGATCCCTTCAGACAATGGGGGATAAACTTCATTAGACAAATACACACACCATCCAGTGGTCAACACAAATGGATACCTACAACCACTGATTATTTAACAAAATGGGAGGAGGTGATCCCATCTAGGAATGCAACCGATGCAATGGTCATCAAGTTTATGGAGGCGAATATCCTTGCTATATTTGATTGTCCAAAAAATACTATCACTGACAACGCTCAGGTATTTAAGTCTTCCAAGTTTATTAGCTTCTGTCAAAATTACAATATTATCATGGGAGACTCCACCACCTACTATCCACAGGGAAATGTACTAGAAGAGTCTTCAAACAAAACTCTAGTGAGAATTCTTAAAAATACCATATCAGATAATCAGAAAAATTGGGACTCACAGCTGAAATTCGCATTATGGGCCAATAGAGTTATTACTAAAATATCAATTGGGAGGTATCCTTTTGAGTTGGTCTATGGAAAAGCTGCAATTTTTCCTATTCAATTAGTTATGCTAGTGGCCAAGATTCTACAAGATGCCGAGAAGGAGCCTAATTCTCTAACCAGGAGAATAAATCAGTTGGTAGAGCTGCAAGAAAACATAGGACAAGTGACTCAGAATCTAATCAAGTAACAAGAAAAGATGCAGATTCTCTTTGATAAAAAGGCAAGGGAAAAATCCTTAGAACCAGGACATTTGGTGCTCATATGGGATTTTAAAAGGGAGGACAAGGGAAAGCATGGTAATTTTGATCCCTTCTGGTTTGGACCTTTTAAGATATCTGAAGCAAAAGGAAACAACGCATTCTTACTAGAAAACATGGATGGTGAGGTGCTTGAACTGCCTGTGAATGGAATTTTCTCAAGCTCTATTTCCAGCATTAAAAAGGTCCACTTTCATCCATTGTATATAAACATAGTTACCGATCAAATGAGAACTATTACCTCAAAACGGGTACTCGAGCCCAAAAACCCCAAAAAAACATGAAAAAAAAACCCAAAAATAAAAAGTGTTTATTCTGCATCACCATTTTTTTAAGAGTAAATTTTCAATATTTTTTAAAAATAATAGTAATAAAAAATAAAATTTATTTTGTTTGGTGCAAAAAACACCTTGAAATCGAAAAGTGTTGATGCCGGAATAATGTCCTTTTTTTTTCAGTGTACATTTTCAACATTTTTTAATAATGACGTTAAAAATAAAATATCATGACTTTGAAAAACTTTAAATTTCCAACGATTTTCAAGCATGACATTAAAGATAAAATATCACATCTTTGAAAAGCCTTAAAATTCCAACGATTTTTAAACATGAGATTAAATTTAAAATATCACTTCTTTGAAGAACCTTAAAATTTCAACAATTTTCAACCATGGTACCATGCTAAGAAAAATACTTATAATTGTTTTCAACCATAACATCAAAGATAAAATATCACGACTTAGTAAAAAATTTAAATTCTTGACAATTTTTCAGCCATAGAATTAAAACCAAATATTATGACTACAAAACAATCTTAAGTTTTCAAAATATTTCAAGCATGACATTATGGAAAAAATTTATGACAAAAAAAAATTTAAAAATGAACCCCTGAATGAAAGAGTTATTATACCAAGAATAATTTTTTTTAAATGCTAAATGTATAGCGATTTTAAAACCTTAGCCTAAGACAACTTGATACATTGCAAAAATAAAAATAAAAATCACCTATCAAATTGGCACGCAGTGTAGGTGAGTTCAACCAATTGATGAAAACTTAAAGACCAACCATGAAATTAACACATTGTGGGGCCAAATCGATTCATTATAATGAAAAATTTAAAATCAACTATCAAATTGCACATAATGGGATCAGGTTGCTAGACCAGCATTGACATGGACGCTACAAAAAAAAAAAAATAAAAAAAATATATATATATATATATATATATATATATATATATATATATATATGAAAGATGCATAAGAAAACAAAAATTCAAATATTGAAGAAAAAACAAAAAAATAATAATAAGTAATAAAACATAAAAAACATGACCAAAAAAATCAAATATAAAACTATATAGAAATGCAAAAATTCAAATATTGAAAAAAAAACAATAAAAAAAAACACAAAAATACAAAAGAAAAAAAATCAAATATTGAAAGAAATAAAAAATAATAGCAAGTAATAAAACACAAAAAAACATGACAAAAAAATCAAATATAAAAAATATATAGAAATTACAAAAAAAAAACCAACAACAACAACACTATAAAATGTAAAAAAAATTAACCATACCATATAAAATTTAAAAAGAAAAGAAAAAACGAGTAAAAATAAAAAATAAAAATTAGAAAATAAATTAAAAGTTACAAAATAAAATAAAACATTAAAAAAAACTTAAAAAAAAAAGTTCCCCGGCCACCCCGAAGCCCAACTGGCCAGGGGTGGGAAGGGGACATCATTCATGACAAAAAATAAATCAAATATCAAAAAATATATAAAAGAAAAAAAAACAAAACAAAAAAACCATAAAAATGTAGGAAAAAAATCAAAATTAAGTTTTAAAAATGATATATATATATATATATATATATATATATATATATATATATATATATATATATATATATATATAACAAAACATATATATATTTTAAGAAAAAAAAATTAAGTTAAAAATAAAAAAAAAAAATAAAAACCTCATTTAAAAAAAAGTTAATATAATTACCAATAATATTTATTAAAAAAAAAATAAAAAAAAAAATAAAAAATTCCCCCTCCTCCCTCCACCCCACCACACCTCCGCCCTCACTCCCTCCCTCTCCCGACCAACCCTCGCTCCCCACCTCACCCCAACCCCACCCTCCCCTACCTGCCCAACCCCCTCCCTCGGCCCTCACTCCCTCCCTTTCCTGACCCCCCCTCGCTCGCCACCCCACCCCAACCTCGCCCTCCCCTACCTGCCACACCCCCTTCCTCGCTCCTCGCTCCTCGCCCACCCCCTCCCTACTCCCCCCCCCCCTCCGCACCTCACCCCTCCCTCGCTCCCAATCCAACCGCTCCCTTCCCCCCCCCCACACCATTCTCGCCCGCTGCTTTCCTCCCCCTATCCCCTCCCCACCCGACCCTCCCCGCCTGCCCGAGCCCCCATCCAACGGTCAAAGGGCCACAGGCTGGGGGCCCGGATGGGCGGGGGCAGTTGCGCACAACTCTCCCCATCCTCCCGGGCCCCTAGCCTATGGCCCTTTGGCTGTTGGCTAGGGGTCCAGGTAGGCAAGGAGGGCCGAGTGGGGAGGGGAGAGCGGGAGGGAACAGGTGGGTGAGGGTGAGGTGGGAAGGGGGTGGGCAGGGAGCAAGGGAGTGGTGGGATGGGGACACGAGGGGGGGCGAGGGAGTGAGGGGGTCGGCAAGAAGTGGGGGGGCCGGGGGTGGGTGGGGCGGGTAAGGGACGACGAGTGTCAAGCCCATAAGTCACAGATGCAATGTGCGACGAGTTGGGTGGGCACTCTCGGTTAAGCATGACGATTCGGGTGAGTGACGAGTCAGCGAGCAACCACATTGGTTACAACAATTGTTGCGATGTGGGGACGTGTTGGAAAAGCGACGAGCTGGGGTGGTCAGTTAAAGGTGCCCATGGCACGAGCGCGACGAGCCAACGGAGGAGTCGAAAAACTGAAAGTATACAAATTTGGCTATGTATGCGACTTTGCGGAGGAGGACTTATATCGTGCGGAGTTGGGCATGTGGACACGGTGGAGCAGTAGTGTGGGCGAGCCAACATGAAGAGTGGGTTAGCCGACGTGAAGTATGGGCAAGTTAGCCAAATTTGCAGGCCGGCCTGGGCAAGCCGACTCATGAACAAATCCGTGGGGAAGCGTACATATAGGCGGACGCTATGGAAGATAAATCATCAAGTAATCAAGTTTGAAGTTCACATAAGAAGGCAAGTTCAAGCGCTGAAGGGCGAGTAAAGGTGGGCACATAAAACAAAATGCAAGGTGCAAGCGGTAATCTGGCCGCAGCACCGAGCCGAGGAGCGGGGCGCAGAGTTAGGGTTCGCTGGCTCAAGTTGGGCAGTCTTCCCGACGGGCAAACCAAGTTGGACAACAAGTTGGTAAGGGAGGGCGACCCACGACGGGCACGCTGCATGACGGCGAGTTGGGCCGAACGAATGACGGGTCTACGGTTGTGACAGGTCTGCGAGCGGTCTATGGTTAGAACTGCAGGCGGGCAAGCTGCAGTCGGGTCAAGCACACGAAGTGGGGGCGAGTGTTGAATGTTGGGCACACTGCGGGTGGGCACTGGGTTTGTGACACGCCGTGGGCAGGTCCAAATGGAGACGTGAGTTTTGCTTAACAACACTACGGGCCGTTGAACTGGTTGGCACGACGAGTTGGTGCGGAGGGTGGCCCAAGGGTGGGCACCTCTGCCCGATGAGTTGGGCGACCCAACCCGGTAAGGGCATGACAGGTGGTATCAAAGCTACTAAATACTAGACGAGAAGTGATACAGTTGCACTTCGTAACAGTTGGTATCTGGGTTGATTCAGTTGAAGTTTTGGGTTTTGAAGGCTGATGACTGTTGAAGGTGAAGCAGGTGTTGAAGACTTTCCGAACAGATGAAGATGGTCGAAAGGGCACTTCAAAAACTTGAAGACATGACTGATTATTGGAAAGATGAAACGCAGAGATGCTATGAAGCTCTTGTACAAGAGTGGGAACTCTTGCTACATATGGGAAGCAGGATAGCAGACATGTGAGAGGACTTGAATAATCTTCATGGGAAGACTGATGAACTCAAGGAACTTGATGAGGAGATCTAGTAGGGTGATCTTAGACTCCAAGAACTCATGGATGAATGAGTTCGACTAAGGGAGAAGAGCACCATGGCGCAGGCTAAAGTCAAGGAAATTGAGGATGATATTAAGAAGGACTTTCTTGGTAGAAAGACCATTGTGATAGAGCAAGATGAGCTCGATTACATTGACAGACTTGGGGACTATCACTAAAACATGCAGCCAGATGTTTGGAAGATTGGTTCACTTCGAATGGAAGGAGTCAATGTGTGCTTGATTGGTACACTTAAGCAGGATGCGATGGAGGACAAGCTTGAAGGAACTCAAGCAGAACCAGGATCGAATTTCTTAGATGAGCCAAGCAAGGAGTTGAAGTACCTTAAGAAGGAAGTCAGGTCGAAGCACAAGTCAATAGACTCTTCTAAGGCCGAATTGTTGAAGAAGGTTGTTGAAGTAAGATGCAAGATCAAGCCGAAAGAGGATGGAGATGCCTTGAAGTTGAGTTTTGTGCAGGTAACCGTACATGGAAAAAGGTTTGCAGCTTTGGTGGACATGGGAGCTACTCATAGTTTCCTTAGTAAGAAAGCAACAAAGTCTTTTGGGAAGAAAGTTGAAGTGGGAAGAGAGTGGAGTGCTTTCAAAGCAGTGAACTCTACCATGAAAGCTGTGACTGGTGTATTGGAGAACACTTAGGTGAGAGTGGGATCTTGGTTTGGAAAGTTGGACTTGAGGATTGTTGACTTGGATGATCATTCTATGGTGCTGGGGCAAGACTTTTTGAAGGATGCACAAGCCATACCAATGGTGGACTGAGACATTCTCTTGATTACAGCTGGAGGAAGAACCATGTTGGTTTCGATGAATAGGAGGAGTTGCTTGGGATATAGACCAAGAATGGCTTCTATGACTTTGTATCCAAAGGATCCGAATGTGAAGCATGAACATGTGGAGCAAAGAGGACTTGGATGTATGACTCAAACAACGAAGGAAGGGAAGTTAGTAGACTTTGTTGCAAGAGCTAGAAGGAAAGATGGAGGTAGAAAATCAATTTCACACATCTTGAGACACTTGAAAGGAGCATCTTCTACGGAGGATCTTCACCATGGAGTTGCAGATGGAGGGAGTTCGAATACTTCTTCGATGGCAGTAGTTGAAGAAGATTACACAGGTAGAGATATGACTTACACAGGTATGCCATGGGCATATATGAATTTCAGTTGACGAAAGACAAGCTTGGTTGTACACATGAGGAGGTTGAGGTTGTGCACAAGTACTTGAGGACGCATCATCAATCAGATACATGGGTGGATGAGAGTCAGGGAGGGAACTTCCTAGCCCTCCTTTCTTGATAGACAACCTTGGAGGTGGGTTGGTGCATTGACCTTAACATTTAGGAGGGTTGCACCACCTTTTCAAGGGGCCTTGGGGATAAGGCTTCTTTATTTGACAGGTTGATGATGCTTGGATGTATGCGACTGCATAGCAACACATTGGCATTAGCATCATGGAAGCATGTTGCAGATGAGATGGGCATACCATGGACCTGAGCATGGCTTATTTTACACTTGGATGGATTCTTGATCGAGTTGAGATTGCGACAAGATGCTGAGAAACAACCAACGGTGGCATGGGGTAGGTATATTCTCATGGGTTGAGCATTACAGTTGGATTAGCTACCCAACTAGTTCAATGACATGGGGGCATGCAGTGCACCGAGTTTGTGTCAGATAGATGTCTTGGTTTTGACTAAGATGTTGTGTTGGATGGAGTATTATGCAGAGATTCACATGATTCATGATACATGATGGAGACAGTTGTGATATATATGTTGTAGGGATGTTTGCAATATATGGACTGACCGAAGTCATGGATTGAGGAGACTTCCTGTTTATGAGGGCATAGACTGATGGTTTATGTGACATTGGAGTGGAGGCAGGGAGCATGAGCATCTTTGGGTGTTGGAGCTAGTAGCACTTTGTGACGATGGATTGAAAAATCTTGGTGATGGTGATTACCAGGATGCGGATAGAGTTGTCGAGGACGAAAACCATTTAGATTGGGGGAGTATGTCAAGCCCACGAGTCGCAGATGCAATGTGTGACGAGTTGGGTGGGCGCTCTCGATTAAACGGGATGAGCCGGGTGAGCAACAAGTCAGCGAGTGGGCATGTTGGTTGTGACGATTGTTGCGGCGTTGGGATGAGTTGGAAGAACGACGAGCTGGGGCAGTGGTTAAAGGTGCTCGGGGCACGAGCACAATGAGCCAATGAAGGAGTCGGAAAACCGAAAGTATAGAAATTCGGCTAAGTATGCGACTTTGCGAAGGAGGACTTATACCGTGCGAAGTTGGGCATGTGGACTCGATGGAGCGGCGGTGTGGGCGAGCCGACGTGAAGTATGGGCGAGTTAGCCAAATTGGCAGGTCGGCCTGGGTAGGCCAACCCATGAACAAATCTGTGGGGAAGCGTACATATAGGCGGACGCCATGGAAGAGAAATCATCAAGCAATCAAGTTTGAAGTTCACATAAGAAGGCAAGATCAAGAGGTGAAGGGCAAGAAAAGTTGGGTGCATAAAACGAAAGGCAAGGTGCAGGTGGTAATCTCGCCACAGAACTTATACGAGGAGAAGGACACAGAGTTCGAGTTCGCTAGGCGCAGGTTGGGCACTATGCCCGATGGGCGAACCGAGTTGGACAGGCGAGTCGGTAAGGGCGGGCAACCCGCGACGAGCATGTTGCACGACGATGAGTTGGGCCGAACGAATGACGGGTCTGCGGCTGTGACAGTTCTGTGGGCGATCTGTGGTTAGAACTACGAGCGGGCGAGCTACAGCCGCGTAAGGCAAACGAAGTGTGGGCGATTGTTGAATGTTGGGCACACTGCGGGTGGGCACTGGGTGGGCGACACGTCATGGGCAGGTCTGAAAAGAGGCGCGAGTTTTGCTAAACGACGCGATGGGTTGTTGAACCAGTTAGCATGACGAGTTGGTGTGGAGGGCAGCCCAGGGGTGGGTGCCTCTGCCTGACGAGTTGGGCGACCTGACCCAATAAGGGTGGGCGCTCCTGAATGGTGGTTCGGGTAGGCTGCACGGTGTAGGCCGAGTTGTATATTTTGACTAATATTGTGAGAAGGAAGTTGGGGTTCCTCTCCAAAGACTGTAATTGTATATTTTTATGAAAGATTTTTATTACCATTGCGGGCAAACTCATATTTATGGAGTTTTCCCTCCCGTTAAATATTATCCGCTGTGCATATGTGTAAATGATAATGATGATGAAAGAAGTTTAAATTGAATGTTTCCACTGTGTTATGAATGTTAATGCTTAGAAAGTGAAAAATAAACTAAGTATGGAATGTTAGGCGTAGTCCACACTTGAAAGTATTGTTGAAAAGAAATCGGGTGGTGGTGTCGCACTTGCCTATGAGCGGTTGAAAGACTACCACCAAGATAGGGGAGTGACAGCGGGGGTGGGGTAGGGTGGGGTGAGGCGGGGAGCGAGGGGGAGCGGGGGGGTGGGGAGGCGAAGGGAGGGATGGCAACAGTGGGGTGGGGCATAGGGAGGGGGGAGGGATTTTTTTTTTTTTAATTTCTATTTTTTTTAATTTTTTATAATTATATATATATATATATATATATATATATATATATATATATATATATATATATATATATATATATATATATTTTAAATTTTAATTGTTTTGGATTTTTTTTTAATTTTAGTTTTATTTTTTTTTTAATATTTTTTTTATTTTCTTTTAATTTTCTTTTATGTTATTTTTAGATTTTTAAAATTTTAATTTAAAAAAAAAACACACACACACACACACAAAAAAAACACAAAAAAACAAACAAACAAACAAAAAACAAAACAAAACCAAAAAAAAAAAACAAAACAATAAATCCTAAATTTTTATTTTATTTTATTTTATGTTTTGTTTTTAATTTTGTTTATTTAAATTATTTAATATAAATATTTTTTATTGTAATTTTTTTTTTTTTTTTTTAGGTTTTTTTCTTAACTTTTTATTTTGTAATTTTTTATTTTTTTTATTTTTTTTTTTAATGAGTTTTTTTTTTATTTGTTCTTTGAACTTAAAAATATGGTTTTAGATTTTTTTTCTTTGATTTGTTTTTCTTTAAAAAAAAAAAAAAAAAATCGTTGATTTTTTATTCAATTTATTTATTTTTATAAGTTAATTTTGGTTTTTTCTTTACATTTTTATAGGTTTTTTGTTTTTATATATTTTTTTGTATTTGATTTCCTTTTTTTTTTATTTTTTTTATTTTTGTTTCCAACATGAAAATCACCAACATTTAAAAAAAATTATCCACACTTAATACATTAGAAAATTTAAAGTGTAAAAAATAAGCCCTTTAAACAAAAATGGTTGATGCTCATTAGCACTTTTCAAAATCAAGATGAAAATCACTAACAAAAAAAAATGTTCACACTTGATACATAAAAAAATTTAAAGTGTCAAAAATAAGCCCTCTAAAAAAATGTGTTGATGCTGCATCAACACTTTTCAAAATCAGCATGAAAATCACTAACATTTAAAAAAATTGTTCATACTTGATACATAAAAAAAATTGAAGTGCCAAAAATATGTTCCAAAAAAAAGGTGTATTCTGAATCACCATTTTTCAAAATTGAGTGATTTTTTGCTACCTCAAAAAAATGGATACTGTCTAATTTTATCGTTTGATCGGTAACTATGTTTATACCGGTGAGCCATTATACATACCAGATATGTTTTATCTTTGTAATGCTTATGTTTTGCTTTATATATACCTGAATAAATTGAGTCCATTTCCCAATAGATAGTAGCACTAATATGCAAGTTCTCAATGCAATGTCCCCAATTGGAGTCGATGTTGTTCTCTACCATGCCCTCTTGTAATTGTGTCGAATGGTACTATTTTCCATCCCTGGTACAGAGAAAGATAGGTGCAATCTAGGTTGGCTAAAGGGATAGAATTTGGTTCTAGCAGCGCACCAAACGCCCTCAGGCAAAAGATAGTATCGGAAAAATATTTCCTTCAGCAGGCACAACGAATAGACAAGACGAAATCCAAAGGTAAGTGGGTCCATGTTTAAAGATTGAGTAGGTATCAGATCAAATCGGTGTTCATCGTAGCCCGCCTGACCCCCGGAGGCATTACGGGGGGTGCAAACTGGCGCGACCAATACATCGACGCCACCCCCCAGAGTTGAAAAGTCAACAAGGTGGGATAAGTAGATTGACAACCCAAATTAACTATGGGGAGTCTCGGCTTGATCCAGCCTCTCGCTCATCCACCTGCGAGAGAAAGGTAGGGACCATACCCACCACACATTGAGTTGCCAACAACACCAGCAATCGAGCATCGAGATAACGGTAAAGTATCCCCTCGGTGTCCACATGTCACCCTTCCAATCACTTTCCTCCATGTGTGCTCCCCTTCAAAATCTCGCTTGAAGTCAGATGACCATTTCCTTTTGCATTTAAATGCCAGACCTGTTAGCCATTCGAATTCCAATTCATACTCCTTGCAGTCAACTTCTCCCATTATTCCACTAGTCTACGACATCGTTCACCTATTGGGCTACTCTAGATCTCCCACCAACGTCATTCTTCAATTTTCACCCAGTCAACCAGGTAACCTACAATCCTTCTACCTGTAAAATTTTTCCTCATGCTCAAAATAAAGAAACCAACCCCCAAAGCACGGGAAACCAAACCCTCGTCCAACATTGAGCTACTCATGGACAAAGAATCACAAATATTTGACCCATTATGCCCGTACCACCTATCGGACCTCGAGTTTGACATATATGACCACCATGTCAAGGGAGAGGACCCTTTTATAGTAGTGGAATTAGGGTTATACCACCAAGTTGTGCCATCTGTCTATCACTTTCTAGAGTTCATTCCATGGCTTACCTCGTTTTATGTAGAGGAGAAAAAATGTTTTATATCATCCACCAGAGTAAAAATCGTGGAGATAACTCCAGAGTTTATTCAAATTGCTCTGGTATATCTAGTTTCTCCTAAGCGAACAAAACTTATTAAAATGACACTCTTTTACAGTTATAGTGCCCTCTCAACTATGGAACAATAGTCTTTCTTACAAATGATTTTGGCCCGAGGCCACCAATCCTTACCTGTTGTTGATACTTTTCCAGTATCCACATTTACATAGGTAGTTCAAACCATCCTCACTGTAATTTCCTAGTTTTTTGGGGAAGATGATGCCAATATTGTCACCAAATCCACCATAGGGTTTCTGAGAATGATGATGTAGCCAGATAATTTTTTTGATATACCTTCTTTCCTAGCTGAATCCATCAAATTCCAGCTACACCATTTTTTTGTCACTTCATTTTTCAGATATTACTCCATGATGTTTTATTTTTTCCTATATACCCATGTAGATGAGTTTGAATACCTGGGTCTCAACCTCAATTCTCAATTCATATCCACTTATATGACTACTGTTGTGGGGAAAAGTATCCAACACGGAATGACCCTATCCCACTCTAAGGGTGATAGTTCCTTAGCAACAGTCAAAGCAAAGCTATCTAAGATTACTTCTTTATGACATGCAAAAGAGGAAAGGAAGAGATCCACTTACCGATGTCTTGCGCAAATGGTCGATCCAATCTTCTCTCTTTGCTGCTTGCTCCCAGCTCCTTGTCTTCTCACGGGCCCAGCTACACAAGATCCTGCAAACAAGACGAGAAAGGGAAACTACAAGAAGCATGCATTCATAATTGATTCAAGGATTAGCATAAATCAAATACGCAAGTAAGACAATACATCATTGAAACACATGCGAATAGAAGAACCTCAAATGCTTTATTAATGGAAGAAAGTAAGGTTCAGGCGGTGATACAACCATAAGAGGCCCAATCCAGCATCACCTTCCCGACGGAAAGAAATCTCCTCTTCACCTCCCTCAAGTAATCACCCAATACTCTCAACTGTAAACCAACAGCAATTCTTTGCACAAAATTCCCGCCTCTAGATCCCATGGGATGAGATCCTTATATAGAGTTTTGGAGTGAAGATAAGTCAGCTTGATGTGTGACTGTTGTCCTCTTCAACCCCAGTTGTTCTTCAGTTCTTGAGTCCACTTGGAGATTCTACCTTCCACTCGGAGTTTTAGAACCTCTTTACTCATCATTAGGCGAATCTTCTGATCCAAGTGTCAATTTGGAAGTTTCCTGAGCACTGGCACATTGAGGAAAGATTCCTCCACATGTCCAAACTCGCTCAGCGCAGGTAGCCTTTGATGAAGTTGACATTCAGCGCAGGTACACCATGGAGCAGTTGATATTCAGCGCAGATGCTCAGTGGAGCAGCTGCTTTGATCCAAAATTGACCTGTTTTTGAGTGTTTTTCAGTGGAGAACTGATCTGAAGTGCTGTGGTTTGCTGACCTTGTTCCTCTAGGGGTAGGAACAACATGTTTAGGGACTTTGGATCCCTCAGATTATTGACATTTCATGCTTCATGCTGTAAGGCACAAAAATGTCTATAACAGTTGCCCCCTAAAGTTTGAGGTCGTTTATCGGGTGAAATGCTTTATTAGGAGGATCCGAAGTTCATTCAATCGTCGGGAGGTGACCTGTAACAAAATACAAGACAATACATTATTTTTCATACTGCTTTCATGATCTAGCTGATGCGGGTATTTCCCATGCTCAGCTTTATAAATACATTTTCTGTACATGAACAGACGATCGTCTGATAGTAGACTGATAATTCTCTGCTTAAATTATCATCCTTTTAGTAGGATGATCATCTGTTGCACATGTCTATGTCTTTATCTCCTGAATATATGTCGCAGCCCGGATGGATGAAACTAGATCCGGGGTCTTCAAACTTGTCCGATCTTCACTCTAAGTACAGGTCGATCCATGTGAGAATTTCTTGGAGTCGAACATGGAAAGACATCGCTTGATTACCAGTCAATGATGTAAACTGTTAACAAGCGCGAGAGGAATCACCGATAATGATGATGACCCTCAAGGTACTGCAGCACAATTCACGTGGCATGAATATAGGATTTGGCGTCGAACACCACGCAAAGTCTCCCGGTCGAAGGTCATTAATGTATACCTGTCGCCGGAAGTGAGAAACTTGCCATTGAGGCATGCAAGCTTCAAAGTACTGAGGGGGTGTTCCTAGATCAACTTCTTGGATAATGAGCTGATGTCGACAAGAAGTGATCTGTCAAAGGAGGGCCTTAATGAATCCCACATTAGTGACACGGAACGGAGCTAGTAATTGTGATGATGGTGAAAATGATCTGTGAAATATGATTCAGGGTGGCGGCCATGAAAGGATGAAAGATGATGTATGGCAGTGGATGGGACCCGGTTGACACTCTCTGAATGACATCTCTTGAACATATAACGACACTGATGTGATGGATCGGTAGCATTACCCCAAATGTGGATGGTATGGCGAGACCATGGTGAAGGGACCGGTGAATGAAAACAACCCAACCCGATGTTTTTACAGAGGCAAAAGTGTCATGTTCAAGAGCGACTTGCTACCATTAAGCTTTGAGGTTCTCCCAATTTTTCCCCAGTCATTTCTGATCAGTACCTCTTTATTTTTGTCAAGCTTGAGGAGGATAACATATGCTTGTTCTATAACCTGCCCTTCAGGCAAGCCCATCGCTATGTTTTAACGAGCCTAGCGATAGGGAAACTCGTTCTCGTCTAAAGACAAGTTTGTCGCTATTCAATATTTTTAACGAGCCCAGCGACAAAGACAACTCGGTCCTTTTCATTTTTAGAGAGTCTAAAAAGGGTACATAAAGTTAACTCCAAAGGTCCTTTTTCGTCATCTAATCCCTTAAGTCCGAAAAAGTATAAAACAATACAGAAGGGATGAATGTTCGATAGCTTTATCGAGCCGAACTAGACAAGCGCTCGATCTTTTTGTGCAATAATCCCTCAGGTCCAAAAAGATTAAAATCTAGAGGAGGGATAGCTCTTCCGGTCCTTTTAACGAGCTGGAAGGCCAAAACTCGGCAAACTTTTCATTTTTTACGAGTTAGTGAAAAGAGCTCAAAGAAGACTCGTATTTTGAGGAACGAGTGATAAACAGGGATAGCAGCAGATTCCAGGTACAGGTTGGAATTTTCCAATCACGGCAGTGTCACAAGGATGGCTAGGTGAAATCACTCTTCGCAGTTGTTCCTCAAAATAGGTAAACAATCAAGTGGATGTGAATGATCGGCCAAATGACGAGTGGAGGTGACGGTGCAAACACGACCAAGGTTTTTATGGCTGATGAATTTATGGTCTCAAATGGTTATTTACCGGTTCATTTTTCTTGATGAGCTTGAACTCTGGGGGAAGCTTGCTCACATGTGCATTTATTTTTTAACGAGCATGAACTCTTGCTAAAACTGCTCGGTTTTGCGTTTATTTTTTAATGAGCATGAACTTTGCCAAACTGCTCATGTTGTGTTTATTTTTTAACGAGCATGAACTTTGCCAAAACTGCTCGTTTTTACCAGTCATAAAGTAGGAAGGTCTCCTGGTAGGTTGCTCGCTATTTTTTAAGGAGCTTCATCTCGCTATGCTTTGCTCCATATACTCTCTTTATGCAAGCTGGGTATCGACTTATCCTACGGGTTAGAGGGGTTAGATCTACCTAAAAACTAAAAAGTCGCCTGTGCTTGCATTCCAAGAGGTTTGCATGCCCCCAGGTATAAAGTCTAATTTCAAGGTCGCCCCTACTTTTCCGTTAAAAACCCTTGTTTTCAATGGGTGAGGCCTACCTCTTTCAGGTTACCCAAAGATTGTTCCGTTAATCTTTCAAACAAAACATTTCTTCGGCTATGCCTACTAAAGATAGACAATGGTGAGTAACGGGCCCCCGTCCTCCCACATAACTTTAACAAAAGAATCTTTTTCCAGAACAACCCCATTCCTAACTGCCCCTTCTTCTTCATGAGAGCCGGACTTTCTTGCCGGCTCTTACTCTTACGAAGATGAAGGAGGGGACGGGGTACGGACTAGTCATATTCTCCCGCGGAAATTCTACTTTACACCCAAGGTTTTTTTCTGACCCCAGCAGACCAGGATGCATGCCCCCTGGGTTCCGGCCCTACTTTCCCGAATCACTCGCACTCATCAGGAAGAAGAACTGGAGGTAGAGACCTTTCTTGATCGAAAAGACCATTCAGGATAGGTATGTGACTATTTGCGATGCGTGATCCCGGAAATGAAAGTTGGTCTACGAGTTTGACCATTCTTCCTTCGTACGGAAAACACATCATTCGAAAGAGTGAGGAGACTATTGCTTCCATGCAATATATGTAGTCTCGTCCAAGGAGTAGGTTATAATCCAAGGGTCCTTGGACGACCATCAAATTCATCTTGACAGCCTTCCCTTTCAATGTAATAGGCACATTAGGTAGAATCCCTAATGGTCGACTGGTTCCTTTGTCAAAACCCGAGAGATTCCTTATCTCAGGCAAAAGCGCCGGGCAACCCAGTGCTTTCCAAGCAATAGAGGACAGGATACTCACAGATGCCCCTTCATCAACGATAGTTCCAACCATCACCATTTTGTATATTTGGACTATAATTCTAAATGGTATACTGGCTGGCAACCGGGGTCTGCCTAGTTGGTTCCAATCAAAGGACACAACCAGGTTGCTTGGTGGTGGGACCGAATACACGGCCGGATATGATCCTGACGATGCTCCTTCCTGCGGTAAAGGAGTGGGCGCATTGCCCTGATGCTCATCAGAATCGGTGTTGATGAAAAGAATCTGGATGGTGTTATCCTTACTCTCTTCGGTGAGGGTGTCAGCCGAAGATGAATCTTCAGTGACGGTGTCATTTGAAGACGAAACTTCTGAAGGGAGAACCGGGTCAACTGTCATTTCGACCTTTGGACTTTCGTCCGGTCCGGATTCAATAGGTTCATTTTCAGTGACTGACGCTTCAGCTGGCTCCATGAGCGGGGCAGCTGTATTTTCAACCAACGAAGGACTTGGCGCGAGTTTTTGATATCCAGGAGGAAGTAGCAATGGTGCAACCGGTTGATCTTCCAAAACTCTCTTTGCTTCGTCTAAAAGGGGACAACGGCGGAGGGTGTGATTGCCTTCACACAGTTCGCAGGGGAATCTCATTCCCCTTCGTCGTCTAGAACCTTCACTTTCGCTGGTCGATGGTAAGCATTCAACCTGGCTGTCAGAGGTTGATGCTTCCGAACTGTGCAAACGAGGGGACCAGTCCCTTAGTATTCGGGGAATACTGGGACAATCACGGTGGAAGTGGTCTCCTTCACATATGACACATGGCGCCTTAGGCCCAGTCTGTGTTGTGTGTGGATTTTGGTTAGATGTCTTTTGCTTGCCCCCAACCGCCTTTGGCTCCTTCTGCTTCTTTTCCTTCTTCTTTTTCTCCTTTTTCTTCTCTATGGGAGCTCGGCTTTCGGCGGCTCGACCTTTCGAAGAGGAAGGGTCGGAATCCTTCTTCTTCTCTATGGGAGCTCGGCTTTCGGCGGCTCGACCCTTCGAAGAGGAAGGATCGGAGGAAGATCTGTAAGAAGCGGAAGGCTGGAGGGCAGCTCTAGACTGGTCTAACTGTTGACTCGATTGTTCAGGAACCGTGGTGGTCTGAACTACAGTGGTTGAGAATAGCCAAACTGGCAGGCCAATTGTCAGTCCTGGAAGCGACAACGTGGCCATGTGGGGCGCACCAACTTCTCCCCAAGAGGAGAAAGGGCTAGGGTTCCCATCATGTGGAATCCCTTGGTTGGTGTGTTCCATGTTCTCAACCTCAAGATCAACGCAGGAATAAGGGGTGATTATGTTCCGTTTAGAATGAATTTTATATGACGACGCTTTAGACACAGCTTGCTTTTTCACTTTTTAAGAGTCAAGAAAAAGCTAAAGATGACTCTAGTCTCCTTCGATGTATTAACGAGCCCGAAGTGACAAATGCTCGGATGGACTTTTTCAGTTATAGAGTTTGAAAAAGGCCAAAAGAAACTACTCTGGAGTTCTAGGCAGAGGGTGTGCCAAACCTTTCGCGAAACCACAAAATACGTTTTACGGTACGAGTGGTCGATCTTCGTGAATGCTGTGTTCACTGCATCGCGATCAGTAGGGCGGCCGACACGGCTTCCTATGGATAAAGGCTTTGTTCCTATAGGGGTCTCCCAATATACGCGACGGTACGCGGGAGCACAAGTCCGTATTAGTGCTATCGTCCCTCAGGAGGAATCACCCACCTTCGTAGAGATCGACAGTCACTATGTTTAACGACGCCGGAACACGTCTCTACCTAGACCTCTACTGTGTTTCGTTATGTTTCAAAGCGTTGTTATGTAAATTCAGTTCGTTTTAGGTTGATCTTGCTTAGCAGTTTGCCTTTATGGATCACCACGTGATGTATGATACAACTCCTAAATGCAGTCTAAGAATGATAAGCAAGCTTTTTCAATTCTTTCAACTTATGAAAATCGTAACTACTGAGGGAAAAGAAAGACATCATCTTTTTCAAACAGATCATAGAGCACACACTGATGCACTTTCCTAAATCGACATGCAAACTGTCAAAATGCACATGCACAATGCAAGTATTTCTTTTCTTCTTCCTTAATGTTGATGTATTACAAAAAGAAAGCTGTTGTATAATTTCGAATTCAATTTCAAGCGAAAGCAAACAAGTTTTTGTCCAATAATCAAAAGAACACCTTAAGATTCACTCGTTTCGACACAAGAAATACTGAAATTCGAACCATATAACGAAAGCAAATGCTCAAGCAGCTATGAACAGCAATAAGCTAGCTCTTAGAATCACAACGACACTTTATCACAGGTCTAGATCCAAGAGGCCACAGCAAGACTAGTTCACTTTCGCTATGGGAAACTGTGAATGAAAGTAAGAAATACAATAAGAACAATCACGGTTTCTTCATACAACTGAGGCGGAATGATGGCAAAGAAAGGTAGTTTCAGATGGGTATACAGGTTGACAACAGGCTGCAAAAACAATACTGAAAACTGGGCAACAGAGAGCAGGGAACCCCAGTTGCACAATGAAAAACTGGTTCAGCGCAGGTAGAACACTGTCAATCTGACATTCAGCGCAGGTAGCCCCTTCGGGACCTGCGTTGCAGCGCAGGTAGCCTTCACTGCAGCTGCACTGAAGAGAAAACTCTCGTCTCTCTTTGGTTCCGGGTCACAGATTGCTCAAAAATCAACTGTTTTTGGCCAAATCAAAGGCTATCAATCAAGTATACACTAGAGGATGATTAAAGGAAGATGAACACTATCACAAAGAGCTAATAAGAGTCTTTGTGGATCAGCTCTTCAAATCATAAACATGCCCAGCACTGAGCTAGAGTAGCTGCCCTCTACTTTGCCTTCGAAGGATTCGAATGCAGTTCGATTCGGTACTCCCTTTGTTTAGGAAATGAATAGCAAGAAACACAAGCTACCAACAAGACACGATCCCCAGCGAAGTCGCCAGTCTGTTGTGGGGAAAAGTATCCAACACGGAATGACCCTATCCCACTCTAAGGGTGATAGTTCCTTAGCAACAGTCAAAGCAAAGCTATCTAAGATTACTTCTTTATGACATGCAAAAGAGGAAAGGAAGAGATCCACTTACCAATGTCTTGCGCAAATGGTCGATCCAATCTTCTCTCTTTGCTGCTTGCTCCCAGCTCCTTGTCTTCTCACGGGCCCAGCTACACAAGATCCTGCAAACAAGACGAGAAAGGGAAACTACAAGAAGCATGCATTCATAATTGATTCAAGGATTAGCATAAATCAAATACGCAAGTAAGACAATACATCATTGAAACACATGCGAATAGAAGAACCTCAAATGCTTTATTAATGGAAGAAAGTAAGGTTCAGGCGGTGATACAACCATAAGAGGCCCAATCCAGCATCACCTTCCCGACGGAAAGAAATCTCCTCTTCACCTCCCTCAAGCAATCACCCAATACTCTCAACTGTAAACCAACAACAATTCTTTGCACAAAATTCCCGCCTCTAGATCCCATGGGATGAGATCCTTATATAGAATTTTGGAGTGAAGATAAGTCAGCTTGATGTGTGACTGTTGTCCTCTTCAACCCCAGTTGTTCTTCAGTTCTTGAGTCCACTTGGAGATTCTACCTTCCACTCAGAGTTTTAGAACCTCTTTACTCATCATTAGGCGAATCTTCTGATCCAAGTGTCAATTTGGAAGCTTCCTGAGCACTGGCACATTGAGGAAAGATTCCTCCACATGTCCAAACTCGCTCAGCGCAGGTAGCCTTTGATGAAGTTGACATTCAGCGCAGGTACACCATGGAGCAGTTGACATTCAGCGCAGATGCTCAGTGGAGCAGCTGCTTTGATCCAAAATTGACCTGTTTTTGAGTGTTTTTCAGTGGAGAACTGATCTGAAGTGCTGTGGTTTGCTGACCTTGTTCCTCTAGGGGTAGGAACAACATGTTTAGGGACTTTGGATCCCTCAGATTATCGACATTTCATGCTTCATGCTGTAAGGCACAAAAATGTCTATAACAACTACTACATACAAAATAATCCACAATGTCTACCCCCAAGGATTCTTCCTTAGCAGAAAGAAATCCTCTAGCTTAGTAAGGACACCAGGGTGGGTGATTGGTACTTGTTCGAGGAATACACTGAAATTTGGGTTTATGGGTGTGAGGTCCCTCCCTACTGTTTACCTGTTTTTATGCCAATGAGAATATTTGCCTTAGAATTCATTAGATAGAGCCTACATTTGGATCAGATCCACTTTGTTCCTGCTAAGAAAGGTTATTTGTTCAAGTTGGGCAAGTCAATAGGTCCCTTCATCGTAAACATGAGGCAAGCTATTCAATCAACATAAAACATGTTGAAAGAACTAAATTTTGAAATCGGGATATTTGGCATTATGACCCCCATGGTAGAAGGAGAGGAATTAATGCCTCATCCTATGATCAGGAACATAGGTCAGAAGTTGAGTGGAAAGCTAACTTTCATTCCTAGCCTATTAATACATAAATAGAGATTAAGACTCCAACAACAAAGGACAAGGCACATAAGAGAAAAATGGATCAGACTGGAGATGTGGAAATGGAAGATGTTCACTCCAGAAAAAGGGGAAAAACCCAAGAAGTAGTGGATGAAGAGATTGAAACCAAGTTTACTGAGACCAAGTTAGATCAACTAGGCTTCGAGGTGACCTTAGATGACCCACTTCAAGTTTTTGCCTCTTCATCTACAGAGGTAGCCCTATTGAGTTTTTTTGGGAGCTCAACAATGCCATAATCTAGTTGGACTATAAGGAAGGTGATTGAGGAAAGAAACAAGAAGTTTGGAGAAGAGATGCAACAATAGCTGACATCACATTCGATCCCCTATCTGACCAGACGCTTGACTACTATGGATCTGGAGAGAAACCAAATGAATTTTTCATTAAAACACCCCTTGGCACAGTTCCTCCCATGAGGCTCATAATTTAGGATTGTGGATTTATCTCTGCACTTGACAAGTGTCCCATTATTGGACAAAATAAAATTTCATAGGCAGGTGGGAGAGATATTGTATGGTGAATTAATCAGGAATGTTATGACCATCAGCAAAGCTGAAAAGATGTTGGAGAAGGTTGCAACAAAGCTAAAGCAAGAGAAAGCTAACTCTAGAGCTCTACATTTACAAAATGAGAGCTTCAAAGAGTTGATTGTAAAGCTAGGAGTGAACCCAGAAGACAAAGATGTTGTAGAAACTCTTATCCAAAGTTCACAGGCTGAGATCCAAGAACTAAGGCATAAGCTGAAGATGTCTGCTAGTGAACATGTGTAGTCCAGAGAACTAGCACAAGTGGAGGAAGAAAAATAGATCTTAGCCAAGGCGTTGATAGACTGGAATAATGAATTAGTGGCCCTTAAGCAACAGGTAGCATGGCTCCAATAAAAAAATGAGTCTCATATTTGTGCAGTGCTTGTTCCAGAGAATCCTCAAAATCCCACGAAGGAGCTCACTAAGACCCTCACCGAGATGAAACTCTCTGAAGGAGGACTCAAAAAAGAGTAGATGGAGTTAGGTAATGCAAAGTAGGCCCTTGCACAAAAGGAGAAACATATGGAGACTATCAAGACATATGTAGAACTAATCAATAAAAATCTACGAGCAAAAAAACCAAGAAATTATTGAACTAAAAGACAGGCTAAAAGGTAACATGTCCCTCCTCTAGGATAAAAAATTGATATGGGATGATATAATAACAAAGATGAAGAATAAATGGGAGTATCTAACCATGATGGCAGAGAAAAAGTGTGCAGTCAAGGACTATGAGTTCTTTATCCTATCTGCCAAGGAGGAGGATGAAAAGAATGAAGATCAGAGTCCATTCCTCTCACGAGAAGACCTCCTCCTTAAAGGGAAGGACAGGTGTGAACTATCTAAGGAGATATTTCCAACTGTTAAGGCTGGTGAGGACCTTATTTTGTACCAAGTCAAACTACGCAGGGGTCACAGGTCTTAAGATTGCATGTCAAAATTTCTTTCGCTCCCCTCTACCGATCCCAAATCTATGCCATAAATGTGATCATTTCATAAATCCTCCACAACTCCATATTATCGACCCAAAAACTCTCCCTCCAGAACCTCGCTAACAAATATGAAGATATTTTCTGATCGTGTCAACCATGACACTTTATTTTTTATGTTTTCTGTAAATATTCTATTTCAAGAAATGAAGTCAAGTTAGTTAGGGTTTAGTCAATACAATTGTGCAAGTATCATGCTCATATCATTCTATTGTGATGAATCATTAGTAAATAAAGAAGCAATATTTTGTAAGGGGTACTCATCCCGACACCCTATAAAAAATTGTTTATGATACATTTTGAAAGGTTCCGAATTTTGGTTTCAAGGAGGCTCTATAACTTTGAATGGAGAAAATAAAATGTATGCTCTATCTACATATTAATCAACAATTATGGTGATTCTGGCTCACATAAGGTTGTAGTATGTATTATCTTATGTGTTCATTCCATTTATCTTTGTTTTCTTCTCATATGACATGTAATAGTAGTTTTTGGGTGTATTTTTATGAAATCATGGATTCATCTATGTCTAATGTTGATCTTATATGCCTGTGACTAATAATATATAATGTCCTTAATATGCGCTCCATGTAATCTAATATGTCATTCAATGTTTCATTTATCCGTTTTCTTACCGAAGTCCAATGCACTAGATTCTACACTAAGCCATGTGTATTTGATTTCATTTCTTCATATTCTTCTTTCACACTTATTACAATGACCAATGAACTATGTGCTTCTGTAAGTTAGCCACCAGAGCTGGATATTAAGTCTTCTATGAGTTTTCTTTAATATCAATTACATCTACCCTCTTGAAAGAGATTTTGAACCAATTATATTTTAAAAATGTGTTTAATGTTGAATGTAAGTGAACAATTTCAGCAAATCTTACAAACACTTTTAAGATGTCCTAGGCACTAACCTCTCCTCAACCCAAGGTTTGTCTCTAGGAGCTACAACAGGGTCAAAATAACATATATAGAAATTAGAGTCAAGAAGAAAGTTATCCATTTTAGCATACAAAGCTCGAGGAACTTGCTTAAGCCCATAGAGAGATTTCTGAGGCAGGAAACAAGACTAGATTCATTCTAAATAAGAAGGAATACTTCTTCTTGTATATCCCCATACAAGAAGGAATATTTAACATACATTTGATGGATCCCCATTGCATGATATAGAAGGGCTAAAACAAGGAAAATGAAATTCATTTGGGCTATGAGGGAAATTTTTTCACTATAGTCAATTCCTTAAACTTGAGAGAATCCTTTATCAACCAACGAATTATTATGTCTTTCAACATTTCATGCTTAGTTATATATGGAAATTTACATATGGAAAAAAGTTCTTCATTTTGGAAGAGGTATAAGATCCCAACTATCATGTACCATTAAGGTATAATATTCTTCATTCATTGTTGTGTCCCAACATGGATGACATCCAAAGTTGGATGGTCAGAAGCTTCAACAAATATTTTTGGATCATGAGCCTTTGAAACTTAAAGCAAAAGAGCGAAGGCTTACTAGAACTATGAATGTGTGTAACATTGAATTATAATATCACTAACAAGATCAGAAGTTGCTTATAGTGTTGAACAAACCCATCTATGTAGTGATGGTGCTAGTGTAGGTTAATGTTCAATAAACTATCTAGAGGAAGGTGAGTAGGTTCTTTCGTGTATACAATAATCATCCATTTGTTCTAAAAATAAATGGGGAGCCTATTTAAATTTTGATTTTCACTTATTGTCTTGTGTAAAGCATTAAAAAATTTATTTATTTTCATCTTCTTTGAAATTACCCAATTTTGTTTGAATGTGTAAAATTTTATGTTTAAATTTCAAGGTTGATACTCATAGATATTCCTCATTCAACATTCGCCCTATCCATTTAGGTAATACTCCCTTACGTCCCTGGATGCTCGAACAAGTGGATTCTCTCTATTCTTGTTTCTTCCAATGAAGTGGACTCACCATTCGTGTACTCTGCTCCCTAAAAACTAGTTGGATCTTCCAATCCCTTGATGTCATGGGACGATCAGGTGGACTGGCCCTGGGATATAACCCCCGATCTATTTACCTCAAGGCCTCCTGGGGTGGTGTTGGTTTCATTGGAATGGATATTTTCTCATCGGACTTGGGCATAGATCTCTAGATAGTCAATGTATATGGCCCATGTCAAAACAGAGAGGCCTTCTGGAACCACCTCCTTAACCTATCCCTCACAAATTTTGAAAACATCATTTTGGGTGGTGACCTAAACTTCTCCATTGGATATGGGGAATCATGGTGTACAAAACTCATGTGGATCCTCTTTCGTATGTTATGGAGCAACTGCTTGAACAACATCATTTGACGAATATCCCCATGGTAAATCCTCTTCCCACTTGGCACAACTGTAGAATTGGGGAGGCTGCCATGGCCAGGTGTTTGGATCACTTCCTCATCAAGGACACACTGGTCCAACCACTCTCCTTATTCAAACGATGGGTTGGTTCTAGAGGATTATCGAACCACTCCCCCATTTACTTGGAGATCATTGACCCCTCTCGGAAACTGAGGGCTCCTTATAAATTCAACTCCACCCGAATATTAGACCCCTCTTATATTCAACTGATCTCTAATTTCTAGTTATCAAATCCACCATCCTCAGGGAGAACCTTGGCGGAAGGTTTTTGTACCAATCTCACTGAGATTAAGAGACTTTCCATTATTTGGGCTAAAGATAAAAGAGAGCGGGATGACCAAACCCTTAGAGCTATTGAACAGACTTTGGCCAATCTACTGGATGAATAGGGATAGCGGTTCACCTCGGCAGAGGCAAAGACACATCTCATCAATTTGGAAGAACATAGGTCAAAAATCCTAAGGGAGAGGGAAGAAACCTGGCGACTCCAGAGTCGAGCTGTTTGGCTACAAGCAGGAGATGAGAACACAAAATTCTTTCAAAAATTTTCCAAGGGAAGGAAATTCAGCAATACCATTTGGAATATTCCCATGGAGGATGGGGGCAAGGAAACAACTTACAACCATCTCTCCCGTCTTAGAAATTCTCACTTCCAAAATCTTTACAAGGCCCCTCCTGGTGCCTCCCTGGCTGAAATTGTCTGAATTGCATTCCACTTCCCAAAATTTGTGGACCTGGAAGAGGCTGAGGATCTCAATTACCCTATCACTCAGGAGGAACTGGAAAGTACACTGAAATGGTTCAAAAAAGATAAAATCCCAGGACCGGATGGCTGCACAATTGAATTCTACCTTGCTTGTTCTGAGATCATTGGTAGGGACCTGCTCAAGGTGGTGGAGGAATGCAAGAATTCCGGGTGTATGTATGAGGTCATCAAGGCCACTTTCATTGTTGTGATCCCTAAATCTGAATCTCCTTCATCTTTCAATGAATTTCGACCTATTTCGCTATGTAATTGCCTCTATAAAATCATTGCCAAGATTATTGTCAATCGTCTCAGGCCCATCCTATCCTGTCACATTTCCCTTGTGCAATTTGCTTTTCTCTATAATAGACAAATCCATGAAGCTATTGGCACAACATAGGAAGCCCTACACTCCCTGAAAACAAAAAAGCTAAAAGGGATTATTCTTAAGATTGACCTTGCTAAAGATTTTGACCGAGTCAATTGGCTATACATTAAGATGATCCTTACACACGTGGGTTTCCCACCCCCCTTCATCGATTGGATTATGTGTTGTATCACCTCGGACACTTTTAGTGTACTCATAAATGGCTCTGCATCACACTTCTTCCTTGCTAAGAGAGGACTTCGGCAAGGATGCCCACTCTCCCCGCTCGTCTTTTTTATTGTCATGGAAGGCCTCAACAGACTCATCGCATATGCCAATTGGGAAGGGCGCATACAAGGGCTTAAAATGTCTAACCATTGCTTCCTCACTCATCTACTTTTCATAGATGATGTGCTCATATTCCTAAATGGAAACATCAGGGACTCCTCTACTTTCCATGAAATTCTCACCCTATTTGCCTTGGCTACTTGAATGGAGGCAAACCACTCAAATTCTACCATTACTCTTTCCAATGCATCTCCACAGGAAACAAGGTTCACACAGTAGAAATTCCCTTTTCAGAGCCATCAACTGGAGGATGGCCTTAAGTACCTGGGATTCTGGATCAAGCCTCATTGCTACAAGATAGCTGATTGGATCTGGCTTGTGGTTAAATTTGAAAAAAGTTTACAAAACTAGAACCACAGATTCCTATCCAGAGCTATTCGGTTAGTCCTAATAAAATATGACTTGGAGGCTAATCCAGTCTACTGGATGTCGCTGGCTTGGATCCCTAAAGGAACCCTTTCCCGAATTCAGAAGATTTTCTATAGATTCCTTTGGAACGGGTATAAGGAGGGAAAACCCTTTGCTTGGGTGGGATGGAAGCACATTGCCCTCCCTAAGAAATGGGGTGGATGGGGACTAAAGAACTTATCAGCCTTTGCACATTCTCTTGCTACCAAGATGGGATGGATCCTTCTCACATCACAAAACCTCTGGTTTGAAGTCTCCTACCATAAATATATATGGCCACATCATCTCATGGACTGGATTCGACTACCCTCTTGGCCTTGATTTGGGATATCAATGGTCTGAAAGTAATATTACACACCTTTCCTTCTATTAGAGAGGGGCTAGCTTGGCGAATAAATAATGGAACTTTGGCCCATATAGGCATTCCCATGGATGGGAGGTGGGAATATGTATCGTTTACCCCCTGACCTCATCTTGTTTATAAATCAACAGAATATCAAAGTAATCACATAGGTTGCTAACTTGGAGAACAACTCCATCTTTGAAGAGGCTTGGCTATTAGCACTGCAATTAGAAATCCTCGAACATTTGCAGCAGGATTGGGAAAGGTATATCAATGCCCTGAATGAATCCCATGTGTGCATCAAAGAAGGCCCCGACAATCTCATCTGGACTCTGATTGAGCATGGTTTATACTCTTCTAAGTATGGCTACCCCATCCTACACACAGCGCGCAGGCCACTAGCACTCCTAGACTGGTGGGGAAAGCTATAGAAACTTAAAGCACCGCCAAGAAAGAAATTATTCATGTGGAACATGCTTAGGAACAAAACCCCAACAGGAGCAAATCCCATGCATCGATCCTATTACAACCCACATTGGTGTGTGCTATGTAAACAGGTTGAGGAAACAAATGATCATCTTTTCTTACACTGCCCGATGATTGCTCATCTATGGATACAAGTCTTAGATATGCTCTCCAAAACTACTAGACGGCAGGGTCAATCGATATATGAGGCTTGGGATATCTGGAGAGCTGCAACTAGCGACTTAAAAACTCATTGTCTACCTCTCCTTGTCTGCTGGTCAATCTGGCTGATTAGAAACGAGATTATATTCAAGGGGCTAGATGTCCGCATGCAACTACAAAAATCATTGTTTCCTATCATGAGAATCCGGACGAGGAACACTCTCCTAAAAATCGCATTTTATCCCCTGAAGCGATTGATTTCACCATCCCTTGGGCTTATTTCGATGGCGCAACCCAAGCTCAGGGGTGTGGTGGTGGAATTTTAATCCATCTATCTGAACACCATCACTACAAAATTTAGATGGGATTGGGAGAACAAACAATTATGCTGAACTGATCACCCTCAAGCATCTTTTTCATTTTGCATTGGCTCACACATGCAATAATTTACATATTTTTGGTGATTCCAAAATCATTATAAATTGGTTCAATAGCATTAATACTTGTCATGCACATTCACTCAGAAACAATTTGGATGAAATACAGGTTTTCAAAGCAAAATTTAACTATGTTATCTGTGAACATATTTATAGGGAACGTAACTCGGTTGCTGAAAAATTATCCAAGGAGGCTACGGCACATCCCAGAGGCATGTGGATGATACAGGAACAGATTGGTGAAGAGCAATATCAATACTATCATCGGCCCTACATTGATAGGGCATATCCTAGGGCGGACAGGCCCTAAATTTTTTGGTTATTATCAGCAGTTTACAGATTCACTATGCTGACTTATGTATATATATCTTTTATTTCTGTTACTAGACTTATCAAGTATACCGTGCATGGTAAATTATGTATAGCACTAGCTCTTTTTGAATGGTCTTGGCCTTAACTTATTTTTTATCACTACTTGAATGACTTTGTCTAGCATATATGCATATGCCAAGGGCATCTACTACATGTAATTTTTCAAATTAATGGAAAGTTACGATTTTTCCTCGAGGAAAAAACGTTCATTGCTTCAAATTATTTTTTGTAATCACCATTAATATTGATTAGTTTGTTTAAAGTAGGATTTAATATTTTCAATTAATATTATGGAATAAATATAAAAAGTAACAAAAATCGTATTACCTTCTTGCTCTTTCATTAGAATATACTTTATCAAGAAACCTAGCTGAGCCCACATATCAGTTGTGAAGAACTATTTCTTTCAACGTCTATAGTTTCCTTAAGAAACTTGCATTTGGGTGGTTCTCTCCCTCCTCCCCGTCAGCAACAACAAGTCCATCAAACACCAACACAATGGAAGAGACAATTAGATAGATATAAAATAGGTACTTAGGATAGTTAGGATTAGAATAGAAATATTAATTAGTCAATATGTTTAGCATAGGTTAGTATATATTATTTTATAATACTACGACCGAGCCAAATACTAGTGAGTGTCACCACACCAAACGAGTAAGGGTATAATTATGGTCCTAATCGGGAGGTATCTCCACTTTGCAGGCTATAATTTTTCTACTTGTTGACAATTAGCGCTAGAAGGAGGGCCTTCTGATGGTGAATGGAACATAGATCCTCACTTAAAATCAAACATTTTTCACATAGATCTCCAACACCCCCAACTTCGAGTACCCCCTCAATTCCTCATGTGTTTGACGTAAAATCTCCATATTCAAACAACCTTGGTCATTCTCAAGAAGTAACTCAACCTATCACTAACGAGGCAATTAATTATTAGATAGCCCAATATCCCTCTACATTTACTCCTGTTTTAATGATACAACAATCCCTTAAAGAATTTGTTCAAAATTTACTTCAAAATTTATTCCTACTCAGCAATGATCATTAAAATCTATACCTATTGAATAGGCTTCATATGTTCCTCCTAAAAGACAATATTTTGGAGTGTTAACCATAAATCAAAGTAATAATTTTGTACATTCATGTGTCATATATCTAATTCCTACTCAGCATAAGTGTCCATAGTTCTTAAGTCACCATATGCCTCTCTAGCCAAAAGAACCCAATCCTAAAGAATAAGCTTTAGCTTTTGTCCCTCCTGGTAGTACATATACTCATTCTCCCACTTCTCACTCTTAATTGTCAAGTCCCAGTCCACATATAAGCATGCCACCAAGACCTTAATGTTCCTAGACCACATTATGACTTACTAAAACACCCAGAAAAAATTCTCCCAAAATTTAATCCAGATATTGGGGAAATAGTTGAAAACCATACCAATAAATTTATGCTTTCTATCAACTTGATGGTGGTTGATGTTGGGCATGGAATCACCCCAAGGCATTTTTTGGGGCTCAAAGCCCAAGTTTTGACCGAATATTATTGTAAAGCTCTACGAATTGCGGGCGCGGGGTGTGAAAGTATGATAGAGTCACAGGGTTGTCTGCCCTAGTTTTGTAATGTAATGTCAGCTGGATAGACCTACCCATGGTCCGTGGACCATGGGATTGTATAAATAGAGTGAGGATCCAAGTGTAAAAGAAGAAGTAGAGGAAAAAGAGTTTGAGTGACTAAGTCATAAGTTGAAGTGTGCCTTTGGGTCATAGAGTAGGAGAAGGCTCTACAACTGAGTGTGCAGAGGCCTAATAGTCCGCAGCTGAGTGTGTGGACCCCTGTAGCTGAGTGGACAGGGCGAGTCAAGTCTATAACCGAGGAAGGAATTAATAAAGAGAAGTTTTTCCATAATTCTGTGTATCTATTCTTAGGTTAATGCATGCTTGATATAATTTGCAAATATACTGTTTATTTACTGAGCGCACTTGTGTGAATGGTTTATGTTGTTAAGTATAAATTAAAGCATGCAAGTAGCCTAAGATAATCAACTAACATTGGAATACCAGTAAAGTCTTGGGGAATAACACAGAGTGCGGCGTTCAGCCCCTAGATAGGGTTGCGCGAAGTAAATATATCAGGCTGCGAGGTACGGGAAAGTGCGCGAAGCAACTTGCGCACAGGGTCAAACCGCGAACCACTTGAACTCATCAGACATCTCCAGGGTGCGGAAACCTGGTTCTAGCGCCCTCCCATACTACCTCGGGTGAGACCTCAGTCCGCGTTCCACGGACTGTTATCGAAAGGGCTAGTAGTATCGGGATTTGTTTGGCTAACTTAACTCCGAACTTGGGTCAGGCCCCAATAAGCCAACAAATGGTTCCGCTGCCGGGACCAAGATCTACATAAATATGTTTGATGTTGTATCACTGTAATCCAACAAAGAAAGGAATTGAAGAGTGGTTAGATTTCTACTTATATATGGAAATCCACAAAATTTTCTTTGCATCCTTCTCCTCTGAGTTGTACGAGTGGATCACGAAGCTAGCAGACAGTCAAGGAAGGTGTAGGCTCAACAAACCTATTGTGTGGACTCCAGAGTTGGTGCGCAAATTAGAAGCATCAAAAGATAAGATCACGCGCACTGTGGATCACTGGCTCGATCGAATTATAGGAGGATTTATCACCGAGTTCGCGGTAGATACTTCAGTCAGCTATAGCGAGGCGGAACGACACTTCCTCAAAGGACCGCGAGGTAAGTACGTTAAATCTTTGAACACTTGGATTAAGATGCTACTGTGTGAAAAGCAGGTTATGCGAATAAATTGATGTTTGGGGCTACGCGGAGTGGGAGGATCTACAGAAATGAAGGTAGCGCAGAACTAGAAACTAGCCCCTTGATTTCACCTCCATGAGAAAGTGAGGAAGAGCTCATGAAGGTTTCACCAAGAAGTGCGATCAGTTTGATAAAGCAGTGAATTCCGCACATACCACTTCCACCTACACCACCACCAGTTTCACCATCTTCACCCCCGTCTTCGCCCACACCACCTCTGCCACCACCACAGTTCAATATGGCAAGCATGATAAAGTTTTCGGTGTTCAAAGGAGTAGGGAATGAATATCGGACCAATTTTGGTTTGTGGTAAGGGCTATATGGGAAGCGCACGAAGTCACAGATGACAATATAAAGAAAGCAATGTTGGTCAACGCTCTGCAGGATCACGCACTGGCTTGGTACATTAAGCATTCCAATTACAATCCAAACACAGGGATCGCAGATATCCAAGCTGCGCTAAACAAGGAATTTAGCAAGCCAAAATCAGAGACACATTCAATCATTGGATTTAAGGAAATCGTGATGCTTCCAGGCAAGACCCCCTACGAGCTAGATCAAGGACTAAAGTGTACAATTCGTGAATCCAATATGACCTTGACGGATGGGCAACACTGCACATGGTTTGTAGCATCACTAATGCCGCATCTAAGGAACGCGTTATCACAACAGAAGCTAACCACTCAGGCCGAGGCCTTGGAGATCACAATGAGACTGCATGAAACCTTGATACAAGATCCTAACCTAGGAGTTCAACAGATCCAAGCGCAGTTGAAAAACTTGTGCCTTGAGATGCAGAGTTTGAAAAAAGACAGGATGGCTCACCCAAAAGCACGTGAGGAGGTATGCTGCATAAAGTGCAAAGGCGAGGAACATGACAAGGACCATTTTCTAGTCTTCGTGAACTACCTAGTGGGAGGAGGACCAATGCCATTGAGACCGGAGGCACAAGCAGGACCGAGCGTGGCGCCTGCATTATGGTGCGCGATTTATCGGATAGGAGGGAAGCATGTTACAGATAACTGCCATATATTATAGAAGTATACGCAGAATTCCCAGCAGTTGTTCTGTAATTCTGAAGGTCAGTATGCCACAATGACCGCACCTGTAGAAGTTATGAACTGATGATTGATCAGACTCCTACCTATAGAGTTTATACCAAAACATGGGCCCTCAATCAAAATGAAGGGATGGCGCGCACTGGATTTTAGGGGCGCGGACGAGGTCGAGGTAGAATGGGACCAGGAAGAGGTCAGGACAACTGATATGTTACAATTGCAGAGGATCGGGGCATTATGCCCACGATTGTACAAATCCGACGAGACCATCATGCTTATATTGTACCCATTTTGATCATGAGACAGAGGACTGTCCCACGCTGATAGCGAGGTTACGCGATAAAGGAGCACTCCAACCTCCCCCGAATCAGAACCTGCAAATGATGAGGTCTGAGCCATGCGAGGAAGACCCGAATCTAATTATCATGCTCTGAAGTCTTATCATGATAGGAGATGACAAAGGAAAGCAACCCGAAGAGAGTGCCTCGGTTCGTAGGGCTCCAACAAAAGAACCAGAATTTGATTTAGAGCATGCTAAGGAGACATTCATGGAAGCTAAGAACAGCTTCGCGGATGCCTCTACTTTAGGAAGTAAAGACAGACGAGACCCAGAAATGGACCCATTGATGCTCACTACATTCTTAAAGACATGCATGAAGTTGCTGCGTGACAGCAAGGCCGTGAAGGGGCTGCAAGAACTCATAACTAGATGTATTGGGACCACGCCAGGAGAACCGCGTGTAGTCCAGAAGCTCGGAAAGCACACGACGCAAATAGGAAGGGAGATGAGATTGACCGTGCAGATCAGGGAATACGAGATGGATCAAGTGATTTTGGATCTAGGATCAAATGTGAATGTCCTGCCAAAGCAAACATGGGAGCGCATTGGCAAGCCTGCACTACAATGGTCTCCTATTCAATTGCGAATGGCGAACCGGCAAAAGATCTTACCTATGGGAAGATTGCAGGGAATAACGGTAGATATCGAAGGTGCGAGCGCACTTGCAGATTTCGAAGTAATAGAGATTGTTGATGATAGAAATCCCTATACTATGCTACTGGGAATAGATTGGGCCACTAACATGAATGGAGTGATAAATATAAATAAGAGCAAAATGATTTTTGAGAAAAATTCACTGCGCGTAGTGGTACCTTTATACCCTGCAGAAGGATCGTGCTACACAGATCCAGTGCGTGACTACGATAGAGATGATGATCTAGACTGTATCTACAAGATAACCGCATGGGATCTGGACTGGGTGAATCCAATAGTGGATGGAAAACTCTCGTGGCTGCCGGAAAGCTCCTACACCTCAGATTCGGACGAGGAAATAGAACGATGGAAGAACCGGTTACACGAGGTAACCACGCTCAACTGTAACATGATGACAAGGTCGTTGCACTACGTGGCAACCAAGGTAAGAGATCTACCTATGTATGACGGGTTGAGCGAGGTGGATGATTTCCTGGACAAATTTGAAAGAGAAGTACCGGAACAACAACGTTTCGATGGTCTGAAATGGGTACTGTGCGCTACGCCCGCAAGATGGTGGGGTACGTATCAAAGAAGTTTTGAGGACTGGTGCAAATAGAGAAGGATGATGCGCATGCGGTTTGGAAAGCCTCAGATGCGGATGAAAGCCGAGTATGACAAACGAAATAGCCTGTGCACCCACCTTTCCAAATGGGTACAGGTGTATGGTCTGCAACCTACACGAACGCACACTATCCTCGCGATAAGAGACACAATTGACAAGCAAGAGTAGGCAAGACAATGGCGCGAATGACCAGGAAGTATGGTAAGGCCAAGCATGCAGAAGCATATTTACGTAGAGGCTTTTGACAAGGTACGTGAAGCACTGAACACGATCCACCATGAGAAACGAACTAACTGGGACCTACGCATACTAGCAGTTCTCTGGGCTTATAGGACCATGTGCAAAACCCTGACTGCGTGGACACTTCTGAAGCTGAAGTATGAAGTGAATGATGTAATCCCTATGGAGCAAGCAAAGCCTAGTCTGCGCATAGTAGCACCAGTAGATATGATAGCTTGCGAAGCCCGAAAAGAAGGGATCACACAACTGCAAGAAACCGAACACATGGGACTTGAGGAAGAAATCCAACAGGGAAACCTTAGACTCCAAAAACTTGAGGAAGAAAGGGTAAAGTTAAGGAAGTGATTTGATGTACGTAGAAGTCAAGAAGATGGAGGACGAAATAAAGAAAGATTTTCTTGGCAAAAAGACTAGCATGGTAAGGCAGGGTGCATGCGATCACAATGACAGGGTTAAGGCCTATTGCCACGAATTGATCAACCTGATGCCTTGGCTTGGACTGCATATTTCTAAACATAATGACCAGGGTAGCGCATTGCAAGTAATAAAGTACATGATGCCAACCATAATAGTAAAAGGCAAATATTCTCCAGGCAACATGATGAATGATCAGATGAAACTTTTCACGGGTGGTGCAACCACCTGACTAGCTAAGGGAAGGACAGTCTAGGGGCTCCAAGCAATTGAAAGGAAGCACTAGACTATAAACTACTCTGCCCAGAAGCTTCGCGAGGTTGGAGCTACGCAAAAAAACAAAAATTCACAAGGTCCGCGACCGCGCACGAGGGTTTGCACTGCCACCTAGGTTGGTCAGAAAGTGACCATTGAAGTCACTTTTCACGATGGGATGCTCGACTTGAGGCCAAATGGAGTGGGGGGCAGGCATTTAAGACGTAATTTATGGGTAAGATTTGGGAAAATCTACCGCCAAGAAAGTATTAATGAACCGGAATCGGGGGGAACAGTCGATTCGAATTCAAAAAGCACTATAAAATACAAAGGGTTGCCCTGGAAACAACACCTGGTCATTTGTGAATTGAGCGATCGAGCAGAGCCCTAAGTGTTGGGAGTCGAGCGTTGATCGAGCCCTTGAGTTCGTGAGTGCTAGATTTCCAGACGAGTACGCTGGCAACTGCTCAGGATGTTATGGACATAACAAAAATGACTGCCGAGGAGGCTGTGCAGGCCCTAACTATGGGGGATATTCCAGAAGATGTCGGGATTGTGGTAGAAATCCTGAAATCATCGCGCACACCAAGACCCAAGAAGGACAAATAAGTAATGGCTCTCGTATGCGTGTCCACGCGGAACCCACCGCGCAGCAAACTGTCGATGGAGGAGAAAGGTAAATTCTTCACTATAGAAACAGGCGAAGAAGAAGAAGATCTGCAGGATCTTATCATCGCAGAAGATGAAGATGAAGGCATGGAGGTGGATACTTAGCCTGCGAACTCTACAAAAAACCTGCCCGCCTATGTCCCCCCACGAAAAGGGAAGGCCAAAGTGCCCAAGGAATTGGACGAGACCAAGAGCTCGCTCTAGACCCCGCTCCTCCCAGATGGCATTATGTTTGAAGGCACGCACCTGGGCCGCATGCCGAGCCTGAAATTTGAAGATTGGGACCTCGCTGACCACGAGAAGTTCCCTCACCTTGAGACTGGAAACCTCATGAAGTAGAACACCATAGGGAGGGTGACAACATTAGAGCTGTGGAAGTGGTTGCGCAGAGTGGAAAAGGCTGGGCTGCTGAACCTACTCTGGGTGTCGCATTTCCACCGCGCCCCAATAACCATTTTCGTCATTAGGCAATTGCTCTCCTTGGTGCATGATGGGTGTTTATGGCTGGAGGAGCCCATCCCCATCACGAAAAACTTGATTCATCGCATCTCCCAGCTTCCATACAAAGGAGAGGACCCCGTGGCCATATCAGAAGGGAAGGGAAGTGATTTGGCCATCGCGGAGGCCATGAAGAAAAAGTACAAGCTAGAAAAGAAGAAGAGGGGCTACGCCATCTCCAGCATCAAGGACAAAGCAGTATGTGTGGCAACCCAAATCCTCGCAGGAAACGTTATATGCAAGTGACGCGTAGATGAGGTATCTGTGCCAGTGGTCGCACTAGCCGAGCAGTGCATGGAGGGCGTCCAGTTTAACTGGTCCGAATTCCTCTGCACAGAATTTTTAGAGAATTGCAGTGAAGCCCAGGAACAGGGAAAAACGTTCCACTATGCATGGATGTTTTTGTCCATAGTGCTCGTAGTTGGGGAATTGTCGAAGGTAAGTCAATTCCCCATAATTGATAGAGATTTACTGAAGGCCGCGAAGTACGCTTCGCTCTGGGCCGTGAAGGATGCTAAAAGGATACGCGACAACAAGATCTTCTGGGTTTTCATGGAGATGAACAACAGAATGTGGATCAACCGTAAGTCGCAGTTGTCGCCCACGATTTACAAAAGTCTACAAAGTTTTGTAGAATTTAAGGCAAACATGTATAACATATATATCAGGGCGCGCAAGGACCCAATGAAGTTGTGGACAAACCTACCCTTTGTAGCCACCGACAATGCCATTTTCAATGTCTTGGAGGCATGGCCGCCAGAATGGCACGCCCCAGACATTGCAGAAATCGAGAAGTCGACAGCGCAAAAGAAGAAAGAAGATGCCAAGCTACACATCGCACAGTTGGCCGAAAAACGAATGAAGGAAACATCAGCAGCAGAAGTGCGGGTAGCACGGGACGCAGCACAGAAAGCAGCTGAGCAGGAAAAGGCCGCAATAGTAGCAACAGCAGAGGAAGTAGCCGCGAAGGCGGGCAAGGGCCAAACAACACCTTCACAAGGACAGGAAGCAAAGGAAGTAGAAATGGAAGAAGGAGGCACGAACCCACAAACCGCGTCAACACAACTGAAGTGCCAACACCTAGCAGAGCAGGTAGGGTCGCGGAAGAAGGTCAAGGCCTCAAAATTATCCATTGACCTGATCACCCTAACCAAGGGTGATCTGCATGACATCGGCAAGATGGTGTGCGATGTCACCAATGAGGCTCTCCAAGATTTCATGCAGGAGAACCAAATTGTGTTGGGGGCCCTCAGAGCACAGTTACAGTAATTACAGGCGCACCCCCATCAGGTTGGTACCCTTTCGAGCAACCTCACATTCGAATCCATGGCAGGAGAGTAGATGTTGTACGCGTGGATGACGAACACAATAGTGTTGTCGGAAGGGCCACTAGTGACATCAAATGAGGCTGGCATGCCTTCGATTAGCGCGCTAAAAGGTCTCGGTGTTAATCTAGCTGCCCTCCCGTGAAAGACATTATATGTGTTGCAGGATGGGATAACTACAGAGCTACGAGGTAGGGAGAGCTGCATGCTCCAAGTCCTCAGTGAGTAGAAAATAAATATGGAACAACTAAGCTTGCAGCAGGATGAATTGGTGTCGAAAAATCAACAGCTGATACAGGTGATAGACGACGCTTTCCAAAGCGTCCCAGAGCTAGCCATCCCAGCAAATATACCAGTGGAGGTGCGGATCCATAGCTTAGCAGCAGGGGTTCATGAGGCCAGGGAGGAAATGAAAAAGGTTCAACTAGAGCTGAATCTTCAGATCGCCAAGATGCGGTTAAAGGCGCACCCATCCACTTCCGTGGAAGTCAGAGAACAGTGCGCTAGAGCTATCACAGTAGGATTGGAGGAAATCGGAGGTGTAGTGCGAGACTACACCAGCATGTTGGAAGAATCACTTGAGGTCCTCACAACTCTAAAGGAGGACCCCAACATCCAGTGCTTAGAGACAGAGGCGCGAGAACTCCAACAACAGTATGACAGTGTCCAAGGAACTGCGCAGACGGTGGTCCTCACCCTGAGGCTTGCGTGGATGCAGCAGGCTAAAGTACTGAAGGAGCAGGTGGACGTGACACGACATAAGGAAGCAGTCCTAAAAGCATGTGTCCAGCCTTGGATCGATGAGGTCTTCACCATCACAACAGACATTGAAGGCAAGCTCGCATACATACAAGGGATGCACACATTGATGCAGAGAAGCACTCCTGCCACAGAGATCTCGGAACAGCGTATGCAGCAAATCCAGCAAGCATTAGCTCTGTTGGCTACGTGGGGCCTGACCCAGGTTCAGAAGTGATTTAGCCAAGCAAATCCCAATACTATTGGCCCTTTCAGCAACAGACCACGGAGCGCAAACTGAGGTCTCACCCGAAGTAGTATGGGAGGGTGCTGGAACTAGGTTTCTGCACCCTAGGGATGTCTTGATGAAGGTTCTAGAGGTTCGCAGTCCGAACCTATGCACTTGTGCTGCTCCGCGCAGTAGCCTATGCGTACCTCTGTAAGGGGCGTGAATACAGTACTATCATGATATTGATCCTTACTGCGCTATTATATTAGTGCTTTGACTTAGTTTGTGCGGGCCCAATATTCTTATTACTTATTCAAATTTCAAGTAAGTGCGCGTAATCAAAAACAATATAAATGCATAAAGATAAACAAAACCATAGATGCACAATATTCTGAATCAAACTTATCTTTATTAATAATCCTTTCCAAGTTCAGTTCAATAACAGACCCAACTCCGCTCTGCGCACTCAGCTGTAGGGGTCCGCGCACTCAGCTGCAGACTCTACTAAGCCTCTGTGCACTCAGTTGCAGACTCTTCCTACTACTACGACCCAATACACTTAAAATCCACTTCTATCCTCTAACCATGCCCTCGCATCTATCTATTACTGCCTACCCCCAAAAAACTATCTTTACACTTAGAACATTGCTCTATTTATACAATCCCATGGTCTGCGGACCATGGGTAAGCTGACGCAACTTTACATTATTACAATTCTTAGGGTGGACAACCCTATGAATCATCCTAGACTTTCGTGCTTCATCCTAGACTTCCGTGCTCCGCGTCCATACTTCACGGAGTCTTTACATTACATTGACCAAAACTCGGGCTTTTAAGCCCCAAAAACATGTTGTGGGGGATCCCATGCCCAACAGGCCCCCAACACAATCATCATGGCTCGTCCCGTGTCACTCTGTCGGTGCGGAAATCTTTGCGTGAATTCCTTCCAACTGTGCCTGTGCTGCGCGAAGGTTGGCAATACATCGTTCTGCTGTCTGCTGGATCTGCTCTACTCGCTCGGCTAAATGCTCACTGTCAGGGGAAATCCCTGTCTTAAAGCATGCATCGCTTTCATCTATGCGATTTTTCCTTCAATGTCAGCAATGATGAGGAAGGCCTCATCAATCCAAGGTTGAATGCGTGCTTTAAGTACTTCCTATATTTGGCGCGTGGCATCCACTTGTTCCTTCAATGCCTTCGCCTGTTGTAGCTTCACAAGCCGCTGGGTCAAGACCACCGTCTGCGCCGTCCCGCGCACACTATCATATTGCATTTGAAGCTCCCATGCCTCTGTTTCCAAGCACTGTATGGTGGGGTCCTCCTGTAAGGAAGTGAGGACCACGAAAGATTCTTCCAACATAGTTGTACAGGTCTGCACTACCTGTCCAATTTCCTACAACCCCTTTTGGATATCGCCATCGCACTATTCTCGAACTTCCGGGGGCATTGATGACTGTGCCTTTAATCGCAGTTCAGCAATATAAAGGTTGAGGTCCAGTTGGATCCTCATTGCTTCCTCCTTTGCCTTGCAGAATCCATTTACCAATTTGTGAATTCGCACTCTGATTTGTAGGTCTGTCACAATTTCTAGCTCTGGGGCGTGGCGACATGCTTCCTGTACTATTTGGTCCAGCTGTTGATTCTATGCCAGAGCTTCATCGTGTTGTAGGATAAGCTAATCGATGTTGATTCACTGTTCACTGAGCATTTGCACTACACGTCCTTCCGTAGCGCAGAGTTCTGTTGTCGCTCTGTCCTGCAGCTGGTATAATATATCCTGCAGAAGGGCAGCCAAGTTTAGGCCAAGTCCCTTGATCTGGCCCACCATGGCTCTGTCCTCTGTCTTGTTCGCTGTCAGTGCCCTTTCTGGTAGCACGACGGTTTTAGCCATTTTGGCCCGCAACAATTGCTCTGTTGCCAATGTACCCGCCGCACCGTAGGCAGCTACAGTTCCCTCTTGTGGGGCCTGCACCTGAAGTTCCTGCAATTGTGCCCTGAGGGCCCCCAACACATTCTGCTGCTCTATCATTAGTTCTTGGAGCACTTCCTTGGTGACCTCGCAAACTGTGTCACCGATGTCGTATAGGTCACCTTTTGTTAGTGTAATGGGTTCACCATCCAGTTTGGAAGCCTTGGTCTTCTTCCGTGGCCTTGTTCATTCTATATTGCGCGACCATTTTAGTTGTGCAGGTGTCGTGCTTGGGTCTGCACCTTCCGCCATGTCATCTGTCCACTATCCTGTGGTTAGGTTCGGGCGTCTTTCCTCCTGTGTCATGGTGGCCCCAGTGGCCAGTGCTACTGCTTCTTTTTTGGTGGCCTTGGTCTGCTCTGCGGCAGCCTTCACTGCCTCGCGGGAAGCCCTTACCTCCTCGGTGAACTACTCATTGCGCTTCTACTGTGGCAGCAGCTTAGTGGAATCCTTCTGTTTTTGTATCGTTGTCTCATCGCGCACCGCTAGATCTGGGGCACGCCACTCGAGTGGCCATGAGTCGAGCACAGTGAAAACAACGTCATCAATTGCGATGAAAGGGAGTTTAGTCCAATTCTGCTCCAGATCCTTCCGCGCCTTTATATACAAATTTTGCATATCCGCCTTAAAGTCTGCAAAGCTCTGCAAACTATCTAGACTGTGGGGGATAGTCACGGTCTTTTGTTGATCCACATCCAGATGCTCGCCTCCATGAGGATCCAGAAAATCTTGGTCTCATGGATCCTTGTGGCGTCCTTCGTTGCCCAAAGCGACAAGTATTTTGCCGCCTCTGGCAAGTCCTATTCGAGGGGAGGGAACTGACTATCCTCAGGCAGTTCCCCTGTCACCAATAAGATAAACAAGAGCATCCATGTGCAGTGGAAGGTCTTGCCCTGCTCCTGAGCTTCTTTGCAATTAGTTATGAATTCCTCACAGAGGAATTTGACCCAGTTGAATTGGACCCCCTCCGTGCATTGTTCGGCCAGCGCGACTACCGTCACTAGTACCTCGTTGCCATGGCATTTTCTCATCACCTTCCCGGCCAGCACGACTACCGTCACTAGTACCTCGTTGCCGTGGCATTTTCTCATCACCTTCCCGGCCAGTAACTGGGTGGCTACGCACACCCCTTTGTCTTGAATTCTACTAATTATGTAGCCTCTCTGCTTCTTTTCCAACTTGTATTTCTTCTTCATGGCCTCTGTGAGCACTAAATCTCTTCTTTTGGCAGCTATTTCTGCAGGGTCCCTTCCCATACAGGGAAGTCGAGAAATCCTGTGAATAAGGTCCGTCATGATAAGAATAGGCTCCTCCAGCCACAAGTACCCATCATGCACCAAGAAAAGCAGTTGTCTGATGACAAAGATCGTGATTGGTGCCTGGTGAAAGTGTGGAATCCATAGTAGGTGGAGTAGCCCGGCCTCCTCCACACCACGTAGCCATTTCCGTGCTCTAGCGCTGTAACTGACCCCTCCTTGCTCTGCTTCGTGAGTTGGCTAGTCTCCAAATGTGGGAACTTTTCACTGTCTGCGAGGTCCCAATCTTCAAATTTCATCGTGGGCACGTGGCCCAGAACCGATCCTTCAAATAGAATTCCATTTGGGAGGAGTGGGGTTTGGAGTGCGCTCTTAACGACATCCAAATCTTTGGGTACTTTTACTCTCCCTTTCTGTGGAGGGACATACTTAGGCAGTTTTGCTACAGCACGCACTGGCTGAATGTCTTCCTCCATCTCTTCATCCGCCTTGATCTCTTCTACGAATGCCTGGAGATCCTCCTCTTCATCATCTATATCAAGATTAACAGTCTTGCCCTTGTCTTCCATAAATAGTTTACCAAACTGCAGATTTCACGGAGACATACGGACCGGTCCTACTACCTGTGGATCCTTTTTGGGCCTCGGCGTCTGGGGAGATTTTGGAATTTCCGGTGCATTCCCCACCGGCGGCGTAGGGCTCTGCACGGCTCCCCCGGTTGTCGACGTCATTCTGTTCAGGAAAGCTGTGTCTCCTTCAGCAATGTCTCAAACACTGAACTTGCTCTCAAAGCCTCTAAATTCATAAGGTCCATACCCAATTGATAACGCAACAACTGAATTCTTGAAATGCCAAGGGTTGTTCGGTGGATAACCACCTGTGATTTATAGGCCTTTTTGAATTCAAATTCGACCATTCCCCCCTCATTCGGCTCATTAATGTGAGTTTGGTGACAGATTGTCCCAAATATAGTTCTGACTTCGTGTCTTAATTGCCCGCCGCCCGCTCCTTTTTGCCTTAAATTGGACCTCTTGTGATGAACAATGACACCAACGGTCACATCCCAGCCTACCCATGCAGCAGCGCAGCCCCCTATGCGCAGGCATGACCCTTGTGACATACTAATCATATGCGCAACCTCCTTATCGTGCAACTCCCATACAGACTCTTTTATAGTCCTACGCTCTCTTTCAACTACTTGGAGCGCTGAGACTGTGCTCCCTATGGATATTCAAGTGGTCGCACCACCTGTGCGAGGCTTCAATTCACCTTCCAGCTCGGTCTGCGAGCACTCCTCAATTACCCTCGCGACAGTCAGCGCCCCGCGTTCTTCCTTATGCGGTGCGCTTCCTTGGTTACTTTCTCTGGTAAGGTGCAGTCGCAGCCATGGTAGTAGAGCCACAAATTCTCGCCGGCCATCTTCTAATGTAGTAGTATGGCTACCCATATCTTGTCTTATCATTCTTAGTTCCTCGGCACAACATGCTTGCATGATTTTGGTTTCGAGTTTGTGGATTTCTACGTCCAGTAACCCGCTTTTCTTCCTCAGCCGTACCTAATCTTCTTCGGGTTCGCGAAGCTTATTGTTCCCTCGCCGAATGGCTTCCTGAAGCCGCATATGTTTCCCTTTGCGTAGCTACATAATTCCTTCATCTAGTTTCTCGTGTACTGTCCCAACTGTGGGAGTTGTTGCATATGGATTCCTTTCCTCCAACATTATGGTCTCGACTCTACTTTTCGGCTTCGGAATCATTTCCGTGCTTAGGTTTATGTACATTACCCTATAGGCCCATCAGACCGCTGGTACGCGCAGGTCCCAATCAGTTTGTCTCGCCTGGTGAACCCTGTTCAGGATTCTGCATACCTTCTTGAATGGTTCTACGTGGAATATTTGTGGTGGACATCGCTTTTCCTACTGCTACGTCCTGTTCTGATTTCCGATCCTTAGTTTGGGGTGTGTTTGTGTGGACTGCACATCACACTTCCGTACCCATAGACACAGGTGGGCGAGCAAGCTGCTTCGTCCTGGCTGCCCGTCTCTCGTTCGAAGTTGGGGACTTCCAAACCACAAGCGCATCATCCTTATATATCCGTGCCAATCCTCGAAATTTCCTTGATGTGTTCCCCACCAGCGTGCAAGTGTTGCGTGCAGCGCCCACTTCAACGCGTCAAACCGTTGTTGTTCGGGTACCGCGTTTTCAAATTTTCCCAAGAATTCATCCACCGTTGTCAATCCATCATATGTCGACAGTTCCCTTGCCTCTGTTGTCATGCAATGTAGTGATCTAACCATCATGTTACAGTTCAGTGTTGTCACTTCGTGCAACCGATTCTACCATCATTCTACTTCTTCGTCTGAATCTGAAGTGCAGGAGCTTTCGCGCTCCCACAAGATTCTCCCATCCGTAATCGGATTCACCCAATCATGGTCTTGCACAATTATCTTGTAAATACAATCCAGCTCATCGTCGCATACTAGTTCAGTGTAGCGTGCTCCTTCAGCTGGGTCCAGTGGGACTACCACGCGTAGTGACTTTTTCTCGAATATCATCTTCCGCTTCTTCAGGTTGATGACTCCGTTCATATCGATGTCCTAGTCTATTCCTAATAAAGCGAGATAGGGATTGCTGTCATCGACAATCTCTATCACTTCAAAATCTATTTGTGTGCTCACGCCTTCAATATCAACTGTTACTCCTTGCAAGCTCCCCATGGACAAAATCTTCTGTTGGTTCACCATTCATAGTTGAATAGGGGACCATTGTAATGTGGGCCTGCCCATGCGTTCCCATGTTTGCTTTGGTAACACATTCGCATCCGAACCCAGATCTAGGATTTCCTGATCCATTTCATACTCACCAATCTGCACAGTCAATCTCATTACCCTTCCGGTGCGCAAGGCATGCTTCCCTAATTTCCAGACTACACGTGGTTCTCCTAACCCCGCACACTTGGGGATCAGCTCCTGTAGTCCCTTAACTACCTTGTTGTCACGCAATAGTTTCATGCATGTCTCCAGAAAGGTAGTAAGCATTGAAGGATCCATTCCTGGCTCTGGTTGATCCTTACTACCTGAAGTGGAGGCCTCCACGAAGCTCTTCTTAGCTTCCATGAATGTCTCCTTTGCGCGTTCTAAGTCAAACTCAGGTTCCTTTGCAGGAGCCTTGCGAACCCATGTATCTTCCTCGGGCTACTTCCCCTTATCCTCCCCCATGGTTGCACCACTTCTGAGCATCATGTTCACATTCGGGTCTTCTTCGCATGGTTCAGACCTCATCATTTGTATATTCTGAGTCGGAGGAGGCTGGAATACCCCTTTTTTGTGCATTTGTGTGATCAACGTAGGGAAATCTATTATTTCATGATCAAACTGAGCATAGTACGAATAGGATATCCTCGTTGGGTTGGTACAATCACGGGCGTAGTGCCCTGGTCCTCCGCAATTGTAACAAATTAACTGTCTGCAACCCCTTCCTGGTCCCATTCCTCCTCGTCCTCGACCTCGCCCTTGAAATCCAGCACGTACCATCCCCGCAGCTGGGTCAAGGGATCTCGTTTCTGTCTACATCCTATAGGCTGGGGTCCGATCCATCATTAACTCATAGCCGCGACAGGTGTGCTCGTCGTGGCCTAACGACCTGCAGAAATTACAAAACAACTATTGGGGAGTCTGTGTATACTTCTGCAACAAATGACAATTATCTGTCATGTGTTTTCCCTTATCTGATAGATCTTGCACCATAACATAGGTGCCGCACTCGACCCTACCTATGCCTTTTGTCTCAATGGCATTGGCCCCCTCCTACTAAGTAGTTTGCGGACACTGGACAATGATCCTTGTCATGGCCCTGGCCTTTGCATTTTATGCACCATACTTCCTCGTGCGCCTCTAGCTACGGTGCTTTATCCTGCTTCAAACTTTTCATTTCCAGGCACAGATTTTGTAGTTGCGCATGGATTTGTTGAACTCCCAACCTAGGGTCTTGTATCAGGGTCTCATGCAACGTCATTTCCATTTCCAATGCTTCGGCTTGGGTGGAAACTTTCTGTTGTGATCGTGCCGTCCTCAAGTGCGGTGTTAGAGATGACACAAACCATGCGCGATGCTGTGCATCTGTTAGTGTCATATTGGCCTCATGGATCGTACTCTTTAGCCTTTGGTCCAGATCCCAGGGGGTCTCATCTGGAAGCATTGCGATCTCTTTAAACCCGATGATTGACTATGTCTTTGATTTCAGCCGGCTAAATTCTCTGTTCAACGCATTCTGAATCTCTGTTATCCCTACATTTGGGTGGTCATTAGAGTGCTTGATATACCATGTCAACGAGCGATCCTACAGCGTGCTCGCCAATGTAGCCTTATTAATATTGTCATCGGTGACACCTTGCGCTTCCCATACTGCTCTTACCACGAACCAGAATTGGTTCGGATCTTCATTCCATACTCCTCTGAATACGAGTAGTATGATCACGCTCGCCATACTGAACTGTGGAGGTGGTGGATGTGGAGTGGGTGGAGATGGAGGTGAGGGAGGTGAAGTGGGAGGTGGTGTGGGTGGAGGTGGTAACCATGGAATGCATTGCCTTATCAAACTGACCGCGCTTCTCGGAGATACCTTAGCGAGCTCTTCCTCGCTCTCTCGCGAAGGTGAAATTAAGGGACTGTTTTCTAACTCTTCGTTGCTTTTATAGATATTTTCGCTCCGCGTTGTCCCAAACATTAATGTATTCACATGACCCTCTTTTCACATAACAACATCTTAATCCAGGTATTCAAAGATTTAATATACTTACCTCGTGGTCCCTTGAGAAAATGTCGTTCTGCTTCGCTGTAGCTCACGGTTGTGTCTACCGCAAACTCAGTGATAAATCCCCTTATTATCCAGTCAATCCAATGGTCCACAGCTCACGCGATCTTATCTTCTGATGCCTCTAGTCTACGCACTAATTCCGGAGTCCACACTATTGGTTTGTCGAGCCTACACCTTCCCTGGCTGTCGGCTAACCTCGTGATCCACTCATACAGTTCAGAAGGAAAGGATGCAAAGAAAATCTCGTGGATTTCTGTATACACGTAGCGATCCAGCCACTTTTTCTCAGATACTTGCGGAGTTCTATTTTCCTGTGTCGCGAACTCGTGAATCTTCTTGTCCAACCACTCTTCAATTTCCTTCTTTTTTGGGTTCCAGTGGCACGACATCAGACATCCCTTAGGCAGATCCCGGTCTCGGCAACGAAACCATTTGTTGGCTACGTGGGGCCTGACCTAGGTTCAGAAGTGATTTAGCCAAGAAAATCCTGGTACTACTGGCCCTTTCGGAAATAGTCCGTGGAGCGTGGACTGAGGTCTCACCCGAAGTAGTATGGGAGGGTGCTGGAACCAGGTTTTCGCACCCTAGGGATGTCTTGATGAAGGTTCTAGAGGTTCGCAATCTGAACTTGCGTGCTTGCACTGCTCCACGCAGCAGCCTGTGCACACCTTTGTAAGGGGTGCGAATACAGTACTATCCTGATCTTGATCCTTACTGCGCTATTATATTAGTGCTTTGACTTAGTTTGTGCGGGCCCAATATTCTTATTACTTATTCAACTTTCAAGTAAGTGCACGTAATCAAAAACAATATAAATGCATAAAGATAAACAGAACCATAGATTCACAATATTCTAAATCAAAGTTATCTTTATTAATATTCCTTTCCAAGTTTAGTTCAATTACAGACCCGACTCCGCCCTGCACACTCAGCTACGGACTCTACTAGGCCTCTGTGCACTCAACTGCAAAGCCTCTTCCTACTACTACGACCGAATACACTTCAGATCCATTTTTATCCTCTAACCATGCCTTCACATCTATCTATTACTGCCTACCCCCAAAAAACTATCTTTACACTTAGAGCCTCGCTCTATTTATACAATCCCATGGTCCGCGGACCATGGGTAGGCTGACACAACTTTACATTATTTTACAATTCTTAGGGTAGACAACCCTATGACTCATCTTAGACTTCCATGCTCCGCGTCCGTACTTCGCAGAGTCTTTACATTACATTGACCAAAACTCGGGCTTTTAAGCCCAAAAAACATGTTGTGGGGGATCCCATGCCCAACAAGCTTAGTGCACTACTGACCTCCACGTAGTTCAAGAACAGTTGGAGGGACTCTGCGTAAAGATTGTCGTACCGACAAAGTGACTTGAGGGCGAGTCACGATGTTTGTGTTGGGGGCCTGTTGGGCAAGGAATCTTGTTGTAAAGCTCTGCGAATTGTGGGTGCGGGGCGCAAAAGTATGATAGAGTCACAGGGTTGTCCTCCCTAGTTTTGTAATGTAATGTCGACTGGATAGACCTACCCATGGTCCACGGACCATGGGATTGTATAAATAGAGCGGGGCTCTAAGTGTAAAAGAAGAAGTAGAGGAAAAAGAGTCTGAATGACTGAGTCGTAAGTTGAAGTGTGTCTTTGGGTCATAGAGTAGGAGAAGGCTCTGCAGCTGAGTGCGCAGAGGCCTAATAGTCTGCAGCTGAGTGCGTAGGGCGAGTCGAGTCTGTAACCAAGGAAGGAATTGATAAAGAGAAGTTTTGTCATAATTCTGTGTATCTATTCTTGGGTTAATGCATGCTTGATATAATTTGAAAATACACTGTTTATTTACTGCGTGCACCTATGTGAATGGTTTATGTTGTTAAGTATAACTTAAAGCACGCAAGTAGGCTAAGATAATCAACTAACATTGGAATACCAATAAAGTCTTGGGGAATAATGCAGAGTGCGGCATTCAGCCCCTGGATAGGGATGTGCAAAGGTAGTATATTAGGCTGCGAGGTACGGGAAAGTGTGCGAAGCAACTTGCACGTAGGGTCAAACCGCAGACCACTTGAGCACATCAGACATCTCCAGGGTGCAGAAACCTGGTTCTAGCACCCTCCCATACTACTTCGGGTGAGACCTCAGTCCGCACTCCACAGAATATTATCGAAAGGGCCAGTATTACTGGGATTTGTTTCGCTAACTTAACTTCGAACCTAGGTCAGGCCCCAATAAGCCAACAATTGAACATGAAGATGTGGTATTTCACCTCTTCCTGTACACTTTTTATGGAAAAGCCTCCACCTGGTACTTTATAATATCAACTAAATCAATCATAGATTGGGATTCTTTTGAGACCAAATTTTTGAAGAAATATGGAGAATACAAGACTCCACCTACTTAGCACTTGAATTGTCCAAATTTGAATAATCCCAAAAAAAAATTAAATATCTCAATCAACACTTTATGAATTATTTAAATAGAATTCTAGATTGTATTAAACCAACTAATGATGTTTTGATTAAATGTTACACTGCAACTTTAGCATTTATAAGTGTTATGTCTGTTAAAAGGGAAGGTAAACAAACTCATACTGAAACCCAAATGAAACTCTAAAAATTGAGAAGGAAGTCTTATATGTAGTAGTAAAAGAGGAGAAAAATCCTACAACTCTTGAAGAAATAAGTAATTACAAAATATACTAAAGAGAAAAATGATAAGGATCCCTTTGACATGGAATATCTACAAATAATGATCTAGAAAATGTCAAATGAAATCACTAACCTTAAAAATTATTCAATGGAAGGACCATGAAATGGGAAACATTGGAGACCTTTTAAAAGGAATCATACACCCCCTCAAACCAATCCCTTGTTGAAGGAACCAAATTTGAAGATGTTACTTAAGACACTTTCTGTAAATCTCATAATGACAAACATTCCGGAAAAATGTGTCCAAAATCTATAAATATGTGTAAAGTATTCATGGGTCATATAGAAGAAGATGTCACCCAAGTGAATGAAGAAGAATCAACAAAGGAAGAGCCTTGGTTAATGTATTATGGGATGTTTCAGGAGAAACAAATAGTGAACATGCAGATGATGAGATAAAATATATTAATATAAACCAAACTATAAGGGTTCAACATCAACTTTTCCTAATCCCAATATTCAAACTCCTATGAGAAAAGCAAAATCAACATACAAGGCATCTTCTAATTCAAATAAAAATGTTCAGATGGAAACATTAGAATATGATTTAGTTGAAGACATGAAGAAAATCAGGGCTAATATCCCTTTATGTGATTTTTCTAAGATGACACAACCAAAAAATAAACTATTTAAAGCTCTAGAAGCTAGCACAAATAACAGTCATACAGGGAATATTGATAATTCTTCATCAAAGAAAGTAGCACATATTGAGGTAGCTCTAATGGGAGATAAGTATGCTTCACACACTCTGCCTTTTCTGTTAAATTTTGAGATTTGTAACCAAAATGTCCATAATTGTATGGCCAATTACATATGGTGCTTCATCTAATGTCATGCTAGCCTTTGTGACTAAGAAATTAAACTTAAAACCCCATAAGTCCTCCACTCAAATTGTGCAATTGGATAGATCAGCAGTTAAGGTCTTAGGAGAAGTTAAATAATGACTAATCAAACTTACATCTAATTTGAAAATTTTCCAAATCATTGATGTAATAATTGCAGACATTCATAAATCCTATGGCTTACTATTAAGCAAAGACTGGTCACAGAAACTAAACAAATATTTCTCAACTGACTAGTCACATCTTGGTTACCATGGAAAGGAAATCCTAATATACTCAAGGTTGAGTGTGAAGGGAACATGAAGCACATTATTATTGATCTTGATGATTCAAATGATCCCATCATGTTCATTCAATATCCTCTTGCTAATCATTCTTATGATTCTTATTTCGGTAATTATATTTCTAAAAACTCTCATATTGATGAATCAAATATTGATACTTTGAATGATGTAATTAATAATGATATTGATTCCACATATGAGGTTTCTTTTTCTGTAAATATTGATGTAAATACATATTGTTAGTTGATTATATTTTGACGATTCCAAATCCTTTGGAGGTGCAAATGTTGGATGCATATTGCGGAACCATAAAGGTACAATTTTTTTTCTAGCATGCAGATTAGATTTTGATTATACTAATAATATAGAAGAGTATGAAGCTTTAATTCAAGGACCCAAATAATTAATTAATTTGAAAGTTAAGAAATTGAAAGTGATCGGTGACTCTGAAATCATTGTCAAACAAGACAATAAAGAAATTCACTATGTTTTTAACCATTTAAAAAATTATCGACAATTGGTTTCAGATTTAATTTTGAATTTTGAGAACTTTGAAATAAATTTTGTACCCCACTCTCAAAATGTAGATGTTTATTTGCCGACAAATGTGGCATCAAAATTACTCCCCGCAGAAAAAATTTCACCAAAGAATTTTTTTGTGGAGATTCTCTTTCACCCATTAGTGCTAGATAATATTACCAATATTAGTGTCTTTGATAATGATTCCAAAATCATTGATTTCCTCACACTTTAGGATACCTTTCAGGGTTCCATCATTGATGACAACTCAACATGATTTACTAGGAATGCAAACTTATCAAATGAGAATGAACAAGAAAATATTAATGCAAAATCAGTTATATTTGAAAACCTTTTTTATTTTACATAAAGATTCAACAAACTATAAAACACACAGTTATTCTATGAAATATGAAATCATCAATTTAGGAACTAAGCAAAGCCCACATAATGTAAATTTAGGAATTGAATTTCTCCTGTTGAACAAGAAAAAATTATAAAACTTCTTAAACAATTTAAAGATATATTTTCTTTTAATTATGATGAACTTAAATTTTATGACACAAAAATCATTCAACGTGTCATTCCATTAAAACCATACTCCAAGCTATTTCAATAGAAACTTAGGAAAATACACCCTAAAATTGAAACACAAATCAAAGAAGAGTTGAATAAACTAGTAGCTGCCAAAATTATTTTTCCAATCATACATTCATTGTGAGTAGCTAACCTCGTTTTAATTAGAAAGAAAAATGGAGACATTAGGACTTACATAGATTTCAAAAATATAACAAAGCATCAGAAAAGGACACGATAAAAAAGGATCACACATTTAAATGGAATGATAAAGAAAAGGATGCATTCAAAACCATTGAACAAGAAATATTTGAAGAACCTTCTTTGACCAATTCTAATTTTGCAAGGAGTTTATCTTGTACACTTTTGCTTCTAACTCTTCTTATGCAATCGTATTAGCTCAAAAAACCAAAATAGTGTAGGAGTTACGATATATTTTATGATTTCAGTGTTGCATGGTGTAGAGTTAAAATATCATGATATTGATAAACAATATTTTTTTTGTGTATAAGGCAGTAAAGCACTTTCATCCTTATATCTTGAAGGCTCACACTAAATTTATTGTTCCCCATCTTGTTGTTATAAATATTTTGGTACAAAAAGTCCTATGGGAGAAGAGAGGAAACTAGATAACCATGCTTCATGAATATGAATGGAGATCAAACCTTCCAAGATTTTTCATAGACAATGGTTATGTAAGTTGTTAGTATAATCTCAAGACTCTCAAAGTGATCAAGAAGAAGGTTGTTATAATGAGTGTGAGGTAAGTATTCAAGAAGCTCTTTACGTTCCTATACCAATTGGTACTAGGTATTATGAAATTAACTATTTTATTTTGAATGGAACGGCTCCTAATTATATGGCCCTAATGAAGAAAATAAATTTAAGACTAAATGTGCTAGATATCAACTAATCGATGAAGTGATTTTCAGGAAAATTTATGATAATGTATTAGTGATATGTCTCAAGAAGTCGAATGCAGAAAAGGTTCTAGCTGAAATGCACGATGGACCTAGTTGGAGGTCATTTCGAAGGAGAAACTACTACACATAAGATCCTACGTGATGGATGTTATTGGCCTTTGTTGTTCAAAGATTCTCATTCATATGCTAGAAAATGCAAGTTGTGCCATGCATTTAATGGGAAAGAAAAGAGACCTGGCCTGCCCCTACAACTAATCAAAGAAGAAGGCCCTTTTGAACAATGGGGATTAGACATCATTGGTGAAATTACTCCAAATTCATCTCAACAACACAAATACATTCTTACTGCAATAGATTATTTCACCAAATGGACATAAGTTGTCGCACTTAAATAAATTAATGATGATCAAGTGATTTCTTTCCCAGAATAGAATATTATTTATAGGTTCAATGTTGCAATATCTCTCATTTTTTTATAATGTATCTTATTTTCATAACTAAAATTAGTTGAATATGTTATGGGTAAAGGTATCCTTATTAAATATTTTGCAAATTACTACCCTCAATGAAATTCTTTAGTAGAGTCAACTAACAAGAACCTTATCTGTATTCTAAAAAAAATAGTGTTTGATCATCAAAAGAACTGGCATAAGTAGTTACCCAATGCGCTTTGGGTACACCGAGTCACACTAAGAGATCATCGGGTAACTCTCCTTATTGCCTTGTTTATGGTAGGGAAGCCATCTTTGCCTCCCAATATTTTCCTCCCATCTAAGAAATTAGCCCAATAAGTTAACAAGGAACCAAGTAGAGATATTGAAGCAAGAATGCATACCTTGTCGAAATTAGAGGAGAGGGAGAAAACTAGAGCCAAGTTCCATGCCCATCAAAAAGTTATCAAACACTAATTTGAAAAATATTCAACCACTAATAGAGACTTTTCTATTGGTGATATATGATTGAAATGGGACAATATCCACAAGGACAAAGGTAAACATACCAAATTTCAACATCTTTAGCTTGGATCATTTCAAATTTCTGCAAAATTAGGCCCTTCAACATATATTTTACAAAACTTAGAAGGAGAGGTTGAAAGCCTCCCTACGAACGACCACATTTTAAAGAAATATTTTTTCTTAAATTTATATGATTGGCTTTGCAAATATGTAAATATTTTCCATTTAAATTGTTTTGAATCCTTAATATTTTCTATAGTTTGAAAATTTTGTAAATATTGTTTGAACTTTTCCATTTTTTGTATTGTAAAATACTAGTTATATCTGAATATTTTTACTTGATTAACATAAACTCCTTTACTACAAATAAAAATTATAAGTAATCTATGGATATTTGATATTCCCATTAAACTTTATTATTAGGTTGGAAAATACTAATATTGTATCTTCTATAAGAGCTCCATTCACCTTGTTAAACCCCTATTTAAAAAAAAGAAATAAAAAACACAATGGAAGCAAATATTAGATAGATGTAAAATAGGTACTTAGAATAATTAGGATCAGAATAGTAATATTAATTAGTTATATATTTAGCATCGGTTAGTATAGATTAGTTTAGGATACGACAACCGAGCCAAATACTGGTGAATTCCACCACACCAAATGAGTAAAGGTATAATTGGGGCCTCGATTGGGTGGTATCTCCATGGTGCATGATAGAATATTTTCGTCTATCAACAATGGGTAGAGGTGGATTTTGATCATCACTATCATCATTTGAAGAAGAAGCCAAAATATTATCACTAATAGAAAATTTGGGAAGAGAAGATGGCATGTAGACCAAACATGACAAGAACAACAAATTTGGATCACAAGGTGATATATATTCACCAAAACTAACTTCTCTTCTAGTAATTATTTCATTTGAATGATTTTGAAGAAGTCAATAAACTTTGGCATTATCAAAATATCCAGCAAAAATTCACTTCTCACTTTTTGGTCTTAGTGCTTTCAAATTTTCATTAGGAATACGAGTCCATGATTCAATACGAAATACATGGAAGTGACTTACATATGTCTTAGTTTTAGTCCATGCTTCTTCTAGTATTATTATTTTTAAAGATTTTGTGGCAATGTGATTACCATGTAATTGGCACCGTTGAAGGCTTCCACCCAATAACGAAGACTTAATTCTAAGGTTAGTTCATAAATGTGCCACTTCCTTTAATGTGTGATTATTTCTCTCGACAAAACCATTTTGTTGTGATGTATATGGAATAATATGTTGTATTTGAACTCCCTGTGCAGTGAAATACGTTATGAATTTGTTTATTAACATATTCACTTCCACTATATCTTTTTAACCTTTGTAGTTGATGTCTAGATTGTTTTTCTCCAAGAACCTTGTAGGGAAAAAAATAGATCAAAAACCTCACTTTTAATTTTTAAGAAGTAAAACCAAGTGCATGTGGAGAAGTCATTAATAAAATTTAAGAATCACTTGTACCCAGAAAAAGAAGGAGAAGAAAGTAGACCACACAAGTCATTATGGAAAAGTTACAAAAGGGTTAAGGTGTGCCAAGAGATGTGTTTGTCAACATTGCCTCAATGATGTTAGTTGAGAGAACACCCAAAAAAATTAGAATCTCTACAAGAAATGAGAGGAAGACTAGTTATGATACTTTGATTAGACAATTGCTATAATGAGGAATAGTTTAAATGACCAAACCACTTATGCTAAAGTTTAATCAAGTCATCATTGTGAACAATAAAAATTGATGGAAAAGATGATGATTCAAAGTTGCCAATTTTTTACAAATCAATAATATCATCACTAATTATAGTTGTTAAGACATTCTTAGGATCTTTTAAATCTTTGATTAAACTTGGTGATGTGGAAAATATACTATTTTAATTTCACTTGAATGAGTGATACAATATGACCCTAAAATGTTGCAAGAAAGGATTGGACTACATAATACATTATTAAAATGATGATGATCTAACTAAACTATTCCAAACCCTACAACACTAAGAGATCTACCATCACTAATAAATATTTGTTTGGTGTTAAAATAATCAATAGCAAAAAATGGTTTTATCCTTATATATGATAAGATGCTCAAGAATCAATAAACCATTCATCAAAAGAAGAAGTAGATGCCACATTAAAGGAAAAAACATAAGCATAAAGTGCGTATCCATGAGAAGAAGACTTAAAAGAAGAAGAACCAATATAGATGTTATGTTTTTTCAATGTTGCTAGGCAAATGCTTGCATCTTTTTAAAACATGTTGTCTCTAGATAATCATCTCTACCATCAAAATTGCAATGTTTATCAATCTTCTTATTTTTTTATTTTGATCAGTTGTCACCATTGTGAGTAGAAGTTGGTTGAGAGGGTTTTAGGGCCTTGTTTTGTTTATTGTTGCGAGGATTTTGTTTCTTTATATGCTTGGATTTGACTTTATACTGAGCCACTAAGCTTTGTTAAATTTACTTACAATGTTCATCATGCTAAGATGCAAGAGCTTATCTCGTTCTTCAAAGAAATACAAAAATACTCAAGAGTGAGAGCTTGGTAAGAAGCCCCCAAAGCTTCTCTGGTGGAGTGAAAAGTAAATATAAAAAATTTAGCAAGAATAACATATATATATTGGTTGTCCTTCATATATATTCTACAGTCTTTAAGAAAATGTCTAAGTGTAGAGGAAATAATTGGGATTTAAAGAAAATAATTGATTTTCAAGTTGATAGTATAGAATCACATTATGTTTAGAAAACACAGGTTCCATCTCAACCCAAGCTTCATCTGGGCCATTGATTCCTTTAATTGAAGTTATAAATAAGGAGAGATGAACATTCTGATTAATCCACCCGCTTCATAATTTTCACTAACCCACTTGGCTTTCTTGTCGTCATCAATGGGAGGTTTTTTTCTCAAGGTATCTCATACAATCCTATAGTGCCCCGCTCTAGTTGACTGACCTTGATATTGATTTAGCCTTAAGGATCACACATTATTCAATGAGGACCTCAGGTTGAGCATCCAGACACTTGACTCTATTATTAGTGGATGTGATGGATGCGTTTATTTCCTAGTCAATGTTAGTATGATGATAGCTTTGATGGATATTCATGTCTTCTATTGATGTTATGATGATGATACCATTGATGGATATGTATGTTCTCTATTGATATTATGATGATGACAACTTTGATGGGTATGTATGTTTTCTACTAATGTTATGATTATGATAGTTGTGATGGATGTGTTCCTTATGTTGGCTACTTGCATTAGTTCTGGTTCACGATTAGCAACAATATGGATGAGTATGTCATGTTGACAATGCTATTATGATAATGAATAAAACTATGAAACATTGTTACTGTTTATAATTGAGTATGACAGGAAACCACCAGATGCACTCACATGTGATGAGTTGATGACATCAGGTTTGATGGAAATGAATATTTTGTCTTTTGAAAATTTTAAAGTTCATTTTGAATCTTACTATAAATTCAAATGACATGTTAGTGTCTCGAGGCACAAGATAGTTTCTTAGCTGAATGACTCACATACAGGTGATGAGGTTGTACAAATGGATAAAACTACATGGGAGGGGTGGGATAGTGTCCCTAATTTCACCTGCTAGCACTCCTGTTGTGACTTGGGCTGGAAGGGTTGGGACACCTTCCCCTTGAATATCACGATGTTGTGGGGGAAAGTCCCAAATTGGGTCGCTCATGAGGATTTACTAGGGGGCGTTCATCAAGGCAAATTCCTTGATCCCCAACACCATTAGTCTTATTATAGGGGAAACATAAGAGATGATAGCATCTATGTTGTTGCACCTAGATTTTCCTCTCGTAGCCACTAGATGCTTGAAGGGAAAGCGACATGACACCATTAGAAATTCAAGGGAAGTTCTTGAAGGGCATGACAAACTTGGCACCGTTGGAATCATAAATAAACTATTAGGTGTGGCACCCTTGGAACTTCGAAGGGAATTTCTTGAAGGGCATGACCGACTTGGCACCCTTGACATAAAAAAGAAACTACTAAATATAATCAAGATATGAAAATCCTACTAATTCACATAAGGTGGTAAATGAGGTTAGAACCAAGGAAATTAAATCAAGAATAAAACTTGTGGTAAAGGGAGAATAGGAAGAAATAAAAAAATATTGTACTCCTTGAGAACTCTACCCTTCCCATCTTGGAAAACATTTGGTAGATAATGTACATAAGTGGGAAGAGGGACATAAATTTAAATATAAATAATAATCCTAAAATGTTTAAACTTCATTAAGAAAAGAGGGTGGTGAATTATAATAAGGATTAATAAATTAAATTAGAGAAATTTAGAGAACCTCCATGTGGCAAGAGCCAACATAAGAATATCCAACTATGGGGAAAATTTAGTTAAATTGGGAGGTAGTTAGGGGACCAATTCTGAGACTTATCAATTGACTTCAGTAATGAACACAAATTTAGGAGTAGAAAAGGGGGATGAAGAGACAACTAGGAGAAGAAATAGGGAATCTTGTTGGGGTAAGGAAAAGTATTACTTTTGAGTTAAAATTTAAGTAAATAATTTTTGAGAGCCTTGGTGAGAGGGTGACACGTGGGTGGGTGAATAATAAAATTTTTTGATTAATAAAAAATAGTTAATTATGCTTGAAGTTACAAGTGTCACCTCTGAAGCCTCCCATAAAAGAAGGGGCAAGCCATGGGAGAAGGGACTTTTGCTTACCCTACTATTAGATGGATGAGATTATGTCATTGTGAGTGGCTATAAGCTATAGTTGATTTTGGTGAGCAGAGGTCTTTAGAGAGGGGACTCTTGAGCCAAGGAGTGCTCACCTCTATCAGTTAGCACACTTCTTCCATTGTAAGACCCCATTGCAGCTCAAGGGTCCGTAGGGAAGAAGAGTACCCAAGGAGAAGGTTGGGAGGTCAAGCGGTGGGTCACTACATTCAGTTAGAGCACATCAACATTTGCACTTAGAGGCAGACGACAACAAAGGAGTGCAAGCAGCAGCAGCAAGGCCAATATTGAATCTCCTCTCCAGGCGAATGGTACCTGTGGTATTTATAATGTTTTCTTATAAGAATTTGTTGTGCCTGTGGTTAAAAAATGTAAAATAGATGATCTGTGGAATGGATTGTAATTCATGGATGTTTGATATAAATGATTTAATATCTCTAAGTTTCTAGTGTTTACCTGCTTATGATTGTGTTACAAATTTATCTACATTGTTAAAATAAAATAGTATAGGGATGGTGCACCATTAGTATCACTATAGCGGGCAACAAGAGAGATGATAGCAGTCATTGTTGTTGCACCTAGATTTTCCCCTCATAGCCACTAGATGGTTGAAGGGAAAGCGACATGGCACCCTTGGACCTTCAAGGGAAGTTCTTGAAGGGCACACCGACTTGGCACCCTTGGCATCATAAATAAATTGTTAGGTGTGGCACCTTGGAACTTCAAAGGGAAGTTCATGAAGGGAACGACCAACTTGGAACCCTTGGCATAAAAAAGAAACTACTAAATATAATCAAGATATGAAAATCCCACTAATTCACATTAGGTGGTAAATGAGGTTAGAACCAAGGCAATTAAATCAAGAATAAAACATGGGGTAAAGGAAGAATAGGAAGAAATAAAAAAATATTGTACCTTGAGAAACATTCGGAAAACATTGATAATGTACATAAGTAGGAAGAGGCTAATTGTTAAGCTTAATTAAGAAAAGAACTAGAGAACCTCTGGCAAGAGCCAACATAAGTATATCAGGAGGTAGTTATCTGAGACTTATCAGTTGACTTCAGTAATGAACACAAATTTAGGAGTAATTCAACTAGGAGAAGAAATATGGAGTCCACCTATGAAGCAATAAAAGAAGGGGCAAGCCATAAGGGACTTTTGAGATGGATGAGATTATATCATTGTGAATGGGGTAATAGTTGAAGATAGAGGTCTTTAGGACTCTTGAGCCAAGGAGTGCTCACCTCTATCAAAGCACAAGAGAAACGACAACAAATTCAAGATAAATCTTGGATGTTTGATGGATTTAATTCTTATGTTTAGCTGTACAAATTTATCCAAAAATTAGTAAATGCAACTTTTTTTTCTTTTATGATTGGTTGAGCTCATAGAGTCAAAATACATACACACAAGTTATAAAAAAACATTTCCTTTTTGCATTGTGACTCTATGTTTTTATGATTACTAATGATTGAATATGAGTGCACAACAAAGCATATGCAAACCAAAGTAGCAAAGTGGGAATAAAATACTAAAACCAAAATATTAATTCATAAATAAAAATTAAAATGGTGTATTATCATTTTATACTTTCGAATTTAACGAAAGAAGGAAAACAAAATTCTAAATCATTCTTAGTTAGGCAAGCTCATAGAGATTTTTTATTTACTATGATTGAATAGAGTTATTAGCAAAGTGGGTGACTTTCGAATTTCTACATCTTAGGCAAATGAATACCTGAAATCTAAACTGAAAGTAGTGCTCCAAATGCAACGGAATAGTCCTCTAAGCCCGCACAAATATAGTTAAAAAGTATAGTAACAAAAGTTCAAAATCACGATCAACAATGGAAGTGAGCTTTCAAGTGGACTTTAATTCTTTGTTTGAAAAAACAAGGTATTCCACATAAAATGAACTCCTTAAATAACCACTCATACAACCAGATCAAAGACTTCTAAGAGGAAAACAATCCACAACCCAACTAATGTGGCCACTTGAGACAATGTATTAATACAAAAGAAAAAATTATAAATGAGAAAGATTCACACCATCAATCATCATAACCTTCCATACTCTTTAAATAGATATTATAAACTAATTACATACTAAGTCATAAACTAATAACTATTAAAATTAAAAACAATATGAATCATATGAATCACTCTATTGCTAAAATATAGCATAACTGTTGAATCAAATCATTACAAATACATACTAAACAAACATATTTTTACCTTTTGCTAGAATTACTTAAATTAATTAAATAATTTTAAAGTTGTAAAATTGTTTAAATATTATAAAAGAATCTAAATATATAATTTGTGCTTTCGTGTCTTAAACAATACGTAGTTCATAAATGTGGGAAAATCGATGGGTGATACCAATACAAGGATCTTTGCACTGCATGGAAACAAAAAAATTATATCATTAAAAAAATCTTATTGTATTAGAAAAACATTCACTCGTATATTTGTTTTTTCTTTATTGGTATACTCTAAATCCTTTTAAAAGCTAATAAGTACTTAATTAAAAAAATCCACAAATATTAAAAAAAAATAGATGAATTAAAATGAAATAATTTTGTCTCTCATAAAGCAATACACAATTATTTTAATTATGTTATCTTATTATTTTTAATAAAAATGTATTTTTTTTAATATATATATATATATATATATATATATATATATATATATATATATTAAAATTAAATATTTAAAAGAGAAAAAGTAAATGGGGTTTTGCAAAATCTTAATGAAACAAAGTTCTTAAGCATGTACATCTAAGTATTGAGTGGAGTATCTCGTTCTCTTTATAAGGCTTCACTTGATAAGCAAGAGGCAGATCAAAAAGTTAATAGTTTTTAGAGAGTCAAAAATCATAATCAATGTAATGCAAGATTTAAAAAAAAAAAAATTAGGAGTTGGTCAGTAGCTATGCCCGGATTTAACAAGAACTTAAGAAACTTGGTGAGGTTTTCTTTTTTCACATCCTAAGGAAACACATTGGTTTTGTAGACATTCAAGCAAAAGCAGAAACAAATAATTCCCCAAAAAAGCTTAGCAACTTCGTATAGTAACTATGAGTTCCAAATTCCATAAGTTCTTATTATGGCTCATAATTTAAAATTTGGTATTTATATTTATCATCTCACCACTTGTATGAATCATTAGACCTCAACACTAGCATCGAGACATTTTTCATTTCCATTCACAACCCATCACCACATTTCCATGTGCTTAGTACCTCCCTCTGTGTTAAGTTCTCCTCTTCATATATGCCCTCTCGATTCGTCATCATTAATATTGGTGGGATTAGTACTTCAAGTAGTGTGGTCTATCTACAAACTTGTCATGCTTGGCTCCACTATGTATATGTGTAAATTCATGCTTGGCTCTATTATGTATATGCGTAAATTCCTCTATTGGTTCTTGGGTATGTTTTCCTAGTTTGTGAGTAGGATAAGCTCTTTGAGTTGCAATCTTGAATTTTTGAGGTGATTTACCCAAGGTTTTGGCCCTCTACTAGATTATCTTTGTTTAGTCCTCCAACTAGGATGTGGTACAAATCCTTTCTCTTCCCTAAAGTTATCTTTTGTGCAAAGTATTCAAGTACATACTCTGAAGATAGAAAACTCAAGAGTAATTTTAAGCAGATTTAACACCTCCAAGGGATATATAGACATATTTGGGAGCAGGAAAACAATCTCATTCTCAAAATAATGACAATTCATGAAAAAGACATAGCAATCTTGCAAACTGAGAACATTATATCGTAGCAAAGAGTTAAAAAAATGGCTTCCTACATTGCATAGAAAATTAATATTCTAAGGATTCACAGGTTCTAAGTGAAAAAGACACTAGAAACGAATAAAATCTACAAGATAAACATATTCAACCAGAAGAAAAACAATGTAAAGAAAACCAATAAAAAGTTAACTTAGAACTAAAACTTTAACTCTACCTTTTACTCTCATATCTTATAAAATAATTTTCTTTCAACCATCTTTTATAATCCTAAACACTAATAATAGTTTTTAATGCTAAACACTAATAATAGTTTAAAAACACGCGTGCATTCTAAATCTACTTTTATATAAAGAAGGTAGAATATCATGATAATGTAAAAAAAAAATCACTTTTTTATACTTAATTTTTACTCTTTTATATAGTAATACAAATTTTTAGAAGTGTATATCTATATCTATCTATATATATATATATATATATATATATATATTTAAAAATCACTTTTTAAAAAATAGTATAATTGTATTGAGAGGTGTCCTCTAGTTCAATATGGTAGAGATGTTGTAATGTTTAACATTTTGACTTGGTCAAAATAAAACAAAATTAAATTAAATTAAAAAAATAAAAAATAAAACCAAAAACATAAAATTTTCTAGCCAAGTATGGTAGAGATGGACATATTTAACATTTTGGGACTTCAACCCATGGTTTTCCCCATGGCATTCTTCTTTAATGTGACCTATTTAAAGGTTAATAATTAAATCAGCCTAGATCTATCTTAACTCCTAATCTACCAAGCACCAAGAGAGGTTAAATCTCTTTTCACTCAAAAAAATATGCACCTCTAAAAAAAAATTAATCCCTCTCAATACTTAATAGATCCAGAATTAAAATAAATCTAAACTAATATATTAATAACAATACACATTATTTAGATATTATAATATATTAATAAAAATATACCTATTAAAAAAACCTAACTCAAATAAATTATTTGAATAAATTAGTTAACCAAAATCATAAACTTAAAAATGTCAAAAACCTTGAATAAAAAATAAAAATAATTAATATCCACTTAAAAAATTCTTCTTTGCAAAAATACTTTATTGATAATGAGAATCATAATAAAATCATAACTATATACAGATATACTTTATTGATAATAAAAATCGTAATAAAATAATAACTATATACACATATTTATAATAAGCTTAAAAATAAGTGTATCGACATGGATGTGCAAAACCATAAGTCAAAACAAAAGAATAATTTATATCCACGCAAAGCATAAGTTATTTATGAAAATACCCACATTTATTAACAATAATCATAATAAAATGATGACAACATATACATAAAATAAGTGAATGGAAATCACTATCCAAAACAATAAGTCAAAACTTTAAAAAGGAGTAATCCACTCAAAGCATAAATATATTATAATGACATCATCATATTTTACTTCAATATAATGCATAGCACTAAGGGGTCCATATGGCATGTTATTTTTTAAATTTCTTTTTTATATAAGGTTTTAAGGGGAGTATAATTTATAGATAAAAATAATAATTTTAAAAAATAATGTAATTTTTTGTTTTTTAAAATGTATTTTTGAATATATAAATATATTTAATATTTTAAAAAAATTGTAATATTTGAATTATATAAAATTAAACAATTTAAATTCAAAATTTTATAGGGGATAAAAATTCCTTATAAAATTTTAATTAAAATTAATTTTTATTTTTAAATTAAATTACATTTTTTTTTAATTTAAAAATTTATGAAAACTTTATTTTTAAAATATTTTTTTTACTCAAAACCTACTACTATTGTTTTTGTGTTTTTTTTTTTAAATGGGAGGGGCTAGTTCCCAGGAGAATCGTAATGGGGCCTTCTTTTAATTACAATATACTGTCAGACTGAGCTGACAAACCATCAAATCATACATACAATCGCTGTAAACAGCCAGCACATCGAACAAGGACAGAATACGCTACAGCACTGGGGCGCAGCTCAGCAAGATTTGAACCCAGCCGGGGGGCGTGCAAACCGACCTCCCCGACCGTTACATTGCGCACCGAAGTGCACTATTGTTTTTGTGTTTATCTGGACAATAGTTTAATTACATAAATTTAATTTAAAAAATACCTTCACGGTCTCTATGAACATTCTTTTATAAGAATCAAGGTAGTCTTTGGGCGATTACATATGTAAATTAAAGTTGTATACAATTTAATGGTTAATTCTACTATTTTAATATCTTAAGTGTATAAATGAATCTTATATGTATGTTGGTATCATGTTGCAATGTATCTAAAGGCATATTAACATTAGTGCCTATGGGATATAAGTATTGAATTAAAAATTGATATTTATTTGTAATGGTAGTATTTAATAATTATATATAAGATAATGATGATAACAATAATAAAATATTTTTAAGATTATTTTAAATTAGATATTTAATTAGTGTATGAGATTTTTTTGTTTGTGAAAAAAGTGATTTGAATCAGTTTAACATTTTGTTTATTAAAATTTATAATTTATTTTTTTTAATTTAAACATGTAATTTCCTACAAAGAAAATCATATTGTTAACCATTAAACTCACTATTATTAATAAAAAAAGTATAAATAAGTTCCATCATATATTAACATTACTCATATAATGTTCATAGAATAGTTCAACTTAATCTATCAAAGAGTTCATAAAATAGTTCAACTTAATCTATCAAATAGTGTAGCAATTATATTTATATTTGATAAAAAAAAATAAACTATTTTTTTTTTTGTTTTTTTTAAATGGAGAGTTTTAATTTAGCATAACTTGTGTTTTAAATTTTTAAATATATTTTTTACTGGGGATTTGTTTCAACTATGGGCTAGATTTATTAGTTATTTTATTCAAAATATATTAGGGATTTGTTGAAATGGCAGATTGGAGTTATTAGTTTGCTCCATCCAAATGTGTTAAATAATAATCAAAATCTCATAATTGAAAGTTTGATCTTAGTTTCAATTGGAAAATCACACAATCGTTTCCACTAAAAAAATTATAAAAATATTTGCATTTCAATTTACAAATATAAATTAAATAAACTTTTTATTCAAAAATTAAACATTATTATTTCAAATCTTTATAATTAAAAAAAAATCAATAAAATTTAATAAATAAATTAAATTATTTTTATATTATTATTACTAACAAAATTGTTATTATTTTACCTAAATAACTATATTTTATTAAATAACTATATTTTAATAAAAATAATAAGTAACCATTTTTTTAAATTACTTAAAAACAACAAAATTTAATATACAAAACTCAACTCATAATAGGAGTGTGATTATCTATCAAAATATTGTTAAATTTTGTATTTTATAATTTTAAAGAATTATTTTTTAACATTATTAACTCTCTTTTATTCAATAGAATATGTTTCTAGAGATTACATTATTAACTTACTATATTATTTCATGTCAAAAATTTTAAAATTGTAAAAATTCAATAATAAAAATTCAAAATTTTTATGAGATGAAGAAATGATAAGTTTAAATATAAAGCTTAATGAACAAATAAAAAGCTTAAATATAAAGTTTATCATAAGTCAAAACTAATTATTTTATTTTCATTTATATTTTAAATATTATATTTATATATTTTAATTTAATTATTAATTAAAATATATAAAACCTATTTTTTTCCCAACATTTAAAATATTGACAAACTAACTTTTTACATTTCCGCTGCCCTTCTCACTAATAATATATTGTAGAGCCCACAATAAATGTGGAAATCACTACTGAAAACCGTGGGTCAAAACTTTAAAAAAAACAATCCACTCCTAGCATAAATATATTATAACGACAACATCATCTTTTACGTCAATCTAATGCATAGCACTAAGGAATCCATATAGCGTGTTCCATCAAAGTGTGTATTTTTCAAATCTCCTTTTACATAAGACCTACAACTGTTATTATTCATGACACGTTATCCATGACACGCAGGTACAACGCATTCCTTAATGTGTTGACTCTGGATTAGTTGCTTGTTTGAAAAAAAATTAAAATGCACCTTCTGATGTTTACATTATAATTTTATTTTTTTTAATTATTTTAATTTCCATTTTTGTTAATTTTATTTGGTCTTATTTCATAGTCATTACAATCTTAACGAGCTAGAGAGTTGTAAGTATGACATATTTAGGCCGATAGGCTTTCCTTTGAAAGAGACTTTCGTCGTCCTTTTGTTCCTAATGTTGACACCTGGCGTCCACATTCAGCGGGCATACAATCGTCTGACATCTGTGCGCCGAGCTTCTGGGAGAGTTCGTGGAGTTTATGGCACAATGCTCGGAGTTTACGTGATGCATGCCCGCTGGTTTCGCGCTTAGCGCCATCACATGGCACACCACGCGGGTTCTGTCATTAATTCTCTTCCTGGCAGGACGTCCGGTCACAGCTTTTCCCCTTGGTTCGCCCGCCCAGATCGATGGTAAGAAGCCTCTGCTGCGATCTGACGGTGGATTAGCTGCTGGGCACTTTACCCTACTCCGGTTAGCTTGGAGAAGACCTCTTTCGCCGAGCAGTCTCTCCAGGAAACCTGCTCTGATGTTGATTCTCCCGTAAGCGGTCTCGTTTGGTTTGCCGCCAGAACTGAGCTACACCAGACTATGTATTCTCAGCTCCTCGCTCTGGCAGCGGATAATCCCACGCCAGGTAACCTTAGAGTTTTGTTTTTTTGTTCTTGCTACCCCCAGAATGATGTTTCGTTTATTTGTCTAAGTTTTCCGCATGAATTATTGCTTAAACGTTTTCCAGATGGGCTAATCGTTTTCTCTGTGTGTATATGCCTTGTAGGTAGAAGGATTACTGTTCCAGGTTCCTGGGTACACTTGGTGGTGAAGTGCTCTTTCTACAGTAGTCTCTCTACACCAGACTATGCATTCTCAGCTCCTCGCTCTGGCAGCGGATAATCCCACACCAGGTAACTTTAGAGTTTTGTTTTTTTTGTTCTTGCTACCCCAGAACGATGTTCCGTTTGTTTGTCTATGTTTTCCACATGAATTACTGTTTAAACGTTTTCCAGATGCGCTAATCGTTTTCTCTGTTTTGCCCCTTCACACTCCTACACTGTTTTCCTTTCAGCCGCAAACCCTAAATCCTGCATCTGCTTCTGCTAGAGTCTTTTGAAATTACTGTTATTTCTTTTAAATGAATCTATGAAACCATAGGTTGCTTAATTTTTTACTCGCGCCAAATGTCTCTGCGTCTAAGGATTAACTTATCTTCTAAATTTGAGTTAAATGCCCTCTTCTTCTTGCTTAGATTATTAACATTGTTTTCTTTTCAGCCACAAACCTTAAATTATTCTTCTGCTATAGTCTTTTGAAATTATTTTTTCTTTCTTTTAAATAAATCTATGGAAACATAAGTTGCTTAAATTTTTACTCGCGCCGGATGTCTCTGCTTCTAAAGATTAACCTATCTTTTAAATTTGAGTTAAATGCCCTCTTCCTTTTGCTTAGTTTTTTAAGCATGCTAGATATCTCTGCGTCTCAAAGGGTTACCCTGTTTCTTATAAATTTAAATTTGAAGACCTCTCATTCAATCATGATAGCTTTAAGTTTTCTTTAAAATAAAAAATGATTTTAACCTAAATTTACAAAAATCACCATATTCTCCCTGATCTGCCTGATCATTGCTGATATTGCCTCCAGTTTACATTTAAGTTCATACTAACTCCAATGGCTGTTATAGCCGGTAATTAAGCTACACAAATTAAGCGGTTCAATACAAATGTTGTTATGGGAATTGAGGTTGATTTGAAACTGCTAGAATCTTTTGCAGATACTCAATTTCATGACAGTGGCTTGGATGAGCTTGAAGGTGCAACAGATCCAAAAAAGTCTTTGTTAGAGGCAAGGCAGTTGGTTAGTCTTTTATTAAACAACCATCCAGAGAATTTCATGAATCCTGTTATAAGGGAGAAGCATTATAGTTCTTTGGATTACAGAAAGGTGGTCATGATTTCTGAGAAATACAGAGATTCATCTGACAGACTCTTTGGAACCTTTGGTATGCGAACTTTGAAGCAAAATGCAAAGAAAAAATCACTTGAGACATTGATAAAGAGACTGAGAGAGTTGAGTTGATGTAATGACTGTTTCTCTTTTTCCAAGGTAATGGTTATCAGAGTCTAATGACTATCAGGAATACAAAGTGTTGGAGTTGATATTCCCTTGAGAGGTCCCGACATGAATCCTGGACCATTTATCTTCCTCCATGGTAATGGTTATCAGAGTCAATCTTGCCTCTGCAAGTCCCACACACTACCTCCCAACTATGAGGACGCATGTGGATCGTCAACCCAACAGTAAATGTTACAAATCACAATTGTTGACAGAATGTAATCCAATTCAAAACATGATGCAAACCGTGGGAGTGTTGCACAAAACCAGAATTTTATACAGGGTATGATCTATATAACTAAATCCTGATCACAACATAAAAATTCTGAGCTCAGTTAAGATCAGTGAAGAATCTATCAAAATATTAACTCGAAACAAATTTTGTTTTTGTTTGTGAGGATTGCTCATGAACCAGTGAGGCTCCTGTATCATTTTGCATACCATAAAAACCCTGTTTACATTGATTCTGCTGTCAGAGGGAAACATGTCATGCGTGACAGATGTTTCTTGAGACTCGTACTGGTACTGCAGCTAGCAGGAATGGTTGGTCCTCGAAAGCATGGAGTGCAGTGGATAATCCCTGTATATAAATGACCCTATATATGATGACTTTTTTTTCTGGCACTAATTGCTGCTGCAGACCTGGAATGCAACCCTTTGGAATTGTGGAAAAATCTCGTTGTAGGATTTAGGTTCTAGGGATTCTAGCAGTTTTCAGGTTTATGTTTGTTTAACTTAATTGTTCAGTATCTCTGTTAAATATATGCTGTATTTTATTTTAAACTCTGTTTGGCCATAATATGTGTTTTTTAAGTTTGATGGACTGTGTCAGTTCTGGTGGTACTGGACTTTTCTCTAGTCTTTAAAGTGATTAATTGCTATGGAAGTAATTTCTGTATTGAATGGTCAGTGCACATGGTCCCCAATCTTATAAGTCAATATGTTTCATCTCTTAATTGACAAAAATTACCTTTGGGTATGTTTTATTGACAGATTTGGTGAGTCAGTAAATGGTACTCCAAAGCCTACCTCTCCTGGTCTAGGAGAAACAAAAATATCGGAAGAAGAAAAGAGGAAAGCAAGCGCTGAGAGGTCTGTTCTTTGAAAATTCAGGAATTTATTTTCTATCTTCAGATTCGTGAGATTATGATGCTATTTTCCTTATCTTATGTTTTCCTTATCTTGTGTGTGTCTAATTTATTGTCAGCTTAATTTGCTTAATATTTTTATCCAAAATTATGATACACATTTTTTTTACTTCAAAATAATTGGAATCTGACAATGCCCAAATTATTAAACAGGTTTGGACTTACTTTGCGCTCATCTGCTGATGATGAAGCAAAGAAGAAAGCTCGTTTGGCTAGATTTGGAGTGGATGTGAAATCTGCTTCCTTGGAAGATGACAAGAAAAAGGCAAGGGCTGCAAGGTAAACTCCTATTTCAATGATTGTGTCTGAAAGTATTATTTGTTTGATTTGTATGTTATGATGAAGATCACTTCTGTTTCTTGCCTTTGTGCATTTCATATATTAAGCTTTAATTGAAACTTTATTTTATATGGAAGCATACCTGAGGGCATTTCTTGTTTAATATTGAAAAAATGATTATAAATTGTTTGTTTATCTTAGGTTTGCCTCGGTATTGGATGGAAGCACTTCAGAGGTAAACAAAAAACTAAAGCAGACCTGGCAGAGACTGTGGCATCAACATGAATGGTGAGTGTAAGTTCCTTGATCTCTTAAATCCTAATTTGGTTTGATTTTTGTTGCATGATACAAAGAAACACAATTGATTACTTTATTTATGATTCAGGTTTGGGATTCTAAGGCAAAGATGTTGTCCCTGTTGCAGCACAGCACAATCAGGCAATGTTAGATACTGGATATGATAAAAAATAGGCTAGTGGGGCTACAAATTGCATTAAATTTTGGTTAAGGATTAATGCCATTTTGGTAAAATCATTAATTAGTTTTGCTTTTATGTTTTGTCTAGCTTTCTCGTTTCTGGTGTCTTTCTTCGCTACGTTTTGATTTGTTGTTAGCCTTCCCATTTACCCTTTTTATAGCCTTCTCCGTTAGCAATCTCGTTTAACTTCACTCTTTTCCACCCCTCTTTAATTTAATATTTGCAGTGCTTACATTTACATGGAATCTTATTTGTGTTTGAATTTTTTTTTGTTATTGTTGTGGTCGCTTAGGCTTTAACCATCCATTTTACAGGTTTAAAATTTTTCTCATCTGCAAGGTCAAATTGTCTTTGGTTTTGCTTTGAATTGCTCATCTATCCACCCTCTGTACTTTCTTGAAATGCCCTAACCAAATTGGGAATGTAAATTGACAGGAAAAACTTATATGATATAAAGGATTTGAAACAGAGCATGTGAACTTTGAAATTTGATGTTTTGCTGGTCACTTAATTTTTGTGGTGCTTCACATTTTCTGACTGGTGCTTCTAAATTCTGCTAATTTTCACTGTTGAAATCTGCTGAAATTTCATCATCAGTTATTTCACTTTTCATCAGTTATACTCAATTTCTCCTCTTATTTTTCTTTTCCTCTATATTTGTTAGGTTCCCCTACTTTTCTTTGTCTCTCTGTGTCATTTTTGTTTTTTTCAATTATTTCTCTTTTATTTGAAGACTATCCAGTGCCTTCATGTCTTTTTGGTCGTTTTAACCCCAAAGCATTTCGTTGTGGTTGCTGCATTTTCTTGGCTGATGGTAGGATTTTGGGATCAGTTTAATGTTTTACTAGGCTTGCTAATAGTATTTTAGGAATGAAGCTCATTTGACCCGCACAGACATGCAGTTTTGTGTTTTACTTAAAATGACAGGGATGCAAATTCCTTGGATCTAGTTGGACAGCTTATTTGGTCAAGGGGGCCAGGCAGTCTTCGTTTTGCTTGGCAAATGACAAAATGTAATTTCCTATTTTTGACCTAGGTGAATGATTCATTTGCTCAAGATGGCCATGTGATGTATAGATTTATAATTGTAAATGGGATACTTAATTGTATATGATATTTTGATAAAGCTTATGTTCATCTCGATCTGGGTTAGACTGTGATGCAGTATATTTTGCCTTTTTTTCTGAATCTTTAAAATGTGGACTAGCTACACATATTTCTTTCGAATACTTTGCACACTGTAAAAAAAAAAATGAAAGATCAATTCAGGCTTGTAAATCTCAAAAACAACCAAAATTTGAAAATTTATACACACATTTATTTTGAATAATATGTACATTGTAAAAAATTTAAAGATCAATTAAGGCCCGTAAATCTCAAAAAACAATCAAAATTTGAAAAGCTATACACATTTTTTTTTTTGAATAATATGTACACTGTAAAAAAAAATAAAAAATAAAAAATAAATAAATAATTAAAGATCAATTACATACATATGATATGATAGTTATAACAAATTGAAAGATCAATTACATACATATGATCACTGCAACAAATTACCAATGATCTCATACCTGGACCAAAAATGACGTGGAAATCTAAAATTATCCGTAACAATTCTTCAACTGTGTTAATATTCAATTTCCCATGGTAAGGCAGAAAATTAAACCAACAACTTAACACTTAGGAGTGTCTTAACAATACAAATCATGTCTACAAATGCATTCCACTTAAACAAATGAGTATTTATATTTTTATTAATTTTTCATCAAGATTTCTTAATTTTTAATGTTTATTTCTTTACATAAAGCCATTTTTCATTACATGAGACAAGAAACGTGAGATTTATTTCTTCATTATTGAAATACATTTCAGTTTCTTTGTCTTTACATATAAACCACTCTTCATTATTTTCACTTTGAACGAGCATACAAAGTGGATCCATTTAACAAATTTGTGTGGACAACTTTCTTTCTTCTTGGTAGAGTATTTGGATTTTGCTCTATGTATGTGCATAATTCTTTCCAAATGCAATTTATTTGTGTAATTGGCTTGCTTCTCCCTCCCTAAGTATTCAATCTGGTTGGGTAGAGAAACATTGTCAAATGGTAGGGGATAGTCATGGTGGTTATTACCTTGCTCACTAGAAAGCTTCGTAGATGCTTGGCCATCTATAGAGGTTTCTTAATTTTGGGTAATTAACTTACTCTAAAATGAAATAATACACTCAATGTGTTTAGTGTAATATAGATATAAACAAAACATCTAAAGAAAAGTAATTGCACAATAATCCAGTCCAAGAAAACGAGGTTTTCCACAAACCAATTAAACCTTTCACCCTTTTCGTCTTATTTGCTTATATCAAACATTTGTGCAGGGTTTCAACCAATTAACATTTCATTGAGTATATATCTACAAATCAGTGATTTTGGGATCAAATCCCACAAAGCAATTCTATACCTGCTCTTCAAATTCCTTCAAGCTTTTGAAAGCAAAACCAATGAATTATCAATATAATTTTACCATAATAAAAAAACAATTAGAAGGCGTTTAGCCAGCTCAAATTGCTCATCCGTTAGGCTTGAACCAACATATCTTCTAGAGAAATTCAACAATTCTAATTTAATAATCCTATCGGCCTCTCTTTGTACCTTTTGGGACAATTGCTAGTTATGGTAGTTGTCTCGGTAAAGCTTTAAAAATTGAAGAATACCCAGGTGGAAGAATTTCAAAAAATCTTCCATTGTTTGAATCATGTTTTTAAGGGTGGAAATGGATTTAGCACCATAAAAAACCTTTGGGGCACCCAAAATATTGAAATTTAACAGGTGTAACTTGGATTTACAAAAGTCTCTGCCGGATTTTATCAAAATCTTGTGGAAAGTTCCATGTTTTTCAGGGCAAAAAAACAGTTTGTTTAGACTATGGCTCAAAAACTAACATCACTAGAGCATCGTAGTCGAATATAAATATTGAGATTCCCAATAAACTTCTTGTGAAGAATTAAATTGTGAATTGATGACACATCTCCAAAGATGGTTTGGGATAGAGTGGAATGGTTTTAATCACTCCAAACTAGGCAAAAAAAATTGATATGTATAGTAGGTGTTATCATCTTTATGAAAGAAAATGTGAAATTAAAAAATTGCACTTTAATCAATTGAAATTTACTACATCCATCCATCATGATCATGCTTATCTAGCTCCCTTATATGCTCTTATTTCCAATTTTATTGTGGACCCTATTCACAAACATTAATTATGTGAAATGACATCATTATTATTATGAGTCTTCTTAATTTTCTTAATCATGTGATTTTCCTTCCACGAATTTACTATGGTAAAACTTGTGTTTATTATCATAGTAAGCATTAGACTTAGACTTAGACTTAATGACGCAGGGATATCCCTGCGAACCCAGAATCATACTATTTCGATAGCATATAGAATGCATCTGAACTTTTACCGAAATCAAAACTTCAATACCTGGCAATTAGCTTACCTCCTTTTCAATCGGACTGATAGCACTCGCACCAAAGCTGAGTTCCCTTTCATTCAACACTCTTCTTCACATCGACATTCAATCTTTCTTCCATAATCTCCCTTTAAAAGTTCTTCAACAGCAGGACCGAGGCCTTTATTACAAATCAAAAGGAATTCTTTTAATCCCCGTCCGTTCCCGAAAGTAGCCTTTATTACCTCCAAAATATCGATCACACAGAATTAACTAAAACATTGTGTCTTAGTCTTCATCTTTATCCTCCAAACTCAATGCAGCAACCGATTGATATCTATTGCACACATATTGATTCCTTCAGACTGACAATCGATTCACACAATTTCTCAGGACTAGAATTTAGTCTTTTCCAGATTTGCTCAACCATTCTGCATTCAACGTTTTTTTCCTGAAGTCACCCTATTCAATGCTGTTAAACAATCTTTGCACATTTAACACATACCAATTAACATTTAACCACAATATGAAATCGCTCTTAATATGACAGCGTTGAATGCCTTTTAAAACCATGACCGCACCCAGATCTGGTTTGCTCTAATGCAACAAATTGCTGAGCTCAATCAATTAGATTTCAAGCAATAGCATATTAGCAATACAAATACAAATCCTGTTTCAAATTAAAACTCAGGAACTGAATTCCTTTCTTCCTTCATGCAAGGCGCAGCCCATACAATTCTTTTCAAAACATATAACAGCGTTAAACCACTGTTTAAAAAAACATTTGCAGACATTCTACGTTGCGTTGGCCAACCATTTTCAGATTGACCCAAGTCTGATACGATATATCCGCAATTGGCAAAAACATACAGATTGCAATCAGCGGTCTTTACAATTATATAACATATATATATCGCTTACCAAATTTTCCGATGCAATCGATCGGCAATTAACACAAGTCATGTTTATATAGGTATATCGATCAAACAATTGTTCCGATCCGATCCGATCGGAAGTCACCATTCGCTGTAACTTGACATGATGCCAATCGGCGGTCGCGACAAATGAATGCCGACAGTCAATAATTCATAGCTCCGATCCGATTGATCGGAGATCGGATCATCACCATAGTTTTAATAACCGCCGATACAGATTTCAGACCTGATTCACTCCGAAACTTAAATATAATGTAAGTTCATTACGATCACCCAGATTTATAATGCCTTTTTAAACAGTTTCACTGTAAAAACAAACCTTTCCATTTCACTAAATTCACACGCCAATTTGCCTCAATCCCAAGAATCCTCACAATTTCAAACATACACAGGTCATTCACTCATTCAAACAACTTCACAAAAATTATAACTCCACTTCAGGCGCATCAAACAAAGAGACACACGAATTCTGTTCAGAATTTCTGTGGAGTCGTTTTACACAATTACGATCTGACTTTCGAACCCGACGCAATTCAATTTAATTCAACTCCGCTCAAAGCTCTAATACGAGTTTATTTCACACTTTATTTCTTGTTCAATAACTGTTTGGCGTACAAGCTCACTACTTCAAATTTGTTTCAACACAACGCTCTTTGCAATTAAATAAAACGCAAACACAACCAATTCAACAATTTCAAAGAAAAGCCAACGCATAATCCTTCCATTATTCTCATCCATAGACTCACATAATGTGAAAGTTATTCATAAACAAAGTCTCTGCTATTACCCAATTACATAACAGAAACGACTTCCATTACAATAACACACAGTCTACCTATTCTTCTGAGCTTTTCGCTCCACACTCAAAGACTACACACACAAAGTATCTCATTCACCTCTTTCCTTATCAACCTTTTTACCATGAGCTAATTCAACGAAATCTTCTAAATCTGGAAGTTTAACAACAATCGCCTATCTATTTGCTCTTGTGCACATCTATTTTAACAAATCTTATCACTAATCTAAATAAGGCAATTACACACTTATTACAATAACAAATTATTTGAGAAGTTTATCCTTCTCGGTAATCTTCAAATTTGACTAACAGTCAATGAATTTTACTGTGATTAGCCACAACATGTGGACAATCCTCCACATTGCTGGCTAATGTCGATGCTCCTGCATCAGATTCCCGAAGTTTAAATTAACCATGATCTCCTGATCATGCAATTCTGTTCTGTTTCCTCCGGGATCCCATATTCAGTTTGATAGTTTGTCCTTAGTTACTGTTGTTGTTTGTCCCTTAAGTCTTCTGCCTTTGTGCTGTAATTCCTCACTATCTGTTGCTGTCCTTTTCACATATTTCGCTGCTGCTTTGCTCACTCTAATTTGCAATTTTCCATTCCCTTCACCTGTACCATTTCTTCCAGCCAATCTTCCTTTCTTCTTTTGTCCTGCATTTGTTTTACTGGAATGTTGTAGTATGAGTTTCCACAACTCATCCAATTCATTGTCCATTTCACTTCTCGTGTGCTGAATACTTTTCTGCTGCAACTGATTGTGTTCTTGAATTTGAACATCATAATCTTTGTGCCAAAAATCTTCCATATACATTTCTGAAATGTACAAATGCCTTTTCCCAGGTTTTTCTTCTGGTTTCTCATTCATGACTTTATCATTCCTTGCTTCAAATTCCAGCATACCTTCCATTAATCCGATCTGTTCTTCTTGGTTCAGATTGACTTCACATTGCCCTTTTCCTGCATATAAATCTTCATCAAAATTAATCAACTCAATAAACACAAATGCTTTACCTGGCTTCCTCATCAAAAGATTCAACTTATACAAATCTGCCATCTCATTTGGAAGTTCTCTCAAAAGTTCTACACAATCTGCAATATTTGTTTTGTCATCCTCCTTATTCTACATATGACTATGAGTAGTCATCTCTTCATTTGTTAATACAACAGTCTTCAATAACTATTTGTCTTTCCTCAAGTCAATGTGACCTGCAAACACACAACAACCTTCAGTTTTCAAAATACAATACCTTCCATTTTCTTTTGATGCTTCAAGCACCAATCCTCCATCATAAATCTCTTGGATTTCAGTGGATCCTTCTTGCTGTGACTTCATATCAATATGAATTTGTTCAAGTTTCCTGAATTTGTTCATCAGTTTTCCATTCAACCTCCGTTGCAATAGCTTCCACTTCACCCTTTTCTTCAGTCTCCATCTATATCTTCGGTCTTCACTTATCTTTCTTTGTACTGCCAGATCAATTTCTGGTTCTTCATTCTGCTGCCAGCTTCTATACTTCTGCAATTTAATGCCTTCCTTAAATTCATTCTCATGTAGCTGATCATTCTTTCCAAATTTCTGGTTACTTCCACATTCATCTTGCTGAGTGAATATTTCTGTCTCCTTCATGCTTCTGAGGACATAACTTCCTTGTTGCTCCTGATCTTTCATCTCTCCTTCATATAATCGCTGCTCAATTTCTCTGATTTCAGCATCATATTTATTAATGTTGTCTTCTACACCTTTTCCTCCATTAGGTTCTGTAAGCTTCGTTTCTCCTTTGGGTTCCTTGAGTAATCTTTCCAAGAATTCTATCTCCTTGTGAAATCTCTCTAGCAGTTCATCACAATTTCCATTCTCAGCTTCATTCTTTTCTTGGTAATCTCCCTGAGTTGACCTGTTTCCCACATTATCATATTGCAAACATCTTTCATCAATTCCATTAAACAAATTCATTGGTTTACCTTTTTGTAATCCCACTATGGAATTGTCTTCAAACTGCTGGTCTATATCAATCTCATCTGTCTGTTTCACACCAAACAGGATTTCATCTATGAACTCCTTCTGTTGCAAATGATCAACGCCTTCTTCCTCTAAAAATGATTCTTCATCATACTTTACCTCAAGAGCTTCATTCTTGGTTGTGATAATTTCAATCGACTGTCCATCATCCTCTGCATATCCTGCAAACATACACAAACTGTAAGAATCAAAATCACAAGGCTTCATTGCCTCATCTGCTTCCTTTGTCAACATATCTTCGAATTGTTCTGAACTCTGCCAATAGTCCATGAGATCTACAGCTGACATCTCATTATCCTCTTCCCCTAACATTTCACCTTGTTCTGGTCTGCGAATGGAAACTTCCAATTCTACCTCTGCTTCTGTGAGTTTCTCTGATTCCTCTTGAGCACTCAATATCTGCTCAATATTTCTTAATTCTTCTACTATCTCTGACTTCACTTGATGATTTCTCCTTTCTCGTAGCCTTGGCCACTTTACTCTTTTCCTCATGGTCCAAACACTTTTCTGCAGCATCTTCATCAATATTCCAATCTGGAAATCTATCTCAGCTTTCTCTCGGTCAAACTCTTCTTGACTCATCTTCATGCCATTTGCTTTGGCATCTTCCTTTCTGCTGTGGCTTCTTTGTGAACTTCTGCAATGACTATCTGTAGTCCTTTTCTTCTCCTCTCTTTCCATGAGCTCCTCGCACCTCTGCAACAAGCCTCTGCAACAGTAAGTCCTCCTTACTGCAATCTTACCTCACTAAGCTCTCCTCACTCAGTCTTTTGGTAAGCACGATCCCCTATCTGGAATCTTCTCCTGAGCAACACCTTTACTCCCTCTAGGCTTCTACAATCTCTCACTCTCTCTTTCGAAGACACTTCAATTGTCCTCTCTGTCTAATCTCTTATTGGATTCTACAGGTTCATTGCCACTTCTGCTTTTAAGAACGCATCTGGTTCTTCTTCCACAGCTTCTCTTGATTTATATTGCTGCAGTCTTCACTCTTTCTGATGCTGTCACCTGTGTTTTGAATGGATTTTCTCACTGCTGTAATCTGTTACTAAACTTCATTCAGAAAAACAAACTTATTCAATTTCAACAGAGCCAAGCTCTGATACCAAAATGACACAGGGATATCCCTGCGAACCCAGAATCATACTATTTCGATAGCATATAGAATGCATCTGAACTTTTACCGAAATCAAAACTTCAATACCTGGCAATTAGCTTACCTCCTTTTCAATCGGACTGATAGCACTCGCACCAAAGCTGAGTTCCCTTTCATTCAACACTCTTCTTCACATCGACATCCAATCTTTCTTCCATAATCTCCCTTTAAAAGTTCTTCAACAGCAGGACCGAGGACTTTATTACAAATCAAAAGGAATTCTTTTAATCCCCTTCCGTTCCCGAAAGTAGCCTTTATTACCTCCAAAATATCGATCACACAGAATTAACTAAAACGTTGTGTCTTAGTCTTCATCTTTATCCTCCAAACTCAATGCAGCAACTGATTGATAGCTAGTGCACACATATTGATTCCTTCAGACTGACAATCGATTCACACAATTTCTCAGGACTAGAATTTAGTCTTTGCCAGATTTGCTCAACCATTCTACATTCAACGTTTTTTTCCTGAAGTCACCCTATTCAATGCTGTTAAACAATCTTTGCACATTTAACACATACCAATTAACATTTAACCACAATATGAAATCGCTCTCAATATGACAGCGTTGAACGCCTTTTAAAACCATGACCGCACCCAGATCTGGTTTGCTCTAATGCAACAAATTGCTGAGCTCAATCAATTAGATTTCAAGCAATAGCATATTAGCAATCAAATATAAATCCTGTTTCAAATTAAAACTCAGGAACTGAATTCCTTTCTTCCTTCATGCAAGGCGCAGCCCATACAATTCTTTTCAAAACATATAACAGCGTTAAACCACTGTTTAAAAAAACATTTGCAGACATTCTACGTTGCGTTGGCCAACCATTTTCAGATTGACCCAAGTCTGATGCGATATATCCGCAATTGGCAAAAACATACAGATTGCAATCGGCAGTCTTTACAATTATATAACATATATATATCGCTTACCAAATTTTCCGATGCAACCGATCGACAATTAACACAAGTCATGTTTATATAGGTATATCGATCAAACAATTGTTCCGATCCGATCTGATCAGAAGTCACCATTCGCTGTAACTTGACATGATGCCAATCGGCGGTCGCGACAAATGAATGCCGACAGTCAATAATTCATAGCTCCGATCCGATTGATCGGAGATCGGATCATCACCATAGTTTTAATAACCGCCGATACAGATTTCGGACCCGATTCACTCCGAAACTTAAATATAATGTAAGTTCATTATGATCACCCAGATTTATAATGCCTTTTTAAACAGTTTCACTGTAAAAACAAACCTTTCCATTTCACTAAATTCACACGCCGATTTGCCTCAATCCCAAGAATCCTCACAATTTCAAACATACACAGGTCATTCACTCATTCAAACAACTTCACAAAAATTACAACTCCACTCCAGGCGCATCAAACAAAGAGACACACGAATTCTGTTCAGAATTTATGTGGAGTTGTTTTAAACAATTACGATCTGACTTTCGAACCCGGCGCAATTCAATTTAATTCAACTCCGCTCAAAGCTCTAATACGAGTTTATTTCACACTTTATTTCTTGTTCAATAACTGTCTGGCGTACAGGCTCACTACTTCAGATTTGTTTCAACACAACGCTCTTTGCAATTAAATAAAACGCAAACACAACCAATTCAAAAATTTCAAAGAAAAGCCAACGCATAATCCTTCCATTATTCTCATCCATAGACTCACATAATGTGAAAGTTATTCATAAACAAAGTCTCTGCTATTACCCAATTACATAACAAAAACGACTTCCATTACAATAACACACAGTCTACCTATTCTTCTGAGCTTTTCGCTTCACACTCAAAGACTACACACACAAAGTATCTCATTCACCTCTTGCCTTATCGACCTTTTTACCATGAGCTAATTCAACGAAATCTTCTAAATCTGGAAGTTTAACAACAATCGCCTATCTATTTGCTCTTGTGCACATCTATTTTAGCAAATCTTATCACTAATCTAAATAAGGCAATTACACACTTATTACAATAACAAATTATTTGAGAAGTATATCCTTCTCGGTAATCTTCAAATTTGACTAACAGTCAATGAATTTTACTGTGATTAGCCACAACATGTGGACAATCCTCCACATTGCTAGCTAATGCCGATGCTCCTGCATCACTTAAAGGAGAGAAAGTTTATTTTGGAGTAAAAAAAAAGAAAGAAAAGAATCATTTAAAAAAAAAACGTAAACATTAGACTTAGGCTTAAGACTTAAAGGAGAGAAAGTTTATTTTGGAGTAAAAAAAAAAAAGAAAAATCATTTAAAAAAAAAACCATAAACTAATAGCTTTAATTAAAAAACTTATATAAAGTACTAGCGCTAAAGCATTATAAATAATAAAGTTATGTATTTAAAGTATATAAATATTAATATCAAGGCATTATATGTATTTCATTGATATACTTAAAGTACTAAAAATATAATTATCATAATATTACAAGTATTAATAATGAATATTATAATAAAAATATTATACATAATGTGTTATAATTATTTTGTAATATAATACTAAAAACAATATTATATTTTTTTATTAATTTTAAAGGAAAAATTACACATTTATATAATATTAACATTGTAATATTAATACTATAAATATAAATGAGTATTAATACTAACCATAATAATAATATAATATCAGTGTTAATATAATTAAGGAATAATTTAATGATATTAATATTATAATCATTAATAAAATATTATAACTAAGTGAAATATAACATTGAAATAATAAATGTGTTATATATACATTTTATTTATATATATATATTTAAATATTTGTATCATAAATCATATTGTGAAAACGTAATAAAATACTAAAAATATAATTATCATAATATTACAAGTATTAATAATGAATATTATAATAAAAATATTATACATAATGTGTTATAATTATTTAGTAATATAATACTAAAAACAATATTACATTTTTTTATTAATTTTAAAGGAAAAATTACATATATATAATATTAACATTGTAATATTATATATATTACAATGTTAATATTAATAAAGACACTAGGGTGTGGTTAAACCATTGAGAGATCGAGGAGAATGTTGCATTGCAAAACATTAATAACACTAAAAATATTGTTACTTCTAAGTTGAAAGAAAAAATGTGGTGTGAGAAAGATTTAGCAGCTAAGAGAAAATTAAGATATTATAAGGAGGTCATGAACCCCACCCTAGAATATCAAAAGTATCTCTCTGTTTTAACTAGCTCAAAGAAGAAAATTAATATGGCCAAGATTAGAACGAACTCTCATGAGCTCCATAGTGAAACGGGTCGTTGGGCAGTTCCTAAAACACCGTGGATGGAAAGGTTCTGCCATCTCTGTGAGAATACGAACATCGATGATGAAAATCACTTCCTCTTAGAGTGCCTCGGGTACAACCACATTAGATCTCAGTTTCAAAATCTCGTTGCAATATTGACCTTCCTAGCCTTTTACGATGTCAAAATTATAGCGAGCTCGGAAGACTTCTCTCCAATCTTTTTGAGCATAGGAATAAAATCTTAAATCAAACTAAATAATTCGTTTCTTTAGGTCCGATAAACCAAAGTTTGGTCTCAGTGGACGTTAACCATCATCATCATCATCATCATCATCATCAATAATAATAATAATAATAATAATAATAATAATAATAATATAGGAGATCATAGACTTCCTAAGCTAGCTTTAAATTCCAGCCAAAACCACCTAAGGCTCAAGCACACGAAGGCCTCGATAAACCATTGGGAGATCAACGAGAATGATGCATTGCAAAAAATTAATAACATTAAAAATATTGTTACTTCTAAGTTCAAAGAAAAATGTGGTGTGAAAAAGATTTAGCAGCTAAAAGAGAATTAAGTTATTATAGGAAGGTCATCAACCCCACCCTAGAAGATCAAAAGTATCTCTATGTTTTAACTAGCTCAAAGAAGAAAATTAATATAGGGAAGATTAGAACGAACTCTCATGAGCTTCATAGTGAAATAGGTTGGGCAGTTCCTAAAACACCATGGATGGAAAGGATTTGCCACCTCTGTGAGAATAGGAACATCGAGGATGAACACCACTTCCTCTTAGAGTGGCCCACTTACAACCACATTAGATCTCAGTTTCATAATCTCTGTCGCAATACTGACCTTCCTAGCCTTTTACAATGTGAAAATTATAGTGAGCTCCGGAGGCTTCTCTCCAAGCTTTTTGAGCATAGGAACAAAATCTTAAATCAAACTAAATAATTTTTTCTTTAGGTCCGATAGACCAAAGTTTGGTCTCAATGGACGTTAACCATCATCATCATCATCATCAATAATAATATCAGTGTTAATATAATTAATGAATAATTTAATAATATTAATATTATAATCATTAATAAAATATTATAACTAAGTGAAATATAACATTAAAGATAATATGACATAATAAGTGTGTTATATATACATAAAATATATATATTTTTAAAATATTTGTATCATAAATCATATTATGAAAATGTAATAATAATTTTTTCAATTTTTTTTTTAAATATTTAAGAGAATCCATAAAAACTTAATACTATATTTCTTATTACTTTTAACCTATGTTATAATTAACATAATAATTGTGTTATATATACATAAAATGAATTTTTTTAAAACTTATTTGTAACACAAATCATATTACAAAAAATCAATAATATTTTTTTTCATTTTTATTTTTAAAAGATATAAAAAAATTGATAACTTGATATTGGGTGAGGTTCATGTTTAGATTAAGAAATTTATGATTCCTAATCTATATTAATTATATGATATAATAATTGTATTATATATAATTTTTTGTAAATATTTTTAAAATAAATTATATTATAAAAATTTAATTTTTTTTTGTAAATATTTTTAAAATAAATTATATTATAAAAATTTAATTTTTTTTCTCTATGAGAATTAGTAATTTGACAATTCTTGATATCTTGAGATGAATCTATCAGGGATCTGCATGTTTATTTATTCTTTAAATAAATTTTCTTTTACTCAAAACCTACTATGTGTTTATATGCACAATGGTTTAATTATAAAAATTTATTTTCCAAAGTATCAAAAGTGAAGGATAAATTCCGGTGTCTATGAACACTCTTTTATAAAAACCAGGAATTTGTTGCAACTATAGGCTCGATTTATTAGTTATTTTATCAAAAATATATCACGGTTTTGTTGGAATGGTACATTGGAGCTATTAGTTTGCTCAATCTAAATGTATTAGATAATAATCAAAATCCGAAAAGTGCAAGTTTAATTTTAATTTCAATTAAAATATCACATCATTATTTAACGTTTCTACGTTAAAATATATATATATATATATATATATATATATATTTCAATTTATAAATATAAATTAAATAAACTTTTCATAGAAAAATTAAACATTATTATTTCATATCTTTATAATTAAATAAAAAATAAAAGTCAATAAAATTTAATATATTGATTAAATTTTCTTTTGTATTTTTTCCCCTAGGAAAAAGTCGTAATTTTATTCAAGAATTGATAAAATTACATTTTGTAGATGCCCAAGGCATATGCAAATGGCTGATCTTGTTAATCATAGGCAGCGGTCAAAAAACAATAACACTAGGTAGCAGAGAAACTATCCTGAAAAGTCAGGAGACAACAGAGTAACAGTAAAAAGTAAATTGTGTATGCCAGCTAGCCTATGCTTTCCTTCCTTTCTTCTTTTCCACCCGTCGCCATCCTCCTGAGTCAGCGATGGGTGTAATGATAGCTAGCTGGTTCTCCATAGTGTTCACTGGTGGTTCTTTGTCCGATTCCGAGCCCCCTGAGCTGTGGGTTCTCTTTATGCCGCTTGCTTCCAATTGTGGTTCCTGTTGCAGATCTGTGATGATTGGCCCCGCTTGGGTGGATGGTGGATTCGCTGCTTGAGCATGTTCCTGTTCCATTTGAGAGTCTGGTTCCTTCTGGTTCTCTGTGATTTCCTCATTTATGTCTTCTTCTTCTATTGGGTCTGTGTTCTGCCAGCCTTTGGGCTTTTTTGGTTGTTTCTTAGTTTTCCTGGGGTCCTTTCGGGCTAATGGGCAGTTATTTTGAAGGTGCCCTGTCTGTAAACAGGTCCTGCAACGGAAAGCTGTGTTTTCATAGTCGAGCTGCTGTATCCATTGAGTATTATTAAAGTTCAGCGTGATGTGGTCGGGTAGCCCTTCGCTCAGATCCACTTCTACGCATATTCTGGCAAATGTGAAGATTCCCCCGATGGCTCTCTCTTCATCCATTTTTAGGAATTTCCCTAGAGAATTCCCAATAGCGATTAGTACTTTGTGGTGCCAGAAGTGAAGTGGGAGTCCATGCATCCTTACCCATACAGGCATTTTTGAGACTTTCATTGTTGTAGCATCAAAGTCCGAGAACCAGGGGGTGGTGAATAGACCAGCACTGCCCCAGAACCAAGGGCCCTGGTTGATAATGCTGTCTCTTTCCTGTGCTGTGTCAAATTTAACTATGAAGAAACCCTTAGGGCATAGATAAACTTCACAGTTAGGTGACCATGTTGAGTAGATCCATTGATTTAGGGCATCTGATTTAGGCCAGAAGCCATTGAATCTACAAATAATTGCAGTGTTGGCTAGATCGGTGAGTAAATGATTTACCTCTGGCTCAGTAACTTGTAGAGTTGGTGATTCTGGCTTTTGTTCAACAATGTATGGCCCCGGCAGCTCTGACGGTGGTGCTGTTTTGTGTTCCATTTTTTTTCCTTTCACTGCATCCCGAAATGAGCTGGTGTTTTTTGAGCTGGAGCCACTGCTACCACCACACAGTCGTAGATTAATAATGATGGTTGAATCATTGGTAATACTGCTTTGTTGAAGAGTGTGGCTGTCCTGTAAACTGTAGCCAGAATAGATAAGGTTTTGATAATGAGCTGGGATTCCCAGCTGCCCCTGGATCCTCTTCTTTAATTCGTGTACAGGCGAACCCTTACTTAGTCGCATGCAAAAATGTTTGCCTGCGATAGTTTTTATAAAGATCTGGATCAGATCTGTGCTGGTGTGGAAAAACCCCTGATTCACTGGTTCATATGCCAGATCTGCCTGATATAAGGTACCAGGGCTCTCTGATTTCAGGTCCGGGTCGCTCTTTCTTTTTCCGTCTGAATATGGGGGCTCGATGTGCAGTGTGACCCCTGCTAGCGCGGTCCTCTCCGGCCACACTGATCCATACTTGACATTATTTGTGGTCAGAGGGAGCAGATGAAACTGTATTACCAGGGGCGGATCTGTACATTGACGGATCTCCAGCCACAGCGTACCATACTTGCCGTTATTCGCATTCAGAAGGTGCAGATCGAGGCGTGACTGTATCATCAGATGCAGATCTGGCCTTAGGCCAACAGTCGAAAGCAGATCTGAACATAAGCATTCGAAATCATGCTGGCCGTGACCTGCTACAAGCTGGGCAGGGGTTTTACCATGAAAATAAGCTTTATTCAGTAAATGGGAAAACCAGAAAGACCTGTAAGCCGAGCTTTCTCCAATCAAGGCGTGATTTGTTGCCTGGGGATTGAGCTCGAGTCCTCCGCAGTACCCTATCCAGGACGGCGTAGTCAGATCGTGGACTTCGGCCTTCAATCTCCAGGTCTCTGTCGATGACTTCGCCTCCTCGCATCGCACAATGTCGGCGGCCCTGCTGTAAACCCTAGCCATGATCCTTTCAATTTTCTTTTGTATTATTATCACTTACAAATTTATTATCATTTTACATAAATAAATACATTTTAATAAAAAATAATGAGTAACTATTCTTTTTTAACATTACTTAAAAACAATGGAATTTAATATACAAAACTCATAATGCGACTTTGATTATTTATCAAAACTTTGTTATATTTGATATTTTATAATTTTAAATTATTTTTTTACATTATTAATTTTTTTCCAACAAAAAAGTTATGTGGCTACTCAATAGAACTCATTTATATGAGTTTTTTTCACAATTTTCACTAAGTAAAGTATGTCTCTGGAAATTTTAACCTAACAAGGCCAAAAATACAATATGTGTCTTTACCCCTTAAGTTCAACTCCTTCGATTTTTACATTATTAATTTACTATGTTATTTCAGGTCAGTTTTTTCAAAATTGTAGGAATTCAATGACGAAAATTCAAACTTGAAAAACATTTTTATTAGATTAACAATTATCACCCATATAATTCTAATGCTATGGAAAAACATTTTTATTAGATGAACAATCACCACCCATATAATTCTATTTTAAATTAATTTAAAATAGGTAAAATATAAGGTATTAAGATTAAGGATTAAAAAAATTTAGGGAAGAAAAATGGTATTTGGAAAGTGATATACTAAAGTTTTTCAAGAAAAGTGACCTGTTTGAGGCATATCTTACACCAAAAAAAATTAACATCCCAACCCAATATAGGACAACGAATACGATCTATACGTGGCATTCATATCATTCATATCGTAAAAAACATGAAAGTTGATGAATTGTCATTTGAATTGTATAAAAAGATTATAAACAACCACAACAACATTATTCATGTACTAAGTTATCTTATAATTGGCTCTTTCCGAACTCTAATTAATGTAAACTCTCTTAATCCTCACATGTGACAAAAACCATAACAAATAAGATTATTTCATTATTATTTTATGTAATTTGAATAACAACTAGCATATATAATCATTGTTATTGGGCATTTATTGCATGTTATGTAAATTGTGTTAAGGTGGTTTGGATAAATTTGACTCAATCAAATTACCAGTGGTTTTTGAGCTTCATGTTGATGAGAACTCATGGTACTCATGTGGAATATAGCCTATTTAAAGGAAGAAAGACTCCAAGTAAATTGGTTCTAGTGGTCATTGGTAGCAAAATTTCCTTTAGACACCACCACTTTTCTCGGTTTCATGATCCTAACAATTGGTATCAAAGTTGTGGTTGGCGTTATTGTCTATGTTGATCAAAGTCTGGAGTTGAGAGTGAAGTGTATATAGCTTAGTAAATGGCGTTTGCACGTGTTGGGAACCAGAGGTTGGTGTAGAGAGGCCAATGGGGCTAGTTCAGCCAATTGGAGTTGAGATATGCAAAAGTCGAGATTGGTTGGCAAGGTGCTCCGAGTGGACGAGCTAGTGGCCAAAAGTATTGGAGGCATAACGGAGGATATGGCCTAGTGGCAATGGTATGAGCATTTGTAATGAGTGACCTGGCATCATGGGAACAATGTGGGAAGCTCTATTGAGTGTGGAGCAACATTGGAAAATGTGAAGCAAAAAACACACCTACTTGTGTGTCCTGTGTGGAGGAAAAGTGTCTATGATAACTATGTAAAATCATATTCCATCATGTAAAACCCTAAATTTATATGTCTATAAGTTTAAATCGAACTCTATGTGTAGTTGAAAAGTGATCTAAGTGTGCGAATTTGCAACTTGAAGGCACAAGTATCTAATTGATAAGTTGTAGGTTGAATTGAAGCCTGGTCAATGAATTATGGACATATCAAAAAATTAGTTATTTACCTTGTAATAAGTCTTCTAGCTACCAAAAGATCAACTTTCATAAGATATTGATGAAAGGTAGTGAAAATCAAGTCACCATTTGACCTGAAGATTGATGATATATAAGAGAGATCATAATACATATAGTATACAAGCATTCATTGATGAATGGGATCATAACCTGGTAGATTCTGCATTAAACCCACATTGCAAGTAATTCATGTAGCACCTTAATGCATTCTAGCAACACTTGTGTTATAAGAAATATGATTTAAGGTCCTGAAGAGTCAAAGGCTTAAAGTTTTGGTTTAAAATAGGAAGCAAAACTTGCTTCCCATAGACAAGCTCATAAGGAGTGTGCCCAATAGTATTTCTCCATGTGGTGTGGTATGCCCAGAGTGGTTCTAGAAGTCTATTTGCTCAGTCCCTTCTATGCAAATGTACATTCTTGGTCAATATATGATCTGAATTAGATCATTATATTTCTTGTCATCCATCTCAATGCATTTGGAGTGGAAAAAGTGGAGGAATCAACTCACAGGATTGTTTTTATCGGCGGGACCCAGTTTGTCGAAATGGGGTTTGAAACCTTCCGGGAGCGTTTTGAGGCATCAAATGATGTTTTTTGGGGTAATACCTTGTCACGTTAATGCGCATCATTTTATGCTATTCTATACACAAAGACCTTTCCAACGACGCAACAAGCGCATCAATTAGAGTCTGTATGCAAAAGTTATGCCACTTAGAAGTTCACCTTCTTGTTTTCACACCTATAGTTCAGGAGGACGTTGCGTCAAACCCCGTTATTCATCGAAAATGGGCTAGCCACATGTTTGTGACGTAAAATACTTTAGAAGAGTCTATTTTGTAACTCTAGTTAAGAGTTGATGTAGTCAAACTTAACCACTAGTAGGATATCAGGTGGTGTTATAACTGACCCACTAGGAGGAAGAGGCATTCCATTATTTCAAGAGAATTTTGTTCCATAGCTGCGCAAAGATAGCCAGGAGAGACAAGAGGTAGAGCAGACATAGATCATCTATGCACTGTAGCAACCCACGGACCACAAGCATTACTTCTTTGTACCTACAGCCATATTTTCATACAGAGAAAGAGAGCGAAGCGACCTCACCTTCCCGCTGGGTTTTCTCCCAAAATGGTTTCCCAAAGAGCATATCTTGTGTCTTATGTGTGTGTGAACTTATTTTTTCATTCTCTACTTTTCTGCATAATTTATATTCGCATGCATGCACTAATTACAGATAAATCCAAAGATCTTAAAGTTTAACAAATTAAAAGTGTAGAATTTTCATATTTTTAATAAAATATTACTAGAATTGTTGTGACGAAATGTCCAGTGGAATATCCACGACAATTAATGAATCAATATAGCTTCAAGTATTTTATTTGTGGATTCCACTTGCACATTGGCTCGTGGATGGTATGGAGTAGATTTGTGGTGTCTGATCTTGTACTGCTCCATAATATTTTGCACCAACTTAGATGTAAAATAAGCACCTTTATTGTTACCATTTCTCTTGGAACACCAAATCGAGTGAAAATATCCTAAAAAATAAATGTAACTACAACATTTTCAATGGAAAAAGTGAGTGCCTTAGCTTCTACCCATTTTGTAACATAATCTGTGCAAACAAGTATATACCTTTTTTATCTAGATGGAGGATTGATGGGTCCAACAAAATCTAGAGCCCATTTTTCAAAAGGCTCTATTAGTACTTGTGGTTGTAGAGACATCTCGTCTAATTGAATAGGTCTCCCCATTCTTTGGAAGCTATCACATATTTTGACATATTCCTTGGGATCCTTGAAAAGAGAAGGCCAATAATATCCCAAAAGAAGCACTTTATATGTAGTCCTTCTATCAGAAAAGTGTCCTCCACATGGTTCACCATGTAATTATTTTAATATCTCAAGTAATTCATCTTTTCAAACACATCTTTGAATGATCAAATCAGGGCTTCTTCGGTACAGTTCCCCTTCTATCCAGTAATAGAGTGCACTGGCTTTGATGACTTTCTGCTTTTATTTGGTTGATAATTATGGAGGAAATTTTTGTGTAGCCAAATAGCTAGCAATATCTACAAATTAGGGAGTTTCAGTCAACTGCAAAAATATATTCGTCGGGAAAATTATCTACTATAGGAGTATCATTATTATCATTTTGCATCCTTGAAAGGAAATTAGCAATTTTGTTTTCTTTTCCTTACCTATCCAAAAAGGTAATATTGAATTCTGGCAATAATAAAAGTCATCTAGTAATTTTGTCATTAGTAATAGGTTTTCTCATTATATATCTAATAGAAAAATGATTTGTATGAATGAAAGTTTCATAACCAATGATATAATGTCTAAACTTGTTAATGGCATGAACAACAACTAAAAATTCATTTTCTATAACTTTGTAATTTAACTTTCGAGGAGTCAAATTTTTAATTGTATAATAAATAGCATAAGGAGTCAAGTATTTTTGTCCTAGTACATCTCCCAAAGTTGTATCTAAAGCATCAGTAGAAATATGAAATGGGAGGGACCAATTTGGTCCTCTTAGGATTGGTGCTTCAAAGATTTTTTGTTTTAATGATTCAAAATCTTTTTGTCAGTCATAATTCCAAACAAATTCACAATCTTTTGTAAGAAGTTTGAAAAGTGACGAAGCTATTTTTGTGAAGTTTTCTATAAACCTTCTATAGTATCCTGTGAAACCAAGAAAACTTCTAATATTCCTTTGGCATGTTGGTAGTGATGTTTTCAAAATGACTTCAACTTTTGTTGTATCCACTTTGATTCTAGCAACTAAAATATGATAGCCCAAAACAATTCCTTCGTTAAAAATCATAAAACATTTTTCATGACTCAATGCAATATTTTCTTATTTACATCTAATGAGAACTTTTTCTTGTTTTTCCATAGCTTCTTCAAAAGTATTTCCATAGACAGTAAAGTCATCCATATAAACTTCTACATAATCATGGATCAAGCTATAAAATATACCTAATACCACTCTTTGTAATGTAGCAACTGCATTACATAGACCAAAAGGAAGTACCCTGTAAGCATGTGTACCCCATGGACATGTAAAAGTATCTAATGCTTGATCAATAAAGGGTAGCAGGAAATTATCTTTAGAGTATCTTTGTTTAATTCTTGATAATCTATGCATACTCTCCACTTTCCATTTTTCTTAGTCACAGTCACCAAGGTTGAAACCCATTGGCTATCAAAAATTGGATAAATGAAATTCACATTAAGCAATTTTTGTAACTCCTCTTTAACAATTTCCATCAAAGTAGGATTCATCCTTCTATGAGGTTGTCTCACTAGTTTGGCATTTTCTTGAATATAAATATGATGCATACACGTATTTGGATCAATACCTTTCATTTTAGTATATTCCCATGTAAATGCAAAGGAATGTTTTTGTATCATATTTATCATTTCTTTCTTTTGAAATTCTTCCGGATTACTATTAACGTTTAATGTTTTTCCTAGAAAACTTTCTACCAAATAATTGCCAAACTTCTCCATATAATTCAATGATACTTTGGACTATCGAGATGAAAAATATTCAATTCCACAATCTTCCTGAAAACTTTGATCTAACATGTGTACACAGTAATTTTGTTCACAATATGAAGAGAAATCATGATGGTTCATTAAATTTACTAATTGATCTTCCTCATCATTTTGTGAAATATTTAATATTGGTTTAATGTTTTCAAAGTCTTCATCGTCATCAATCCAAACTTGATTTTCTACTTCAATTATTGTTTTTGTGGGTGGATATAATGTGAACTTCTTAGTAGAGTTGCTATCAGAAATGAAAATATCACCGGATCTACAACTTATGCATGCATCATTTGTAGCTAACCATAGTCTACCAAGGATCAGTGGGAGTCCTCCTAATTTATTTTTCAAAGTTAATATCATAAAGTCACCAAGATACTCCCATGAATCTAAAGATATTGATACATCTTCTAATATACCATCAGGTTTGATAACAGGTATATCTTCTAGATGCAATAAAGTTGGGGTATAATGAAGATTGGTTAACGTTAACTGATCCATAGTATTCTTACTCATAATATTAATAGTTGCACCTAAGTCAATCAAAATGTTTGGAATTTCAATACAATTGATGTTGATTTTTACAATGGGGCTACCTAGATATAAATATTTTTCAATTATTGGTTTCCCCATCATAATATCTGCAGTTTTTCCGACCAATTGAATTTTTTAAATGTCTTTTATTTTTCTTCCTGGTTTCTTGATACACAACTCATTTATTGTCTTTGCAAAAATGGGTATTTCCTTTATAGCATGAAGTAATGGAATTTTGATGCAAATATTTTTCAATTCATCTAACATTTTATAATCATGTAAAATTACTTTCTTCTCTATTCCTTTATCAATTTGACGTCTCTCACTAAAGGGAGGATTTTGTAAGGAAACAGAGGGTTGTTCAATATAGGAATTGTAGGAGTTGATTTTATTTTATTGTCATCTAATTGTGTAGGAATTTCTTCCTTTGGAGGGGCCTTTTCCTGATCAAGAGATGTCTCCTTTTCAGGAATTTTATCCTCTTTATACTCTTGGATGACAACTAGGGGTGTTTTATTTTGCAATACTCGACCAAATCTAAGTTGGACATCATTTAAATCTAGAGGAGCTATCATACAAGATTGAAAATTTTGAGCCTCAACATTATATATGGGTTTTTTTTAGGTGTTTTATTATTAAGGTTGGGGAGTCGTTGTGCAAGAAGTTAATTAGACTTCTAAGGAAATGAACTAGATGGTAGTGGAAGTGGTTGACTTGAAATTAATTGAGGTTGAAATTGTGGTTGGATATATTGTGGAGGTTGGGGAGGAGAATAATATCGAGGTTGGTATCGAGGGTATGGTTGTTCGAAAGCTTGAAAATATTGGGGATTCCTACCATAAGAACCTTCCATCCTTGTGACCAAGATGGGTTTTTTGGTTGAGGTAACCAAGTTTTCCATTGTAAGGGTGTATTCCAATTACTTTATGGTTGTGTATAAAATTAATATTGTGCATTGGGATCTTGTACCACACCTGTTTACCGAGGCTACCAAGGTCTTCTAGGAGTAACATAACAAAGTGGTTCAACTTGAATTTTCCTGACTTCTTCTTGGAAAAGAGCTTGAAATCCAGGTATTGAAGGGAACTCCTTTGTAGCATGATTTTTTTTCACATATAACACATATTTCATCACTATCAAGAGGGAATTCTCGTAATGCATGATTTTTCCTCCACCTAGAACATAAAATAGACAATGCAACATTTTCAGTATTTTTCTTGTTTTCTACTCTTAGCATAGTAATTGTTCTCTAAGATTTCCAAGAATATGAATTTTAAAGTTATCAAGCAAATTACCAATTCTACTCTAATTCCTATTCCAGATGTAGATTTGTTTACCCTGCCATAACCATATCTCTTGGATTCTTGCCATATTTTGATTTTCCTCTTGAAATGTGTTTGCATAGTTCACAAATATCTTGAAATGACAATTGAGAAACATCTCCTTTACCCATCAGGTTAAGAAGATCAATCCATTCATGCCTTATGGATTTTATTAAGAGAGTTTTTAATGTGCCTTCTTCTAAATTTTACAATTTAGATCTTTTGACATTATAGACAAACCTCTCCACCAAATCTTCAAGGATTTCATCCTCTTTTTGGGTCATCTTAAAAAATTCATCCTTAAGGTCATGTTGTATGCAATGATCTTTGTATTTTTATAAAAATATTCTTTTCATATCATCCCATGTCCATACAGAATGTGTTCCTAGACCCATTAACCATTTGAGAGTCTCATATTTTAATGTATAAGGAAACAAATTTAGTTTTTGAGTACCAAGCAAATAGTCATATGATCTACACAATACCTCAAACTCAAAAAGAAATGTTTATGGATCCTTAGTTCTTAGCACATGGAAGTTAGGGAGGAAAGATAGAGAGATGTTTTTCAAGTATCAGTGGTATCAGTATCTATAATAGGAATCCAAAAGGATCCTCTTCATGAAATTTTCCATCATCTCCCTTTCCTTTTTTACCACCTCGACCTCCAAAACCACCTCCTCCTACTCTACCTCGTCCTCTACCAATTCTTGGTCTTTCCTCTTCATTATGTATTTCTCCTTCTTCACCTACCATTGTAGATTATTTAGAGCTAGTATAAGGTTCGATGATAGGGATGTCTTCAACAAACTCCTCTTCCTTTAGTTCATTTATTAATGGTAGTTAAGGAAAATTTTCTTCTTCTACTTCTTCCTCTTAACTTCTTGTCCTATGAGTTGTTCACATGTTGAAGAAAGAAATATGATTGTTGTTGGAAAATCCATAGGTTAGGAAATTTAAATGATTTTCCTCTTAATGACATCAACTTGTGATGTTATTGTTAGTATTCATTCTCTTAATTATCTTTTGTTATCATCAAGATTAATGTCAAGCAACAAATGGAAGAGAACACAAGATATAGGCATGCTGCGAGGGAAAAACCCCCCTCGAGGGGAAAACCCAGTCACAAATTCTTCCTTTAGTAGACTCAAAATATGATACGTCCATGACCCTTACAATCTAGAATTGAGACAGCCTCCATCAAGTCATCCTCCTTTTACTGTGACACTGAAGTTGTACTGGTACTTCATCACTATAATGCACTGATATCTCATCATGATTTCATTACTGTAAAGATACTGAGATCTTTACCACTGAGGTTATACCGAGACCTATGATAACAATAGTATTGAGATTCTGACTTGAAATCTCACTGAGACCATGGCACTGCGATGATCCTTCATCATTGTGTTAGCACTGAAATAGGATAGAAGCAAGACTGTGACGGCACCGAAAACATGATCATTGAAATAGCCCAAAATTATTCCACTGTAATAGTTTGAAATTTTGTCACTGTAATAGTCCTAAATTTTTGTCATTGTGATAGTCTGAAATTGCTTCTCTGAGATGGTACCGAAACTCCCTTCCGAGATCCGAAATTTTCACTGTAAAGATACCAACACATTCCAGAGAAACGACTGAAACTTGCTCTGAAAATGCGAGCTACACAAATGATGAAATGCGACAAGCTTAGTTGGGTATATATAGTAGTTGTCCATCTATAAATGAGTCGACATGTGTAAATGAATAGGTGTGTCAATGAATTTAGGCCGACATGATATTCACTTAATAATTATTCTTTTGAGTCTAACTTGAATAGGCAGTCTTGAAGACTTTGATGAATATGATGACTTGATGGAGGAGTCAAACAATAAATAAATTTGACAATTAACCTAAAGCCTACAATGGAGGCTTTACTATAATTGAACCAAGCATGAAACCCACGCTTTAATAAGTCAATTCAATTTAATAATAATAAAATTTCACTTTATTTTGACAAATAAATTACATTTTGACTTCAAGTAAAATAATGAAGACCGAACCTAGTTACATTTTCCAACACTCCCTCTTAACTAGGGAGGTATTCATATTTACATATAACCAAATAGGTACATGGAATATCTCAAACCACATCATCTATGAAGAATTTTAGGCACCACGATGCCATTGACTATATTCTTGACCAAGGAAATCTATCCATCGGTTTCTCAACAATTTAGGCACCGCAATGCTACAGACTAGATTCTTGACCAGGGAAATCTATGTGGGTGGGACTAAGATGGACTCAAGCTTTCAGCCTCTCTAGGTACCATCAGGCTTACTAGTTAACCATCAACCCAAGAATCCAGGTGTGTGTTAGAGCTCAATGACCAACACCACCTTTCCAACTTCGATACCTAGACATCAACACAAAGTGTCAACCAGATGTCCTCCCAGGCACTGCTTCACTCACAAAGCCTCATCACCCCTTGATCCAAAAAATCAAGGACAACAAATATCTCCTGATCAAACTTATCAGTAACCATCATGTTATCAAAACCTTCAACAGATTTACCTGTACAAACATAACCCCAATCATTAATATACTTTCATATGTACATAATCAAATACAAACCTCCAAGGTCTTCCAAACAAATTGATATTTCTTCTCAACTTTTCATAGTAAAACTATCAACCGAATCTTTGACAAAATATTTCTCAATCACACTTTCCTTCCTACTTCATATGCAACAACATATTCTTCAATCTAATATTGATTTCCTTCTTTCAGCAGCAATTCAAAATGCATTCTCCAATTTCCTTCTCCTACTCATGGCCTTCACTAAAACTTACGGTTGTTAGTCTTGATCTAGTGCATGACACATGAAGAAGAGAATCATATATGTCACTCCCTCTTAAACAGAGAGTATCTAATCATTCATATACAAGGAATATTCTCAACCATCCTCTTATCCTAGGGAGATTCCTTCCATTCAAGGTCCCTGTTTGTATACTGATCAGCTAGCAACCATGAGAAAGCATAAAAGAAAAGATGAACAGCAGTTAGTATAAATATCAGGAAATATATACAAGCAATTGATTATAAAGGCAGTAACATAATGAAAGAAAGTGAGAAACTATACAGTAGATACAAAGCCTTGGTGTACAGGGGCCCTTTGCAACCTCGGCCAGTCAATACTCAGTCACAAATTGAACTCAAGAATGTTGTCTTCTCATATATTAAAGTGCAGCAAAAACATAGAAATAGAGCACGGCACAGTGGGCTCGTAAACACAGTCAAGATTACATGTAAAATCTAACTATCAAGCATATGATAACGCGTTATTTATAAGTGAAAATGCTATAGCTAATTCCTAGATTCTACGCTACCAAACAGACACGTAAATCTCCACGACCTGAGATCTAGCGGTATGGTAATCATGAAAAGTAAATCCATGGAGTGGTGGCTGCTTGATTTGGTTCACAGATTGATCCACAGGTGTTGGCACACCTCCGGAGATTGAGGATCTTGCCACACAAAACTTCACGTGGGCAAAACAGAGTCGTGCCACCGCAAAACTCTTGGTTTGACCACTCCTTTGACTGTCTTTGACCATGGCTGTTTGTGAGTGATTCGGCTGAACCAAGGGGACACGCTCCATGTACATGTCATTTGCAGCTTGTCCATCTGGCCAGATTCTCCATTGGACACCTGTAACATAGTTTTTAACAAAATGGCTGCGGAAACTTGCGCTGGCTGCGGAAAGTGACAAGTTTCCGCAGCTGATTGAACAAAAATCTAAATCAAACAGCAGTCACAAACATAGTTAGGAAACCATTTTATAAGCTATTTTTAGACTAATATGCAATGATTTGATAGCTTGGTGGATCAAGTAAATGGAAAAGAAGGCTGAAAAGGTATATAGGGAAGATGCAAGTTTGGGACTCAACATTATGGCCCTTGAATTTTTGGATGAAGCGTAACCATTTTTCTTTCTTCAGCAAATCTTTTGCTTGAGGGTAACCTTCTAAATATTTAGGTCCTTCTGGTTCTGCCCTTAGTAATCTTCCCATTCCTTCCTCTGTTTTGAATTTCAACTAAAAACTCAATTGCGTGTGAGGGTTTAGCAGAGGGAAGGTAGCTCGGTTGCAGGGTTTATGGCAAAATACAGTGGCTGCAATCGGTAGATGGATAGCAGGTAACGGGAGTGCTTCGAAATTACAGGCGGAACAGAGGATGAGCAACCGTAGTGAGTTCACAAGATGAAGTGCAAACGTATGTGAAGAAGATGGTCTTAATAAAATGGTAAGGGAATGAAGTGAAGTCGATATTTTGAATTAAACGGCTGCGTACAAAATGTTACATGTTTTAATGGATGGCTGTGGAAAATGCGATGGAGAGGAGCCGTAATGGGATAGGTCACATCTCATGATTACAGGTGGTGAATGAAAGTGGACTATGAGTTTAAACCCAAAAATCAATCATGAGACCGTTAAGAAATGAATGCATGGTGTGCGAAATAATATCATGGGATGGTAGTGGGTAATGGAGCGATTGTGACGATAATTGCACATAGTAGAGCTTTTATGGTTTGATAACTATGCATAATCATGACTTTAATTGCTATTTGAAAAAAAAAATTGCTCATACCTTTGGAAACCTTGTCATTTGTTGCTCATTAGCTTTTAACCAACTGCTCTTCATTGATGTCTGGAGATGCTCCATGTCTTCATAGCATATGCTCAATCACACCTGCATTTTCATGATTATTGCACTAACATTTTGACTGTGGATTTGAAAAACAGAGTGGTGGCTGCGGAAACTGCTTCTGGCTGCGGAAACTGCTTCTGGCTGTGGAAACTGCTACCAGCTGCGGAAACTGACACAACACCCACTTAGCTGAACAAAGATAGTTAGATAATAACTAACTGAGTGAAAATGGTCCTGAAAGGGACATTTATTGATGAAATGGAATGAAATGAGTGAAATGGAGTGAGATGAAGCGGAGTGAAGTGAAATGAAAATGAGATGGAGATGGAGTGGAATGGCAAATGAGGTGGAGTGAAGATGGAAAAAGAAGGAGAGAAGATTTTTTCTTTTTTTGGAAAATATAGAGTGTCAGGTGTCTCTGATTTTCACTCTACATTTTCTGTATAAAACCGCCAATCTATGATTGGTTTTCAGCCTTATACAAATTTATTTGTTTTTTTTTTAACTGAAAGAAACAAAGGCTAGGCTGGTGGGGAAGAAGGATTCTTCTTCACCAGCCTTATTGCAGAATTTTCTTGAAACATTTTGACAAATTCCTCTTTTGAGAGTGGCTTATGATAAATTTTCAATCGGTGGCCATTCACAATGAGAGGAGTTTGAAATTCATCAATGGTCTTGATTCTTACCACTCCATTGCTAAAGACTTTGTCAATCTCATATGGCCCAAGCCAATGGGTCTGAAATTTACCTTTGAAGTCTTTAAACTTGGAATCAAACAGTAGTGCCCAATCTCCCTCTTGAAACTTTTTCTCTTTGATGTATCTGTCATGCCACTTAGCTCTTTGATGTTGAACTAGATCGGTTCTTAAAATTGCTTCTTGTCTGATCTCATCTAGCTCATTCAGCTGCTCCATTATGTGCTTTTGGGCTTCTGATAGATTCATCCCCAACTGAACTGCCATCTTGAAAGTCTTGACTTGAAATTCAATGGGGAGCAAGACTTCTTTCCCATAAACAAGTTCATAGGGAGAATGTCATGTTGTATTCCTCCATGTAGTTCCGTAGGCCCACAAGGCTTCAGGAGGCCTTTCTGCCCAATCTCGTCTGTGTAGATGGACAGTTTTGGTGATGATGCTCTCAAGAACTTTGTTTGTAGACTCCACTTGGCCATTTGCTTGCAGATGGTAAGGAGTAGATTTTCTGTGCTTGATTTTGTATTCTTCCATCAGCTTCTCCATCAAGTTAGATGTAAATTGACTTCCCTAATCTATCACAATTTCTCTTGGGACACCAAAACAAGTAAAGATATCCTCATAAAGAAAATTAACAACTGAATTTTCAGTGGCAGAAGGCAATGCAATGGCATCTACCCATTTAGTGACATAATCAGTGCATACCAATATATACTTCTTCTGTTTAGATGGTGGATTAATGGGTCCAATAAAATCTAAAGCCCATTTTTCGAAGGGTTCGATGAGTACCTGTGGTTGTAATGGCATTTCATTTGAAAGAGTCGGTCTCCCAACTCTTTAGCAGCTGTCACACCTTCTGACATATTGTTTTGTATCTTTGAAGAGGGAAGGACAATAATATCCTAAAGAAAGGATTTTATAGGCCGTCCTTTTGTCAGCAAAGTGTCCACCGCATGGTTCATCATGACATGCCTTGAGGATGTCAGGCATTTCATCTTCCCGAACACATCTTCTGATCACACAATCTAGCCCTGTTTTAAACAATTCGTTAGAAATCCATGAACAATTTGAACTCTCCTGAATAATTCTTCTTTTTTCACTAGGAAATAAATGTAGAGGTAGCTTCCCTGTAACCAAATAGTTAGCAATATCTGCATACCAAGGAGTCTTAGTAGTTACTACAAATAAATATTCATCTGGAAACTTATCCTCTACAGGAGAATCTTCGTTAGTATTTTGGATCCTAGACAAGAAATCAGCTACTGTATTTTGTTTCCCTGGTCTATCCAACACAGTAATATTGAATTCTTGTAAAAGTAAGAGCCATCTTGTAACTCTGCCATTAGTAACAGGTTTGTTCATTAGATATCTAATTGCAAAATGATCAGTATGGACAAAAGTTTCATAGCCTGTTATATAGTGTCTAAACTTATTGATTGCATGAACAACAGCTAAGAACTCTTTTTCAGTCACAACATAGTTCAACTCGGTGGGAGTCAAATTTTTACTGGTGTAGTAAATGGCATAAGGAACTAAATCCTTTTGACCCAACACAACTCCTAGAGCTGTATCTGAAGCATCTGTAGAAATATGGAAAGGAAGTTTCCAATTTGGCCCTCTCAAAATGGGTGCTTCAGATATTCTTGTTTTCAAAGTTTCAAATGAAGATTGACAATCAGGATCCCATTTGAATTCACAGTCTTTTGTAAGTAATTTGAAGAGTGGAGACGATATTTTGGTGAAGTTTTCGATAAATCTTCTATAGTATCCAGTAAATCCAAGAAAACTTCTAACATCTTTTTGACAATTTGGAATAGGCAACTTGGAGATGACTTCAACTTTTGATCTATCAACTTTAATCCCATCCCTCGAAATATGATGTCCCAAAACAATACCTTCAGTAAACATCATAAATCATTTTTCATGACTCAATGAAAGGTTTGTTTCTTTACACCTTATAAGGACTTTTTCCAAATTCTCTAATGCCTCTTCAAATGAATTACCATAAACTGTAAAATCATCCATATAAACCTCTACACAATCATGGATTAGATCAGAAAAGATTCCTAGTACTGCCCTTTGAAATGTTGCGGGTGCATTACATAATCCAAAAGGAAGTACTCGGTAAGCAAAAGTTCCCCATGGACAGGTAAATGTTGTCTTATCTTGATCTTTAGGTGCTACCTGAATCTGATTATAGCCACTAATACCATCCAAAAATGAAAAATACTTTTTGCTTGCTAAAGTATCTAATACCTGATCGATAAAGGGTAAAGGAAAGTGATCCTTCAAAGTTGCTTTGTTCAATTCCCGGTAATCAATGCATACCCTCCATTTACCATTCTTTTTAGGTACTATAACCAAAGGAGAAACCCATCGGCTATCTGAAATTGGATAAATGAAGTTTACATTGAGTAGTTTTTGGAGCTCTTCTTTCACTATCTCCCTAAGGTTTGGATTCATCCTTCTCTGAGGTTGTCTGATTGGTCTACTGTTTTCCTCAATATAGATGTGATGAATGCAAGTCTTAGGGTCAATACCTTTCATATCGGCATACTCCCATGCAAATGCAATAGACTGTTTTTGCAAGATTTTGGTTAGCTCTCCCTGTTGTGATTTTTTCCAAGTTTTTGTTGATATTCAATGTTTTACCTGGAAAGATCTCAATGGCAGAACTACCAAACTCTTCCATAGAGAAAAGAGGCATTTGTCTAGATGACAGATACTCAATGTCAGAATCTAACTAAAATTGTGTGTGGTCATATTCTAAAGATGTTTCAAAGTTTTCTAATGTGTTCAGAATTTGACTATCTTCACTGATTTCAGAAATGGTAAAGACAGGTTGTATAGTATCCTCATCATCAACCCACTCATTATCTCCTATTTCTGTAATTGATTTTTCTGGAGGATACAGATTGAATTTCTTTGTCGAATTACCATCAGAAATATACATATCCCCAGACCTACAACTGATAAAAGCATCAATTGTGGCTAGCCAAGGTCTTCCTAAGATGAGAGGGTGTCCTCCTAATTTACTCTTGGGAGTTAAAATCATGAAATCTACTGGATATTCCCAAGAGTCTAAGGAGACCGAAATGTCTTCTAATACACCATCTGGTTTGATAATTGATCGATTTGCAAGTTGCAGTAAAGTAGGTGTAAAAAGAAGATCAGGAAGTTTCAGCTGTTCCATAGTCTGTCTACTCATAATGTTGATAGCAGCCCCTAAATCAATCAAAGTATTTGGAATTTCTACCCCATTGATATGTGTTTTGACAATTGGACTACCGGGATCTACATACTTCTGCATAGTAATTTTTCCCATCATGATATCTGCAATTTTTCCTACCAGGTGGATTCTTCTTGTATCTCTCGGTTTCCTTCTTGGTCTTTTAAGACTCAACTCCTTTATTGTTTTTGCTAGAATATGAATCTCTCTAATGGCTTGTAACAAGGGAATCTTGATACATACATTCTTTAATTCATCTAAAAAATCATAGTCAGGAAACAAGATTTGTTTTTCCACCCCTTTGTCAATTTGTAATCTTTCAGGAAAATGAGGTATGGATGAAGATGCAGGTTGCTCAACTATAGGAGTTGTGGGGGTTGACTCTTTTTCTTTTTCTTTTTGAGTGCTTGGGTTTTGAAGAGATGCTTCAGAACCTTTATTGGCTTCAAGAGAATCTTCCTCAGAAATGCTTTGCTTTTGAGCATCTATATAAGGCTTATCTAAAACTCTACGAGATCTGAGTTGTACATCATTGAGAGGAACAATCATATAGGTAGGAAATTGTTGTCCTTCTACCATGTAAGCATTTTGAGGGTTTTTATTGTTGGGGTTCGACAATGGCTGGGAAGGTAATTGATTTTTCTTCTGTTGGAATGGAAGCAAGAGTTGAGAATTTGGATTCTGTTGAGAAGATTTTTGTTGTTGTGGAAATGGCAATGATAGTTGTGGATTTTGATTTGTAAGTTGTGGAGCTTCTTGATTTTGAAAAGATGGAGGATATTGATAAAATTGAGCAAATCTCCCATAAGGATTCTGCATACCTTGTACCCATGATTGAAAAGGATTTTGAGGTTGGGACCAAGGTTGTTGCCAAGGATTCCAATTTGGTGGGGTTTGAAAGATCATAGAGTTGTTAAACCCTTAATTTTGTTGCCCCTGCCAAGGTCTCCTTGCAACGAAACAGAGAGACTCAATTGAATTTGGATCTTCTTGAAAGACAGCTTTGAGCCCAGGAATTGAAGGACAATCCTTGGTCTCATGGTTTTCTGAACAAATCACACATGTTTCTACAACTTTTGCATCCAAGGGACATTCCCTTAGAGCATGTTTCTTTCTACATTTTGGGCAAAAGATGGCCAAAGCTTCAGCTTCTGCTTTCTGCTTGTTTTGTATTTTAAGGGTATCTAGTTGCTCACTAAGACTCCCTAAGATATCAGTTTTGAATTCATCAAGCATGTTGCCAATCTCAGCCCTACTTACTGATCCAGTTGTAGATTTGTTTGCTCTAATGAGAGAAGGATCTCTAGGCCCTTTTCCAGTTTTAGATTTTCCCCTTGAGAGATGGACACATAGCTCTGCTATATCATGAAGTGGAAGTTGAGATATATCTCCTTTTCCCATCATGTTCAAAATGTCTATCCATTCATCTCTAATGGCTTTTAATAGAAGGGCTTTCAAGGTTTCCTCATCTAAGTTATTCATTTTTTCTCTTTTCAGGTTGTATTGAAATCTTTCAAGTAAATCCTCTAAGTTTTCATCTTCTCTTTGCACCATTTTGAATACCTCATCCTTGTGATTGGTGGGCATACAATAGTCCAGGTATATATCCAAAAATGTTTGTTTCATATCATTCCAAGTCCTAATGGATTGAGTGACTAATACCATGATCCATTTCAAAGCAGCTCCTTTCAATGTTGAAGGAAACAATTTGAGTTTTTGAGAGTCTTCCAGATAATCATAAGTTCGACACACGACTTCAAACTCAAATAGAAATGTTTAAGGATCCTCATTTCTTAACCCATGAAAGTTTGGGAGGACAGATGGTGAGATGTTTTTCATTGTTGCTCGCGAATCCTCATCAACTATAGGAAATCCGAATGATTTATCTCCATCCCTATTTCCCCCATTGTTACCTCTACCTCCTCCATTGTTTCCTCCTCCTCCTCCTCTACCTCTACCTCTACCAAATCCGTTTACTACTTCCTTTGTCATGATAGTTTCCTCAGAGACGTCAGAGTCCTCTGGTTCTTCTACTAATGGCGAACGAGGAGGAATTTATCCCTCTTCTTCTTCAGGTGATTCTACTTCTTCAATTACAATGTGTTTTCCTGTAGAAGTAAAGAAAGGGTCTTTTCTTAATTCAGATTCGATGGATGGTGTGGGAGAGTCTCCTAATTCAACTACTGCCTCTTGAATTCTAGGAATCCTAAGGCTAGGAGTGTGAGTTGGAGATGATGGAGGTGTCTCTTGTCTATTCCTTGAAGTAGATGGAGTTGTAAAAATCGAACTCTTAGCCCTAGCTAAAAACCTTCCCCTAGAATCTCTTGCTCTATGCATGTCATTTTTTTATTTTCTTCAAGTCGGGCTAATAATTCTCTTTCTGATCTTCTAGGTCACTCTAGGTGCAAGAAGAGAGCATACTCAAGAAATTATTAAACCAATAACTCTCTCTTTCTGATCCTCTAGATCACACTAGGTGCAAGAGGGGAGCATACTTTGAGAAGTTATCAATTTATCCTTCCTTGAAATTTTCTTGTTTTTTTTTTTAAGAAATTGGCTACCTAGTTTCACTTCCCCGGAAACGGCGCCAAAATGTTTGGTCAATTTAGTGTCTTAAATTGCTATTTAAAATGTCAATCCGAGAGTCCTAAACTGCTGAAGTGAAGTGCACTGTATATGCAAGATAACCGATTTCTTATTTCTTTGTCGTTTTTGAGTTTTTGGTTTGTTTTTGGGTTTATCTTTTGTGGATTCCCTAGTGTGAGATGGCAAAATTGAAGGTCAAGTATGGATGGTAATGGTGATTTCTACAATGATTTTCCAAACTTTAAAGCTCTCAAAAAGAAGGTTTCAAACTGGCTGTGATGAAATCAATTCTCAAAAGAAAATAAAAATGTACCAAAACAGTGAACTAGTGACAATGAAGCCCAGTATCCTTACTGCTGTATAAAAAGAAAATAAAAACTGAACTCAAAGCAATTCAAAGACTGAAAGAAAAGCAAACTAAATCACACTACTTCAACCCATATTCTGACCCTTCACCTTTCGACTCGCTCCGGCTATAGGAAGTAATCATAAACAAGCTGAGTAATATGATATCTAAATTGCATAAAATGAAACTAAGATTTAACTACTCATTCATATTTAAATTCCTGAAAATGACATAAGTAATTTAATCACTAACTTGCAGGAAAGTAAACTAAGTCATACTACATTTAAGTAATATTCTGATTCCTCACTATTTGAGTCGCTTGGCTATAGGAAGGAAATCATAAACAAATGAGTAATATGATGTCTAAGTTGCAGAAAAGTAAATAAGCAAAGCAAAACTGAAAGAAATGACAATGCTGGAATTAAAACTCAGTAAATGAATCAGCAGAAATGACAAGATGATCTCATGTCATTAGTCATTAAAACTATGTAATTTGCCCAGGCTGCCTACAAGAACCTGAAAGAAAAATACTGATCAGCTAGCAACCATGAGAAAGCATAAAAGAAAAGATGAACAGCAGTTAGTATAAATATCAGGAAATATATACAAGCAGTTGATTATAAAGGCAATAACATAATGAAAGAAAGTGAGAAACTATATAGTAGATACAGAGCCTTGGTGTACAGGGGCCCTCTACCACCTCGGCCAATCAATACTCAGTCGCAAATTGAACTCAAGAATGTTGTCTTCTCATATATTAAAGTGCAGTAAAAACATAGAAATAGAGCACGGCACAGTGGGCTCGTAAACACAGTCAAGATTACATGTAAAAGATAACTATCAAGCGTATGATAACGCGTTATTTATAAGTGAAAATGCTATAACTGATTCCTAGATTCTACACTGCCAAACAGGCACGTAAATCTCCACGGCGTGAGATCTAGCGGTATGGTAATCATGACAAGTAAATCCATGGAGTGGTGGCTGCTCGATTTGGTTCACGGATTGATCCACAGGTGTTGGCACACCTCCGGAGATTGAGGATCTTGCCACGCAAAACTTCACGTGGGCAAAACAGAGCCGTGCCACCGCAAAACTCTTGGTTTGACCACTCCTTTGACCGTCTTTGACCATGGCTGTTTGTGAGTGATTCGACTGAACCAAGGGGACACGCTCCATGTACATGTCATTTGCAGCTTGCCCATGTGGCCGGATTCTCCATTGGACACCTGTAACATAGTTTTTAACAAAATGGCTGCGGAAACTTGAGCTGGCTGCGGAAACTGACAAGTTTCCGCAGCTGATTGAACAAAAATCTAAATCAAACAGCAGTCACAAACATAGTTAGGAAACCATTTTATAAGCTCTTTTTAGACTAATATGCAACGATTTGACAGCTTGGTGGATCAAGTAAATGGAAAAGAAGGCTGAAAAGGTATATAGGGAAGATGCAAGTTTGGGACTCAACAGTCCCTCTTAACTTAGGGGGATTTCATCGAGACTCCCTCTTAACTTAGGGAGTTCTACTTTTAATTTACGACATCAGAGAATATTTCATGGCTTCAATCCTTCTTATCATATTCATTCATATATCATTCTTATCACATCAATTTTACTTATGATCATCTTCACCAACTTGAAGATGATGTACCTACATGACTTAGATAGAAAGTACAACCAAAATTATAGAAGCATGAAGTTAGCCATATCAAAAAATTACAATAACGAAAGCATTTAGACTTTATATATATAAATTACCCAAACTTAATTATAACCAAGAGACACGTACTATTCAACATCTTTCTAGGGACTTTGTCATAAACCCTAGACTACATCATAACAACTTTCATTACATCTAGGGTTTCAATGTTTCTTCCAAAGTGTATGACGTACCTTACTACAACATATAGAAAACACTAGAAACAATTCAAACAAATATAGATCTACAAATCATATAACAACTTTTCAAAATTCATGTGTTATACTTCTCACTAGGGTTTCATAAAAACCCTAGATTCCATACAAAATAATCAATCGAAACCAATCACATCTTAGTCATTAGCATGATTGGATTCCATTAGGGTTAGTTGCAAACCCTAGATTTTCAATCAAACATCAATCCCAAAAAAACTCAAATACAATTCTCAAATTATCACATTATCATCATACATCAGATATGTTTTTCTTCTACTAAGGTTTAACTCCAAAACCATAGAATACTATCATCCTAGAAAGACAAACTTTGACTAGGGCTTAGTTCCAAAGCCTAGGATTCATAACCACTGACAAATAGGTGAACTCATACATCTATGACTTCATCATCATGCATAGGCACATAATATGCCAGACAACATTAATATGTTAGACATATCCCATTCTAGAACAATCTAGGGTTTCAGCCAAATGGACACATACCTAGGGTTTCATTCATAGGACTCTATAACAAGGGTTTTTCTTATAGACCCAGCCAAACCCTAAGAATCTAGGGTTTCATAACATAGAAAATAAAACCCTACAATACCAAAACTTCAAAGGTTCGAGATCTCAGAAAAACATCATTCAACCTGAACAAGTTAAGATTTCATGATCATACCGAAATCCCAAAAATGACATCATCAACAAGAACTTCAAATAGAATTTCAAAAAAACCCTAAGCAGGCTAGGGTTTCAAACATTGTCATCATATGCTTATGTTAGGGTTTTCCAGAGAACCTATCTAGGGTTCTACAAAATCAATTAAGAATGTGAGGAGGAGTAGATTTATCAAGTGATAAATTACCCAGAACAAGAATCATTATGATTCAGGAGAGCTAGATATAATGATGTTAGTAACACAAATTTCAAAATAAGATGAAGAGAATTTTATAAGATGTATGGTCTAATGCATACCTGGAGATGTTTCATGGCAAACCTTGTAGGAATTCGTTGAAGTATAAGCCATGGTATTTTATATCTATAATACATACTTTCAAGAAAAACATGTGATACCATGAATATAATTTAATTTCTTAAGTTATATCTCCTACATAACTGGTGAGCTCCAGTATTGTAGCAATAATGCTACAACTCCTGGGGCTTCCTGTCTCTTAATTTTATCAACCCGGTAGTTCGTACAAACTTGGAAGCGACGGTGCTGTATGCACAAGTACTAGCTCTTGTCGCAGCTGTCACTTGGTCAGCTGGCACAAGTCCGCTAGGGCTCAAGCCAACTTCTATAGGCTCACATAAGAAGCTTTATCAATGATGGACAAAAGCTAGCTCAAAGAAGACTAATCTACTTGGCAAAAATGAACTGAAAGCAAATCAAAACATGAAAACCCTAGGAAACCCTAATTTAACTAGTCTAACCTCTATGATGCAAAGAATGTGAAGGAAACTTCTACCAATGATGCCATTACTTCTAATAAGTGAAAATGCATGAATCTAATCTACTTGCATCTTAAAAGACATGTTTTTGTATTTTTTCTTTAAGTGGATGGAGTGATTGTGATTTTGTGCTTATTAGGGTTTGGTTGTGCAGATGTGATGCGGAAGGAAGGAAAGCTTGGGAAAGGTTGGGGAGGCTAGGAGAGGTCCCCAGAGATCCTTAGCATCAATCCACAGAGGTTCCTCACGTTCAGAGGCTCAGCAACCGAGTGAGTGGCCTCCTACAGGATGTCTGCCGGGGATTCTACAGGAAACGCAGGGGTTTCTACAGGAAGTCTACAAATTGCTACAGGATGACCTACCGTGGGTGTTTGAAGTGATGGAGGAGTGATGGAATGGTAGGGGGAGATGTGTAAGGTAGGAATAAGGCTGGTGATGGCTCAGGAGTGGAGAAGTAGGATGGAGAACGAGTGTGTAAAGTGGGTTGATGGATGAAAGATTATGACAACGAAATGTCTAAAGGATGGAGTTACGTGAGGAGTGGAGGAGTTTGGGAGGTAACAGAGCGTAACAGAGGTCAAGAATGTAGTTGTATGCGTGATCAAGACGAAGAAGGAGGTGATAGAATGATGAAAAGCAGTGTAAATGAAACAAATGGCTTATGACTGTCACCAAGATGAAAATTCATTAGCCTAAGCTACCTGAACTCATTGAACAGCAGTATAAAGCATGTAGAGGAATGTGCATGAAGCAGTGATGAAGGTGTATGATGCAAGAGTGAAGTGCATGGAAAGATCTATCATAAACGAGACTATGTTGCAGCATGTATAACGTGAAGAACTGTGTATTTTTGTGGCTGGTATGGGCTGCACTCCAATCTCCAAACAGAGATGGCAGTGGGGACCTTCTCAACCTTTTTGCTGGAGCTCCAATGTATTATCAACCTGCTAATCTAACTAAACAACCGAAATCAATTCAACCATAAACTAGTCCTATCTATGCTCATGAAAACGACTAAATTACCAAACTGTGAATTCGAATTGCATGTGAAAACAAACAAACTCAAAGTGCTGGAACGAAATGCAAACACATTACAACACTGAGGAGATCTATTGCTCTCAGGTTGGGCCCTAACCTGAGAGCTATAGCTCCTTGAAAAAACTCAGAACTAGATCAAAATCTGCCTTCTTTATTCATAATCTGATGTCATGCCAAATTGGCTTACAAAAAGGAATAAAGACCGAGTTGTGCTCAAAAATTACAATAGTAATGCGAGAGTTTCAACAACCTATCAAAGGCTACGGCCTCCATACTTATGCAAAACGATCATCCAACAGGTGTCCTTGATTTTAGGAGCTCGGCTGTCCAACTGAAGTTTAAACTGTTGATCCTGTAGGACAATCATAATTGTTGTTCCTGTAGAATAGTTATAACTGTTGTTCCTGTAGAACAGCTGGCTGCTTCTAAGCTCGGTGGGGAGATGGATTGGAGCTCGGAGCTATGGTGGGAATCACGAGGAGGGTCCCAAGACTGTGGACATCCTCTCCTAAAGACCAGCAGTGCCACCTCATTGTCTCCTTGTCTCCTTTTCACGTGGTCCTTTCTCCCTTTTAATGCAAAAACCTGAAATCATAATGCATTAGTCACGTAGATAAAGTGTCTACCCTTCTTCCTACAAACAACACGAATAAACTAAGAAATGCATGCATAAGCAGTAAAAAGTGAATGGTTTGAGCAAAACAAGTAGGCCAAATGAGCCCAAATTATACCAAAAATTGGGGCTCATCATCACCCCCCAGCTAAACTATTTGCTCATCCTTGAGCAACTTTGCCCTGGCTCCTCGTCTTTGGCCGAGAACTAGAGCCCGGAGCACGCTTTTCCTCCCCTGATTTTGGTGGTTCTGCCTTTTCTGCCGAGGGTGGTGCTTCTTCCTTTCCCGTTTTTGGCGGCCCTGCCTTTGCTGCCCCTGGTGGTGACGAAGGTGATGCTTCCTTCCCCTTTCCTATTTCCTTTAGCCGGGCTTCGGAAGGCGACTGGCCTATCTTTCGTGTCCAGGAAGTTATTTTTGGGCTCCCCTTTTCGGGGGTGGCTGATGTTTTAGAAGGGGTTCTTGCACTGGGTGAAGTAGGGACGTCCCCTGAAGTGGTTTGGCTGCTGGGTGGAGGCTGTGGCTTGCCCATGGTCATCCTCTTGCTTCTCCTGGCTTCAGATGGTAGAGGGGTCTCCCTCTCCCTTTTTTCCTTCGGTTTTGGAGGTGTGCTGAGGGCAGCCAGTGCCGCTGCTGCCTCCTTTTTGAGAATGTCAGCCTTCTCTTTCTTGCGTTTTGTTCTCTCAGAGCTCCTTGTAGAGGGCCCCTCCTTTTCAGATTTCGGGCTTCCTGTGGAAGACCCTGCTTTGCCCACTTCCGGGCCTCCTGTAGAAGATTCTTTCCCTGTCTTCAGACTCTCTGTAGGAGGCTGTTTCTCAATGACTTTCGGGCCTCTGGTAGAAGCCCCTTTTTCCAATTTCGGGCTTCCTGTAGAAGCCTGTGGTCCAACGATTTTCGGGCTTCCTGTAGAAGCCTTGGTCCTTGCTTTTGGGCTTCCTGTAGAAGCCTTTGTTTTCGTTTTTGGGCTTCCTGTAGAAGCCTGTTTCTCACTGATCTTCGGGCTTCCTGTAGAAGCCTTTGTCTTTGTTTTCGGGCTTCCTGTAGAAGCCTGTTTTTCACTGATTTTTGGGCTTCCTGTAGAAGCCTGAGTTTGTGTTTTCGGGCTTCCTGTAGAAGCCTGTTTTTGCTTTCCTGTAGACACAGGTGTCTCCACTTCCGCTTGCTTGCCTGCTTGAGTTTTGCTTTTTGCTTTGGGTGCAGGTGCTGTGGAGGTACTTGGGCTGACGTGGGCCTCCTCTGCTTTTTCCATTCTGCTCTTCATCCTCTTTTCCCTTGCTGACAGGATCGGTGTGCCACCCTTTTCTTCGTCCTTCTTTTCCTCAGCCACTGCTTCCTTGTCTTCACTGCTGGAGGAGCCACTATCTTCGATCAACATTTTAATGTCTCCATCTCGTGTTAGATTCCTAAATGACTCCCAGGAGAGGGGAACTTTATATGAGTGCAGTGCATCCTCTACAAGCAATTTTATCAACCCATGGTGGGCTATCTGATCAGGTATGCCCTCTCTTAGCTTTGTAGCACACTCCATTAGGGACTGCAGGAGATAATGAGGGATGCTCAGTTTTTGCTCTACAGGAAGGTCAATTCGGTGCCTCAACTCAGTGAGTAACCGAAAGTGATATGCATACACGATGCTGAACCGGCCTTCACAAGTAATATATTTCATGATTTGCAAACTGACTTCATTCCAAGGTGGTGATAAACTCGTTCTTCTCACCCCATTTTTATCCTCCGAGAATTCTTCCTCAGGTGGAAAGAATTCTTTCTTTGCTTGCTGGCTCTGCTTTCGCTCTTCTTTATCCCACGGCAGACCCATAGGAAGCTCTGTGATCCGACTGATATGCTCTGGGCTGAGTTTGAGGCTTAGACCTCTGAAGCTTACTGTGGCCAGTGTCTGGGATTTAGGCTTCAAAGCCTGCAAGAATTCCTCGGCTACTTCATCATCGTAGCCCTGCAGCTTATCACAAAAAGGCATCCATTGTGCTCTGGTGAAGAGCTCTACCACTGCCGGATTTCTCCTTAATTTGGTGGAATCTGTGGGTTCCCGCCTGATAAACCCACCCGGCATGATGAACACGGGGGTTTTGACTAAAGGTGGCAAATGCAAAGGAGATTCGGTCTATTTTAGGCAGAGCATGCATACAATTCACAAAACACAGTCTAATTATACTGCTATCCTGTAGAAGCGATAGTATAGGCACAGCAATCCGATATTTTTATGACCAGACTGTGAATAATGATCTTGCCACCTTTGAAAGCCAATTGCGGAAGGAGTTTCAGGGTTACCTTTTTTCTGCCACCTTTTCTTACGTGAGGAATTCACCTTCCTGTAGAACCGCGTTCCTGTAGAGACTGCTTCCTGTAGGACTGTGTTCCTGTAGAAACTGTTCCTATAGGAGCAGTGTGCAAACTTCGGGGAGGACTGTAGTTGGCCAGCGGTCGAGAGATGCTTCACCGGTGTTCTGGTAGCCGAAAGCTCGGCGTATCAACATTTAGAGGAAACCAGAAGAGCCACTCGAGTTTTGAAGTGGAGGTTGATGAATACATGCGCATAATCTAGCCGATTAGATTTTGAATCGGCGCAGCTCGTGGCGCGGGGGTGAGCTGTCCCCGCCGGACCGTTGGGCGACGTCACCCATCATTCACCTGCATATTCACTCGCTGCCGCATTCGTTCCCACAGATCTGCCGCCGCCCTTTTCGGTTAAACTCGTTTCTCGGTTGACGGGACTATCCTCACGTGCGTGCTGCGTATTTTTTTTGTCGTGGCTGCCACCCAAGCTTCTGACTATACCATAACTAGCCGACGTGGCCAGTCAACTGGCCATACGGCCGCTCAACCATTCATTTCTACGCCATGCAAAACAAATCAAAGTAATACTCATGCGATTTGGTGGAAGGAAGGGTTGAGACACTTACCTGCACGCGGCTGCACACGATTTTTCGGTTTTTGGACGACGGGGAGCGGATCTACCTGCTGCATGTGGCTTACACAGTCCCGGAGGCTCATGGTTACAGGATGCTGGCGATGGAGTGGATGCTCTGGTTGCCTGTGCCCGTGTTTTGCTTGCAGAGGGCGGTGCTGTGAATGGTATCCACTCATGCAGGTTTGACTGTTACAGGATTCCCGCGGGGTGCCTTGTGACAGTCTCGCCTCCTTGGGTGCATGCTGCACGACGATGGATGGAATCTTCTGATCACGCTCCCGGAGCTTCTGATGCTCGACATGGATGTGGTATGAGCTCTCGGTGCTTGCTTTTCTTTGACAAATGGCTTTACCACGAGAACTCATTGATCTGGTTTGCTGGTGCAGGGATCTTGCTTGCATGGCGACGAGGATGGTGGAGCAAGGTTACAGCAATGTTCAGGGGTGCCAATCAGTGGCATGCATGCATCCAACCCATTCCTCAGCCGCTAGATCTCCGTTTGAAACAAATTTTTGGCCGTCCCAAACTTCTACAGGAAGTTTCCTGTAGAACACAGAACTTCCTGTAGAAAGTTCGGCCTTCCTGTAGAAAATCCGCGCCTTCCTGTAGAAAGACTGCGCCCTCCTGTAGAAAGACTGTGCCTTCCTGTAGAAAGACAGCAGCTTCCTGTAGAAGATTCAAACCATGATAAAATTGCACATACCTTGAAAAACATGGGTGCTCTTGGAGGAGGTACTGATGAGGTTCCTTGACAGCATGATAAGGACCCTTGGCTGTGATCGAAGAGGCTTCTTCTCCTCCATAGAACATCTGCAACCTACATGCAATTTTCATATTGTGCTTATTATTTTTTCTTTTTTCTTCCTTTTTTTTTTTTTGCAAAGATAGCAGGGGCGCCCCAAAGGGGTTTTCACCCTTGCTACCTGCCCTGAGCGCCTCAGAGAGGTTTTTTTTCAGATCTTCTTTCAGGGTGTGCCAGAGGCAGAGGCAGAACCCTTCTCTATGACCAATACAGATTTCTCCATAGTTTTGATAAACTCTTGTCTTGAGAGAGGTCTCCTGTAGATCTTCAATCGATGCCCATTGACAAGCATGGGAATGGCTTCCTCATCAATGGTTCGAATGAGGACAGATCCATTGTCATGGCACTTCTCCACTGTATATGGTCCTAGCCATCTGGTTCTCAACTTCCCCTTGAAATATTTGTATCTGGAATCATACAACAAAGCCCAATCTCCCAGCTGAAATTGCTTGTCATGGAGATGTTGGTCATGCCACACCTTCCTCTGAAGTTGAACCACTTCTGAGTGAAGGAGGGCCTGCATACGGTGCTCATCCAGGCCATTCAGCTGCAGCAGCCTTTCTTGCTGTGCATGGCTGAGATCTAGGTCCAGCTGAGCTGCCATCCTCAAAGTGTTATACTCAAACTCAATGGACAGCAAAGCTTTCTTCCCATAGACCAGCTCATAAGGTGTGAAGCCGATGGTGGTCTTCCAAGTGGTGTTGTGAGCCCATGTGGCCTCAACCAGGCGATCTGCCCAATCTTTTCTGCTGCTGCTCACCACTTTGGTCAAGATCCCTTCTAATGCTCTATTGGTGACTTCCACTTGCCCATTTGCTTGAGGATGATAGGGAGTGGAAGTCCTATGCTTGATCTTGTGATGAGCCAGTAAGTCTTCAACCAAGTTGGATGTGAACTGGCTCCCTTGATCGGTCACCAGCTCTCTTGGGTAGCCAAACTTGTAGAAGATGTTCTCTCTTAAGAACTCGACCACCTTCTCTTCTGTTGCTGCTTTGATTGCTTTAGTCTCTGCCCACTTTGTCAAGTAGTCAGTACACACAATGATGTAGGATCTTTGTCTCGAAGAGGGATTGATTGGACCCACAAAGTCCATGCCCCACTTCTCAAATGGCTCAAGAGTCACTTGAGGTTGGAGAGGCATCTCATCCCTTTGGGTTGGTTTCCCCATTCTTTGGCATTGGTCACACTGACTGACATATCTTCTGACATCTTGATGAAGTGTGGGCCAATAGTAGCCTGCCTGCAGGATCTTGAAGGCAGTTCTCTTTGCTGCAAAATGCCCTCCACAAGGCCCTTCATGACAAGTGAGGAGGATATCAAAGACTTCCTCCTCCCTTACACAACGCCTTAAGATCTGATCGGGGCCAAGCTTGAACAGGTTGCCCCCGATCCAAGTAAATGAGGCACTTTTTCTGATGATTCTGCTCTTCTCTTTTGAAGAGAGATGCGGAGGGAACTGAGCTGAAACAAATTAGTTTGCTATATCAGCAAACCATGGAGAGAGTACTGAGATAGAAAACAGATGCTCATCAGGCATCTGGTCATCCACCGTCCCATCTTCCTCTGCAGACAAATCCAATCTAGACAAAAAGTCAGCAACAACATTTTCTCTACCTGGTTTATCAACAATGGTTAGATCAAACTGCTGCAACAAAAGTAACCATCTAATAATACGAGCATTCACATCTGGTTTATTCATCAAATATCTAATAGCAGCATGGTCAGTATGTACAAAGGTCTGGTAACTAGTAATATAATGTCGGAACTTGTTCAATGCATGGACCACAGCCAAGAATTCCTTCTCGGTTACAGTGTAATTCAGCTCAGCTTTGGACAAGTTTTTGCTAACAAAGTAAATGGCATATGGAAGTTTCTGCTCAACTTGTCCTAAAGCTGCACCTATGGCTTTGTTCGAGGCATCAGTGTGGATGTGGAAAGGTAGGGCCCAGTTTGGACCTCTCAGGATTGGGGCTGACACCAACTTGTCCTTTAACTCATTCAAAGCCCTCTGACAATCGTCAGTCCATTTAAACTCCACATATTTTGCCAATAGGCCAAACAATGGTGAGGCTAGCTTGCTGAAATCTTTAATGAATCTCCAGTAGTATCCTGCTAATCCCAAGAAACTCCGGACATCCCTTACCTTTTGAGGATGTGGAACCCTCTTGATGAGAGCAATTTTGTTAGGATCCACCTGCAATCCTTGGGAAGAAATGGTATGGCCTAGCACGGTCCCCTCAGTCATTAGGAATTCACATTTTTCAGGACTAAGGGACAAGTTCATCTCGGTGCATTTGGTTAGGACTTTCCCCAGGTTGGACAATGCTTCCTGGAAGTTGGCCCCATATGGAGTAAAGTCATCCATGTATATTTCCACTGCATCATGGACCAGCTCTGAGAAGATGCTCAAAACAGCTCTCTGAAAGGTAGCAGGAGCATTGCATAGCCCAAAGGGAAGGACTCGGTAGGCAAAGGTACCCCAAGGACAAGTGAAGGTGGTCTTATCTTGGTCTTCCGGGCTGATTTGGATTTGATTGTACCCGCTAAACCCATCCAGGAAAGAGAAGAACTTCTTTCCTGCCAGTCCATCCAACACTTGATCTATGAAAGGTAGAGGGAAGTGGTCCTTCTTGGTAGCTTTGTTCAGCTCACGGTAATCCACACAGATTCTCCACTTCCCATTCTTCTTGGGAACCAACACTAAAGGGGACACCCATTCACTATCTGAGATGGGGTAGATGAATCCGGCATCCAACAGTTTCTGCAATTCTTCCTTGACAATGTCCTTAAGGGCTGGATTCATTCTCCTCTGAGGTTGCCTAACCGGTTTACAATCCTCTTTGATGTATATATGATGGGTACAGACCGAAGGATGGACTCCTTTCATTTCCTTATAGCTCCAAGCAAAAGCATCTAGGTGGTTGGCCAACAGACTACACAGCTCCTTTTCCTGAGAAGGAGATAAGGAGGAGCTGATCTTCAATGCTTTCTCAGGGCCGAACTCCACATTCTTGACTCTGGGAGTAACAGGGTTGGTTGTACAGAGATCCACTAAGGTGCTAGCTTGGGCATCCTCCACCAATTCCTCTAAGGGTAGTGCACTAGAAGGTGGATTCTGGATCAAGGTCTCGATCAAGTCATCCTCGGTTGGAGGGTCTTTTCTAGTGGTATCTAAGGTGCACAGAGGCGCTGAATACACCTCGTCTTCTTCTCCTTCTTCCAACCAGAGTGGTAAATCATGCTCTAAAGAAGGTTGGGCAGGAGGGTATAGGACTAGTTGCTTGGACATGGGACCATTTTTGATGGTCATGTTTCCTGCCCGACAACTTATGTAAGCATCTGCAGTAGCTAACCAAGGCCTTCCCAAAATGAGAGGATATCCAGTAAGCTTGGCCTTTGGTTGCAGAACCAGGAAGTCAGCAGGGTATTCCCAGGAATCGATGGAGACCATGACATCCTCCACAATCCCTTCGGGAGTCACGGTGGAGCGATCTGCTAATTGCAGTACTGTCGAGGTCTTCCTCAAGGAACCCTGTAGATTGAGTTTAAGCATGGTATCCCTGGTCATCACATTAATGGCAGCCCCCAGATCAATCAAGGTGTGAGGTATGATGGTGCCATTGATGTGAACATCTACTACAGGACTTCCAGGATCTAGGTACTTAGGGCAGATGACTTGTCCTAGCATAAGGTCAGACAGTTGTCCTATGACATTGATAGTTGAGGCATCTTTCTTCCGTCTGCCTGGGTGTTTGAAACACTTCTCCTTAATCAGCTTATTATATATTGGCACATCCTTGATGGCTTGGAGAAGTGGGATTTTTACACACAACTGCTTGAGCTCGCCCAAAAGCTCATCTTCTTCAGGGTTAGGTTGTGTGGTGGCTGTTAGTCTCTCTGGAAAGGGTGGAATAGGCTTTGGTTCACTCTCCTGATGGTCTTCCTCATCCTCTGGGGGAGGAGGCTGGCGATCTGGAAGAGTCTTTCCAGATCTAAGATTGATCTCCTGGATCTCCACAGCATAGGTAGGGCATGAGGTTTCCCCAGTGTATACCTGCTGGGCCTGTCTATTGTTGGGGTTCGGGTTCGGTTGAGCAGGCATTTGAGGTTGCCTTGGAGGAGCAGGAGGTAATGGTTGAGGTTGCACTGGTGGTGGAGGCAAAATGGCAGGAGGAGTGTTGTATTGGGGCCTCCACCCCGACTGAGGTGCATTCCATTGAGGCTGTGGCTGGGTATGTGAGTGGTATGGATGAGAAGTAGGTTGAGTGGGGTACTGAGGTGGATAAGACCATGGAGGAGGCATGGACCATGAAGGATGAGCAGGGGGACCCCAGGAAGGCATAGGAGTTGACTGGTTGGGGTTGTAATAAGCTTGAGATGCCCCTTGCATCCCCTGCTGATAAGGTCTAGATCCTTGTGGCCTCCTTTGGTTGAGGTAATAGAGAGGCTCTGTGGGAGCTTCGGTCCCTTGGTACATGGCTTTAAACCCAGGTAAGGTTGGACACTGATTTGTGGGATGGTCCTCCTCACAAACGAAACACACTTCAACCGAATGTAATGGACATTCGTTCTTAGGGTGCCTCCTTGTGCACCTAGGACAGAAGACAGCCAAGGCTCTCTCAGCCTCTTCTTTCTTTTGCTGAATCCTGAATGTATCAAGCTGCATGGCAATGGTTTGTCTCACCTCACTCTTAAGATCTTCTAATTGGTTTGCAAGCTCATGTTTGGAGAAAGGGACACTAGTTGAGAGGTGGTTTTCTCTACCTCGTTTCCGAGCTGCCCTGGAGTGGTTTCTAAATACAGTCTTGATGTCCTCATAAGGCATTTGGTAAATGTCCCCCCCAGCTAACATGTGAAGGGTATCTAAGAGGTCTTCAGGGACTCCTCGGAGTAGGACCAACTTGAGGGATTCAGGGTCAAGTGTGCACCTGGCCCGCTTATAGCTTAGTTGGAACCTCTCCTCATAATCCTCTAAGGACTCATCATTTCCCATGGACATCCGAAAGATTTCCCCCTTTGTTTCCTTGGACCTACAGTAATCTCGGTACTTGGTGTTGAAAGCTTGCTGCATCTGAGCCCAAGTAGTGATACTATTCCCAGGTAAACCCATGAACCAGCGTAGTGCTGCATCCTTGAGAGTGGAAGGGAAAAGTTTCAACTTTTGCTCATCTTCAGTATAGTCATAGGTTCTACAAAGGACAGCAAACTCAAACAGGAAGGTATCTGGATCTTCAGTGGTCAACCCATGGAAGTGAGGTAAGGCGGAGGGGCTAATGTTTTTCATTTTCATCTCTCCATTGGTCTCTCGGATGGGGAAGGCACCTTCTATTCTCTCATCTTCTCTTCTATTGTCAGCCATAGCTTCAGATGGATTGGTTTCTAACTCTTCTTCTACTATAGGATCTTTGGATATCTCAGGTTGTTCACCTATAGGTTCCTCTGGGTCACTGTCACCAAAGAAGAGAGAAGGGTGACTCAGTGATGTGGTGGGGGTGTTTGGTAGGAATTTGCCTGATCTATCTCGGTTCCTACGAGGCATGAAATGGAAAAGACTTTCTTTTTCTTTTTGCTTGCTTTTGCTTTGCTTTTCTTTTGGTACCTGCAAAACTGAGACAGATTGATCTACAACTAACTATGAAAGATGCAAAATTAACTGAAAGCAAGAAAGAACTAATCTACTCTGCTCAAATGAAATTGCAGAAAGGAAATGCTAGTCTATGAAAGCAGGAAATGCTAATCTATGAAAGCAGGAAATGCTAATCTATGAAAGCAGGAAATGCTAATCTATGAAAGCAGGAAATGTCTATGCTACTTTTGCAGAATGGAAATGAAGTAAACTACTAGCAGAAGGCAAGAGTAAGAAAGTAGAAGAAAAGCAACAATTACTAATACTCTGACGCGTCCCCGGCAACGGCGCCAAAAAAGATGGTGAGCTCCAGTATTGTAGCAATAATGCTACAACTCCTGGGGCTTCCTGTCTCTTAATTTTATCAACCCGGTAGTTCGTACAAACTTGGAAGCGACGGTGATGTATGCACAAGTACTAGCTCTTGTCGCAGCTGTCACTTGATCAGCTGGCACAAGTCCGCTAGGGCTCAAGCCAACTTCTATAGGCTCACAGAAGAAGCTTTATCAATGATGGACGAAAGCTAGCTCAAAGAAGACTAATCTACTTGGCAAAAATGAACTGAAAGCAAATCAAAACATGGAAACCCTAGGAAACCCTAATTTAACTAGTCTAACCTCTATGATGCAAAGAATGTGAAGGAAACTTCTACCAATGATGCCATTACTTCTAATAAGTGAAAATGCATGAATCTAATCTACTTGCATCTTAAAAGACATGTTTTTGTATTTTTTCTTTAAGTGGATGGAGTGATTGTGATTTTGTGCTTATTAGGGTTTGGTTGTGCAGATGTGATGCGGAAGGAAGGAAAGCTTGGGAAAGGTTGGGGAGGCTAGGAGAGGTCCCCAGAGATCCTTAGCATCAATCCACAGAGGTTCCTCACGTTCAGAGGCTCAGCAACCGAGTGAGTGGCCTCCTACAGGATGTCTGCAGGGGATTCTACAGGAAACGCAGGGGTTTCTACAAGAAGTCTACAAATTGCTACAGGATGACCTACCGTGGGTGTTTGAAGTGATGGAGGAGTGATGGAATGGTAGGGGGAGATGTGTAAGGTAGGAATAAGGTTGGTGATGGCTCAGGAGTGGAGAAGTAGGATGGAGAACGAGTGTGTAAAGTGGGTTGATGGATGAAAGGTTATGACAACGAAATGTCTAAAGGATGGAGTTACGTGAGGAGTGGAGGAGTTTGGGAGGTAACAGAGCGTAACAGAGGTCAAGAATGTAGTTGTATGCATGATCAAGACAAAGAAGGAGGTGATAGAATGATGAAAAGCAGTGTAAATGAAACAAATGGCTTATGACTGTCACCAAGATGAAAATTCATTAACCTAAGCTACCTGAACTCAATGAACATCAGTATAAAGCATGTAGAGGAATGTGCATGAAGCAGTGATGAAGGTGTATGGTGCAAGAGTGAAGTGCATGGAAAGATCTATCATAAACGAGACTATGTTGCAGCATGTATAACGTGAAGAACTGTGTATTTTTGTGGCTGGTATGGGCTGCACTCCAATCTCCAAACAGAGATGGCAGTGGAGACCTTCTCAACCTTTTTGCTGGAGCTCCAATGTATTATCAACCTGCTAATCTAACTAAACAACCGAAATCAATTCAACCATAAACTAGTCCTATCTATGCTCATGAAAACGACTAAATTACCAAACTGTGAATTCGAATTGCATGTGAAAACAAAAAAACTCAAAGTGCTGGAACGAAATGCAAACACATTACAACACTGAGGAGATCTATTTCTCTCAGGTTGGGCCCTAACCTGAGAGCTATAGCTCCTTGAAAAAACTCAGAACTAGATCAAAATCTGCCTTCTTTATTCATAATCTGATGTCATGCCAAATTGGCTTACAAAAAGGAACAAAGACCGAGCTGTGCTCAAAAATTACAATAGTAATGCGAGAGTTTCAACAACCTATCAAAGGCTACGGCCTCCATACTTATGCAAAACGATCATCCAACAGGTGTCCTTGATTTTAGGAGCTCGGCTGTCCAACTGAAGTTTAAACTGCTGATCCTGTAGGACAGTCATAATTGTTGTTCCTGTAGAACAGTTATAACTGCTGTTCCTGTAGAACAGCTGGCTGCTTCTAAGCTCGATGGGGAGATGGATTGAAGCTCGGAGCTATGGTGGGAATCACGAGGAGGGTCCCAAGACTGTGGACATCCTCTCCTAAAGACCAGCAGTGCCACCTCATTGTCTCCTTGTCTCCTTTTCACGTGGTCCTTTCTCCCTTTTAATGCAAAAACCTGAAATCATAATGCATTAGTCACGTAGATAAAGTGTCTACCCTTCTTCCTACAAACAACACGAATAAACTAAGAAATGCATGCATAAGCAGTAAAAAGTGAATGGTTTGAGCAAAACAAGTAGGCCAAATGAGCCCAAATTATACCAAAAATTGGGGCTCATCAATAACCATGCAGGAGGATGAAATCTTATAAAGGTTATTCCTTCTTTCAATCAAGGAATTCTACTTGACATCCTAGATTACTTGTAATTTCTAGAAGATAAGGATGCATGTTGTAAACTTCACCCTAGACTAGCCATAAACAAGGATCATTGAAAAACTAAAATCTTATGTACATACGTACCTTGTGATTACATACCTTTGATTTGATAACTTATTGGACTTGTTGTAGAAACAATACTTACTTAGTTCTTTTTACTCAGATCCTCAAAGAGTGATTCCTTCAAGTTGGTTCCTTGTGCTAGTATTATCATCTCAGATCCTTGATATATCTCTATAGGCAGTTATGTCAAGTTCCATTTCTTCAACAAGTGGAAGGAAGTATATTCTACTTCATTGTTTTGATCTTACATATATCAATAACCATAGAAATGCCTCAGCTCTTATAGTACTTCGACCATATATTACTTGAGCCCAAATTCTCCTTATGACCATGACATGTACCATTGTAGTGATACTTATTATGATAGGCATCATTGTAGTTTTACCAAGACTTATTCTCTGTGATAGGCACCACTGTAACAATACTATAAAGTATTCATAATAGAAAAAATTATATTACTGTGACAGAACTGAGTTTCATTCACTGCATTAGCATCATTGAAATATCACTGAGTTGAGGTCACTATGGTCATGTGATATTACTGAATTGAGGTCACAGTAATAGCACCGAACAAAGGCAGCACCAAGACTGTGTTGACATGGTGGCTGAGTTAGCATCGAACCCCTTCTTTTACATGTGGTAGTACTGAGATCCTCCTACTGTGATGACAATGGAACCTTCTTACTAATGTGGCACTCAATTCTAATTGTAGACAATGATATCATCCTACTAACCCATTCTAAAATATTTGAACTTGTTCACCTTGAGGTATAGCGCGATCTTTATTCTTCTTTTAGCTCATTGTAATCTTAGTTCTATTAGCCCATAAATGATCTACAAAACAAATGAAAGCCAAACCTTTAACTGAGTTGTCTTTAAACTACCTTTGATCATGACCTAAGTAGCTCTGATACCATGTTGGAAAATGTTATGAAACCAGCTCACAAAAAGATAGAAAAGAGAGATCAACGCCTTAGAATTCAGCCTCTTCGAGGGGGCAACCTCCTTTACATTACACAAATGAACAATTCTTGGATGATTCAAATGAAAAAACCTCCTTTCTATATATAGGAGTCTAAGGAGTCACAATATAACACAGCCGACCTAACAATAATAATATAAAGCCACAAAATAACAATAGAGGGATTCTATGGGGCACAGTAATAACAATATGGGGACAATAGGGGCACAACAATATTAATAAGGGATACAATTACAATAGTAATGGGGTAATCACAAGTATTATAGGGACCCAACATGCCCCTCTCCTTCAAAAAAGTGTTGTCCTCAACACTTAAGTAGTTCTGGATGATTTTGTATAAAATTCTCATCCTCCCATGTGGAATCTTCGGCGGATAAGTTCTTCCACTTGATAAGATACTCCAAAATTGATCGATTTCATAACTGTCGAGTTCTTGTTTCTGTGATTTCTTCTAGTTCCAATATAATTTTTCCTTCCTCATCAAGTTCTGGTAATATTGTTTGAACTGGGAGCTTATCACCTATAACCTTCTTTAAACATGAAACATGGAAAACTGGGTGCAATCAAGAAGCTGCAGGAAGCTCCAATTTGTATGTCGTAGTACCAATATTTTGCAACACCTTGTACAGACCACAATACTTTGGTGACAATTTATTATCCTTCTTAGCTTGCTTGAGCGACATTTACTTATATGGTTGTAGCTGTAGGAATACCCTATCACCTACATCAAAACTTCTTTCGCTGCGATGTTGATCTACCTGTTGTTTCATTCTATTATGTGCCAACACAAGGTTATCCTTTAAGAGTTGGAGGACTTGTTGTTGATGTTCGATGTGATGTTCCACTGCTTGAACCTTAGAATTTTCTCTTAAATATGATGTGATGGATGGTGGTTGATATCCATAAACTGCCATAAATGGGGTCATTTTTGTTGTTTTATGGAAGGAAGTGTTATACCACCATTCAGCTAGAGGCAACCATTTGACCCATTGTGTCTGTTTATCAAATACAAAGCAACGAAGATCCTTCCAAACATTTGTTTACTATCTCAGTTTGCCCATCAGATTGAGGATGATAAGATGAGCTATGAGCTAACTGAGTACCAAGACAAGAAAATTATTCTGTCCAAAAATTTCCAGTGAAAATGGGATCTCTGTCACTTACAATAATCTTTGGGTTTCCATGTAGCTTTTGAATTGTTTCCATAAATGCAGTAGAAACTGTACTGGCTTTAAATGGATGTGATAATGCACAAAAGTGTGCATACTTGGTAAGTCTGTCAACTACCACCATGATGACACTCTTTCCCTCAGACTTGGGTAAACCTATGATAAAATCCATTGAAACCTCCTCCCAACGTTGGCTTGGAATGGATAAAGGTTGTAATAAACCCGGTGTCTTAATTGTTTCAACTTTATTTTGTTGGCAAACCAAACATTCCGCCACAAACTTTTGAATATCTGATTTAAGGCCCTCCCAAAAAAATTCCTTCTTAACCCTGTGGTAAGTTTTTAAAAATCCTGAGTGCCCTCCTAAGGGAGAAGTGTGCAATTCCATAAGAATATTTTGTTTTAGCTAGGAATTCTTACAGAGGTATAAGCGATCTTTGTACCATAACGAATCATTTTGCCAGCTAAATGTATCAAACGTACTGGAGTCTTGTTGTAACTTTCGAATAAGTTCCCACACTTATTCGTCATTCTTCCATTCCTCCCTTGCTTCATTTATCCAATATCGTTGGATAATAGAAATGGCGCACAACAATGCTTCCACATCCTCATCCTTTCTTGAGAGTGTATTTGCCACCACATTTTGCTTCCCTTTTTTGTAGATGATTTCAAAGTCATAACCCAACATCTTTGTGACCCACTTTTGTTGCTCTTCAGAGGATAATCTTTGTTCTAAAAAGTATTTAAGGCTATCATGATCCGTTTTTACCTTGAAGTGTCTTCCCATTAGGTAGGGTCGCCATTTCTTAAGTGCATGGAGTATTGCCAACATTTCCTTCTCATAAATAGCTTTGTGTAAAAACTTTCCTTTGATTGGACGACTTTCAAAAGGAATGGGTCTTTCATCTTGCATTAAAATAGCACCAATTCCATTTCCTGAAGCATCACATTCCACAATAAAGGTTTTTGTGAAGTCTGGTGTAGCTAAGACTGGTGCTTGGCACATTGCCTCTTTAAGATGCTCGAAGGCATTTGTTGCTTCTGGAGTCCATGGAAATGCATCTTTATTCAATAATGTTGTTAGAGGTGCTGCTATTCTCCCATAATTCTTAACAAACTTGCGTTAATACCCTGTCAGCCCGAGAAATCCTCGCAAATGCTTTATGGATTTGGGGATTTTCCATTCCTTAATGGCTTTAATTTTGCTAGGGTCTACCTTAACTCCTTCATGAGATACAATATGACCCAGATATTCCACCTCTTGTACTCCAAAGAAACATTTGGATCTTTTTGCATATAATTGTTTCTCCTCCAATAGTTGTAGCACCCTGTCAACATGTTCAACATGATCCTTCCAAGACTTGCTGTAGATTAGTATAGCATCAAAAAATACTAACACAAATTTTCTAAGGAATGGTTTGAAAATGGAATTCAACAAACCTTGAAATGTTGAAGGTGCATTGGTAAGGCAAAAAGGCATGACCAAAAATTCATAATGACCCTCATGAGTTCTAAATGCTGTTTTTGGAATGTCTTCAGTCTTCATTCTGATTTGATGATATCCTGAACGAAGATCTAACTTGGTGAAGTAAATTGATCCATGCAATTCATCCAGTAATTCATCAATGACAGGAATGGGAAACTTATCTTTAATAGTGAGCTTGTTGAGCTCCCTATAATCTGGACACATGCGCCATGATCCATCCTTCTTGTGCACCAATACTACTGGAGCAGAGAAAGAACTTTGACTCTGTTGAATTATACCAGCCTCTAGCATTTCTGCAACCATACGTTCAATTTCACTCTTTTGGGCATAGGGATATCTGTATGGCCTGATGTTTGGAGGAACACTTCCTGGAATCAGATGAATAGCATGATCATGATCACGAATAGGTGGGAGACCTTTGGGAGTCGCAAATACCTTGGAATGATTGACCAAGACTTTTTGGAGATCTGGAGAAATAGATGATTCCAACGTGGAAACATCTAGCGAACATAATTGTGCAATTACACCTCTTTGTTCCTTTTTTAGAAGCTTTGTCATACCGTTAGAGTTGATTATCTTTCCCGGTTTCCCTGCAATACCCCTTAATTCAACTTCCTTTCCTTCCACAAAAAATTTCATGAAAAGTTCTTGAAAATTAAAAGCTATTGTACCCAAGGATTGTAGCCATTGGACTCCTAGTACAACATCAGCACCTCCCATTGGAATGGAAAGCATTGGGCTAGTCAATACATATTCTCCCATGGATAGCTTGATATTATGGCACTTTCCAGAGCAATTTATTGTTCCTCCATTTGCAACCATCACTTGACACTCTAGTGTTGGATATAAGAAGCAATTCAATTCTTTTGCTACCTTACAATGAATAAAATTGTGGGTACTTCCTGAATCAATCAACACTATTACCTTTTTCTTCTTGATTTGTCCTTCTATCTTGATGGTTTGAGGAGTGGTAATTCTCGCCAATGCATTACAAGATATGGTCGGATTCATTTCTTCTTTATCTAGGCTTTGTTCCTGGAGTATATCCTCTTCTTTTGACCTTTCTTAGTCCTTTTCTTCTTCCTCTTCACAATCTATGTAGAATAATTTCTTCTCAGCACACTTATGACCTTTAGTGTATTTGCTATCACAACTGTAACAAAGCCCTTTTGCTTTTTTTTCTTCCAATTGTTGTGGTGTCAACATTATAGGTTGTGGAAGACTAAGGGCAACAACACTTCCATCTTTATAGTTGTGAGTAGTATGCTTCCTGGTTGCCATAATTTTGCTTTCCATTTTTCTTGCTAACCTGAATGCCTTCTCTAATGAATCAAGTTCCCAAAGGCGAACATCATGTTGGATATTATCCTTTAAATTCCTTATGAACACATCAATCCTATGCTCCTCTAGAATATTTTTTACCCTTATGTTCAATTTTCGGAACTCCTCAATGTGCTCCATTATTGAACCCTTTTGTTTGAGACTTATCAATTGGCTAAAAAAAGTGTTGCATTTTGTATCCTCATAATGTGCTGTCAATTCTTCCGTAAAAATTGCCCAGGTGATAATTTGTTTACGAGAGAAAAGCCATGGATACCATACAAACTGATTTGGTTCCAAATATAAAGTTGCAATACGTACCTTTTATGTGTTTTGCACATTATTGAGATCGAAAAATTGCTCCATCTGTAATATCCATGTCGCAGGATCCTTGCCATCAAACTTCCTCATATCGATTTTTGGAATATGGTGGGTCTTTGATCCAACATTAGAGTCTATGGAATCCTGATTAACATTTCTTTTGTTCTCATCATGAGTTTCCTTTACTACCCTTTCACCATTAGTGACCATTTCTTGTAGCAACTTATTCATATTTATCTTCAATTCTTCCATCTTATCATCCATGCCATCAATTTTAGCGTCCATTCCATTCCTCTTAGCTTCCATGCCATCCATCTTAGCTTCTACGCCTTTCTTTAAACAACCATCTTAGCTTCTACACCTTTCTTTAAACCATCCATCTTAGCTTCTACATCTTTCCTTAAACCATCCATCTTAGATTCTGTTGCATTTTGTGCAAGTGACACTTGCTGCACTTGGTCTCGTAATTTTGATATATCATGTTGCATTTCTTCCTCTTCTTCATGAGTCATGCTAGAGCTTTCAGGTTGCTTACTAGGTGTTTGCATTGTTGAAAAGTGTGCAACAAGAAATGCTTGTTGAGAATGCAACAAAATGATGGAGCTTAGTGGAAAGGAGTCGCCTTCACTAAGTGGTCCCGCAGGCAAGTTTTGGCGCAAAGTCTATTTTTAGACATATGGATCATGTCTATGAGTTGAAGGATGTTGTTTATGGATGATTGGTCATGTTGGTAAAAATAGATGGACTTCTATTTTTGGATCACAGCAAGAGTGATCAGAGTCTATTTTTAGACTACTAGTCAAAAATAGAAAAGTCAAATATTATTGTCTCATAATAATATTTAGACTATAAACTTTATCTTATCCTCTTGGAGCACTTCAGTTTGAGCTACAGATGTGGCACATGTAGCTGTCAGAAGGAAATACGCTTTCTTTGTGGGTCAGTTGAGCTATTGCATGCAGGACATCAGTTAGAACTCATGTGGTTGAGTTATGTGGAGTTGGATGAGCAGTTAATGGAGTTGTGTTCAGTTTGACTTAGTTGAACTACTTGTATTTAGTCTAACTGGCCAATAGACTAAGTGATGAGTTGTGTGAATTAGTTATTAATTAATTCACTAATTATTAACTCATAATGCAACTAAAGAATACATCAGTTAACTCAGTGCATGTACAGTTCAGTGGAGACAGGTGTTAGAGGCTGAGATTGCTATCAGTTGTGCATGAGATCTTGCACAATCAATGTATTGAGTATGCCCATGATAATTGCACAACATATGCCTAGTGATATAGCCTGTGCTCACGTGATTTCCAGTGTGAGTGATTTTCCAAGGTAAATAGAACTTGGAACGAGTTTGGATTCATTCATTCTCTTGCAGGGTTGTGCAGTGGAGGCAGGCAAGCAGCGGAGGAGATTTGGAGATCAGATCTGAGCTATATTGTGTGTAACAGGTGGAGATAGTGTTGGATACTTGTGAGGAGTATTGTACTATATAATGTTACATGTTCTCAATCATTAATATACAGATAGTGTGGGGTTTTCAGCTGCAAGCTTTCCCCGGGTTACATACTGTGTTAATGTGCGCATGCGATTGATGTTTCATTGTTTGTAATGCTGCTAAATTGATGATCAATGTAGAGGAGGTTATGTATTATGCATGTATTCTGAAATAGTGTATAATCGGGATAATCTCTATTGAATATGTGTTTATTATTCAAAATTTCTACATGGTATCGGAGCTAGTTGATTTGTAGAAAAAGTTCTACAGGATATCAGAGCTGTTAATCATCAGATCTATTATTCAGAAAGTGTTTACATCTTATTTCTTCAGGTAGAGTCTGTAATCGGGCCAGGTAGCCTCTGGATTCATCCTTCCTTTGGAAGGTGAGATATCTGGTAAAATCCCATACAGTCAATCTCTGTACAAGAAATACTTTGTTCTCACGAATTCTAGATCAGAGGCGGTTGAGTTTGGAGCTGGTGGAATTCGAATTTGCAGCAGTGTTTTCTTGGTGTCAACGTTGCAATGTATTTCAACGGATTGTGATTGGAGTATGCTCTTGAGGGCAGCTCGAATTATATTGCATGGAAGGACAGGATGGAGGAGGTGTTAGATGATAATGGGTTGAAGGAGTTCATATATGCGGATGTCCCAAAACCTACTGATGTTGCTCAAGTCGGGGATTGGCAAAAGAAGATAGCAAAGTGTCGAATGATTCTGTTGGAGGGCGTGAGGGATCACATTGTGTCCATCCTCCATGGAAAGGCTTCTCCATATTTGATGTGGAAAACGTTGACAGAATTATTCCAAAGCAAGAGTGACCAGAGGAAGTTGGCGCTCAAGGACAAACTCAGAAACATTAGGTGTGAGAATGGAGACAGTATGCCCCAGTATCTCACGAAGTTCACCAAATGCCGGGATGAGCTGGGAAGTGTGGGGGTAACTATTGAGGATGAGGATATGGTGAGTCTAGCACTCCTTGGCCTTCCTAAGAGTTGGCATAGCTACCAGGACTCAGTGAATGGAAGGGAGAAATTTCCAGGATGGGAGAGACTTTGGTCGGATCTTGTGCAAGAGGAGATTAGATGGCGCACCAGAGACAGTTCTTCGTCTATGCATGATGAGGAGAATTGTGCCTTAGCGAGTAAGGCGAAGAAGGGGAAGGGGAAGGTCTCTCTTTCCGAATCCAGTTCTTCCAATGATGGGAAGAAGGTTGACAAGTCGAAGGTGCGATGCTTTTGTTGTCATGAGTTGGGCCATTATGCTACTAATTGCCCAAAGAAGAAGTCCAAGAAGGGATCCAGGGAAGAATCTGAAGGTGAGGCACTTGCTTCACAGTTTGAGTTGGATTTCACACTCTTCGCATGCATGGTTTCATCCATGATGGGTAGTGGTTGGTTTCTTGATAGTGGAGCTTCTTTCCACATGACCGGTGACAAAAAAAAATATAGTAGTTTGGAGGAGAAAGATCTCCAGATACTCATAGCGATGGGTAATGATGAGAAGTATAGTGTCTCAGGTGTAGGCATGGTTATTTTTCAGAGGAAGCATGGAGCTCGCCTTACCTTGACCGATGTCAAGTATGTACCAGGTCTGAAGAGAAACTTGGTGTCGATCGCGATGCTGGAAGACAAATGCTATGACGTAGTCTTCAGTAAGGGAAAGGTTTCCCTTGGACACATCATCACTAGATAGGTGAAGCAGATTGGTTCACGGGCCAAGAACCTGTATGCTCTTGAGGTTCAAGATGCATGCAAAGCCTTGAGTAGCAAGGCAACTGATGGAGACTTGGTGGTTGAGAGGGAGCGTATATTACCTCTCAACATGCAGAGCCAGAAGAAGTCTCAGACGATTGTGGAGGAGCCACGATTGGTGCAGCAGCTTCAGGAGGTTGTGGAGCAACCACAGCAGCGGAAGCTGAGAGGAGATCGAGTAGAGACATCTACTCATGCAGAGACCTCCAGTAGGGGGAAACTTCGAGCCAGGTGGGCTGAGGGATCGCATGCAGCCATAACTCCAGGTAGGAAGTGGGGTGATGTGGATTGATCGTCCCAAGGAGGAGGGGCAGGATCCTTGAGGTACCCAACCTCTTGGATGAGGCCTTGCTACGGGAGCCCCAATGTGTAGTAGCCAGAACTAACTAATTGGATAGAGACATATGCGGATGGAGCGGCAAAGAGAGCGACAGTGCAGGGAATCCGAGGACAGCGCATAGCATGCAGGCTGCAACAATGCGAGAGGCACAAGTGTTTTGCACAGTGTTAGGTGGCACAGAGAGGTGTGCAATGTACGAGATGCATGGAGATGTTGCAGTAGCGCAGATGTCAGAGAGGGAGAACTTGTCTGCAACAGGTAGAGCTTCAGCATCAGATTATGTTCCTAGCCCAACAGAGTGGTCAGTTGGGAGTGTTTTTGTTCCAAGTGTTGTTGGACCAAGTGGACCCGGCAGATGTGTTGCATGCAGAACATTCCAGAGTTACATGATCGGGTTTGAGAGGAAGCCTTTCTTGTTGAGAGGGAGTGTTGAAAAGTGTCCAACAAGAAATTCTTGTTGAGAATGCAACAAGATGATGGAGCTTAGTGGAAAGGAGTCGCCTTCACTAAGTGGTCCCACAGGCAAGTTTTGGCGCAAAGTCTATTTTTAGACTATGTCTATTTTTAGACATATGGATCATGTCTATGAGTTGCAGGATGTTGTTTATGGATGATTGGTCATGTTGGGAAAAATAGATGGACTTCTATTTTTGGATCACAGCAGGAGTGATCAGAGTCTATTTTTAGACTGCTAGTCAAAAATAGAAAAGTCAAATATTATTGTCTCATAATAATATTTGGACTATAAACTATCCTCTTGGAGCACTTCAATTTGAGCTACAGATGTGGCACATGCAGCTGTCAGAAGGAAATACGCTTTCTTTGTGGGTCAGTTGAGCTATTGCATGCAGGACATCAATTAAAACTCATGTGGTTGAGTTCTGTGGAGTTGGATGAGCAGTTAATGGAGTTGTGTTCAGTTTGACTTAGTTGAACTAGTTGTATTTAGTCTAACTGGCATTTAGACTAAGTGATGAATTGTGTGAATTAGTTATTAATTAATTCACTAATTATTAACTCATAATGCAACTGAAGAATACATCAGTTAACTTAGTGCATGTACAATTCAGTGGAGACAGGTGTTAGAGGTTGAGATTGCTATCAGTTGTGACTATAGTTGTGCATAAGATCTTGCACAATCAATGTATTGAGTATGCCCATGATAATTGCACAACATATGCCCAGTGATATAGCCTGTGCTCACATGATTTCCAGTGTGAGTGATTTTCCAAGGTAAATAGAACTTGGAACGAGTTTGGATTCATTCATTCTCTTGCAGGGTTGTGCAGTGGAGGCAGGCAAGCAGCGGAGGAGATTTGGAGATCGGATCTGAGCTGTATTGTGTGTAACAGGTGGAGATAGTGTTGGATACTTGTGAGGAGTATTGTACTATATAATGTTACATGTTCTCAATCATTAATATACAGATAGTGTGGGGTTTTTAGCTGTAAGCTTTCCCCGGGTTACATACTGTGTTAATGTGCGCATGCGATTGATGTTTCATTGTTTGTAATGCTGCTAAATTGATGATCAATGTAGAGGAGGTTATGTATTATGCATGTATTCTGAAATAGTGTATAATCAGGATAATCTCTGTTGAATATGTGTTTATTATTCAAAATTTCTACATGGTATCGGAGCTAGTTGATTTGTAGAAAAAGTTCTACAGGATATCAGAGCTGTTGATCATCAGATCTATTGTTCAGAAAGTGTTTACATCTTATTTCTTCAGGCAAAGTCTGTAATCGGGCCAGGTAGCCTCTGGATTCATCCTTCCTTTGGAAGGAGAGATATCCGGTAAAAGCCCATACAGTCAATCTCTGTACAAGAAATACTTTGTTCTCACGAATTCTAGATCAGAGGCGGTTGAGTTTGGAGCTGGTGGAATTCGAATTTGCAGCAATGTTTTCTTGGTGTCAACGTTGCAATGTCTTTCAACGGATTACGATTGGAGTATGCTCTTGAGGGCAGCTCGAACTATATTGCATGGAAGGACAGGATGGAGGCGGTGTTAGATGATAGTGGGTTGAAGGAGTTCATTGATGCGGATGTCCCAAAACCTACTGATGTTGCTCAAGTCGGGGATTGGCAAAAGAAGACAGCAAAGTGTCGAAGGATTCTGTTGGAGGGCATGAGGGATCACATTGTGTCCAGCCTCCATGGAAAGGCTTCTCCATATTTGATGTGGAAAACGTTGACAGAATTATTCCAAAGCAAGAGTGACCAGAGGAAGTTGGCGCTCAAGGACAAACTCAGAAACATTAGGTGTGAGAATGGAGACAGTATGCCCCAGTATCTCACGAAGTTCACCCAATGTCGGGATGAGCTGGGAAGTGTGGGGGTAACTATTGAGGATGAGGATATGGTGAGTCTAACACTCCTTGGCCTTCCTAAGAGTTGGCATAGCTACCAGGACTCGGTGAATGGAAGGGAGAAATTGCCAGGATGGGAGAGACTTTGGTCGGATCTTGTGCAAGAGGATATTAGACGGCGCACCAAAGACAATTCTTCGTCTATCATTGATGAGGAGAATTGTGCCTTAGCGAGTAAGGCGAAGAAGGGGAAGGGGAAGGTCTCTCTTTCCGAATCCAGTTCTTCTAATGATGGGAAGAAGGTTGACAAGTCGAAGGTGCGATGCTTTCGTTGCCATGAGTTGGGCCATTATGCTACTAATTGCCCAAAGAAGAAGTCCAAGAAGGGATCCGGGGAAGGATCTGAAGGTGAGGCAGTTGCTTCATAGTTTGAGTTGGATTTCACACTCTTCGCATGCATGGTTTCATCCATGATGGGTAGTGGTTGGTTTCTTGACAGTGGAGCTTCTTTCCACATGACCGGTGACAAAAGTTTGTTCAGTACTTTGGAGGAGAAAGATCTCCAGATACTCATAGCGATGGATAATGATGAGAAGTATAGTGTCTCAGGTGTAGGCACGGTTATTTTTCAGAGGGAGCATGGAGATCGCCTTACCTTGACCGATGTCAAGTATGTACCAGGTCTGAAGAGAAACTTGTTGTCGATCACGATGCTGAAGACAGAGGCTATGATGTAGTCTTCAGTAAGGGAAATGTTTTCCTTAGACACATCATCACTAGACATGTGAAGCAGATTGGTTCACGGGTCAAGAACCTGTATGCTCTTGAGGTTCAAGATGCATGCAAAGCCTTGAGCAGAAAGGCAACTGATGGAGACTTGGTGGTTGAGAGGGAGCGTATATTACCTCTCAACATGCAGAGCTAGATGAAGTCTCAGACGATTGTGGAGGAGCCATGATTGGTGCAGCAGCTTCAGGAGGTTGTGGAGCAGCCACAACAAGGGAAGCTGAGAGGAGATCGAGTAGAGACATCTACTCATGCAGAGACCTCCAGTAGGGGGAAACTTCGAGCCAGGTGGGCTAAGGGATCGCATGCAGCCATACCTCCAGGTAGGAGGTCGGGTGATGTGGATTGATCATCCCAAGAAGGAGGGGCAGGATCCTTGAGGTACCCAACCTCTTGGATGAGACCTTGCTACGGGAGCCCCAATGTGTAGTAGCAAGAACTGACTGATTGGATAGAGACAGATGCAGATGGAGCGGCAGAGAGAGCGACAGTGCAGGGAATCCCAGGACAGCGCATAGCATGCAGGTTGCAGCAATGCGAGAGGCACAAGTGTTTTGCACAGTGCTAGGTGGCACAGAGAGGTGTGCAATGGTGCGAGATGCATGGAGATGTTGCAGTAGCGCAGATGTCAGAGAGGGAGCACTTGTCAACAGTAGGTAGAACTTCAGCATCAGAGTATGTTCTTAGCTCAACAGAGTGGTCAGTTGGGAGTGTTTTTGTTTCAAGTGTTGTTGGAGCAAGTGGACCGGGCAGATGTGTTGCATGCAGAACATTCCAGAGTTACATGATCAGGTTTGAGAGGAAGCTTTCTTGTTGAGAGGGAGTGTTGAAAAGTGTGCGACAAGAAATGCTTGTTGAGAATGCAACAAGATGATGGAGCTTCGTGGAAAGGAGTCGCCTTCACTAAGTGGTCCTGCAGGCAAGTTTTGGCGCAAAATCTATTTTTAGACATATGGATCATGTCTATGAGTTGCAGGATGTTGTTTATGGATGATTGGTCATGTTGGGAAAAATAGATGGACTTCTATTTTTTGATCACAGCAGGAGTGATCAGAGTCTATTTTTAGACTGCTAGTCAAAAATAGAAAAGTCAAATATTATTGTCTCATAATAATATTTATACTATAAACTTTATCTTATCCTCTTGGATCACTTCAGTTTGAGCTACAGATGTGGCACATGCAGCTGTCAGAAGGAAATACGCTTTCTTTGTGGGTCAGTTGAGCTATTGCATGCAGGACATCAGTTAGAACTCATGTGGTTGAGTTCTGTGGAGTTGGATGAGCAGTTAATGGAGTTGTGTTCAGTTTGACTTAGTTGAACTAGTTGTATTTAGTCTAACTGGCCAATAGACTAAGTGATGAGTTGTGTGAATTAGTTATTAATTAATTCACTAATTATTAACTCATAATGCAACTGAAGAATACATAAGTTAACTTAGTGCATGTACAGTTCAGTGGAGACAGGTGTTAGAGGTTGAGATTGCTATCAGTTGTGACTATAGTTGTGCATGAGATCTTTCACAATCAATGTACTGAGTATGCCCACGATAATTGCACAACATATGCCCACTGATATAGCTTGTGCTCACGTGATTTCCAGTGTGAGTGATTTTCCAAGGTAAATAGAACTTGGAACGAGTTTGGATTCATTCATTCTCTTGTGCAGTGGAGGCAGGCAAGTAGCGGAGGAGATTTGGAAATAAGATCTGAGTTGTATTGTGTGTAACAGGTGGAGATAGTGCTAGATACTTGTGAGGAGTATTGCACTATGTAATGTTACATGTTCTCAATCATTAATATATAGATAGTGTGGGGTTTTTAGCTGTAAGCTTTCCCCGGGTTACATACTGTGTTAATGTGCGCATGCGATTGATGTTTCATTGTTTGTAATGCTGCTAAATTGATGATCAGTGTAGAGGAGGTTATGTATTATGCATGTATTCCGAAATAGTGTATAATCGGGATAATCTCTGTTGAATATGTGTTTATTATCCAAAATTTCTACATGCATTTTCTTTCCTCGGGGCATCAATTACCGATTCAAACTAATTTTTCAAACCAAGCTTATGCAAAAATTTTAAAAAAAAACTACACACCTTTTTTCACTTTGTAGAAGCTTGATATTGAATCTGATGTATCTCTGCAATTTTGGATCATCCAGTTCTGAAATTGTGACCTGTAGTAGCCCTTTGTGTCCTATTTCCAATGCCACCACTCTGATCCAAATTGGATTATCCAAGGAAGAGTTATGCACAATCTCCCAAGATGACCTAATTATAGACTAGTTCAGTAGAGCGAACTTGTACGACTTGCCACGAGTCACTGTTTAGACCTGTGGCTCTGAAAAATATATACAAGAAACTACTATCTATCCTCTTTCTGTACCTTCTTACGAAATTTCAATCCGATGCTTAGGGAGAAACTTATGATGATTTTCCCCAGGTCACATGTTTGGAATGTAATTCAGGAGTCTGCAAAAAGACCAACTTCCTTAGATCATATCTCCCCAAATATAGCGCAAAAATATCTGAAATTTGGACCTGAGATTCAGCACGATTTCTTCTCAAATGGGTTTTCTTTTTTAGCTTCTGAAACGTTTAAAAAAAAAAGTTATAGCAAAAATGCCACGATGACCTGTTTGGAGTAGTGAAACTATAGAATCCAAAGCTCTGATACCAAATGTTATGAAACCAGCTCACAAAAAGATAGAAAAGAGAGATCAAAGCCTTATAATTTAGCCTCTTCGAGGGGGAAACCTCCTTTACATTACACAAATGGACAATTCTTGGATGATTCAAATGACAAAACCTCCTTTCTATATATAGGAGTCTAAGGAGTCACAATATAACCCAGCCGACCTAACAATAATAATATAAAGCCACAAAAATAACAATAGAGGGATTCTATGGGGCACAGTAATAACAATATGGGGACAATAGGGGCACAACAATATTAATAAGGGATACAATTACAATAGTAATGGGTTAATCACTAGTATTATAGGGACCCAACAGAAAATCCATAGGTTAGGTAGTTCAAATGATTTTCCTCTTAATGACATTAACTTGTGATGTTATTATTAGTATTTGTTCTCCCAATTATCATTTCTTATCCTCAATATTAATGCCAAGAAAAAAATAGGAGAGAACACAAGATATAGGCACACTGCGAGGGAAAAACCCCCCTCGAGGGGAAAACTGAGTCACAAATTCTTCCTTCAGTAGATTCAAAAGATGAGACAATCATGACCCTTACAATCTAGATTCGAGACTACCTCCATCAATTCGTCCTCCTTTCACTGTGATATTGAAGTTGTATTGGTACTTCATCACTATAATGCACCGAGATCTCATCACGATTTCATCATTGTAAATATACTAAGATCTTCACCACTGAGGTTATACCAAGACCTGTGATAACAACAGTACCGAGAATCTGACTTAAAAGCTCATCGAGCCTGTGGCACTATGATGATCCTTCATCATTGTGTTAGCACTAAAATAAAGTAGCAGCGAGACTGTGATGGTACCAAAAACATGATCACTGAAATAGCTTGAAATTCTGTCGTTGTAATAGTCTGAAATTATGTCACTGTAATAGTTTGAAGTTTTTGTCACTATAATAGTCCAAAATTTCTTCTCTGAGATGGTACCGAAACTCCCTTGTGAGGTCTGAACTTGTCATTTTCAAGATACCAGGACATTCCACCGAAACCATCGAAACTTTCTCTGAAAATGTGAGCTACACAGATGATGAAATGTGACAAGCTTAGTTGGGTATATATATTATTTTTCCATCTAGAAATGAGCCAACATGTGTACATGAATACGTGTGTCATTGTATTTAGGCCAACATGATCTTCACTTAATAATTATTCTTTTGAGGCCAAATTGAAGAGACTATCTTGAAGACTTTGCTGAAGAGGATGACTTGATGGAGGAGTCAAACAATAAACGACTTTCGTAATTAACCTAAATCCTACAATGGAGGCTTGACCTATAATTGACCCAAGCATGAAACCCATGCTTTAATAAGTCAATTCAATTTAATAATAAAATTATTTTCAGTTTATTTTGACAAATAAATTACATTTTGCCTTCAAGTAAAATAATGAAGACTGGCCCTAGTTACATTTTCCAACAATTACTTCAGTTGGGGATGCAATGCATGTATCATAAGGTGGTGTGGCACTACGTGGTCTAGTGGGGGTGATTGGTGATGTTGGTATTGAACTACATCCTCTACTTACAAATCTGCCCCTAGAATCTTGTTCTCTATACATGCATCCTAAATTGTTTTATTATGAATTAGTTATCCATATAAAGAATGGATGTAACTATGATGAAATGAAATTTGTGAAAACCTTAGTTTAGAAATAACCCCACTGTAACAACCCTTAGTTGATTTTCCATGTAAAAAAATATAAGACCAAGGTCTTGGGACATGTATTCCAAGATGAATGGTGGGAAAAACATCTTAGTGGGTACAAGAAATTAGAAAAGGAATTCACAAAGGAAAAGAGGCATTAATTGGTATTTATTTTTGAAAATAAAGGAAAATATGAGAAAAGGGAGATGAAAGGTCATAGATTTGCATGAGAGGGAAATTGAAAGGAAAATGAAGGAAAATAAAGAAAATAGAGGCCTCAATGATAAAAAGGCTTCTGAGGATCAATTCAGAAGCCTTTTTCAGTTTATCTTTGGAGCTCTCTTCTATTCTCCCATTCTATCATAACCTTGCACACTTGGAGAAATCTTGGAGCATTCTTGGAGCACTTTGGCATACATTGGATTTGGAGAAAGAAGGCAAGGGAAAGAAAGAAAGTGCAAGGGAAGAAGTGGATCATCAACTATAGATGGATTTCTTTGCAAGTAACAGGTTGCATGTGTGATTTCCTTGCTGATTTATGGATGCATGGTAGATGCATGTGGTTTTCTGGTTATGTGATGTCATTGGCATGGAGGACTGCCTACATTGACAATGGTTTTAGCCTTGCCTTACCTTTTCCTGGATAGTTGTGGTGTTGTGGGTTTTTCCATTTGATTGTTTTCTGGTCAATGCTCATAATTCCTTATGGTTGTGGGTTGAAAAAAATGTTTTGGAAGCCCTAGAACAACTTAGGTTGAGTTACTAGTCTTGGAGCCTAGGTTCGGAAAAAAGCTCTGGAGCCCTTGGTGGGTTGAGTTACTAACTCCTAGAGCCGCGTTGGAAAAATGCTATGGAACCTTAGAAGCTTGTGGGTTGAGTTACTAGTCCCTGGAGCCCTAGACAACTTGGGTAGATACCGATCTGGTTAGTGTTAGTGATGTCCAACCTTGGCACAAAATCACTAGTCACAGGGTTGAGGTGGTTGGCCTCTAGAAGCCTTGGTTTGGATTGTTTTGGTTTATTCCATGAGATCCCACATTCATGCTTGGAATATGGTGTTGGGGTGGTTGGTTGAAAGAAATATTTGGTTCAGCCCAATCTATGGTCGGGTGGTACATGGAAGTCCCTGACTTGGTTGGAATTTTCATATGTTAATAAGAGGTATTTTCTATTGTGATCTATGCACATATATATTGATTATGATGCTAATATTATGGTTGACTTGCCATGGGTTATTTGTTGTTTATATGATGTATATTGTTTATGTCTCTTGACATGTTTGATAAATATATGAATGGTTGATGAATGCATGGAATAGAAACTTTTATTGCAGCTATGTGGAGAGGGAATAGAGCATTCTTAGTGATTCTCAGAAGAATCTAAGAATCTTATGATCATATATGCATTCATGACTTGTAGCTTACATGTTTTCCACATGTTTGTTGAAATGTTTAGTGTGTTATAGGCTATCTAGGTTAAGTTCTTAGATTGAGTTTGAATGTTTGGCATTTTCATCATGTAACTTACTTATCAGGGATTTATCGACAGTGGTCTGGAGGTTGGCCTAAAAATGTGGCACTGATCCCGAGACTGCATGCTCTGAATTGAAGATTTTTTGTCACAACCACTGGTAGCTAGGCTTCTGAGTGCGGTTGAAGGCTCACAACCGCATGCATGCCTTGTTGTGGGTGCAGTTGGGGGTTCGGTTAGTAAAAAATCAGTACAAGTTTAGGATTTTGTCATCAGAGGTTGTGCACTGACTTTTGGGTGACCTAGTGTCCTGAGGGATGTATGTGAGTTTTCAGCATGTCAGTTTATACGCCGAACTTCCTTAACTAGAACTTGGAGGTTGGTTCATGTCATAGTAACTCTTTGTCTTATGTTTACCCTGGCATACTGGTGAAATTGGGTAAATGTGGGAAGGGGTGGTTACAGAGTGATATCAGAATTATGTTGCAACACTAGACCTTGGGGTAAATGTGGTTTATGTGTATACATGTCTGATTGTTTATGTGTTTTACATCCATGCATAGTAGGTAACACATGCATCGTGGTGGTCATCATGATGTTGTTGGTATGTTATGATGTTTATATGTTGGCTGAGATGGAGCAGGAGATGCATATCATTGAAGTGAGGTTGCAGCACTAGACCTCGAGGTAAGAGCAGATCATCATACAGGTTTGTATGTTAGGTATGCAGGTATGTTGGTTAGTGGTTGTTATAAGCATTATCATTATGTAAATGCATGTCATTATAGTGTTGTTATGGTTACATGCATGATAGATGTTAGTTAATCAATGCAGTCATATGCAAATGTGTTACATAGTCATGAATGACAGTAACTTGTTGTTATATGCATTGTGGTCATATGCATGATGAGTATGTTCATTGCATCTAAGATTTTGATGTTGTATGTATCGTGCTAATCTAGATCGGCATGTGTAGATGGTTAGGTAATGGTATTCATGTATGAGTTGATATACAGGTGATATTGTGTCATACTAATCTGGATTGACTTGTGCAGATGTGATAGCCTCCCCTGAGATACATTGAGGTATGGGTTTGATTATGTCATCTATTTGGTTTATATAACATGGCATGTTTATAGGTTGTTTAAATGATTGATTAATTGCATGATATGACTATGTTTCTATAAGATTGCATGAAGTAATGATATTTTTTTAAGACGATTGTACTGACACAATATGTGCTGAGACAACTAATATGCACTTGAGTGCGAGTGGGTGATAGTTGTAGCATTATGTCTAATGATTGTGAGTTGATTGTAGATTATGACATGGTTGTTAGTCTTGGTAAAGTTTGATTTCAAATTAATAGACACGATGTTTTGATATTTGGAACATGTGACTGATATGTGTGAACAGTTGCAGGGAAACATTCTTGATATTAACATGACAAGGTAACAATTGATTTTTTTATATAACTAGCAGTTCAGTGATGTCATAGCATAATAATACTCAATTGTAGCAAGGAAAAAGTTAAAAGGCAGGAATTGGGTGAGAATTCCTTTGGCTATATTTGGAAACCACAATTCCAAATGAATGAGTGCTTTGCATGAATATAGGAAGTCTTCTTAACCTTGATTTTGTCTGACATTATGTGGATATGTGCTAGATTCATGAACATGTATTTGACAGGTATAACAACGGGTTTAGTTATGGCTGGATTCATCAAGGAATTGGAGTCCCTTGAGAAATGATATATGTATGTGTTCAGTTACAGGTCAACATGTTGGGTACAACAAGGTAAGGAAACCAATATAGTGTTATGTTTATTTATGCAGTATGATGTAGGGGATTGCATGGCAAAGAGACTACCATGAAATCTTGAAGAAGGCTCGGGTTGAGCTTTCCCTTGGGAGCATTGGCAACCCATGGGGATTGAGTCATGGTGTATGTTGAAAATGTTGTGCTTTCAGTGCTTCTAATTTTTTTGTGCTTGACTTGTATTTTTGTTTATGTCCAGTGCATGGCCATTCCACTTTATTTGTGGTGTCATATTCCTATTGTGTTTTCATAGTTTTATTTTTGTTTATTTCTTGTTCTTACCTTTTATGTTATGGGGGTCATTAGCATTGCCAGATGGAATCAAATTCATATTGGGAGTGTGCCCTAGAAAAATGAGTCAATAACTATTCATTGAGGGAACATGTAGCGCAAGGATCATGGTGTTGGACATTGGATGCAGGTTTGACTTTGGAACTGGATTCTGGACTTTCTAGGAAGGAGGTGAATCTTGTTACTACTTTTGAGGGTGGAGGTGTGAGTCTCTAGATTCCCTTGTTGATTGATTCGAGCATCGTATCCCTTTATTTGTTGGTTGAGCAAATGTGCACATGTGTATATGTGTAAATTATTGTAAATATTGTATTGAGCTATGTTTATAAAGCTCCACAAACATTATTATGTTTTTTTGGTTAAAGAAAATGTGCATGAGTATATGTGGTTGTTATTATAAATACCGTAATGAGTTGTGTTATAAAGCTCCAGTAAATGGTATGATTGTCATGTTTTCAGCAGTGGCCATTGTAAATACTGCAACGAGATGGGTTATAAAGCTCCATAGGCAGTATGTTTGTTTCTCAGTGGTTTTCTTGTCGTAGGTGTCATAGAACACTAAGGAAGATGTTCCCTCAAAGGGGGAGGGGTTTGTAACAACCCCTGCTTGATTTTCCATGTAAAAAAATATAAGACCAAGGCCATGGGACATGTATTCCAAGATGAATATTGGGAAAAACTTCCTAGTGGGTGTCACTTTCAGTTTATTTATGACTAAAAAAATTGACAAAGGCATTAGCAAAGGAAAAGAGGCATTAATCAACATTTATTTATGAAAATAAAGGAAACTAGGAGAAAATGGAGATGAAAGGTCACATATTTGCATGAGAGGAAAACGAAGGATAATGAAGAAAATAGAGGACTCAATGATAAAAAGGCTTCTGAGGACTAGTTCACAGGCCTTTTGTTAGTTTAGCTTTGAAGGTCGCTTCTATTCTCTCATTCTATCATACAATTGCACACTTAGAGAAATCTTGGAGCACTTTGGCATACATTGGATTTGGATAAAGAAGGCGAGGGAAAGCAGGAAAGTGCAAGGGAACAAGTGGATCAACAACTACAACTGGATTTCTTTACAAGTAACAGGTTGCATGTGTGATTTCCTTGTTGATTTATGGATGCATGTGGTTTTCTGGTTATTTGTTTTCATTGGCATGGAGGATTTCCTGGATTGACAGTGGTTTTAGCCTTGCCTTGACTTTTCCTGGATAGTCGTGGTGTTTTGGGTTTTTCCATTTGATTTTTTTCTGGTTTCCGCTCATAATTCCTTATGGTTGTTGGTTGGACCAAACACTCTAGAAGCCCCAAAATAGCTTGGGTTGAGTTACTAGCCTTGGAGCCTAGGTTGGGACAAATGCTCTGGAGCCCTTGGTGGGTTGAGTTACTAGTCCCTGATGTTAGAAAATTATATATTACAGAATAATGGAACACATAAAATATTGTGGAAACACAAACAAAGAAAACGCATAAAGCAAGAGAGACACAAATATATGTGGTTCACCCACTTTGGACTACGTCCATGGAGAAACAACCAATCCTTCCTTTTATATTATCTAGGAAAATGAAGAGATACAACCTACATCAGATCCATTGTAATTTCCTCTTTGTCCTCACGCGACCTCCTCTCTCTCTCTCGCTCAGAATAATAATACGTAGTCGCAATACAATTTCCTCATATAAACCGAGGGTTTCCTTCTAAGGAAAAAAACCCTAAATTAACATAACTTATACTGTCATATCATCCGCCTAATGAATGAAATTACAATATTTAACAAGGCAATTTTTCATCTATTTTTAGCTTCAGGGGCATTGCCCCCAAACCCGCTGCCAGGTGGGCTCTTTTGTAGACATTTTGAATAATTTAACACATATTCGCAGAGATTATCCTGATCATACAATTATAAGCGGAACATGTATAATACATAATCTCCTCTACGTTGATCATCAATTTACAGAAGCAGAAACATTCACAGGCACACATAGAAGCATCAATCAAACTCATTAACACAGTATGTATCCCGGGGAAAGCATCTCACTAAAAACCCCACACTATCTGTATATTATATTGATTGAATCATGTAACATTACAAAGTACAATGCTTATCACAAGCAATCCAGTACCAGCTCCACCTGTTACACACAATACAGCTCAGATCTAATCTCCAAATCTCCCCGCTGCTTGCCTGCCTCCACAGCTCAATACCTGCTCAAGAACTGATGAGAATGGCTCACCAAACTCGTTTTTCACCTGCAAATAGTCACTCACACTTTGTTGGACGTGAGCACAAGCTATAATGTGGGCAAATACGTGAGCAAACTCATTGGCATACTCAATCCCTTGATTGTGCAAGATCTGGTGCACAACTATAGTCACAACTGATAGCAATCTGATTCTCTACCACCTGTTCCTGTTGAACTGAACATGCACTGAAATGAAACTGAGTTAACTGATGTATTCATTAGTTGTATTATGAGTTAATAACTTGTGAATTAATTAATAACTAATTCACCCAACTCATCTCTAGTCTATTTGCCAGTTAGACTAAATACAACCAGTTTAACAAAGCTAAACTGAACACAACTCTATCAACTCCACCAAACTCAACTGATTGAGTTCTAACTAAAGTCATGCATGCAACAACTCAACTGACTCATAAGAAAAGCGTATTTCCTTCTGAAAGCTGCATGTGCCACCTCTGTAGCTCAAACTGAAGTGCTCCAAGAGAATAAGATTAAGTTTATAGTCCAAATATTATTGTGAGATAATAATATTTGACTTTTCTATTTTTGACAGCCAGTCTAAAAATAGACTTTGATCACTCACACTGTGATCACTCACACTTTCATAAAAAATAGAAGTCCATCTATTTTTTTCCCAACTTGATCAATCATCCATAAACAGCAACCTGCAATCCATAGACATGATCCATATGTCTAAAAATAGACATAGCCTAAAAATAGACTTGTGCCAAAAATAGCCTGCGGGCCCACTTAGTGAAGGCGACTCTTTTCACTAAGCTCCATCATCTTGTTGCAATCTCAACACTCCCTCTCGACAAGATATGGATTATCAGCAACCCCTATCCTGCCTCGGTGGTACTCGAATTTGCTCCTGGTGAGAGCCTTCATCAGAATATCAGCATCCTGATCCTCCGTTGGAATGTACGAAAGTAACATGATCCTCTGCTGCACACAATATCTGATATGATGGTACCTGATGTCAATATGTTTAGATCTATCATGAAATACAGGATTAGCCGAGAGTTTAATGCAACTCTGGTTATCACAGTAAATCACAGTAGGATCCAAATGAGAACCGAACAAACCAACTAGGATCTTCCTCATCCATATAGCCTCGCATGCAGCCAAACTTGCTGCCATATACTCGGCCTCCGCTGAACTGAGAGCCACGGATCTCTGTTTCCTGCTGTACCAAGAAACTATTGTCGATCCAATACTGAAGACCCCTCCTGATGTGCTCTTTCTGTCTGTTGGGCTCCCTGCCCAATCTGCATCCGTGAAGCCACATAGCTTCACCTCATCCTCCTGTCTGTACCACAAACCATATCCCGATGTGCCTCTCAAGTAGCGCAATACATGCTTGCCCGCCTTCCAGAAGAGCTTGGTAGGCTTAACCATAGCTTGTGAAAGCTGGTTAACTGCATAGCATATATCAGGTCGTGTATTGACCAAATACATCAGCGACCCCACCAACTGTCAATATACAGTGGCATCCACTTCTTCTCCCGAAGTGGCATCCTCCTTCCTCCAACCTCCAGGAAGAGGAGTATCAACAGGCTTGCAACCATGCATGTTGAACTTCTCCAGTATCTCCCGAGCATACTTGCCCTGAGAAACAAACAGTCCACCACTGCGCTGCCATATTTCCAATCCCAGGAAATAGTGAAGGAGGCCCAAATCCTTCATCTCAAACTCTGTAGCAAGATCCTTCTTGCATGACAGTATCAACAGCTCATCACCCATTAGAATCAAATCATCAACATACAATACAATGATAAGCAACTTACCCTCCACCACAATCTGGTATAGGTTAGGATCTACCTCGCTCTTGGAGAATCCAAGTCCTGTGAAATAGCTGTCTACCCGTGTGTACCAAGCACGTGGTGCTTGCTTCAACCCATACAGCGCTCTCTTGAGCCTGCACACATGCGACTCGCTGCTGAAGACCTCAAAGCCTTCGGGCTGCTCAATGTACACCTCCTCCTCAATGACTCCATTGAGGAACGCAGTCTTCACATCCATCTGATGAATGTGCCATCCCATCTGCGCTGAGAGAGCAAGAATCGTCCGTATGGAAGAATACCTTGCGACAGGTGCAAAGGTCTCCTCATAATCAATCCCCTCAATCTGTGAAAAGCCTCGGGCAAAAAATCTTGCCTTGTACTTCTCCACACTCCCGTCAGCTGCCTGCTTAACTTTGTAGATCCATCTCGAACCCACCACTGATTTCCCTTCCGGTCTAGGAACAATCTCCCATGCACTGTTTCTGACAATAGAATCATACTCTTCCACCATGGCGTCTACCCATGCGGGATCCTCCACAGCTTCCTCGAAAGAGGATGGCTCAGTCACAACACACTTGCTCATAAGAGCCATGTATCCAGTGTACCGATCAGGTGACTGTCTCTGCCTGCGTTGGGTTGTAGGTGGTCCTACAACTTTCTCTGCATCTTGAGCCAGTCGCTCAACTTCTGTCAAGCGCTTTCGCCCTCTGATGGTTGGCGCTGCATGAGTGGTCTCTTCCACTCCATGAACCTCGTCCTGTGGCTGATCCACGTCCTGAAGCTCATCCTTAGGAACTAATAGCTCCTCATCTGCATGCAAGTGTAGCTCCCTCTCAAGCGAACACTTCATGGCTTTCTCCTCCTGAAATTTTATATCCCGTCGCACAACAGTTTTACCACTGTCTGGAAAATACACACGATAGTTGTGGGGCGTATCAGTGTACCCCACAAATATCCCAACCTCTGCGGTCGGCTCCAACTTCTTCCTGGCATCCTTCGTCACATGCATGTAAACGTTAGCACCAAAAATCCTCAAATGAGAAAGATCAGGCTTCTTACCAGAATAAGTCTCCTCAGGTGTACTCATGCCAATTATCCTATGAGGACAACGATTCTGCACATAAACTGTTGTATTGCATGCTTCCGCCCACAAGTGAAGGTGTAGGCCCTGATCATGCAACATTGCCCGTGCAGCACCCACAATCGTTCTGTTCTTCCGCTCAGCTACCCCGTTCTGCTGTGGGTTATGGGGAGCTATGAGCTCTCTACGAATCCCTTCTGTCTTGCAGAAATCCTTGAACTCGTCCGAGATGTATTCACCACCATTATCGCTCCTAAGAGCCTTCACCTTCTTCCCCAACTCCTTCTCGACCAGTGCTTTGAATTCACAGAACTTTGAGTATGTCTCGCTCTTCTTCTGCATGAAGAAGATCCAGCACTTACGAGAGAAATCATCAACAAAAATCACATAATACCTGTGTTTTGCTGTCGAAGCAACTGAGAAAGGTCCACACACGTCTGTGTGAATTCTCTCAAGGATCGTCGTGGCGCGACTATCCTTCTCATGAAAGGTGGCTTTCACAAACTTCCCCAAAGTACACCCCTTGCACTGATCTGACTGCGCAAGTGTGCCTTTAGGAAGCCCTGTAGTGATCTGCTGCAGTATCTTCAAGGCTCCATGGTGAAGGTGACCCAATCTCCTGTGCCACAACTCGCCATCATCCCGGCTCACCAATCCTTATTCCTTGCCTGCCATTGCTGCGCATCCATCTACATGCAACTGATAAAGGTTCCTCACTCGAACCCCTATCTTCCGGGTCTCACCAGTTGTCTTGCTGCGCAGGAAGGCCTTTCCCTCGCTGAAAACAACATCATACCCCTTGTCTTCTAACATCGCCACTGAGATGAGATTCTTCTTCAATCCTGGAACATGCATGGCTTCCTTCAATACAAAGGGTTTACCAGACTCCCTCTCAAAGGAAATGGTACCGATACCGGTCGCACTGTATCTACCATCATCGCCCATCTCGATGTGCACTCCAAGATCTTTGTCCTCCAGATCAGAGAACAAATCTCTATCTCCCGTCATGTGAAAAGACGCACCACTGTCCAAGAACCACACTGATCCCATCACACTTGAAACCAAGCATGCGATCAATGAAAAATCAAGCTCAAACTGAGAAGCTAAGGCCGCTCCCCCTGCAGATCCAGCAGCTTGCTTGTTCTTCTTCTTCTGCGGACAATTTGTGGCATAGTGTCTGTGCTGGTGACAGTGAAAACACTTCACCTTGGACATATCCTGCTTCTTGCCTTTCGCACCAGACTGAGAAGCTTTCTTGCTCTTCCCTTTCTTTGCTTTGGCAGCCAAAGCACAATTCTCTTCATCAGCTCCCTTTGACGAAGATTCGTCCCTAGTACTCCGCCTGATCTCCTCCTGCACAAGATCTAACCATAGTCTTTCCCATCCTGGCAACTTCTCCCGACCATTGACAGAGTCCTGATAGGAATGCCAACTCTTCGGAAGACCAAGGAAAGCCAAGCTCACCAAGTCCTCATCATCGACAGTAACCCCCACACTTCCCAGCTCATCTCGACACTGAGTGAACTTCGTGAGATACTTGGGAATACTGTCACCCTTCTCGCATTTGATGTTTCTGAGTTTATCTTTGAGCGCCAGCTTCCTCTGATCGCTCTTGCTTTGGAATAATTTTGTTAATGATTTCCACATCAAATATGGAGTAGCCTTTCCATGGAGGCTGGACACAATGTGATCCTTCACGCCCTCCAACAGAATCCTTCGACATTTTGCGGTCTTCTTTTGCCAAACTTCCGCCTCAGTAGCATCAGTAGGCTTTGGGATATCCGTATCTATGAACTCCTTCAGCCCGTTATCATCCAATACTGCCTCCATCCTGTCCTTCCATGCAATATAGTTTGAGATGCCCTCAAGAGCATACTCCAATCGCAATCCGTTGAAAGACATTGCTGCGTTGTCACCAAGAAAACACTGCTGCAAATTCGAATTCCACCAACAACCAACTCAACTGCTTCCGATCTAGAATTCGTGAGAGCAAAATATTTCTCGTACAAAGATTGACTGTATGGGCTTTTACCGGATATTTCACCTGCCAAAGGAAGGATGAATCCAGAGGCTACCTAGCCTGATTACAGGCTCTGCCTAGAGAAATAGAATGTAAACACTTCCTGAATAGTAGATCTGATGATCAACAACTCCGATACCATGTAGAAATTTTTTCTACAAATCATCTAGCTCTGATACCATGTAGAAATTTTGAATAATTTAACACATATTCGCAGAGATTATCCTGATCATACAATTATAAGCGGAACATCTATAATACATAATCTCCTCTACGTTGATCATCAATTTACAGAAGCAGAAACATTCACAGGCACACATAGAAGCATCAATCAAACTCATTAACACAGTATGTATCCCGGGGAAAGCATCTCGCTAAAAACCCCACACTATCTGTATATTATATTGATTGAATCATGTAACATTACAAAGTACAATGCTTATCACAAGCAATCCAGTACCAGCTCCACCTGTTACACACAATACAACTCAGATCTGATCTCCAAATCTCCCCGCTGCTTGCCTGCCTCCACAACTCAATACCTGCTCAAGAACTAATGAGAATGGCTCACCAAACTCGTTTTTCACCTGCAAATAGTCACTCACACTTTGTTGGACGTGAGCACAAGCTATAATGTGGGCAAATACGTGAGCAAACTCATTGGCATACTCAATCCCTTGATTGTGCAAGATCTGGTGCACAACTATAGTCACAACTGATAGCAATCTGATTCTCTACCACCTGTCCCTGTTGAACTGAACATGCACTGACATGCAACTGAGTTAACTGATTTATTCATTAGTTTTATTATGAGTTAATAACTTGTGAATTAATTAATAACTAATTCACCCAACTCATCTCTAGTCTATTTGCCAGTTAGACTAAATACAACCAGTTTAACAAAGCTAAACTGAACACAACTCCACCAAACTCAACTGATTGAGTTCTAACTGAAGTCATGCATGCAACAACTCAACTGACTCATAAGAAAAGCGTATTTCCTTCTGACAGCTGCATGTGCCACCTCTGTAGCTCAAACTGAAGTGCTCCAAGAGAATAAGATTAAGTTTATAGTCCAAATATTATTATGAGATAATAATATTTGACTTTTCTATTTTTGACAGCCAGTCTAAAAATAGACTTTGATCACTCACACTGTGATCACTCAAACTTTCATCAAAAATAGAAGTCCATTTATTTTTTTCCCAACTTGATCAATCATCCATAAACAGCAACCTGCAATCCATAGACATGATCCATATGTCTAAAAATAGACATAGTCTAAAAATAGACTTGCGCCAAAAATAGCCTGCGGGCCCACTTAGTGAAGGCGACTCTTTTCACTAAGCTCCATCATCTTGTTGCAATCTCAACATCTTTAAAAGTATTCGTCACTCCCACTAGACCTCCTAACATCTATCATATGGGTGGCATTGTTGTCCCTTTTAAGAACTAGGGTCCAACATCGCTGAGACCTCTGAATCAAGAAGATAATCAGGCTCCACACCCAACACCTAGAGATGGGTTGGACTAACACTCTAAAGCCCTCCAATGTTGTGGGTTGAGTTACTAGTTCCTGGAACCCTAAACAACTTCGGTAGAGACTGATCTGGTTGGTGTTAGTGATGTTCAACCATGACGTGGAATCGTTGGTTTAGGGTTGAGGTGGTTTGGCCTCAAAGCCCTGGTTTGGTTTCTTTTGGTTTATTCCATGAGATCCCACATTCATGCTTGGGATATGGCATGAGGGTGATTGGATGAAAGAAATATTTGGTTCAAACTAATCCATGGTCGGGTGGTACATGGAAGTCCCTGACTTGGTTGTCATTTTCATATGTTAATAACATGTATTTTCTATTTTGATCTATGAGCATATGTATTGATTATTATGGTGATATTATAGTTGACTAGCCATGGTTTCTATGTTGGTTATTTGTTGGTTACATGTTGGTTATATGATGTATATTGTTTATGGCTCTTGACATGTTTGATGAATATATGAATGGTTGATGAATGCATGGACTAACAAGTGTTATTACAGCTATGTGGAGACGGCATAGAACCTTCTTGGTGATGCTCAGACTCTTATGATCAGATATGCATTCATGACCTGCAACTTACATGTTTGCCATATGTTTGACGAAATGTCTAGTGTGTTCTAGGAAGTCTAGGTTAAGTTCCTGGCTTGAGTTTGAATGTTTGGCATTTTTGTCATGTTATGCTTCTAGAAAGTCTCAGGGAGTCATTAGGGTAATTTTGAGGTCTAAAACGGGTTTCCTAAGGAAATTATAAAATAATAGTGGAAATAATAAAATAAGGTTAGATTACATCATCAAATTTAGAGGGAAAAAAGAAAAACCTATTTTTTCAACTTATCTCCCTATGGGTTTACTCAAATTTCGAGTGGAAACACTTGTTGAATTAAAAATTTTGATTCCTAATCCAAGAAGTACCAATGTTGCATACTTTCGATGGACCTTGCTACACGAAAAATGAGAAATACATGAAAAATGTGATTGCAATCTTCACAACAAGAAAATGACAATAGTAACAATTATGAACATAATTCCCTCTCACTTCCAAGATGAAGCATTTTTATGATGTTTACAAAGTTAATATGCTTGAGGAATTACTACTTGAAAACTAGAACTAAAACTGATATCAAAGTTTTTGAATAAAAATAGAAATTTCACTTCTCATGATTCCCTATTGAAGGAGCGAATAATGGGAAGAAAATTATTAACACATCATTAGCTTCAACATGGTCTTCGGATCTTTCTCGCTTGCTTTTGTTGGGTGTGGAGCCTGATTATCTTATGTATTCAAAGGTATCACCACATTGGACCCCAGTTGCCGCCTGTAAAATATTCGTTGTAGGGGGGGACAGGGGAGCGGCTGCGACCTTTGGGGAGCCCCTCCCTGGCGGGGGCTTTCAGGGGCAGCGCCCCCGAAGCTAAAAACAGATGTAAAATTGCCTTGTAAAAGTATAGTAATTTCTAGTCAATTTGGGCCGTTCATTAGGCAGATGATTTGACGGTAGAACTTATGTTTAGTTTATGGTTTTTTGCCCTAGAAGGCAACCCCTCTCTTCGTATGAGGGCATTGTATTGAGTCTGTGTAATATATGTATATTCTCTGAGCAAAAAGCAGAGAGGTGAGACTGTGAGAGAAAACAGAGGATATTACAACAGATCTGATGTAGGTTGTGTCTCTTCATTTTGCTGGATAATAGAAAGGAAGGACTGGCTATTCGGGGTGGACATAGCCCAAACTGGGTGAACCACGTATATCTGTGTCTCTCTTGTTTTATGTGTTTTCTGTGTTTATATCTCTGCAATATTTTATGTGTTCCATTGCTCTGTAATATATAATTTTCTAACAGCTTTTCGAACCGATCACTTGAAAGTCTATATAAAAAATGTATATCATAGCTATGTTGACCACAAGTTTGACCAGTGAGATACAATTATCCTGAGAGCTCCCATTTGTAACCAATAAGTGGAGCTCCATATTGATAACAATTGACAACTCCTCATGTGCTTTAGTTGTTCTCTAACACATGTGAACCTATAGAACTTTGGATTTGGCCATGGAAATTCAAGTTAGCTGCAGAAAGTGCGCATCTTGGTAGCTATAGTATAGTTTAAACCAATTTCATAAATAAAACATAGATTTTGAGTTGATGTCGGATGATTACCTTCTCAATGTAACTTTCATGACCTGAATGAATTTTAATCCATGAAAGAGATGAAACAAAGTAGAGATGTATAACAAAATAGGTGGAAAAAGGGAAGATGGACTGTCAAAAGCAGGACAATTTGGAGGTTCAACAACAACCCTAACTCAGTGGGAGAAAAGAGGGGGACCTCACATTCCAAATCAATTCCAAGAACATTTAGAAGACAAGAGCATCCAAATTGACCCCTCAGGGTAATGGTTAATAGTTATCAATGAGCCTCCTTAGGACTACAATAGGTTCATAGTCATCAAAGAATTTATTATCAATCAATAGTTTTATGTTTTATAAAAGTTGTGTTCCACTGAGAAATTATATAAGATATACACCTAAAAAACTCAATTTTTGTCGCTAAGTAATATGCTCCTTAAAAAACTTTTACATATCTCTTGGATAAGAGAAAAATAATAAAAAATTTGAAAAAATTACTAGATAATTCTTAATGTATTTGTCAAAAACTACTCACAAATTTATATAGTATAAATACACTTTCAATTAGGGAAAAAAATAAAAATAAAAAAATTATTGAAATAAATTACTTACCATGAAATATAATTTAATTTACTACTTGAAAACACAACACTTTACAAAAATAAAATGTTTTACATTTGACAACATAACATTTTATAAATCTTAAATATTTCTCATTTATATAAAACAAGAATTTTAAAATGTATTTTCTAATTAATTGAATTAACAATGATTACAGACCTAAACTTAATCTTATGGATAGTTATGGGCAAATTTCCATGATCAGAAAAGTGTATTTGGAAAACACATTTCACTATCATTTAGAGTGAGCAGACAATTGCTCATGATTCTATAATATACTTTCACCTTTTTGTATGATTTAAGAAAGTACACTTTATAAGTTAAAAAGTTACCTTAGGAAGTGTGAAGGTGTATGACTTCATTCACACAATATTCTTACTTTATGATACAAAAGTATTTGAAAGTCAATGTGGCTTAGAGAATTCTCAAGTAAAGCATGATAAAGAGTGCTTTTTAAATTAAATTTGAGTTAAGCTAAATGCGTAGCAAACATATTTTTATTTCGATAAAATCGGATATGGTAAATGTTTCACTCTGATCCAAGCTAAAGCTAGCTTTATATTTTGGGATTTTATATTTTCAAAAGTTTTCGCATTCTAAATTAACGTAATTACTTTTTAAAAAAAAATAATAATAATAATAAAGAATTTTAGATCAAAACTTTGACTTCTTGGATTGTCAAATTCCAAAGGTGGAGAGAATTTTGTTACACATTTAGCAGGTTTCATAGTAAACACCTCCCAATAAATTGTGAGACCATAATGCCACTAACATAAATGGCATACTTGGAGGTTATCCCATGACTAATTGTAAAATCACTCCTCTTCCTCTCTTCCTTTTGTTTAAGCGGAGGTTTATACCATGCGAATGAGAAGTTGGATGTCATACTTCATTGTGAATGTTGAAATCTAATGTAACAAAAATTTTATGACAGTTTGATATTTTTATTGTGTTTCCATTTATGTTTTGAAAATTTACAATGGCAATTTCATTTTCGTAGAATTTTATTATTAATTTTATATTTATAAAAAAATTTAAAGGAATGTTAATTTTTTGAAATAAGAGATTAAAGATATTTTTTTGACAATATTTGATTTCATTAATTTATTAATATTAAGAATGTATTTTTATTAATAATTTTGATTTTGTATAATAAATATTGTTGTCAGTGAGTCAGTTATGTTGGTATTGATGTGAATAGGTTTTTGGAGGTGGTATGTTGATTATCTCATGTGATGGCTACAAAATTGCGCTATTAGAATTTATTTGGTTTAAGTTGGTCATATACATATGGGTAGATCTTGAGAGTATCTGAAAAGGTGAATGCATTGACAAAGAAAGCGAGAGTGATCGAAGCGCAGAGGAAGGATGTTTATGGACTATGTGATTGAGGTTAAATAACCTGTGCATGGATACAAATCAAAGGATTTAATTAAAGACAATGCAATGGGCGGCGTTTATTAAATTTTCAATTGTGTGGATCGTTCATGAGTTTGGAGACATGATATATATGCTCAACCTATTTAAATGGAGTGTTCTATTGATTCTATGATTTGGTAGTGATTTGATGTGATCACTTGAACGCTTGGGAAAAGTTATTTTTGAGGATAGAGTGCAGACTTGATTCGAGGTTAGATAGTATGAGAAAGGTGTAGTAGCTTATGGTCAGCAAATTGATCCGATATGTGTATGATGGGAAAGCAATTATATTAACATTGCATATCTCATATCAATTATAGAGAGAAACCATTTTGGATGAGACCGATCAGAGCCAACTATGTAGTGCGCACATGTAACAGAGCGAGTTATTTTTGCTGATGAGACGCTTAGTAGAGTTGTCTGCAAATGATATGCTATGAGATGTTGAGTAGAGTTGTCTGCAAATTTTACCAGTCAAAAGGTTGGTTACCTAAGTAATTGGATCTGGAACGAGATGCTAGTACAATGAGCAAAATTAGAGTATGATGCATTGCAAAGTTCATGAGTCAGAGACAGTGAAAAGAAGTGTGTGGTATTGTTGATCATTGAGGTAGAATGAAGTGATGAGTCAAATTGATTGGTGCATGAGGAGCATATTCCAAAGGATTTTGAAGTCACTATGTTTATGTGTCTAACATATTTTTTTTGCAGAGATATATATTTGTATGTAGATTGTTTTTAGTGTGCAGAGTTTAATGTGTTGTCTGAGTTGTGTATATATGGGTCCAGTAAACATGGGAGTTTTTATGTCATTTCCATAAATGTATTAATGAAAAAGCCTTGTAATGGTGAGTGTGATACTAGAGTCTTGTTCTATTGTTGTTTGTCAAATGAGGGTAGATCTGTTATGTGGAGTTGTTTCCATGAAAGTCATTATATATCATTGATTTTCATGAGGAGATCATGCATTGTATAAGTGGGATGCATTGTAATGCTTGATAGGGTATTGAATCAGAGTGAGAGGGTGAGAAAGTGTCGATGAGAGGATGTATTGTATCATGATTTTAATGTATGAGTTGATCATGAGAGTATAGATTGAGTATTTGAGTCAGAGTCTATGGAAGAGTGTTGAAAGGACTTGATATGTTGATGTAGTGTGAGAAGATCTGCATAGTTGATGTGTTTTGTATGCATAGATGGTTTTTGTTACATAGAGGGTTTTGAGAGGAGATTTCGTGTATATTGTTGTTTTTCATTATGCATGGTTGAGTTGTTTATTGATTTGTAGACGTAACACCCTCCTCTAAAATTTACCGAAGCTAATTGATCCACCGGGGTAAATATGTGATGAAGAGTTACTATGATATGATTCAACTCCCCGTGTACAGTTAAGGAATTGGAATCGACATACAAAAACCAAACTGACCTTCCTCAGGAGATACAGGACCCCCAGGGGCTAACCAACCACTCCAGGTGCCCAACCCCTGAGTTAACTTGCCCTTTTACTAAACTAGACTCCCAGTCACTCCCATGACCATCCCTCCATGCAACTAAAACCCTCCAGTCACTCCCATCGCAATGCTTCCACGCAACTGAAGTCTTTTTCAAGCAGTTGTGTAACAACAACCCTGAAATCTAAGCCACTTTTCAGGGCTAAGACACAATGCTCTGCCCATAACTTGATGAAATTCTCAGAAATGATAAATAACAAGAAGATAATTTCTCTAATGCAAAACTTGAACAAGAACCTGACCTAACTCATCCTAACCATGACAGCCATTTCATCAAACACATCATGAACAAGTAATGTACAGGTCATAAAAACACATCTGAACATAGGGGCCTCATACTTATTTGAGATTCGTTAATAAGGTTTGATGTCCTCTCACAATAGTTGCATTATCATCTATTAGGTCATTCATTCATTAACATTTCATCTACTAACAAAAACATGATGAGAGTCGTAACTCAAATATGTCATTAACCATGCTTGTAATCAACATATAAACAGATAAACATCAATGATAGAACAACCATTAAAGCCACAAAATAACAAGTACATTTACATATAATACACAAGAGGAAAAGATCTATTAACATATGCAAATCCAACCAAGTCAGGGACTTCCACGTACCACCTGACCATAGATTGGGTTGAACCAAATCTTTCTTTCAGCCAAACACCACCGCGCCATATTCCACGCATGAATGTGGGACTCACAAAAAAATTGACCATGCTTCTCAGGCTTTGCGCATATCCCTCAAGAACCAGTCAAGGATTTCTAGACCCAAAGAAAGCACCTATACAATCAGGTTTTACCATATATCCTACCAAGGGATTCCTATTCCCAAACAAGAAACATACCCTACCAGGATTTACCACAATCCCACCACATATTGGTCCAAGGATCACTAGTCCTATACAAGCATGGATGCCTCTGGATCTCTCCACCTAAACCATAAGGAATTTGTCTACCTCCACCCTCTAAAATTTACCATATATCTCTTCATTCATCAGTCAAGGATTCCTAGGCCCAACAAGGGTATACACAATCAAGTTTTACCGCAATCCCACCTTTATTGGTCCATGGATTCCTAGGCCTTGTGATTTCTCCTAAGACCACCTCACTCAATTTCGAAACAATTCGTAAATCCCTCTCAACCAATTGAAAGAACCCCATCATATCATGGATAACCGAAAATGGAAAGGCAAGGTTGAAATCATTGTCACGCCTAGAAAAACCCATGCCAATGATAGCAAGAGAACCAAATACACTCATTCATGTACCATGCATGCCAAAACTAGCAAGGAAATCATACATGCAACTTGATACATGTAAGTAATCCCATTGTAGCCGCTTTATCCATCTCTTCCTTGCGTGTTCTTTTCTTCCATGTGATTTCTTGTCCTTCTTTGCTTTCCTTTCTCCAACGCTAGAGCACTCCAAGAATGCTCTAAATGTGCAAGAGTATGAGAGAATAAAGAGAATAGAGAGAGCTCCAAGCTAAAACTGGAAAAAGGTTGTGAATTGGTCCTCAAAAGCCTTTTTATTAATGAGGCCTCTAATTTCTTCATTTTCCATTATTTTCCTTTAATTTCCTCCTCACATACAACTTGTGACCTTTCACCTTCCTTTTCTCCTAATTTCCTTTATTTTCATAAATAAAATGTCAATTAATGCCTCTTTCCTTTTCAAAGCCTTTTCCATTGCCTTTTCCAATTTCCCCTAGCCATAATAACCAAATGAACAACCACTAGGATGTTTTCCCCAATATTTAGCTTGGAATACGTGTACCGTGACCTTGGTATTATTTTTCCTTTATTAAATTTATTACATGTATTTTTAACACGGGGATGTTACAAACCCATCCCCCTGAGGGGAACACTTTCATCAATGCTCAATGACACCTACAACCAACAATACCTCTAAAAATGAAAACATATTGCCCATGGAGCTTTATAAATTAGCTCAATCCAGTATTTACAATGAATAACATGCTAAAAGGAAATACCAACATGACAAACATAACAACATGACAATCATAACGACATGACACCCATATTGCATATTGGAGATTTATAACACAACTCATTGTGGTATTTACATCCATATACATATATACATATACCAAAATTATTTTTCCTCAACAGACAAACAATGAAGGTTACATATCCCACCTCTGATCAACCATCTCTGATGTAGCTTCATCGGGCCCAAAGTTATTCCACTACACCTTAACTTGCTCAATTTCTCAGTTCCGGAGCATGAGCATATTTCTCTACAAAATGCACTGAGGTTCTAACTCGAATTATCCGTTTGGATCCTCCTACAATACAGACCAATCAATAACATGATTAGCATCCTTTACATATTTTTTAAGAATTGAAACATGGAAAACATCATGGACTTTCATTGTTGGAGACAGTGTAAGTCTGTAAGCCACTGGTCCAATCCTCTCAAGGATCTCGAAAGGCCCACAATACTAAGGTGCTAGCTTCGCAAATGAGCCAATCCTTAAGGAGCTCTTCTTGGGCTTGATGTGTGAATACACATGTTCCCCAACATGAAAATCCTTAAACACCCTATGCTAATATACATAACTCTTATGTTTGTCCTGTTCTTCCTTTAGATTCTTCTTGATAACCTGCATTTCCTATTCCATGTCTACCAACATGTCTAGCCCTATCAATACCATGTTCACTAGATTTCTCCAACTGATGGGAATCATACAACTCCACCCATAAATTGCCTCAAACAAACTCATCCTCAATGACTCCTGATACCTATTGTTTTAAGCAAACTCAACCAGTTGAAGATACTCTTCCCATTTCCATTGTTTATGCATAACAGAGATTCTCAACATGTCTTCTAAAATCCTATTGACCCTCTATGTCTATCAATCTGTCTGTGGATGATAAGTTGTGTTGAAGGCCAACTATGTACCCAAACCTGCAAATAACTCATTCCAAAACCTAGAAGTGAACTTGGCATCTCTGTCTGATGCAATCTTCTTCAGAATACCATGCAATATCAATATTTCTCTTATGAAGACCTATGCTACATCACTAGATGAATATGTAGACTTCACTAGAATGAAGTGTGTTATCTTTGTCAACTTGTCAACCACAACCATAATAGAATGATGTTGTCTAGATGTCCTCAAAAAACATGTAATGAAATCCATGGAAATGACCTCCCATTTTGACTCTAGAATTGGAATTGAATGTAGTAAACCACATGGATGTTTACACTGCTTTTACCTGTTGACAGTCCAAGCATCTAGCCACAAACTCTAGAACTTTCTCCTTCAGATTCGGAAAGTAGTAGAACTTCTTCACCACTGTTAGAGTCTTTTGATATCTCGGATGACCTGAATAGGGATTAGCATGAAATTCCCTCAAGATAAGCTTCTTGACTCAATGTTATCTAGCACATAGATCCTATCCCTAAATACGTTCAAAACATCCAATGCGGGATATTCCACAGCTTGTTCACATGTACCTTGTTTTTGTAACATGCGTCTATGCTCCCTATACTTCTCATCCTGTTTTCCTTCATGTAAGATCTGATCCTATAAATTCATCGCACATGAACTCATAACTTCTATATAACCTGTACTTCTGCTAAGAGCATCTGCAACCTTATTCTCCTTTCCTTTGATGTACCTAATCTTGAAGTCAAACTCACTGATCATCTCCAACCATCTAAGTTACCTAGAATTTAGATTTGTTTGGTCAAACAATTATCTCAATCCACTGTGATCACTCATCAATACAAACCTCCTTCTAAGAAGATAATGCCTCCACATCTTCAAAGCATGGATGATCGCTTCCAACTCAAGATCATGTGTAACATAATTTTGCTCGTGCTCATTCAGTTTCCTTGATTCATAGCACAATACCTATCCTTCTTGCATCATAACTCCACCTATCCCTCTCTTGAAAGCATATGTACACACCACTAACTCTTTGTCTGGATCTGTGTTCTTTAAAATTGGAGCATTTTTAAACAACTTCTTCAACTACTCAAAACTTGTTGCACATTCCTCTGTCCATTCAAATTTCTTACCTTTTCGTTGCAATGATGTGATAAGATATGAAATCCTGAGAAGTTCCTAATGAACCCCCTGTAGTAACCTGCTAACCCCATGAATGATCTAACCTCATCCACATTCCTAGGAGCTTCCCATTCCATGATAGCCCTTATCTTTTCTGAATCCACTGTTATGCCTTTCTTGGAGACAACATGCCCCAATTAATGTTGGAAATAATACTGAGAGGGGGGGTGAATCAATATTATCAAATTCTTTTCAATATATCTTCCTTATTTATACTTTGAATAATTCTTCAAATATTGATCATTACTTTGTATGTCAGTATCATAAAATAATGAGCAAGAACAAGAAAAGCAAATAGTCACACAAAAGAACACCAGATATAAGGTGGAAACCCAATGTGGGTGAAAACCACCTGCTGCAATATGTCTCTATCTTCTTTTAATAAGAAACTCCTTTTACAATGATTTTGTACTGGTGCAGTCCTTTACCAATACGCAGGCTACAACTTGCAGAGAGCTACAACCCTCTCTCGTTCTCCAGCTTCTCCTGGAAGGGAGCTACAACCCCCTTAGCTCTTGTACTAGCCAAGATACTAGTACGTAGGTGCTGGCCTACTGAAGGCTACAACCTTCTCTTTCTTCCAGGGACAACGTTTCATAAATTTTCAGACTGGATCCATGAACATCAATCAATCATCAAGTATATCTGCATCAAACAATCTCCTTTCCCAATTAGCACTGAATCAAGTAAACACTTCTCTGACAGCTGTACCCAGAACACAGTAACAGTAACCACACACCAAATTCTGAACCCAGAATACTGCAGCAATAGACAGAGGCAGCTAGATCATAATTTAAAGATATACGCTACTTCAACAACCTGAAACCTGCGTGCAGATCTATAAAGGATAATTCCTTCTTTCAAATATTCAGACACTAATTAACTCAGATTGTCAGATTTATAGATCAAGCATGCGCCTCATATAACAGATCAAAATCATGCAAAGATACTATTATTCAAGCATAAAGATTATGACCCATCAAAAGAACTTATCCTTCTTTATGCGCTAAGGTTCCTCCTTCATTCAGATCCAGATCTGCACCATAACCCAATCACAAATATTTCAGATCTAGCACTTATTAGATATTCAATTCATTCGATGATGCTTTGCCAAATGATCTCCTTCCTCTTTTATAGTCTTAGGCCTTCCACAATACCACGGGCCAAAACCATAATAACACAATACCACGGACCCAATACTTGGGATCAACACTTTTGGATGCAATACCACGGACCAAAACCATAGGATCAAAAACTGTCGGACTAATACCATGAACCAACCATGAAAGTGCATGAGATCAACACTTTTGGATGCAATACCACGGACCAAAACCATAGGATCAAAAACTGTCAGACTAATACCATGAGCCAACCATGAAAGTGCGTGAAATTTTCTCTTCATGAAAGGAACTTTTCTCTGCATGAAAGTGCGTGAACTTTTTCTCTATATGAAATAAACTTTTCTCTGCATAAAAGTGCGTGAACTTTTCTCTCCATGAAATAAACTTTTCTCTGCATAAAAGTGCGTGAACTTTTCTCTACATGAAATAAACTTTTCTCTGCATAAAAGTGCGTGAACTTTTCTCTGCATAAAAGTGCGTGAACTTTTCTCTACATGAAAGAAACTTTTATCTTCATGAAAGTGCGTGAACTTTGCTGCACTATAATTTATCATCTGAGATGAGTGGGTTGCCATCAAGTACAACATATGTATCATAATGCCAACAATCTCCCCCTTTGGACTTGATGGCAACAACAACCAATCACTCTCCCCCTTTGACATCAAGGGCAAAGGGTTATGCTCCCCCTAAGAACATGCTCCCCCTGACTATAAACCAGATCTGCAAAGAAGAACCATAATCCATCAAACACCATAAATGACCATGAAAGAGATAGAGACGTATTGCAGCAATATTCAGACTAGCATCCATGATCTCCTTCTGTACTTCCTCCATAATGCCAACAATGCATGATATGCTCCCCCTGAACCTGTGCCATTCGATCTTTGACCAATCCGCAACCCAGCACATGTACGCATATACTTCAGATGAACCTTGCGTACAACCAACAATCAGAAGAGATTCAACAACAAGATGATGCATCAACAACCCCCAGCTTTTGCCTGAGGTATTCAAAGGTCTCCCTAGTCAATGGTTTGGTGAGTATATCAGCAACCTGTTCCTTAGAAGGAACATACTCCAAATTGACCTTTTGTTCAAGCACTTGTTCCCGGAGAAAGTGATACTTGATTGGTATGTGCTTGGTTTTTGAATGCATGACTGGGTTCTTTGAAATGCTGATTGCACTTGTATTATCACATAAGATGGAGATGGGTGGCGTACAAGTGATTTGAAAATCCTGCAAGGTCTGCATCATCCAAAGGAGTTGAGTGCAGCAAGATGCAGCAGCAACATATTCTGCTTCAGCTGTAGACAAGGCAATCGAACTCTGTTCTTGCTGAACCAAGATACTAATCTGGAACCCATAAAGAATGCACCACCACTTGTGCTCTTCCTGTCATCCACGCTTCCGGCCCAATCTGCATCAGTATAAGCATGAAGTGTGAGATCTGTATCTCTAGGATACCATAAGCCATAATTTTGAGTCCCTTGAAGATATTTGAAGATTCTCTTTACTGCCTGAAGATGAGTTTCCTTTGGATTTGCCTGAAATCTTCCAACTATTCCCACTGCATGCATGATGTCTGATCGGGTACCTGTCAAATAAAGTAGACTTCCAATCATAGATCTGTAGGTTGGTTGATGTACTGCTGCTGATTCATCATTTGCACTGAGGCTACATCCTGTGACCATGGGTGTACATACTGGTTTTGCATCTTCCATGCCATATTTCTTCAAAATCTGCTTGAGATACTTAGTTTGAGACAAGAAGATCCCTCCTTCCTTTTGTTGGATTTGCAGGCCAAGAAAATATGTCAATTCTCCAAGCAAGGACATTTCGAATTCTTTCTGCATCACCAAGGCAAAGCTTTGACTCATAGATTCTTCATTGCTGCCAAAGATAATGTCATCTACATACACAACAAGTATCAGCAATTTGTCATTTTCAATTTTTATATAAAGATTGCTATCTGCTGATCCTTTTGAAAAACCTTGTTGATGAAGATATTTGTCCAAACGATAGTACCAAGCCCTTGGAGCTTGTTTAAGACCATAGAGAGCCTTTTTCAATCTGCATACAAGATTTGGATCATTTCCAAGAATGAAACCATCTGGCTGCTCAATGTATACTTCTTCTTCTAAGTCTCCATTCAGAAAGGCTGATTTCACGTCCATTTGAAATACTTTGAACTTTTGAAAGCTTGAGAGAGCAAGGAACATTCGGATGGCCTCAAGTCTTGCAACAGGAGCAAAAGTTTCTTCAAAATCTATTCCTTCTTGCTGCGCATACCCTTTACAAACAAGTCTGGCCTTGTTTCTAATTACTTCCCCATTTTCATTCAACTTATTTTTGAAGACCCATTTTGTCCCTATAACATTCTTATCCTTTGGTCTAGGAACCAACTCCCAAGTGTTGTTCTTTTCGATCTGCTCAAGTTCTTCATCCATTGCTTTGACCCAACATTCATCTTTGCATGCCTCTTTTACATTTTGTGGTTCAGTGGATGAGAGTAATGCCAAATAGCTTGAAGCTTCTGCAATTGTTCTTCTTGCTTGTACACCTGCTTCTTTTTGCCCCAAAATCTGAGATTCTGGATGATTCTTCTGAACGTACCTGGATGGAGTCTTCTCTTCTACCCTTATCTATTCCTCTGGTGCTTCTTGAGGTTCTTCTTCTTCATCATTCTGTCTTTGAGGGTAGTCTTCATCTTCTTCGATATTTTCATGATTTACTTGCCTAGGAATGTATCCTTTTTCATCAACCACTACATCAATGCTGTCAACAATTCTTCCAAGTCTTTTATTGTAGCACTTATATGCTTTGCTGTGTGGAGAATAACCAAGAAGAATGCCTTCATCTGCTCTAGGTTCAAGTTTGCCAAGTTGCTCATCAGTATTCTTAATATAGCATTTGCTCCCAAAGATTTTGAAGTGTTTTACCGAAGGAGTCTCACCATACCAGAGTTCATGAGGAGTTTGAGTGCTGTTCACTTGGACATTTGTTTTATTGAGAATAACAACCGCAGCATATGCAGCTTCACCCCAGAAAGTTGCGGGAGTTCCGGACTCATCAAGCATAGCACGGGCCATTTGTTGGACTGTTCTGTTCATCCTTTCCACCACTCCATTTTGCTGAGGAGTTCTAGCTGTAGAGAATTCCCTTCTTATCCCATGTTCTTCACAGAAATCGAAAAATTCATTTGAGGTAAACTCCCCACCTCTGTCGGACCTGAGGCACTTAATTTTGTAACCTGATTCATTTTCAACCAAGGCTTTGAAGGATTTGAATTTTTCAAATGCTTCGTCTTTGTGCTTCAAAAGTCCTAACCAAACAAACCTGGAGAAATCGTCAATGAATAATATCAAGTATTCTTCTCCTCGAGGTGACCTCGTCCTGAAAGGACCACATACATCTGTATGGACTAGTTCAAGAGGCATGCTGGCTGATCCTTCCTTCTCCGGGAAGTTGGTTCTGGTTTGCTTACCAAACTGACATGATTTGCATATAGTGTTGTCTGGAATTTTGATATCTGGAAGACCACGAACTGCCTGATATTTGCATGCCTTCCTTATTTGTGAAAAGCTTAGATGACCCAACCTCCGGTGCCATAACCAATGTTCATCATCCTTGCTCAAATAGCATTGTTGTTGTCCTTCTTCAAATATGTATAGATTATTTGGAGTTCTTCTACCTTTGATCACTGTTTTCCCTGTATCAAGATCACGAACGCTACATCCATTTGATCGAAATATTACCTCGATTCCTTGATCGCACATCTGACTGACACTCAGAAGGTTATGCTTCAAGCCATCAACATACAAAACATTTCCAGCTTTGACCTTTTCTTTTAACTGAGCTGTGCCTTTTCCTTTTATAGCTGCTGGAGTATCATTTCCAAAAGAAACTTTCTTTCCCTTTTCTAAAGCAGAATATGATTCAAGTTTTTCTTTATCACCTGTCATATGTTTCGAACATCCACTGTCAATGTACCATAGATTTTCTTGTCCTTCTGCATAAAATGCTATCCCACATCTTTTTGTTTGTGGTTCCTTTATTCTCCATGTTCTGGTGCTTGAGGCTTGTTCCTTTGTCTGCTGAAACCTGCTCCTGCATTCAGAATCTTCATGACCAAATTTATTGCAAATAGAACATTCAACTTCATTTTCAAGAGCCGAAAAGTTGTTATAGGTCCTTTTTGTAATCCCGATCATACTTCTTTGTTTTTGAGCTTCTCTAGTCATGATTGTTTTATATGCAACACATTGAGCTGCTTTGTGACCGAAGTTATGACAAGAGAAACATTGCCCATTGAAGAAACTTCTGCGATTATCAAATCTACCGACCAAATGATTGTAATTTCTATTGTCATCCATTCTTGAAGCAACTTGAGAAGATTTTACCTGTGGCTGGTTGTAGCTTTTGTTCATCCTTAAGACAGATTGCCCCTGGTTTACCTGATAGTCTTTGTTCGTTCTTGATGTAATTCGTCCCTGCTTTACCTGGTGATCTCCATTGTGCTTTTGCTCATTCCTTCTTGCTGCATCAAGATAACTCTTTGAGGTGGATGCTTGAGATGTTTCTCCATTATACCCCAGACCTGTCTTGTTTAGCGGAGAACGTTGTACATTGATGATCTCATCCAAAGTTTCAGATCCTTTGACAAACTTAAGATTAATAGCCTTTGTTTTCTCAATTTATTTTCTAAGGTCAACAATTTCACCTTCTAACTTTTCAAGATATTTTTCTTTTTCATCAATTTGAAATTGTAGAGTATCAATGATCATATTTTTCTTCTATACATGTCTTAAGTCTAGAAATCTCTTCATAAAAACTATCCACATCTATAGCATCCATGTAATCATCATCTTCAAATGCCATTAAAAGTTTATAGTCATTACCTCGTTCATCTTCATCACTATTTGATAGACCATCACTGTCTTCATGAGTGTAGTAGCTTTTCTTATTTGCATTCTGTTTCTTGTTCCATCTAGCCGGTTCCTTTCCTTTGTCAATCTTATCCTTATGAGGACATTTGGCAGCATAATGACCTACTCTTCCACAAGCAAAACATTTAAAAGGTAGCTTACCTCTGAACCTTCCAGTACCCCGTTGAAGATTTCTGACAAAATTTGATTCTTCTTCTTCTTCTGGCACGTGACTTGATTCATAGTAGTCTCCTTTGCCTGAAGCCTTAAAAGCAGCTTCTCTCCTGTCTGATGGACCTCCTTTTCTCATTTCATAAGCAGTTAGAATTCCGTGTAGCTGAGACATAGTAAGAGTTCGTAGATTTTCCTTTTCTTCTATTGCAGATACTTTAGATTCAAACTTGGGGGACAATGATCTTAGGACTTTTTCAACCACAACAGCCTCTTTTATTTCTTCACCCAAGTTTTTCATACAATTAACAATCTCATCTACCCGAAGGAAATAGTTAGCCACACTTTCATCATTATACATTCTGAGATTCTCATACTGAATACTAAGGGTTTGAAGTTTTGCACGTTTTACCTGTTCATCTCCTTCGTAGCTCAAAACAATCTTGTCCCATATTTCTTTTGCGGATTTATATTGCATAACCTTCACGAATTCAGATTGAGATAGACATCCTAGAAGAGTATTAACCGCCTTTGTATTTGTTTCATATTTCTTCTTCTCAGCTGAATCTGTAGGAGTAGCTGATGGAAAAGTATACCCTGTTTCTATAATGTCCCATACTTCTGTACCCAAAGATTGAAGATAGGCAGTAACTCTTACCTTCCAACATACGAAGTTTGTCCCATCAAAAATCGGTGGCCTGATTGATGCTTCCCTCTCGTAGTTGCTCATGATGTTAGATCTTCCTTCAAGCGATCAAGCTTCTTCAGAAGGACCTGCTCTGATACCAATTGTTGGAAATAATACTGAGAGGGGGGGTGAATCAGTATTATCAAATTCTTTTCAATATATCTTCCTTATTTATACTTTGAATAATTCTTCAAATATTGATCATTACTTTGTATGTCAGTATCATAAAATAATGAGCAGGAACAAGAAAAGCAAATAGTCACACAAAAGAACACCAGATATAAGGTGGAAACCCAATGTGGGTGAAAACCACCTGCTGCAATATGTCTCTATCTTCTTTTAATAAGAAACTCCTTTTACAATGATTTTGTATTGGTGCAGTCCTTTACCAGTACGCAGGCTACAACATGCAGAGAGCTACAACCCTCTCTCGTTCTCCAGCTTCTCCTGGAAGGGAGCTACAACCCCCTTAGCTCTTGTACTAGCCAAGATACTAGTACGTAGGTGCTGGCCTACTGAAGGCTACAACCTTCTCTTTCTTCCAGGGACCACGTTTCATAAATTTTCAGACTGGATCCATGAACATCAATCAATCATCAAGTATATCTGCATCAAACAATCTCCTTTCCCAATTAGCACTGAATCAAGTAAACACTTCTCTGACAGCTATACCCAGAACACAGTAACAGTAACCACACACCAAATTCTGAACCCAGAATACTGCAGCAATAGACAGAGGCAGCTAGATCATAATTTAAAGATATACGCTACTTCAACAACCTGAAACCTGCGTGCAGATCTATAAAGGATAATTCCTTCTTTCAAATATTCAGACACTAATTAACTCAGATTGTCACATTTATAGATCAAGCATGCGCCTCATATAACAGATCAAAATCATGCAAAGATACTATTATTCAAGCATAAAGATTATGACCCATCAAAAGAACTTATCCTTCTTTATGTGCTAAGGTTCCTCCTTCATTCAGATCCAGATCTGCACCATAACCCAATCACAAATATTTCAGATCTAGCACTTATTAGATATTCAATTCATTCGATGATGCTTTGCCAAATGATCTCCTTCCTCGTTTATAGTCTTAGGCCTTCCACAATACCACGGGCCAAAACCATAATAACACAATACCACGGACCCAATACTTGGGATCAACACTTTTGGATGCAATACCACGGACCAAAACCATAGGATCAAAAACTGTCGGACTAATACCATGAACCAACCATGAAAGTGTGTGAGATCAACACTTTTGGATGCAATACCGCGGACCAAAACCATAGGATCAAAAACTGTCGGACTAATACCATGAGCCAACCATGAAAGTGCATGAAATTTTCTCTTCATGAAAGGAACTTTTCTCTGCATGAAAGTGCGTGAACTTTTTCTCTATATGAAATAAACTTTTCTCTGCATAAAAGTGCGTGAACTTTTCTCTCCATGAAATAAACTTTTCTCTGCATAAAAGTACGTGAACTTTTCTCTACATGAAATAAACTTTTCTCTGCATAAAAGTGCGTGAACGTTTCTCTACATGAAATAAACTTTTCTCTGCATAAAAGTGCGTGAACTTTTCTCTACATGAAAGAAACTTTTATCTTCATGAAAGTGCGTGAACTTTGCTGCACTATAATTTATCATCTGAGATGAGTGGGTTGCCATCAAGTACAACATATGTATCATAATTCCAACAATTAATGTACCTCTGTCTGAAAGAAACTACATTTGCTAAGCTTGGCATACAATTTATGCTCTCTTAGCAATCTCAATATTGTTGTTAAGTGTTCAATATTCTCTTCCTCATTCTTAAAATATATCAATATATCATCAATGAATACAATACCAAAATTATCTATATAAGGACGCAACACACTATTCATCAAGAACATAAAATTAGCTGGAGCATTAGTCAAACCAAATGGAACTACAACAAACTCATAATTCTCGTACCTGGTCCAGAAATAAGTCTTGTAGATGTCCTCTTCTTTAATGCATACTTGATGGTATCTTGATCTCAAATCAATCGTCAAGAACATTGTTGCTCCCTTCAATTGGTCAAAAAAAATCATCAATCGTTGGCAATAGATACATGTTCTTAATCGCTACCTTGTTCAACTGCTTGTAATCAATGCATAACCTGAGAGTACCATCCTTCTTCTTCACAAACGATACTGGTGCACCCCAAGGTGATACACTTTACGTAATGTATCCCTTGTCAAGCATTTCCTTCAGTTGTACCTTCAATTCCACTAGCTCTAGAAATCTCATCTTGTAAGGTGCCTTCGATGTTGGTGCTTCCCCTGGTACCAACTCAATAGAAAAGTCTACTTCCCTGTGAGGCAGAAAGTATGAAATCTCTATAGGAAATACATCCTGAAACTGTTGCAAAATAGAGTACATGTTCAATACATTCGCATCCTCAACATCCTTACCTTTATCACTAGAAATATGCATTATGAATAACACACACACTTTCCTGCGACTACGCTTTTCCTACATAGTTGTAACCATTATAATTGATGTATACTTCTTCTTACCCTGCAAAATTCTTTGTTCTCCATTGTCATCCTAGCATTCAATAGCCTTGTCATAAAAATCTACTTTGGTCTTGTGAAAGTACAACCAATCCATACACAAAATCATACTATATGATCCCAACGGAAGTACACTCAGATGCATTTATGTGTAGTGCCCGTTCTAGTTGACTGACAATGATATGACACTAACATTTATTTAGCCCTAAGGCCCACACATTATTCTTTGAGGACCTCAGGTTGAGGATCCGGGCACATGACGCTATTATTATTAGTGATTGAGATATTCATGGTTGTGATGTTTATGTATTTTCTCCATTGATATTATGATGAGGATAGAATGAATGGTTATGTACGTTATCTATTGGTATTATGATGATTGTAACATTAAATGGTTAAGTTTGGTCTTTACTGAATTTATGATGATGATGGCAATAAAGGATATGTATGCTCTCTATTAAAATCATGATGATGATAAATTTGATAAATAGGTATATTTCTATTGATGTTACGATGTTGATAGCTTGATGGATATGTATGTTTCCATTGATGTTTTGATGATGATAGCTATGATGGATGTGTCCCCTATGTTACCTACTTTCATTAGTTCAGGCTTACTATGAACAATGATGTGCATTTAATGATGTTATTATGACATTGAGTAACACTGAGAAACCTTGCTACTGATGATTATTGAGTATGGCAGGAAACCACCAGAGGCACTTGCATATGACGAGTTGACAACAACTGGTTTGATGAAAAAAAATATTATTTTATCTTTGAAATTCAAAGTAAATTTTGAAACCTGCTATATATATGTTTATCTATATTCTGATGAGATGTTAGTGGTTGCAGGCACAGATTAGTTGCTTGGCCGAATGACTCACATATGGGTGATGGTGTTGTACAAGTGGATGGAACTACATGGGAGGCGTGGGACAGTGTCCCTGATCTCACCCACTAGCACTCCCGCCACGACTTGGGCTGGAAAGGTTGAAACACCTTCACCTTGAAGATCACAATGTCATGAGGGCAGGTCCCAAAGTTGGGTCGCTCATGAGGATTTTACCGGGGGGCACGCATCAAGGCGGATTCCTTGATCCCCGACACCATTAGTCTCACTATAGCAGGCAACATAAGAGATGATAGTGGTCTATGACGTTGCACCTATACTTCCCCTCGTAGTCACTGAATGCTTGAAGGGCAAGTGGTGTGGCACCCTTGGAACTTCAAGGGAATTTCTTGAAGGGCACGACCAACTTGGCAACCTTGGCATCACAAATAAACTATTAGGCGTGGCACCCTTGGAACTTCAAGGGAAGTCCTTGAAGGGCACGACCAAACTTGGCACCCTTGGAATCATTAAAAATAAATTAATTGATAAATATAATCAATAAATGAAAACTAGGTAAATTTACATCAAGGGTAAATGATGTTAGAAACCAAGGTAATTAAACCAAAATAAAACTTGGGTTCAGAGGATCATAGGAAGAAATAAAATAGGTTACCGTAAAAACTCTACCCTTCCCATGTGGGAAAATATTAGGTAGATTATGTAGTTTAATTAGGTAAAAGGGGAAGGAGGGACATAATTGTAAGGATAAAGATTAATCCTAAAATAGTTAAACCTAAGTAAGAGAAGAGGATGGTGAATTAAAATAAGATTAATAAATTAAATGTTAGAGAAATGTAGAGAACCTCCATGTGGCAACAACCAACATAAGAATATCCATCTAAGAGATAACTTGAGTTAAATTAGGGAGTAGATAGGGGATCAAATCTTGACTCATTAATTGACTTTAGTAATGAACACAAATTAAGGAGTAAAAAGGGGGATCAAGAGGCAACTAGGAGAAGAAATAGGAATCTTGTTGAGGTGAGGAAAATATTAGTTTTAAAATAAAATTTAAGTAAATAATTTTGGAGACCCTTGATGAGAGAGTGACACATGAGTGGGTGAATAATCAAACTATTGAATTATAAAAAAATAATTAATTATGCATGACATGCCAAGTGTCACCTATGAGGACTCCTATAAAAGAAGGGGCAAGCCATGGGAGAAGGGACTTTTGGGAACCCTATTGTTGGATGGATGAGACTATGTCAGAGCAGTGATTACGAAACTATAGTGAGTTTGGTGAGGTAGAGGATTTTAGAGAGGGGACTCTTGAGCCAAGGAGTGCTCTCCTCTACCAGCTATTGCATTCCTCCATTGTACAACCCCATTGCATCTTGGGGGTCCACGAGGAAGAAGAGTACCCAAGGAGTAGGTTGGGAGGTTAACCGGTGGGTCATCACATTCGGATCAAGTACATCGTCATTCACTCTCGGAGGTGACCGACAACAAGGGAAGACAAGTAATGGCAAATCAAGTGGAGTCTCGTCTTCTGGTGAATGGTACATATGTGTTGCAATATTATTTTGTATGATTTCTTTATGGACTTAGTTAAATATATGCAATTTTATGATATGTTCAGTGAAATGAAATTTAGGGATGTGTTAGATAGTGGTGAATAAATTTGAATTCTCTATGTTTTCTCTTCTGGTTGTATTTTATTGTGATATATATATATATATATATATATATATATATATATATATATATATAGTATAGAAGTGGTCCTTACATTATGTAGGCATACCATTCAACTCAAATGCACAAGCTCTTACCCAATGATGAATTCTTTTCTTTGTACATGTAGCCAACTACACTAACCAAGACTTTGCATGCACTTATTTATTCAAACCACACTTGTCCACTAGGTCAAGATTAACATAACTATAATTAGATCCAGGGCCAATCAAAATAGAAACAACTTGATCACAAAGCTTACCATCCATCTCAATAATATATTCTTGCTGGTCCGCCTTCCTATTATCCAATGCTGCATAGATCTAAGGAATGCTCTGCCCAACTTCCCCAACTATATGTGCCTCCTGTGTACTATAAATCTGAGGTGTACCACCTTAATTCTGCAGAAAATATCTCTTAATATACCCCTTACCACATGTCCAACACTGTAACTTTCTCCTACCATCACCTTTGTTATGTTGTACATAACATTGCATAAACAACATGTACACACACTATATATACACAACATCACATGTGCACATCACATGTACAACATGTACAATATATACAACATATGCACAATAATAGTACCACACATCCAAAACCACATTGTCTCTACTAAGCAACCTTGCTTCCAGTATCTTATCCATGCTTGTCCCAGCATGTCGCAGACCACACTTCTTTCATTTCGTTGATTTATCTCTCGGCATAACCTGCCCATAACATAGACATAATATAATCACATAATATCAACTCATAACCACATGATATTGACCTCATATATTTGTCAGGGTACTCCTCCCAATTGATTCCTCGTAAAACCAGGAACCTCTTCATCTCATTCACCTACATAAGCAATCATTCTTCCACAAGAATGATCCCTGATGACCCTGTCAGACAATGACATAGATACATGGATACATACATACATATACATAAACATTAGCATAAAAAATCATGCTCCTGTCACATACACATACATACATATAAACATCAACATAAAATAATAATGATCTAGTTAGTCAATGACATACATACATACATAAAACATTAGCATAAAATAATCATGATCCATGATGACCTTGTCAGACATGACATACATACATACATACATACAGATATGTATACACATATAGACATCAGCGTAATCATGATCACAACGTGATTACTATATATCATAAGGTCAAGATTAATATAACTCCCTTTATGCATGAAACACATTCGCAACATTGAGAACAACAATTCTCAACATAGCCAAGGCATATGACACCTAAAATCCATTCACCTTAACTTTCCTGATTACCTTTCCCATGACTATCCTGTCATCATCTATTTACACCAATGGACCCAACCAGTCCAACTAGTTCTCATACTCTTGCCTTCAACTTCCTTTATACATGCATCGGCTTCATCTGAGTCTTACATTGCCTACTGGATTTCATTCAGCTCTCTCTGAGCTCCACTAACTTTCCTCTTTTGCAACCAATTCCCAAGACTCAAAAATTAAAAAGCAAACACAAGAAACAAATAGGAAGAAGATCATGAAAACCAATAACAATACGACAGCACAAACAAAGTGGCATGATCATGCACTAGACATAACAAAACTACAAATCAAGCACAAGTAAATCATAAAACACCAAAAGCACAAGACTAAGAACAGACACCAAGACTCAATCCCCATGGTTCCCAGTGCTTCCAAAGGAAAGCTCAACCCGAGCCTTCTTCAAGATTTCATGGCAGTCTCTTTGACATGCAATCCCCTGCATCATACTACCATAAACACATAACTATCAGTGCATAAATAAACATAACAATACACAAGTTATCTTATCTTGTTGTGCCAAGCACGCTGCCTTGTAACCAAAGGCACATGTGCCATGTCTCATGGGACTCTTATTCCCTTAACAGATATAGCTATAAGTAGTCACACCAATTACCTATCAAATACATGTCCATGAACTTACATATCCACATAATGTCAGACAAAATCAAGGTTAGGAAGACTTCATGTATGCAAAGCACTCATTCGTTTAGAATTAGGGTTTCCAAACATAGCCAAAGGAATTCTTGCCCAATTCATTTCTTTTACATTTTTACCTAGTTTCAATCAACAATTACTATGTATTGTCGCATCACCCAACTGTTAGTTACATAAACACATCAACTATTACCTTGTCAAGCTAATACCAAGCATGTTTCCCTACAACTACTCACACATGTCAACCACATGTTCCAAATATAAAGACAATCATATCTATTAATTTGAAAACCTTTACCAAGTCTAACAACCATGTCATAATCCATAATAAACTCATAGTAAATAGACATAATGCTACAATTGTCACCTATTACACTAAAGTACATATCAATTGTCTCAACACATATGTGTTAGTACAATCATCTTAAAACAAGATCATTTGAATACATACTCATATTATGCAATTCATTAAACATCCAACCAACTTGCAAACATACCATGTTAAATTAATCAACTAGATGACATAATCAAACAATCAAGCACCAAATATACGACATAAGAAAACTCATACCTTAATGTATCTCATTGGAGGCTATCTTGTCTACACAATCAAGTGAGATTATCACGATATAGATTCACAACATATCAACTCAACCATAAATAAGGTCATGATATCCATAACAGCAACTAGCTAACATGTTCACATCATAAACTCATAAACAATTTTCATTCATGCATAACAATCACATATGCAAAGTCAGTTTAGGTTAGTACAACACAATATCACAAATAAGTCGACTCATACCTGAATACCATAAACATAATCATCTGCCTAGACCAAACCAAATTAGTGTGATACATAGACCATCAAGATCTTATTGTAATAACCTTAATCATCAAGTTACTAGCATATAACCACAACAAGTTAACCTATAGCATACTCATCAACAACATATCACATAATCATCAAGTTATTTAACATAAAACAACAAGAGCAATGCATACAACCACAGGTTACTACGACTCATGACTATCTGACACATGCATATGACTACACTAATCAACTAGCATCTATCATGTATGTAACCATAACATCAATAGACATATACATAAACCTAATGTATATAACCCTAATGCATATAACAATCAATTAACTAACATACTTACTTCCCAACATCCAAACCTGTATGACGATATGCTCTTGCCTCGATGTCCAATGTTGAAAATTCACTTTGATGGTCTACATCTCATGCCCTATCTCAGCCAACACATTAGCATCATAACATACCAATATCATCATTATGACCTAATTGCATACAATGACCTCATTCACAACAACTTTCACGGTAACAATGCATGCATAATAACATATAAACATCGACATGTATAACAAATGCATCTACAACCATACACTCATGACGACACATTCCACAACAACACCATCAACCTTCACATGGCGACAACACTACAACCATGATTAACACCATGCAAATGCAACAAGCACATGGACTACAAGTATAAGGAACACATGCAGTTGACATGAATGCATGACCAACACACCACCCATCCAGTCTGAGGGGTGAACCATGCTATGATACCACTCTATAACACCCTCCTCCCACATCTACCCAAGCAATCGGCCAACCAGGGTAAACATGTGACGAGAAGTTACTATGATATGAATCGACCTCATAAGTCACATTAAGGAAGTGGAGCCGACGGAAACACACCATAAAGACCTTCAACATCAGAAATTAGACCCCTAGGAACCATCCCAACCTTTCTGCTAACCAACCCCTGGGTCCCACTGAGTCTTTAAACTATTAAACCTCTGGACGCTCCCATGCTATGGGCATGCCAGCATCCAGAGAGCTCTGGACGCTCCCACAAGCCTACATTCCTGCGTCCAGGGACTATTTCCAGCAGACCTGTGCCAAAGTCCGGGGAATTTAAGGCACTTTTCAAGCCTAGAACTTGTTGTAACTTATGGAATCCATTAAACACATGATGACAAGACTAATAAACCAAAAACTAACTCCAGGACTAGGCCTAACCATCCCCAACTGGGACTAACATTCTGTCAAACACTTGGCATGAATGAAATTTACATGTTTAAATAACATATCTAAGCATAGGGGTCTCATACTTATTTGAGATTCACTATGAGGCATTGTTTCCTTATCACTTTAGCTGTAGTTTCATCCATTAGGCCATAGATACATTGTTCAATTCATATACAAGTAAAAACATGATGGGAGCCATACATAGCCACTGTCATAATACATATTCATAACCAACATAATAACAACAGAAATACCAAGGATACAATATCCATATAATCCACATATAAACTAGTATAATACTCATGATATAACAAGGAGAAATAACCTCATATTAATGATGCAAAAGCCAACCCGGTATGGGACTACCACATTCCACCCGACCATAGAATGATTGAGCCAAATCTCTCTTCAATAATTCACCACAGTGCCATATTCCAAGCATGAATGTGGGATCTCATAAAACACATCAATCAAAACCATCCATGGCTTCCAAAGGCCAAACCACCTCAACCCATCAAACAGTGATTCCAACTCGCAGTCGAACATCACAAAACCATCATCAGATTGGTCTCTACCCAAGCCTTGCAGGGCTCCAAAGCATTTTTTCCAACCCGACTTCCAGGACTAGTAACTCAACCCACATCTGTCACTGGGCTTCCAAAGCTTTTGTCAAACCAAGGCTTCCAGGACTAGTGACTCAATCCACAGTTGTTGTCTGGATTCCAGAGCATTTATCCAACCAAGTCTTCCGAGACTAGTAACTCAACCCACCAAGGGCTTCTAGAGCGTTTTTTGAACCAAGGCTTCCAAGACTAGTAACTTAACCCAAGTTGTTACAGGGCTTCTGGAGCATTTGTTAAACCAAGGCTTCCAAGACTAGTAACTCAACCCAAGTTATTACAAGGATTCAAGATCCTTTCTCCAACCAAGGATCGAAGGACTAATAACTGAACCCAAGCTAAAGGAAACATGAGAACCAACCAAAAATACAAAGAAATGAACCCACAACACCATGACTATCCACGAAATGGCAAGGCTAGGAAAAACTACTATCAATCCAGGCAATCCTCCATGTCAATGAAAACTCATAACCAAGAAACCACATGCATATTCCATGCATGCCAAAACTAGTGATCAAAATATACATGAAACTCGGTACCTGTAAGAAAAACCTGGTGTAGTTGTTGTTGTAGTGTTTTTGGAGCATAAGTGTACCAAAAGACACCCCCTTAGCAACAGATTGTTCCCTGCAAAGGATCACAATCAAAATTGGTGCTGTTAGTGGAAAGACTTAAATAAACACAACATTGTAAATAGGGGAAACAATGCATACATGAACATGAAATAAATAAAGAGGTACATAAACAAAACAATGATCAAATGGAGAAAACACATCAATAATATATGGAAAAATCTCCCTTTATTGATTGTTGGTGGTAGAGATTGAATACAATTAGAATCTTAGACACTTGAAGAGAATTCTTTGAGCTATGGAACTCAAAATCCTCAGCAAGGGGGTTTCTTTCCTCAATCTCTTTGCAAGTTTCTCCTCTCTCTCAAAGAAGTGTGAATACTCTTCAATGGTGGGTTCCTCTTCTCTCACCAAGATGTTGGATTGCTTAGAAGCAATTTGGCAAACATGCTAGTACTCTTCACTTCCTTGGCTTCAACAATGCAATGGTGGTTTACTCAAACAACAATTTGGCCAACATAATAATGTCTCATGCTTTGGTTCCCCCATGGCCTATTTATATAGAGTTTTTTGAATCCTTCTTCCCTCTCTTGGTACATGTATGATAAAGACACATGAGTAGAACAAGAGGATTCCACTGAGGGTTGAATATCTCCAAGAAAACTAGAATTCGGTTGTACTGGACCAATCTCTTGTCAGAGAATCGACCCTAAGTGTGCAAAGTGGTCCCGGATCACTGAGTCATCCTCTTCTATTATCGCATGGCTATTGGAGGTTATGCCACGTGCACACGTTTTTCGAAGAAATATACGCACGACCTTAATTTCTTTTCCTTTATAAGCTTTGGACCTTAGGATAACTTTTATTTTTTAAAATTCATAATGTATTCGGCTGGAAAAATGCCCACCTATGCATTATGCTGGACACTTTTAATGTCTTCTGGATTGTACTAATATGTGTACAATTTTTCGATGTTAACAGTTTCCCCCTAATGTATGAGGTTAGGAGAAAACATATAATTGAAATACATCACGTTTTCATTTTTTTTGGAGATTTTGATCAACCTTTCGAGAGAAAGGATAACTTGTTGTGGAGATGAGTAGAGAAAAATCCCTTCACGAACTATCAATGATACCCATGCTCTAGTGAAAACCTACAAAAAATGGTGTTTCTATACGAGGCAGGCATGTCCCATGCTCGTTATGATGGCTTATCGAAACTCATTAAAATCGAACAAAGACTATTTTTTGTCCAGTCAAGGTGGTGGTTGTTGACATGCTGATAGCTGATGATGATAATTGTTGGCACCCTCAAGGGCGCTTTCTGGTAAAATAGGAAAAGTATGGTTCCCCTATGCATAACCCAAGTGAAGCATTGTTGATGGGTGTTGTGGTATGCATGGCTCTTCGGCTATGGGTACCTCCCTAGTATCATAATGTAAGCACTACTGAATGAGGTGCTTAGTGATGTGGGGGTCTTCGACTAAATGAATGAACTGCAACAGTAACTAAGTACGACAGAACTAAGCACTTGCATCTCATATAATAAAACATATATTCAACATGCAGACCAAGGAACACATGAAATAACTCATTAACACAAGCTATTGAGAAAAATAAACCAGTTTGTATTAATAACGAAACAAAGAAACTCTTACAACCTGGCCTTGGTGTTGTGCAAGTTCCTCCCAGGGTCCATCAAGGGTTTTCCTCTACTTTGACAAAGCTCACCCTCTCCCAAGTAGAATCAAGTGAAGACAATCTCTCCTCACAAAGGCTCTAATGGAAGACCTAAATCCTGCAGCATTTACCCAAAGAAAATGTATAGCTCCAACCTCTTCTCCTTCTGGCTCAATGCCTTTATTTATAGTGCTGTAAAGAGGTTATTCAGGTCCACTATCAATGGGATCATCCCCCTCTTTGGGTGGGATAGCTCCCTTATTGATGGAATAAGTTCCCCCTTAATAGAGATACATGAACCAACTGGAGGCGCATCCATTTCATCAAACCGACCTCTAGAATGTTCTAGAAGTAACCACAAGTAACTTTTCAAGATAAAACTCGCGCATTTTGCCTTTTACAGAGGGACGCACCTGTCCCTTAACATACAGAGCGTCCATGGACGCAGATTTTGTGAACAAGGTCCGCGTCCCCGCAGGTAAGACTAGAGAGAACCTGCGACCCCAGAGATAAACATGATTTTTACAAGACTTTCTCTCTTCTTTGAGTTTGAGATGGATAACAGAGGCATGAGACTTGCCTAAGAGGGTAGCATGACTGTTGATTTGAGCCATACTAACTGTAAGTAGTCAAGGTGACATTTTTTAGTGTAACAGATTGCCCCCTAAAGTGCGAAGCCTGGAATAGAATAGGGTTTTGTAATTCTAGGAAGGGTGAAGCGCTTTATCATTTCAAGGATTGCCTTGTGGATGGCCTGGTTGGAACCTGCAAGTTTCAACACAAAATACATGGATAAGATTATATCATCACTGAGGTAGGCATTCCCATACTCAGATTCAAAACTTTAACTAATGGACTAACTATTCTGATACAGGAATGATCTTGCAGTACATTATTTTTATAGACTTTTGTAGACACAGTATGGACGCAGCCATCTGTTTATGATAAGTCTACATAGACAATGAATACAAAACTCCTCGCAGCCTGGATGGTAGAAACTAGATCCAGGGTCTTCACTTCTACTTCCCGAATTGGTACGATTCTAGCCATGTGATTAAATGATTCGATGTCGAACATGGTAGAAACCACTTGATTACCAGTCAATGATGTAAACTGTTAACAAGCGTGAGAGAAACCACCAGTAATGTCAATGGTCCTCAAAGTACCAAGCACAACCCGTGAAATGTGAATAGATGTTTTGATGTCGAACACTTCACGGAATCCTCTGATCGAAAGTCAATGATGTAAACTGACGTCAAAGGCGAGAAACCTGCCATTGATGCATGCAGACTTCAAGGTACTGTCGATTCCTAAGTCATCTTTCTAGATAATGTGTCGATGTCGATAGAAAGCGACCCGTTGCAGGCAAGCCCGCAACACGCAATCATTGTTCAAGTTGAAGAAATGTTGCTGTAAGGACTGACTCAGGGATGGTCAAATGGATGACAAGTATTTTGCAGATGAAAGTTTTGCTTGCAGACCTCTTGAACACATAACGACACAACAGATGGTTTGGTGACGAATAACTCAAAGTTGATCCCTGAACCCGGTTAAATATTTTCAAAGTGATTTAGTCAACTGTGAGGTAAAAGATTTCCCAACCCAGGTGAAATGAAAAAGTGTCGTGCTCAAGAGTGGTAATAAAGTTTCTTCTGAGACAAAAGGTGACAAATAGGTTCATTCTTCTCTCTTTTCCCCCACCATTTCTGGCAAGTACCTCTTTATTTTTAACAAGCTTGAGGAGGATAACATATGCTTGGTTATAAGCTCATCCTTCGGACGAGTCCAACCTAGTTTAAATTCGAACCCTAGGAAGGAGTGGTTCGTTCCTGTTTGTAATTGAACAGGTCCTTTACTGTAAAAGTTTAACGAGCCCAGTATAGGAGAAACTCGGCGTTTTTCATTTTTAGAGAGTCTGAAAAACTTAAGGAAACTCCACGTTGAACTTTTTCGTATATTTGTGTCCCTCAAGCCCGAAAAAGTATAAAATAATACCTGGGGGAACCGCTTGATCTTGCGACCAAGGAGTACTTTCATAATAGTGTCGTTGACCTGAAAAGTAAAAAGCGATCAAAGACACGTCGTTTTATTTCCTTATCGAGTTTGAAACGACAAAAACCCGGCAATCTTTTCCTGATTTTGCGGTCAGAAAAGAGCTAAAAGGGGACCGTCTTTTAATTCCGTTTTAACGAGTGAAAAAGAAACACTCGGCGATCTTTTCATGTTTTAGGAGTCAGAAAAGGGCTTAAAAGATGACTCTGAAATTTGTTTGTGAAAAATTACAATTTCCCTCGAAATCCCTTCGTCCTGCACAAAAGCGACACATTACTCATACCTGTTTAAAATAGGCAAAAATACATTTGAAAACATCTTTTCATGGTAAAAAATGAACTAATTCATCCAAAAAACCTATAAAAAGACCTTTTACCATGTCATTTTTACCGTTTCACTGTTGAGGTTGAAAAAGGAGCTTTTGACAAGAAACTTCCCGTGGTTGCTGCGGAAAATCTGACCGTCGGAATCGAACGCCGCTTCACCGAGGTATTTTACACATCCCACTCTTCATTTTTATCCGTTTAGTTTTTTGTTTTTGGTCTCTGTTTCATTTTTTGGGGGGTTTTGGGTTCAAAATGCGCCCCTCGGCGGACGCAGGTGCCCTTCGGGTGACCCGCGTCCCCCGACTTTTTCTCACACGGGAAAAAGGTCGGGGGACGCAGTCCACCTTCAGGCGAGCTGCGTCCGGACGCCCTGTGCTACAAAGCCGGGGTGCGTCTTCCGCAAAGGGCGCATTTCAAAACCCTAACTCTCTCAAAAAACCACCAAATTTTCTCAAATTAATTTCTAATTGACTCTTTTGATGTGCAGGACCTAAAACATGTTAGACTGGAGAGAGAGAGAGCACGTAGAGGACGATGAAGCTGCGATTAACCACCAACCCTCTCTGGATGCCTTAAGAACATGTGGATTGTACAAATATTGGACCATACCGGGCATGAGGGGCCAGGTAAGATTTTTGGAATGGCTGGTTGAGCGATGGAACGTTCAAGATCAATGTTTTTACATTGGAGGGCACCAGCTCGAGATAGAGCCCTCGGATGTATACTTTCTCACTGGCTTGCCAAACAGAGGTGAGCAACTCAACCTTGCGGGGACCAGGCCGGGTGGCCAATCCCTTGATGATCTCCGCGAGGAGTGGTGCAGACCAGGGACTCGCCATAAAAAAGGCGTGGAGATAAAGCACATCGCTCTGGCGGAACTTAGAGTTATTGCATTTACGGTCACTAGGATTTGTGGCGCGGCCGCCTTGCACATTGCCTCCGGATCCCAAATGCGGATGGCAGTTGACTGTTACCAAGGCACCATCTTCAACTGGTGCGAAGCTGTGTCGGCTCATATGAAGAGCCAACTAACCAAGGCAAAGAACGGACGACTAAAAACTTTTGGATATGGGCCTCTAGTCGTGAGCTTTGCCTTGGAGAGAGTTCCTATGCTGATCCCTCAGCAACTCACTGTTGATGACTTGGGTCCTCGGGAGCCAAAGCTTGTTCGATGGGTTGCGGTGATGGCCCGGCATCCTGACGAGGGTGCTGCAGTGGTTCGATTCTCGGACAGTTACTTCGACTGGCTAGAGGGCCAGCTTTTTGTGATACAAGACTTTCCATATGCCGGAATGGATTTCAGAGGTGATCCGGACATGGTTCTTCCACAGGGAGAACAATGGGATGACAGAGGTACTTTCATTTTCACAAGTTTTCTAATTATGTATTTTTTTATTTTTCATATATATCGTCTCAAAGTAACAGTAAAATTTTAAAAATGCAGATGTTGGACCACAGCGTCCAGCCAATCTCCGGCCTTACGACAGACGACATCCAGCTGCACCGGCACCGGTCCTACAGGATGCGACAGCAGAAGTACTAGCTGATTTGGAGCATGATCTAGAGCGTCTCACGGCAGATATACCTGAGACTACTATGGATGATATTCCTATGAGGCTTCAGCGCTTCGTAGTTGCGGTCCCTGGACCGTTTAGGAGATTTCTGCGCAAGATAGCCCGCGCAGTGGTGTCGTACAGAGAGCACCACCAGTGATTGACTAGTCACTTTTGTAGTCACATGTGACATTTTTGACTTTTTGTACTATCATTTTGCCGATCATAAGGTGTGTTAAACCTATGATCGAAGACGATGTATATTTTTTGGACACACTTCTATCTATATCTATATATCACTATTACCGGCTTATCTTGTTTAACATGTATGATGAAATGTCTTTAAATTTACTTGCATGATTATTATAAATGTCTGTCCAACACTCGAGAAGCAATTGCATCTGCTAATGTATTCAAAGACCTTGGAATATGTTGATATTCAATGTAATCAAATTCACGTTCCAAGAGACGCACTCTCAAAAACAACCTTAATAACACAGGATTTCTAATGGCATAAACTCTATTAAGCTGTAATACAACAAGTTCAGAATCTAACCTCACTATCAAACGTCGAATTCCAAATGAAATAGATTCGGATAATAATTCAACCACTGCACTGTATTCTGCAATGTTATTCGTTGTTTGACCGAGGCTTACCCCATGCATAGAAACTAACTCGTCAGAGGGTGAATAGATAACCCAAGCTGCGGAAGAGATATTCCGTGTACTACGACAAGCACCATCAGCAAATCCAATGTATGTTTGGAGAGGCGTCGACATCTACAATATCAAGAGTAAAACCAAGATGAGCCAAAATAATGACGAAAAACCACACTTGCTAAGCTAAGCACACTGACTAAACTAACACACTTGCTAGCTAGAAAGGAAATCTAACCTATCTAAAAATTTCTCCATCCATCATTTTAAGCATAATACCTCTTTAGGTAAAGTCCATTTCTGGGTTTGCCCAAAGAGTCCCCATCAAAATCAACTAACTCATAAGCCCCTTTTGCTAGCTTTCGCTTTACAATGTAGGGCCCATGCCACATGGGAACGAATTTTCCGGCACCTAGTTTATCGTTAGCTTGATCATATAATAATACTAGGTCTCCTTCCGAAAAACTTCGAGGGGTTACATTTTTATCGTACTGAGCTTTCATTCGTTTCGCGTGAGTCTCGATAGCTAAAGTAGCGTCACGTCGAGTCTCATCTAATTTAGCTAAGTATAACAACCGTTTCTCCTCTTCGGAAGTAGCTGGAAGTAATTCGACAGCCATTTGAAGTGATGGGATTTCGCACTCAATAGGTAACACAGCTTCTAAGCCATAAACTAGCTGAAAAGGGGTGAAACCTGTTGAATTTTTCACTGAAGTTCGATATGCCCATAGCGCCGAAAATAACATGTTATGCCAATTCGTTCGATGGATACCAATGATCCGTCGAATCATGATGACTAGAACTTTGTTGATTGACTCAACCAAACCGTTGGCTTGCGGATAATAAGGTGTAGAGCTATCGTGGCGCAAACCAAGCTGGCTTGTAAGTTCAGTCATCATGACATTTCGAAAATGGCTTCCATGGTCCGTAATGATTGCTTGTGGGACACCAAACCTAGTTATGATATGATTGAATACGAAAAGTGCAGCTGTCTTGCCGCTTGCGTCGAATGTAGGCATCGCCTCGGCCCACTTAGTAAAATAATCAACCGCAAGGATGATATACGCATGCCCCCCGGCCGAGTGAGGGTTACAAGTAATAAAGTCAATGCCCCATTTGGCGAATGGACCAGCGGCAATTATAGGGTGGAGAGGAGCAGGTGGAGCGCGCATCTTGCGATCAAACACTTGACAGTTGTGGCATTTTCTGACGGCAAGGATACAATCTTTAAACATAGACGGCCAGAAATAGCCAGCGCGCAACACCTTCTGAGCTGTGGCATACCCAGACATATGACCGCCACATGCTCCAGAGTGACAATCATTCAAAACTCTCTCAGCCTCATCGTGAGTTAAACAACGTCGAAAAACTAAGTCTGCCCCCAGGCGATAAAGTGTATCTCCAATAATTCTGTATTGCTGGGATTGAAACCGAATTTTTCGACGGTTTTCCTTGGAAGCTTCAGGCCGAAAGGTTTGGGTTTGGAGATAGATGATTATATCCCCATACCACGGATCTACAGTGCTAATAAGAAACAAAGATTCGTCCGCAATGGACTCCTCTGCCACAGTCTCTGTGTCAGCACTCGGGAAATCACACATTAATTCCGCGAAGACTAAAGATTTCTTAGACTTGGACTTCTCAAACTCCAAGTCGAACTCTTGCAGGATGACGATCCATTTAGAGTACTTGCCCCCTAGCAGTTGTTTTGTCAAGATATAAATCATAGGGTTGCAATCCGAAATAACAGTAGTTTTGCGGAGAAGAATGTAGTGACGAAAACGCTGGACAGCTTGAACGGCTGCCAGGGCCAATTTCTCCACATGTGAATATTTTAACTCAGTTGGATTTAAGGTTCTGCTAAGGTAATATATCACATGCTCTGCCTTGAATTCATCTTCTTGAACTAACACCATTCCAATGGTGGAATGCGAAGCTGCGAGGTATAAGAAGTAGTCCTGGTTGTAGTTGGGAGGATGCAATAACGGTGCATGGGTCAACGCGTGTTTCAGTGCATCAAAAGATTGTTGGGCAATCTCGTCCCAAAAGAATTGTACGTTCTGTTTCAACAACCGTGTAAAACCTTTAGTGACCTCGGCGTAGTTAGGGATGAATCGGCGTAAAAAGTTCGCTTTCCCTTGCAAACTTTGGAGTTGGCGCAAACTCGAAGGAGGAGGCAATTGGATGATAGCCTCGACTTTCGAGGGATCGACGCGAATGCCGGTTTTGGAAACAACAAATCCCAGCAATCGACCTGTTTCTATACAGAAAACACACTTGTGGGGATTCAACCGAATTCGATAATGCCTACACCTCATAAAGATTGCTCGTAAATGGACAAGGTGATCAGCTCGGTGTAAAGAATGAGCAGGCAAATCATCGAGATAGGGTTGCACAATGTGCTTGATGTCATGAAATGCATAAGACATGGCCCGTTGAAAAGTAGCACCGGCATTCTTAAGGCCAAAAGGTAATTTGCAATAAGCAAATGTCCCCCATGGACAAATGAATGCCGTTTTTGGTTGATCGGCAGGTAGAATATTGATTTGATTATAACCTGAGAAACCATCCATGAAGGAAAACATCTCACTTCCGGCACAATCATCAATAATTTGATCGATATAAGGCGTAGGATAGTTGTCTTTTGGACAAGCTCGATTGATATCCCTATAATCGATACAGATTCTTATTGTTCCTTGTTTTTTATTGACGGGAACAATATTCGATACCCAATCCGTTAACGGGATCGGATAAATGAAACCTGCTTTCAACAGCTTTTCGACTTCGGCTTTGATTGCAGCTGCTTTTCGAGGGTGAATCTGACGCAACCGTTGCCGAATGGGTTTAGCATCCGGGTAGGTTTTGATTTCATGAACAACAATGGCAGGATCGATTCCTGGCATTTCTTCGTAGGACCAGGCAAACACGTCGCGGAATTCTTGGAATAGGGCCTTGTAAGTTTCAATTTCTTTGTCAGTACATGCGGCACCTATATGAATGTTCTCCTTGATTCCGGGCTTCACTGAAATATCAATGGGAATAGTACGAGAAATATTCCCTAAATTCAGCTCTGAATCAGAATGTTTCGTTGGATCCTGAGCGTCTTTGACATATTCAGCGGTAAAGATAGATGAAAAATCATTTTCAAAGGCATCATCCTTAGGTAAAAACGAAGATCTGTGATGGAGATCTTCCCATGGTAGATCATCTACACTTAGGATTTCGCGAAGTTGTTCGTCAGATGACACTTCTTCGGGAAACGTTATCCGTTCTAAGGGTGAGGTGAAAAGTGACTCTTCACTGACCACATTCATTTGGTCGGTTGAATGAAAGTCGGTAAAAGACATAAGAGCTTCATAAGCAATCTCATACGGACTCAACGGCATAACATCACCGAGTGAGTCTAGCTCAGAGTCAGAGGGAACATACCAAGGATCATCATAAATAATGTTTTCTGACGTGATCATATGAATTGTTGCGAACGAAGGGTCTGCATTGAGTGGAGGGAGAGGAAAAGTTCCCAGTAAACCGGAATCCTTAACTAAACCTACACCAATGTCCCTATAAGGGATTGTCGTTTTACCAACATGCTGGATAGTTTCTAAAGAGGTTGGGTCGGATGAAAAGTATGTCAGCTGATCAATAGTCACGATCTTACCGTTATGTGGAAACTTAATGACTCTGAAGACCGATGAAACGACCGCTGTCATAGCATATGACCAACTTCGACCCAAAAGAAGGTTGTAGTCTAGAGGGGCATCAACCACTTCCACATCCAGACTAACGGTTTTACCTTCGACCCCTATAGGCAATTCTTGTAGAATACCAAACGGACGGAACCCACGGCCATCAAAGGCCTTAAGGATGGTGGGGGATTGGTTCAACGAAGGAGAACCAAGCGATCTCCAACATTGAATCGACATAATACACGTAGAAGCTCCCTCATCAATCACAGTCCGATGAATAGGCCTGTTTTTGACTATCACTGGAATTTGGAAAGCCATTTGATGGGGGAGACGCAGTGTACTACTTTCTAGATCAAAGATCATTAGGTTCGGGTCCTGAACATCGACAGCTCCAATAGCCGACAAAAGCATTTTTCGTTGCGCTGGACATGATTGCAGCACTTCGAGCGCCGACATTGCGGAAGGTGAAACAGCTAAGTCTTCAACAATGTTGTAATTCTGGGCTGCTCTCGCATGTGGATTGAAAGCAGACCTTCGAAGTACACCCTTGGCGGGCGGCTTAATCACTAAGTCTGGGTTAGGTTTTTCGATCTGTAGTGGATCGGAACCAGGAGCTGAGGTTGATGGGTTAGAGTTAGAAGATTCTGCTTCTTTACCATCAACAGGAGCCTTACTACCATAATCTTGCGATCGAGTCGCAATCCTGACATGAGACATCATCAAAATGGGTTCTTCACTGGCATTCGAAGAAGAACCTATCATCTTATTTTCCTGCTCGGGGAATGGATTCTTTAACACAGCAGGAGTGGGAGAACCTTTAACTATTTTCACTACCTCGGCCCGATGAGGGCAGTCTCTCGTAAAATGATCTTCTTCACAAATGAGACAAGGATAACAGAGGCATGAGACTTGCCTAAGAGGGTAGCATGACTGTTGATTTGAGCCATACTAACTGTAAGTAGTCAAGGTGACATTTTTTAGTGTAACACACCTTGACATGAATGCTTGAGTTTATGTCGAATGTCAAGGGGACCGATGACATCATTGGGCAATAATGGTTCCCAATGTGCCACCCGGGGATATCCCTATTGAGGGAGGGATTATCCAAGGTACTACCTCTTTCCCGTAATACATTTTTTGAAGTCAACAGGGAAGGGATGTCATCCACACGACATGGTGAGTCGGGAAATAAATGTGAAATATGAACAGATTACAATAACTTGGGTCAGAATGGCATGATAGCGAGATCTATCGATATCAGAGGATACAAATAGCTATACTAAGGTTAAAGCTTGATATGCAAATGGCAACAGTCAAAACATGCTTTCTGACGATCCTGGAGTCGGTAGGATTTCCAGGATAGATGTAAGCGTTGTTTGATGGATGTGTGAAATGGGGGGTGATTTGCTGGTGAGATGGACCAAAGGTGATTAGAGACTACAGGCAAGCGAAGGACATGAATTGTAAAAATCAAATGTGAATGGGAGATTTTTTATTTTTTTGAAAAAATCTTTGTACACTTGCTAAAAGAATAGGGGGTGGTTTGGATGTGTATCCATCGAGATAGGTGTCCCATGATGATGGTAACCTATATAGAGGTGTGGTGTATCTGCTAAGGGTGGGGGCCCCATTGGTTGGTCTCCGTGTCGGGTGGGTGAGGTGGATGACATGATACAAATGGGTTATGCGATATGGATGAATGATAGGCCAAATGTAGGACGCGGAGGTGCATCTATTTAGTGTTGTGAGAGGGCCCGGGAACTGGGGTGTATGCATAGTGAATGTAGCATAATGAGGCTAAACTTCTAGATATGCACGTGAGATGGTTCCCAGGCTAGAGTGAGTGGTCATGGCTCCTTTTAGTGAAGAGGGGTCTACAACGATGAAGGGAGCCATGAAGGGGGGGTTTTATCGACCAGCGTGAATGTTTACCATATACACAGGTGAGATGGTGATAAACACGGTCGAGATGATGGACCTTATGGTTTATTTTGGAGAAACTATGTCAGGGTATGCAAAGCTTTTAGGAGGAAGCCTATCATGCTGAGTGGATAATGATACCTACCCTGTTATTTGCTTGTCGGATTGTTGGTTGACGTCGACCATGTGTGATGTTCCTGCAATGGATACAACCAAAACCCGAAGTGAAAGCATTGTTCAAGACATACATATAAATGGATGTTATGGACTTAGAGAGCTAGAGAAGTACCTGACATGTGCGATAGGCCAAAAAATGATTTTTTGCATTTACCAGAACGGAGGGTTCCATGATGAAGATGTCGCGGAACTGATCTTCGTGTCTCTTCTGTTTTTGTCAACGGAGATCTCAAGCTTCTGTAATATATCCCAAGAGATAGAAAAGAGGGTGATAGATAAGGAAAAGGGGGCCAAGTATCACTCATTTGCATTGTTGAGCTGTGAAGGTCAGAGAGCATTATTGGAGCTTTTCTTACCGTTGCGGTCAACCTGAGTACCCAAGATTCGTACAGAGAGAGCCAGGTAAGAGCTTGAGCCTTATCCTTTGTAATTTTGGATTTTCTAGGTTAGGTAGGCCATATATGGCTCCCTGTACGACCTCTTTTAGTGTTATGCTCTTGACCTGCGAGAAGATGCCAGAATACCAAATATGTGAAGAAATACAACTCAAAACACAGAAAAAATGAGAAATAACAACAGGTATTTTATTATTTATAAAGGAAAGCAATGTTCACTTGCCTCTTCAAGGGGGAAACCTCCAATAGAGCAGGGCTCGATTACAAAATAAGACACGATGCACCTCAATGGGGAGTCTCTATCCTTTATATAGGATTCATACATGCAATACCATGGGTCAGTGCCATGGTTCTTATTAATACCATCTATCTAATACCATGGCCCATTTGCAACTAACTATGGTCCCTTCTTTAAATGTGGGTCAACCACTTACAATTATTAATATGGGCTTTATTGACTCTTTAACTAACTATAACTATGACTCGACCCTATTACATAAATAATGGGGTTAGGGTTAGACCCTAACATGCCCTCCCCCATAAAAACAACCTTGTCCTCAAGGCTGAAGCTGCGGAAACTACTGAAGAATAATGGTTGGTTCCCAGGTCGCATCTTCTGGAGAGGCGTCTTTCCACTTGACGAGAACTTCCTTGATCGTGCGGCCGCGCAGGTGCCGTTCTTGCGTGTCAAGAACCTGTTCAGGTTAGAGCCAGATTGAACCTTCTTCATCCAATTCCAGTAGACTGGTTTGAATTCTGCAATTGTTCCCTACCACTTTCTTGAGGCATGAGACATGGAAGACGGGATGGATTTTTGCAGTGCTTGGCAAGGCTAGCTTGTAGGCTACTTCTCCGATGCGCTGAAGTATTTGATACGGTCCATAGAATTTTGGAGATAATTTCTAACAACCCTTGTCTTTGAGTGATGTTTGCTTATATGGTTGCAGCCTCAAGAATACCTGATCCCCTTCTTGAAATGTGCACTATGAATGATGTTGGTCTGCTTGTTGCTTCATGCGGTTTTGAGCTTGATTGAGATTATATTTGAGGTGGGCAAGCATGGTTGCACGTTTCTGTAGTATTTGATCCACTGCTTGTACCTTAGAGCATCCCGGGATATCAGAAGTAGGTGAAGGGGGGAGTTGACCATAAACTGCTTCATAAGGAGTCATCTTGGTGGCGGCATGATAGTTAGTATTATACCACCATTCAGCTAGAGGTAACCACTGTACCCATATATGTTGCTTTTCTGAAGTGAAACACCTGAGGTAGGTCTCCAGACATTTGTTGACTGCTTTAGTTTGACAATCAGTTTGGGGATGATAGGAAGTACTGAGTTGGAGTTGGGTACCTTGAAGCTTGAAGAGTTCCTGCCAAAAGTTATTGGTGAAGATCGGGTCATGATCAGACACAATGGAAGTGGGCATGCCATGCAATTTGAAGATCTGGTCCATGAAAGATTGAGCCACCAAAATGGGTGTAAAAGGGTGGGGCAAAGTGAAAAAATGAGCATACTTAGAAAGTTTGTCCACAACCACCATGATGACTGACTTGTTGCCTGACTTCAAAAGACCGGTATTGAAATCCATAGAAAAATACGTCCAGATTGAGGCAAGGATGGGCAATGGTTGTAAAGTGCCTTGGGATTTAAATGTTTCTCCTTTGTGGCACTGACACACATCACATTTAGCTACAAAAGTAAGAATGTCATTTTTCATGTCTGTCCAAAATAATGAACGCCGAGTGCGAGCATAAGTCTTCTAAAAGCCTGAATGGCCTACAGTGGGAGATGAGTGCAACTCTGCCAAAATGTGACTTTTGAGGGTGGATGTTGGTGATATCACTACTTTTTCCTTGTAGCGAAGAATCTCATCCTACCAAGAGTAGCCCGCTATGGAATTTGGATCTGCTTGCAATTTATTAATGAGTTGGGAGAGTGAAGGATGTGAAAACCATTCCTTTTGAGCCTCTTCAATCCACTCTGGAATGGGAAGAGATATTGCTAGCAGGGTGCTTTCCTCCTCAAATTGGCGTGATAAAGCATCCGCTACGACGTTTTCGCGCCCTTTCTTGTAAATTATCTCATAATCATATCCCAACATTTTGGCTAGCCATTTATTTTGTTGTGGCGAGGATAGGCGTTGCTCCAAAAAATATTTAAGGCTTTGATAGTCTGTACGGATTTGGAAACGCCTCCCCAATAAGTATGGTCGCTAGGTATCCACTGCATGTAAGATGGCCATCATCTCCTTCTCATAGGTAGATTGTTCCAAATTTGTCCCACTTAGTTGTTGGTTAGTGAAGGTCAGGGGTCGACCTTCTTGCATTAAGACAGCCCCAATACCCGTACCTGAAGCATCACATTCAATCACAAAATATTTGCTGAAGTCTGATAGTGCCAATAAGGGAGTGGAACACATGGCATGTTTGAGAGCTATAAATGGTTGTTGCGCTTCATCATTCCATAGGAATGAATTTTTTTGAGAAGGTGAGTGAGGGGTCTAGCAATGCGACACTAATTGCAGACAAATTTGCGATAGTAGCCGGTGAGACCCAAAAATCCTCTCAAACTCTTCAAGGTCTTTGGTTGGGGCCAATCCTGCATTGCCTGGATCTTTTTGGGATCCACCCTGACACCTTCACGCCCCACAATGTGGCCCAAATACTCGACTTATTTCATGCCAAAAGAGCACTGACAATTTGACAAATAATTTATGCTTCCCGAGCAGTTGTAAGAGAAGGTCTACATGCTGAAGATGTTTTTCCCAGGTGATTCATGAGGCTTTGAAAAGTGGATGGGGCATTACAGAGACCAAATGGCATTACCAGGAATTCATAATGGCCTTCATTATTTCGGAAAGCAGTCGTTGGAATGTCTACTTCTTTCATGCGAATTTGGTGATAGCCTGAGCGAAGGTCTAGCTTCGTAAAGAATTGAGCCTTGATGATTTTTTCAATTTCATTCTTATAGGCGAAAGGGTATCTATATGGGTGCACATTTGGTGGTTGTGCCACTGAGACCAAAGTAATGTTATGATCATGTTCCCCTCTCAAGGGTGGAAGCTCATGAGGTTTATCAAAGACCTGCAGATGGTTGTTTAAGTCCTGTTGCATCTCGGGATGAATATGAAGAGAAGTGGGCTCGAAGGCTTGGACGGCATTAAATTGGGCAGTAACTCCATGGTGGCCCTTTTTTAACAACTTTTCCATCCGATGCGAGCTAATGATAGAAGAATCACCTTCCTGGAGTCCGCGGAGGGTATGCGTGTGGTCATTCTGCTTAAAGCTCATATATAACTCCTGGAAATCCATTGTGATTGGGCCGAGTGTGTGGAGCCATTCAGCACCCAAGACAATGTCACACCCACCCATGTTGATGGAAAAAATGTGGGTCTTTAGGTGGTAATCTCCCATCTGAAGTTTGACATTTTCACAGTGGCCGTCACATTCATTGTCCCCCCATTAGTAATCTGTACCTAGAAATTAGAGACTGCTCTGACAAAACAATGCACTGCTTCTGCGATTCTTTGATGGATAAAGTTATGCGTGCTGCCACTATCAATCATGATCCAAATCAGATCCATAAACGACTGTCAAAGAACCATGACTGTATCGGGACGAAACAAATCCTTGAAGAATCCAAAACAGTAATCGAAAACACCCTGAACCAGTGGCCATGGCAGCCGGCGTGGAACGACGAGGACCTCGGTCAAAGCGCGCTGACCGAGGCCCATGGAGACTGCGCGGGAGGTTGATGTAGCCCTTGGGAGCCCTGGAACGGGAAAAGGAGCTGATTTTCGATGCACGATTGCTGGGTGAACAGGGCCGAAATGGAAGAGCCTTAAGCACTTGGTCACGTTGGGAGCCAAAGGACCGTGGGCGGAGAAACGAAAAGCGCCAACGTACGACGGTGGGACCCATGACTTGGAAACCGATGGTTTGATTAGGCGCCCTTAAACGGTAAGAGGTTTTGGAGGAGAGCGGAGCTATCCCACTCAGCGATCGAGGCATGGCAGTGGAGGTGAGAGAAAACCGCCGTGATCGCGCGTTATCGGTCGAGCAAGTCAACCGCGCTCGACGTGCGAATGACGTCGGATCTTGAGGAGCCCAGATTAGACGGTTGAGTTTGCGCCCGATAGACAGAAGCGGAATCAACAAGGAATTAAGCCGAAATTTAAGGGGATTTGGAATCCGTTGACCGCCACAGTGGAGAAAGAAATGAATTGATGAGCAGGCTGGAGTTGTTCCAATGGGACGCGTGGCTGCTTCCCGAGCATTCATGCTGACGCCGAATAGGGAACTCCAAGCACACAGGCGATAGGCGAATCGACGTAGGCGGGAGAGGAACCTAACAGGCATGGAGATCGAATGGCTAAAGCCATGAACAGAGACAGAGGAATGGAGATTCAGAGAGAGCGAAGAGTCCAAGCGACCAAGAGAGACAGTGAACAGTGAACCCTAAGAGAAGGGCTGAGCACAGAGAGCAGTAAAGCCAAGAAGAGGAGACAAAGGGCCGAGTTGACCACAGGCAACATCGAGCTCCAGAGAGCTTGAAGATTCAAGCCTTCCCATAGAGGAATCTGTCCGGATTGAGCACCATAGTTGGATCTTTCCACTGTAGACCAAGGGTCACAGAGCTGGTAGGAAGAACGAGAGTCTGTGTACTCCGAGTGGCTTGGGGAATCCAAGAACCACCCTGCCAAGCAAAATCTACTTAAGGAGAACTCGCATTGAGTCCCTGTATTGTAATTTCTCTGCTGAAAGACACAATAAAACAAGGCCACCACTGAAGCTGGACCGGAGACGTAGCCCTGGAGAATAGGGTGAACTCCTTATTAAAAAGTGTTTGTGTCTTTGTGTTGCTTACTGTATTTCTCTGCTATCTTTCCACTTATTTTCTGTGTATTGGCAATCTGATCGATCCATTACTTCAATAACACAGAACACACACACCATCACATGAGTCTGTAATACCTTTTTGTTTAATAAATCTTCAACTGAGGTCACTCATAGGGTGATTATCAGATCAAGTGGTATCAGAGCTCTAGGCTATAAGGTTAGACAGGCTTGTGTTGGTTTAGCTGTGAATGCTCACTAGATCAAAGCTCAAATTAGGAGAAGGAGAGTTGGTGGAAACTAATCCTGAAATTGGGAGAGTCTATTCTCGAAAGACAATGTCAAAAGAAGGTTATATAGGGCCAGACCCTCAATTCATAGAAAGTTTCCTAGCTATAAAGTCTATAGTAGAAGAAATGTATAGGGACTTTAGAAAGCATAAGGCTGAAGATTCATCAGGCTCTAAGCAAGATAAAGAAGAAGATGAATCTCATTCCCATGACCACTCCAAAGGAAAGGGGAAAGAAGAAAGCTTCCCTACACCTCCTAGTAGCCCTGTGCATAATAAGAAGGCATCTTTGATTAAGTTAGCTGTTAAATTTGATTTGCCTATATATGATTAAGAGCTAAATGTTGAAAAGTTGGATAATTGGATTAGACAATTTGATGTGTATTGCAGAGTACAAAATATAGACTCAGACAAGAGCAAGATTCAGCTGGCAAGCCTTCGCCTAGGGGGCACTGCCTTGGTTTGGTGGGAAGGCAGAACCCAGGCTGATATGAGGAAGCATGGTAAGACCATCTCTGTCTGGAGTGAATTTGTTACTACAATAAAAAAGCAGTTCTATCCATTGGCCTACATGCAACAAGCCATGATGAGTTGGCAAACTCTTCGGAAGTTGAAGGGGAAAAGTGCACAAGGGTATACTCAAGAGTTCAGAAAGAGAGCATTGATGTTGGGTATCTCATTAGACTCACCAGAAACTCTTTTGAAGTACATTGGTGGTCTACACAGCTACATGAGGCATACCATCCTCATGTTTAATCCCACTAGTATAGATGAGGTATTTGTACAAGCTACTCATCTAGAAGCTAGAGGAAAGAATGGAAATCCAGAAGTTGGGGGACCATCCCAACCCACTGTAAGCAAGAGCAAGGAGAAAAGAAAGCAGAAGTGGAAAGCAAGGAAGGCTAACACTGCACAGAAAGGCAAAGATTCATGCACTCACTGTAAAAAGGAGGGGCATGATGATGAGCACTGTTGGATTCTGCATCCAGAGCTGAGACCTAAGAAGTCCAAGGGAAAGAAGAAGAATATTGCTGCAGCTATTCAGAAAGATTTGGGATCAAACTCGGGAGATGAAACAATCATTGCAGCCACAGGTATAAAAGGTAAGAATTCTGAAGCATCTACTAGTAATTCAGCTCAATCTGTTATTGATGAAGAATATGAGAGAAAAAGGCATGAGATTTTCCATATTCAAGTTGTTTCCAAAAATCAAAGGATTGATACTTTGTTTGATAGTGGCTCACAAGTAAATCTGGTTTCTGAAGAAATTGTAAAGAAATTGGGATTAGCAACTACACCTCATAAGAAGCCATACCCATTAGGATGGTTGAATGATAAAGCAAAACTACAAGTGACTAGACAATGCAAACTCAAGTTTTCTTTTGGGTCAACATTTGTAGATGAGGTTGAGTTAGATGTAATTCCTTTGGATATATGTGGAATTGTTTTAGGAAGCCCTTACTTGTATGATAGAAAGGCTATTTTCTATAGAGCCGAGAACAAGTATCTACTTGTTAAAGATGGAATCGAATACTTTGTAAGAGCTCATAAGCTCAAGAATAATTACACTCTCATAAACTCAGGACAGATGAAAAGAATGATAAATTCATCCAAACAGTTCTTACTGATGGTTGTAAAGGAAAAGAAAACTGATAAAACCAATGTATTTGAGGGCTATAATTCTGATCAGTAAGCTGATATAGAAAAGATTGTTTCTAAGTATGATGTCTTGTTTCAAGAACCTCAAGGTCTGCCACCCAAAAAGGGAATAGTACATGATATTATTTTGTAGCAAGATGTTCCTTTGCCTAACATTGGAATGTACAGGTTATCTACTTTAGAGAATGCTGAAATCAAGAAGCAGGTGCAGGAATTGCTCGAGAAAGGGTTCAGCAGGCCTAGCACATCACCATGTGGGTCGCCAATCGTTTTGGTGAGAAATAAAGATGGCTCGTGGAGAATGTGCATTGATTACCGAGCACTGAACAAGATAACAATTAAAAATTGTTATCCCCTTCCTCGCATAGATGATATTTTAGATCAACTGAAGGAAGCTGTTTATTTCACCAAGCTGGATTTGCACAGTGGATACCATCAGGTTAGAGTTGCAGAGCAAGATGCATGGAAGACTGCTTTCAAAACAAAGCAGGGATTGTATGAATGGCTGGTTATGCCTTTTGGCTTGACCAATGCCCCTGCTACTTTCATGAGATTAATGAATGATGTACTCAGGCCTTTTCTTGATGATTTTGTTATTGTGTATCTGGATGACATTATGATTTTTAGTAAAACGTGGGAAGAACATTTAAAGCATGTTAAGCAGACATTAGATGTTTTAAAAAGAGAAAAACTTTATGTTAAACTCTCCAAATGTGAATTTGGCAAAACCTCTCTAAATTATTTGGGTTATATAGTAAGGGGAGGTGAATTGAAAATAGATCCCTCTAAAGTGGTAGTCATTGTAAACTGGCCTAAACCCAAGTCTGCTACAGAAGTGAGAAGCTTCTTAGGAGTAGCACAGTATTGGAGGAAGTTCATTTCAAATTTTTCCTCAATTGCAGCTCCCTTACATGCTTTGACAGGATTGAACAAGGTGTTTTAGTGGGGAGGCAAGTAGCAGAAAGCCTTCGACACCTTGAAAGAAAAAATTAGTACAACACCTGTACTAGCACTGCCAGATCTACAAAAACCATTTGAGATCCAAACTGATGCCAGTGACTATGCCATGGGAGCAGTGTTGACACAGCACGGTAAACCCATATGTTATCATTCTGAGACTTTTAATCCTGCAATAGTCAACTATCCTACATATGATAAGAAATTGTATGCATTAGTTCAGAGTGTGAAAAAGTGGAAACATTACTTAATGGGCAATGAAATAGTAATACATACTGATCATCAGCCACTTCAATACCTACACTTCCAAACTAAGTTGCAACAATCAAGACATTATAGGTGGATGGGTTTTCTACAACAATTTCTTTTAGTCATCAGATATAAAAAGGGCATACATAACAAGGTTGCAGACATGTTATCTAGACCTATTATAAATGCATCTACCATACTTAAGCATAATTCTGTGCTGCATGAAAGCTACATAGAACAGTATGCTCAGGACATGGACTTTAAGGATGTATATGCAACTTTGAGTCAAGGCAAAAGAGTAGAAGAATTGGACTATCATATAAAGGACTGACTCTTATATCATTGTGGGAAACTCTACATTCCACAAACTGAGAGAGCAAAGATAATTAGGGAAGCACACACTTCTCTGATATCAGGTCACTTTGGGGTAAGTAAAACAGTTGCACAGCTGCAAAGGTTCTGCTATTGGCCAAGAATGAGTGAGACAGTTTCTAGATATGTAAAGGGGTGTGCTATGTGTGCTAAAATCAAGCCCAGCAACAGAAAACTAGGCTTATACACTCCCTTTCCAGTTCCTTCTCACCCTTGGGAAAGCATTTCCATGGATTTCATGGGAGGACTGCCTAAATCTAGGAAAGGTCATGATTATCTATATGTTGTTGTGGATAGGTTCAGCAAAATGTGTATTTTGATACCCTGTAGTAAACAGATTACAGCTGAACAAACTGCAAAATTATTCTTTGAACATGTATGGGTTCATTTTGGATTACCCACTTCTATTATATCTGATCGAGACACCCGATTTGTGGGAAAGTTTTGGTCCAGTCTATGGGAACTAATGGACACCAAATTAAAGAAAAGAACAACTTTTCATCCACAAACAGATGGCCAGATAGAAGTAGTTAACAGGACAGTGATCCAGTTACTGAGAGGATATTGCAGCAAACACCCTAAGATTTGGGATGAACACTTGTGTTACGTGTAGCATGCTTACAATAGAGCCAAACACTCTTCTACCCAGAGATCTCCTTTTGAGACCTGCTTTGGTTTCATACCAAGGTCTCCCTTGGATTTTGTCTTTCGTAAAGATACCAGGGTTGATAGACATAGTGATGTGGACAGAGCAGCTAGGTTCATTGAACAGATCCAGGAGATCCACCAGGCAGTACAGGAACAGCTGGAAAAGAGCTAGGCCAAGTACAAGGCTAGGCATGATAAGCATCGCATGGAGCATAGTTTTCAAGTTGGAGACTAAGTCTAGCTGTATATCAGCAAGGACAGGATGCAAGGTGAAGGCAAGAAGCTAAAACCTATCAGGTATGGACCCTTCAGGATACTTGAGAAGATTGGTGAAAACGCTTTTCGCCTTGATCTGCCAGCTTACATGCACATCTACTCAGTCGTGAACGCAGATTGCTTGAGGTTGTTTGAACCTTCAATGATTGAGGACCTTGAAGAGCAGAGTCAATTACCTTCTGTTGATGAACTGCTACCTGAATATCTTAATGAGTTGCAGGAAGACATAGTGTTGGACAAGAAGGTAAGGACGATGCGCAGTGGACAGGTGGAATACTTCAGGATTGGGCTTAAAGGTTCGAAGCCGAGCAATGTGAAGTGGATTGAGATTGGACAAGTGAGACAGCAGTTTCCTCACTTAGTCGATGCTTGAAGAAAACCAACTTTTGGTGGTCCAAAAGCTTTTCAATAGGGAGGTTGTGATCCAAATCGGATCCAAAACGACTGTCAAAGAACCATCACTGTATCGGGACAAAACAAATCCTTGAAGAATCCAAAATAGCAATCGAAAACACCCTGAACCAGTGGCCATGGCAGCCAGCGCGGAACGACGAGGACCTCAGTCAAAGCGCACTAACCAAGGCCCATGGAGACTGCGCGGGAGGTCGATGTAGCCCCTGGGAGCCCCGGAATGGGAAAAGAAGCTGATTTTCGATGCGCGCCTAGCACTAATCACGCATCACTCGGTGAACAGGGCTGAAATGGAAGAGCCTTAAGCACTTGGTCACGTTGGGAGCCAGAGGACCGTGGGTAGAGAAATGAAAAGCGCCAATGTACGACGGTGGGACCCACGACCTGGAAATCGGCGGTTTGATCGGGGCGCCCTTGAACGGTAAGAGGTTTTGGAGGAGAGCGGAGCGATCCCACTCAACGATCGACGCGTGGCAGCAGAGGTGAGAGAATAACCGCCGTGATCACGCGTTATCAGTCGAGCAAGTCAACCATGATCGATGTGCAAATGACGTCGGATCTTGAGGAGCCCAGATCGGATGGCTGAGATTGCGCCCGATAGACAGAAGCGGAATTGACAGGGAATTAAGCCGCGATTTAAGGGGATTTGGAATCCGTTGGCCGCCACGATGGAGAAAGAAACGAATCGACGAGAAGGCTGGCGCTATTCCGATGGGGATGCGTGGCTACTTCCCGAGCATTCATGCTAACGCCGAACAGGGAACTCCAAGCACATAGGCAGTAGGCGAATCGACGTAGGCGAGAGAGGAACCGAACATGCATGGAGATCAAATGGCTAAAGCCATGAACAGAGACAAAGGAATGGAGATTCAGAGAGAGCGAAGAGTCCAAGCGACCAAGAGAGACAGTGAACAGTGAACCCTGAGAGGAGGACTGAGCACAGAGAGCAGTAAAGCCAAGCAGAGGAGACAGAGGGCCGAGCTGACCACAGGCAGCATCGAGCACCAGAGAGCTTGAAGATTCAAGCCTTCCCATAGAGGAATCTATCCGGATTGATCACCATAGTTGGATCTTTCCAGTGTAGACCAAGGGTCACAGAGCTGGTAGGAAGAACGAGAGTCTGTGTACTCCGAGTGGCTTGGGGAATCCAAGAACCACCCTGCCAAGAAAAATCTGCTTCAGGAGAACTCGCATTGAGTCCCTGTATTGTAATTTCTCTGTTGAAAGACACAATAAAACAAGGCCACCACTGAAGCTGGACCGGAGACGTAGCCCTGGAGAATAGGGTGAACTCCTTATTAAAAAGTGTTTGTGTCTTTGTGTTGCTTACTGTATTTCTCTGTTGTCTTTCCACTTATTTTCTGTGTATTGGCAATCTGATCGATCCATTGCTTCAATAACACAAAACACACACAACATCACATGAGTTTGTAATACCTTTTTGTTTAATAAATCTTCAACTGAGGTCACTCATAGGGTGATTATCATATCAAATCAAGACTACTACAGGGCGATGTTTAACAAAACCTCTTATTTTGAGAGTTTGGGGAGAAGAAATGCATGCCAAAGCATGGAGCGAGATAACTGGCTATTCTGGTGTAGTTGGGAGCTATTGTCCTGCTGGTTTTCCTCATCTTCCTCCTCTGGTCCCTCAAAGGGTGGGGCTTCCTCAGATCAACTGTGATTAGTAGCATCAATTTGAAAGAATTTGGGTTCCTTGCATTTATGCCCCAGGGAGTATTTGTCATCACAGTAGTAACACAATCCTTGCTTTCTTCTTTCCACCATTTCTGCTGGTGACACCTTTTGAACCTTAAGTGTTTGGGTAGTGCTCAAAGCCTGGGTGGGGCATCCCTTGGCTATGAAATTTGGACGAGACGACTGGGCTGCTAATGCGCGTTCCACTTCATGAGTCATCGTGCAAGCTGCCAACCATGTGGCTGGGTGGTGCATCCAGACGTAGGCTTGTATGGCGTCTTTGAGACCAGTGATAAAACATTCCAAGTAGAATTCATCTGCCAAACCTCCTGTGCGAAAGGTTAATGCTTCAAGGGTTGTAACATAGTCTTGTACTATGCCTGTCTGTCTGAGCTTAGTAAGATGACCCAAAAAATTAGATTCATGTTCAAAGCGATCAGAAAGGGATTTTAAGAATATCCGCCAAGTAATTAACCTTGCATAGCATTTTTGATGCCATTACCACCATTGCCATCTTTCTCAAGTAAAGGCTTCCCACACTTAGCTTAGTCTCCTCATCTCTGATGTGATTCAATGTGAAATATTGGCCTGTTTGTGATATCCATATGGCCGGATGACAGCCATCAAATTTGTACATTTCTACCTTGGGTGGTCGAGGGTGGGAATGTTGGTGGTTTCCATGGAAGTGAAAAGAATGGCTAGATTCGCCCTCATGGTCTTCATTAAAAGCATATGCCTTCGATTGTAACACCGACTTGCTATTTGTGACTATGTCATTTAATGTCTGGATCTGCCTCGTTAAATCCTCCAACTTTTTTTCAAGGGTTTCCATCTTCTCATTGGCCATAGCTTGAGCTCTGGTTTCTACCATGCACAAATCTGGTTCACTTGTCGTCACTGTGAAAAAATTTGGGACCACCCAAAAATTTGAAGCTGACAAGTGAATGGTACCACCTTGCTCAGCCCTCGTCCTGATTCTTATGGGATAAGTCTCCTATAAGCGTCCTGGGAGGGCCTCAGAAACGAGTTTTACTCTTTGCTTAGGAATACTATAGTAGCCAATTCCCAGAAAATTTAATCCTGCCCAATGTCCTATGAAAATCACCCCAAGGTATAGGAGCCACAAGCCTCCCTGCACAAAGAGTCAGATTTGTCTGCGAAACCCTCAACTGCAGAGTGTGAGTAGGAATGTGGCAGCGACCAAACCCCCGCTGCTAGATCTGAATGGCGGATTTGATTGTTGCGGCTGCGACAGAACCCAACCTACTAGATCTGATCTGGCAAAGAAGATGATGGGCGATCTGTAGAGAGACAAGGGAACTATGGTCTCAAGGAGTGTCAAGTGCTACAAATCACAATATACATAAGGGTCCAACAGTAGTACTCGGCCTAATATTTCAAGGCACTAACTAAGGAGGATCAACTGTACCCTTAGTCATACTACCCGACTACCCTATCGTACACATGAGTAATCTCCCCGAGTGTTGTTCTCGGTGTACTGTAGCAGCAAGACGGCCGACGGTTTATCTACGGTGAGGTTTCAGGTGAGCCTAGGGGGCTTCCGATATACCCAGAGGGTACGTGGAAGACAGTCCATACGTGGTTCTGTCTAATGCACTACTACTCGAAAGGGTACCCACAGGGGTTACAAGGGAGTCGAACAAGCGTGACCACCTCTTGTATTTCCTGCATCCATGCCTCCCCAAATCCGCAGGTTTATGCGCTCAACGACAGATCTCGTGGTTTAAAGACATCGGAACATGTCTCTAGCCAAAAAAAAATCTGTTAAAAATGGAGATCCCACCGGCCCTAGAAAGTGCTCTGATACCACTTGTTATGCTCTTGACTTACGAGAAGATGCCAAAATACCAAATATGTGAAGAAATACAACCCAGAACACAGAACAAATGAGAAATAACAGCATGTATTTTATTATTCAGAAAGGAAAGCAATGTTCACTTGCCTCTTCGAGGGGGCAACCTCCAATAGAGCAGGGCTCGATTACAAAATAAGACACGACACTCCTCAATGGGGAGTCTCTATCCTTTATATAGGATTCATACATGCAATACCATGGGTCAGTACCATGGTTCTTATTAATACCATGGCCCATTTGCAACTAACTGTGGTCCATTTTTTAAATGTGGGTCAACCACTTACAATTATTAATATGGGTTTTATTGACTCTTTAACTAACTATAACTATGACTCGACCCTATTACATAAATAAGGGGGTAAGGGTTGGACCCTAACATTTAGGGTCAACCTAGTTTTCTGTGTGGGTGACTCGGCATGAGTCGCATGGTATTTGTGCAAAACTTCCTCAAACACACATAAGATATCTAGGGATCCTTCTTCACTGGGTCGGGGAGTGGGTTTTGCGGATTTTGTATCTAATTCCATGATCTGAAAATGAGATCTAAGACAATAATAAGGTATTACAGACTTATGTGCATGGATTAGTCTATGTCATTTTATGCAATGGATTGATAAGATTGTGAAATGCACAGACAATGAAGCAATAAACAAAACATAATAGATAACACATGACACAACAAATTTAATGAGGAGTTCACCCAATACTCCTGGGCTACATCTCCCGGTCCAGCCTTCAGTGGTGGCCTCTCTATTATGTCTTCAAGCAGAGTTCTGTTTACAGCAGTGAGCTCAATTTGAGCCTCACACACAACAGATTACAATAACAAGAGCTTACTTGAACCTCTCAAGTTCTCTATGAGTACACAGACTCCCTCAAGGCTCTTTGTCTCTGTCCTAAACTCTGTCTCGGCATTTGCCTGACATACTGCTCCCCCATTATGCTCTCTGTCTGTGGCTTTTAAAGCCAACCACGCTGCCTATTTGTTTCATATCCTCGGCTCTCAGTCTCCCTGGCCTCTTGCCCACTTCGAATCCCTCTTATAGCATTATGCAATCATTGCTTAACACCAAAAGGGGAGGTGGCCACCATTTCTATAACGTAAGAATGCCTCAGGCCTCTAGAACCTTTGAAACTGTCGTGCTCTGTTTCCACAGTGAAAATGCATTTTAACAGAGAAATTCTGCCAATACTCAATATATCGGACTTTAAAAGTCCTTAAATATGATTCATTCCCCTATCGGGTTCGTCCACAAGTCGCTATCGCATATCGGAAGGCTCTGTCCCTTTGTGTTTTGGAAATACAACGAAGATCATGAAAATACATTAAAAATGGCTCTGTTACGTACTTGAAATTATATCAAAGTTCCTTTATAATGCTATGAGGTCCGGCGGTCGCATGGTGTATTGATATCGGCCCTCTGCACAGTTCCGATGCGACGCGGTGATGCGATATATCGCAATCGCTCATCGCAATAACCATTGTGTCGTTGTAAGCGCTCCACTACATCCTCCAATAGCGATTCAACGATGCAATATGGGCTGTCGATCTGCGCGCTTGATCAACGGTCCATATTAACTTCGCCAATCGTCGTCACCATATATATGCGTTAAGCACCAATATCGTTGTTCACCATCGTAGTTCGTAAGTAGATCCCGCCGATCTCTGCCGAAGGTTATCGCTAATTGCGATTGTCGATCCGATCTGGACCGTTGATCGGCCAAATTGGACAGCTACTGTGTATTATTGGTTCCGCCTCCGTTACTCTGTTTTTTTCATTAATTTCATGGGTTTTGCCTCTCGATAGTGTATTAAAAGGTTGCCTTATGCGATTTTTCCTTGGTTTTTGGCATGATTTTCGTAGTTTTGAAGACATAGAGAGTGTTTCTCGGATCCATTTGGATCACGCCTTCCCACTGAAAAGGATTTTGAACCACCAAAAGTTGGGTTTCAAGCATTGTTTAAGTGAGGATACAGCTACTTCACTTGCTCAATCTCTATCCATTTTGCACTATTGGGTTTTGAACCTTTGAGTCCAATTCTAAGGTACTCCACGTCCCTTCTGCGCATTGTCCTCACCTTCCTGTATAGAACTGTATCTTCCTGCAGCTCATTGAGGTATTCAGGCAACAGATCATCAATAGAAGGCAATTGACTTTGCTCTTCAGGATATTCAATTAAAGAACGTTCAAAGAGTCTTAAATTTTTTGTATTTACTACTGAATGGATGTGCATGTATGCTGGCAAATCAAGGCGGAAAGCATTCTCACCAATTTTCTCAAGTACCTTAAAAGGCCCATACCTTATTGGCTTCAGCTTCTTCCCTTCACCTTGCATTCTGTCCTTGCTAATACACAGCCAGACTTGATCACCAACTTGGAAGTTGTGCTCCACCCGGTGTTTATCATGCCTTGCCTTGTATTTGGCTTGGCTCTTTTCCAGCTATTCCTGCATTGCCTAGTGAATTTCTTGGATTTGTTCAATGAATCTAGTTTCTTTGTCCACGTCATTGTGTTCAGCAACTGCTATGTCTTTTTCAAATACAAAATCCAAGGGAGACCTTGGTATGAAACCAAAACAGGTCTCAAAAGGAGATCTCTGTGTAGAAGAATGTTTAGCACGGTTGTAAGCATGTTGCACATAACATAACTGTTCATCCCAAAGCTTGGGATGCTTGCTGCAATAACCCCTAAGCAACTGGATCACTATCCGGTTGACTACCTCTGTTTGGCCATTTGTCTGTGGATGAAAGGTTGTGATTTTCTTCAGTCTGGTGTCCATTAATTCCCACAGACTTGACCAAAACTTCCCAACAAATCATGAGTCTCAATCAGATACTATGGAAGAGGGTAACCCAAAATGCACCCAGACATGTTGAAAGAACAATTTCGCTGTTTGTTCAGTTGTAATCTGCTTATTACGAGGTATTAAAATATACATTTTGCTGAACCTATCCACAATAACATATAAATAGTCATGTCCCTTTCTATATTTTGGCAATCCCCCAACAAAGTCCATGGAAACACTTTCCCAAGGATGGGAAGGGACTGGTAGTGGAGTATACAAGCCTAGTTTTCTATTGCTAGGCTTACTTTTAGCACACATAGTACACTGTCTTACATATCTAGAAATTGTTTCATGCATTCTTGGACAGTAGCAGTATCTTTGCAGCTGTGCAACTATTTTACTTACACCAAAATGAGCTGATATCAGAGAAGTATGTGCCTCCTTAATTATGTTAATTTTCTCTGTTTGTGGAATGCATAGCTTTCCCAAATGATACAAGAGTCGGTCCTTAACATAGTAATCCAATTCTTCTACCTTTTTGCCATTACTTAAAGCTGCATATACATCTTTAAAGTCTATATCTTGAGCATATTGTTCAATGTAGCTTTCATGCATTACTGAGTTATGCTTAAGTATAGTAGATGCATTTATGATTGGTCTGGATAACATATCTGCAACTTTATTGTGTATGCCATTTTTATATTTGATGACTAAATGAAACTGTTGTAGGAAACCCATCCACCTATAGTGTCTTGATTGTTGCAACTTAGTTTGTGAGTGTAAATATTGAAGTGGTTGATGATCAATATGTATAACTGTTTCTTTGCCCATTAAGTAATATTTCCACTTTTTCACACTCTGGACTAATGCATACAATTGTTTATCATATGTAGGATAATTAACTACTGCAGAATTAAAAGTCTCAGAATGGTAGCATATGGGTTTACCATGTTACATCAACACTGCTCCCATGGCATAATCACTGGCATCTATTTCGATCTCAAATGGTTTTTGAAGATTTGGCAATGCTAGTACTGGTGTTGTACTAATTTTTTCTTTCAAGGTGTCGAAGGCTTTCTGCTGTTTGCCTCCCCACTGAAACACCTTGTTCAATCCTGTCAAAGCATGTAAGGGAGCCACAATTAAGGAAAATTTAGCAATAAACTTTCTCCAATATTGTGTTGCTCCTAGGAAGCTTCTAACTTCTGTAGCAGTCTTGGGTTTAGGCTAGTTTACAATGACTGCAACCTTAGAGGGATCTATCTTCAATTCACCACCCCCTACAATATGACCCAAATAATTCAAAGATGTTTTACCAAATTCACATTTTGATAATTTAACATAGAGGTTTTCCTTTTTCAAAACATCTAGAGTCTGCTTCACATGCTTCAAATGTTCTTCCCATGTTTTACTAAACACAAGAATGTCATCCAAATATACAATTACAAAATCATCAATAAAAGGCCTGAGTACATCATTCATAACCCTCATGAAAGTGACAGGAGCATTAGTTAAGCCAAAAGGCATAACTAGCCATTCATACATCCCTTGCTTCGTTTTGAAAGCAACCTTCCATGCATCTTGCTCTGCTACTCTGACTTGATGGTAACCACTATGTAGGTCCAACTTGGAAGAGTAAACAGCCTCTTTCAGCTGATCCAATAGATCATCAATGTGAGGAAGGGGACAACGATTCTTGATCGTTATTTTATTCAGTGCTCGGTAATCAATGCACATCCTCCACGAACCGTCCTTCTTTCTCACCAACACTATTGAGGATCCGCATGACGATGTGCTTGATCTTATGAACCCTTTCTCGAGTAGCTCTTGTACCTGTTTCTTGATTTTTTCATTCTCTAAAGAGGATAACCTGTACATTCCGATGTTAGGCAATGGAGCATCTTGCTGCAAATTAATATCATGTACAATTTCCTTTTTGGTGGCAGACCTTTAGGTTCTTGAAATAAGATATAATATTCAGAAACAAATCTTTCTAAATCAGCGTTTTGTTTAGCATCACAGCCCTCAAATACATTGGTTTTTTCAGGTTTCTTTTCCTTTACAACCATCAGTAAAAAAAATTTGCATGAATTTACAATCCTTTTCATCTGCCCTGAGTTTATGAGAGTATAATTATTTTTGAGTTTGGGAGCTCTTACGATATATTCTATTCCATCTTTAACAAGTTGATACTTATTTTCAGCTCTATCGAAGATGGATTTTCTATCATACAAGTAAGGACTTCCTAAAACAATTCCACATATATCCAAGGGAATTACATCTAACTCAACCTCATCTACAAATGTTGAACCAATGGCAAACCTAAGTTTACATTGTCTAGACACTTGTAGCCTTGCTTTATCACATAACCAACCCAATGGATATGGCTTCTTGTGAGGTGTGGTTAGTAATCCCAGTTTCTTTACAATTGCTTCAGAAATTAAGTTTACTTGTGAGCCACTATCAAACAAAGTATCAATCTTTTGATGCTTGAAAATAACTCTAATATGAAAAAGCTCATGTCTTCTTCTCTCATTTTCTTCACTATCAATAGTTTAGGCAGAATTACTAGAAGATGCTTCAGAATTTTTACCTTGTATACCTGTGGCTGTGATGGTTGTTTCATCACCTGAGTCTAACCCCAAATCTCTCTGAATAGCAGCAGTAGCCTTCTTCTTCTTGCCATCGAACTTATTGGGTTTTAGCTCCATATGCAGAGACCAGCAATGTTCATCATCATGTCCATCCTTCTTGCAGTGAGTGCATGAAGGTTTGGCCTTTTGTACAACATTGGCCTTCCTCTCTTTCCATTTCTGCTTCCTCTTTTCCTTGTTCTTGCTTGCAGTGGGTTTTGATGATCCCCAAATTTTTGGGTTCACTTTCTTGCCTCTAACCTCTAAATGGGTAGCTTGAACAGATACCTCATCTATGCTAGTAGGGTTAAACATGAGAATGGTGTGTCTCAAATAACTATGTAGACCACCTATATACTTCAGCAAAGTTTCAGGTGAGTCTAAAGAAATGCCTAGAATCAAAGCTCTTTTTCTAAATTCTTGGGTGTAGCTTTGTACACTTTTCCCTTTTAATTGGCGAAGAGTTTGCCAACTCATCATAGCTTGTTGCATATAAGCTAGTGGATAGAATTGTTTTTTAATTGCATAAACAAATTCACTCCAGACAGAAAGAATTTTACCATGCTTCTTCAAGTCAACTTGTGTCCAGCCTTCCCACCATACCAAGGCAGTTCCTCCAAGGTGTAGGTTGTCCAGCTGAATTTTACTCCTGTCTGAATCAATTTTTTTCACCCTGCAATACACATCAATCTATTTGATCCAGATATCTAGCTTCTCTGCGTTCAACTTTCCATCATAAACAGGCTAATCAAATTTAACATCTAATTTAATCAAAGATGTTTTCTTCTTTTTATTTTCAGGGCTATCAAGAGGTGTGGATAGAGGAGCCTCTTTTCCTTTCCCTTTGCCTTCAAAATGGCCATCTATAAGAGATTCTTCTGTTCCTTTGTCTTGTTTGGAAGTAGAGGAATCTTCACTTCAACCTTTTTTAAATTCTCTATACATTTCTTCTACCATGGCTCTCATGGTCATGAAACTATCCATGAACTGAGTGTCTGATTCCAAGGGATTTTCTTCTGCCATTTTCCTCTTAGGATAGGCTCTACCAATTTCTAGGTTAGTTTCAACCAATCCTCCTTCTCCTAGTTTAAGCTTTGATCTAGTTATCATTCACTAACAGTCCAACACAAGCTTGTCTAACCTTAGCAACCTAAAGCTCTGATACCACTTGATCTGAAAATGAGATCTAAGACAATAATAAGGTATTACAGACTTATGTGCATGGATTAGTCTATGTCATTTTATGCAATGGATCGATAAGATTGTGAAATGCACAGACAATGAAGCAATAAACAAAACATAATAGATAACACATGACATAGCAAATTTAATGAGGAGTTCACCCAATACTCTTGGGCTACATCTCCCGGTCCAGCCTTCAGTGGTGGCCTCTCTATTATGTCTTCAAGCAAAGTTCTGTTTACAATAGTGAGCTCAATTTGAGCCTCACACACAACAAATTACAATAATAAGAGCTTACTTGAACCTCTCAAGTTCTCTATGAGTACACAAACTCCCTCAAGCCTTTCTGTCTCTGTCCTAAACTCTGTCTCGACATTTTCCTGACATACTGCTCCCCATTATGCTCTCTGTCTGTGGCTTTTAAATCCAACCGCGCTGCCTGTTCGTTTCATATCCTCGGCTCTCAGTCTCCCCAACCTGTTGCCCGCTTCGAATCCCTCTTACAGCGTTATGCAATCATTGCTTAACTCCAAAAGGGGAGGTGGCCACCATTTATATAACGTAAGAATGCCTCGGGCCTCTAGAACCTTTGAAACTACCGCGCTCTATTTCCACAGTGAAAATGCATTTTAATAGAGAAATTCAGCCAATACTCAATATATCGGACTTTAAAAGTCCTTAAATATGATTCATTCCCCTATCGGGTCCATCCACAAGTCGCTATCACATATCGGAAGGCTCCATCCCTTTTGTGTTTTGGAAATACAACGAAGATCGCGAAAATACATCAAAAATGGTTCTGTTACGGACTTGAAATTATATCAAATTTCCTTTATAATGCTATTGGGTCCGGTGTTCACATGGTGTATTGATATCGGCCCTCTGCACAGTTCTGATGCGACGTGGCGATGCGATATATCGTAATCACTCATCGCAATAACCCTTGTGTCATTGTAAGTGCTCCACTACATCCTCCGATAGTGATCCGGCAATGTAATATGGGTCGTCGATCTGCACGCTTGATCGACGGTCCATATTAACTCCGCGAATTGTCGTCACCATATATATGCATTAAGTGCCGATATCATTGTTCGCCATCGCAGTTCTTAAGTAGATCCCGCCGATCTCTACCGAAGGTTACCGCCGATTGCAATTGTCGATCCGATCTGGACCGTTGATTGTCCAGATCGAACGGCTACTGTGTATTATTGGTTCCGCCTCCATTACTCTGTTTTTTTCATTAATTTCACGGGTTTTGCCTCTTGATAGTGTATTAAAAGGCTGCCTTATGCGATTTTTCCTTGGTTTTTGGCATGATTTTTGTAGTTTTGAAGACATAGAGAGTGTTTCTCGGATCCATTTGGATCAGTCCAATAGATCAAGGTTTTCATTCATGATTTCATGTACAAAACTCAACACTTTGCAGAACTTGGGAAGGTGCGGGCACCTCTTTGTATGATGGTTTTCCTCACAGATCGTGCATATATGTTGTTGGCATCTAGGTTTGCTTTTTTGAGAAACTTGGGTAGGCGGGTGGTTTTGGTAACATGTCCGCAGTTCGGGGCAGAGGTTCACCGGATGAGTAGGTTCATCACACATAGCACATGGTAAAGCAGAGGATGGGTGTTGCTGCTTATGCTTCCTTCGTGTGTTGTAGGCAAGTTTTTTAGAGCATGAAGTTGCCTCTTCTTGAATGTAGAAGATGTTTTGGCATTTATTGTCCATTTGAGGGTTGGTTGGTGCTATTGGCTCATTCATGTTGGTTTGAATGAGTGTGTTTAACATTTCTCGGTATCGAGGGATGTCAGGACAATGATGAGTATAGTGCCCATGTTTTTCGCATATAGCACATGCATGGCTGGTATGTATTTCTTTGTTACGCAAAGGTATTGTTTTTGCTCCTTTTGGTGGAGCTGCAGTTGGCGATGTTTTGGTGGCATTCATGAGAGTTTTTAACTCATATAATTTGGGGCATATGTGGGTTGGGTTCCCGAATTCTTCACATAACGCACAGGGTTGTAGGGCCCTGGATGAGTTTGAGGACTCTCCTTTTTTACCATTTTGTTTAACCTTTTTGCCAGCCCCGGTTGGTGTAGGTGTAGGACGGTTTCGAGTAAGGGTGGTTTCCTGAGGTGGAGGTACAGGGATATTTCCTACCAGAATTTGTCTTGTCTTAGCCGACATCAGCATGGGGACTAGATACCAAACGGGTATCGCAAGAGCCATATTTGGTAATATGCTTTAAAACTGAAACAAGACTTAGCCCTAAGGCTAAGGAGATTTCTTCACCAGCAGTAAGTCATCAGGAGGAAACAAGATCAAGAAGATTTGTGAAATTGAAAGCCAGAAAGTAGGTGAAGGAGCCTATGACACCACTAGTAGTTCAAGACAAACCCCAACAGTCACAGAGAAAGAAGGTTCAGATCAATGAGGTGGTACAAGAGCAGTCTATTGATAAAACTGTCCAAAGAAGAGTAACAAGAAGTCAATTAGCCAAGGAGAAGACTGTGATTGCTGATGAAAGCCCAGCTTCAAAGGGAAGTTTGAACGATCTCCTCCAGGCCATCGACATAGAAGAAACTCCCATAGTCCAAGCAGAGCTACTTGAAGCCAGCAAGAACAAAACCAAAAGAGTTAAATCTTCCAAAAAGCTTCAATTTGATGACCAGGTCTCAGAGTTTGTGTTCAAGCCAAGAAGACCTATGACAAGGCATTCAAGAAGGATACAAGAGGCACAGCCAGAAGCAAGTGAGACAGGGGAGGTAGTAGAATTACATAAAGAACCTGTGGTTCTATCAGAAACATCATCACAACTGCACAAAGATGACAGAGGTAAGACAGTTATCACTCATAAGGAAGAATGTAGCTTTGAGGAGGTTAAGAAGAAATTGAAGCTTGCCAATCTTGAGATTTCCAAACTTAGACAAAAAGCAAGGAAACATGCAGTTAAGGAAGCCAATTTCAACAGAATGGAGGCTCTGTGGGAAGATAAAAAAGCTTCAATACCTGAAGTAGTTAGCTGTCATGCTCAATATTTCACTTGGACGGTCCCTGCAATAAAGGAGGAAAGATATATCAAAAAGGTCAATGACAAATTAAGAACTGGAATCCGAATGATGAAAAGACGGATCGAAGATTTGAAGATTCAACTGAATGAACCAAAAGAATAGCCTCAACATAAATGAAGCAGACAGTAAGTGAAGCAATTTTGAGACAATTTTGATGTGAAGTTTACTTTTCGAGGATTGAAGATTATTTTTGGATGGACAATGTCAGTTTTGGTTGGCTCATTAGCATGTGGATAAGCCAGCAAAAAATCCCAAAAAATTACAAAAACTGTGTTCTTGAATCACACAGCAGTTTCGTAGCATGCTACGAAACTGCTGAAGCTGCCAGTTTTGTTTTTTGAATCAATTTTGAAATGAAAGGGGGGAAACATTATGAAAGAATGTTGCTGCAAAAGATACAAAAGGGCCACCTCAGAAGTTTTGAATACTAGGCAAAGGAAAATTCAAAGAATGAGAGGCATTTAATAACTCCAAACTCTGCGCTACAAAAACAGCAGTCATTTCGTAGCTCAGACAGTTGTCATGCTTCAACCAGCATCTAAGGGGTTTTGTCTTAGCACGAGTATATGAGCAGGACCTTTGGTCTAATTCAAGGCATCACATGTTATTAAAAGGGATAAAATGGTTAGCAGAATTCAAGGAACCACTTTGGAGACCAAAGCAGAAAAAACAGGGGCAGTTTTCCTAGTATCCAAGGACAGTTAAAGGACAAGCAATCAAAGGCTAGCATGAAGTTTAAAGTCATCACTCAAGCCAAAGATGAAGAGGGACAGATGTCAAAGAACGAGTTTGTTTTCATAGCTAAGGTTTTTGCCAGCATAGACAAGGAGTTACACTCCTAGTCAAATTAGGTCTCTAAGACTGTTAGTTTATAATCAGTTGTAATTAATAATTTGTTTATAGTTCAATAGGTGTCAAGTCTAGAGAAATTCGAATTACCCTCTTGCTGGAGGAAGGAATTCAAGCTTGTAAGGAAACTCTATATATGACAAGAGTTGTAATGGACCAAGGGTTGGAAATTTTCAGAGGAAACACTCATATTGTGTCATTGTAGAAGATTATGTTTTTATGAATACAGACTTTGGTTTTACTTCTCAAGATTCAGAAAGAGTTCAATGGTGGCTTGTTTTATGTTTGTCCTCATTTCCTTATTTGCAATAGTACGAATGTATGATACTTAGAACTCATTGGCTATGCTCTAACTTCCTTCATGCATTTGTAGACTGCGTTTCCTTACAAAACCATCCATTGGTCTTGTTTAAAATTTTAAAATTATAATTTATGCCCCCCGTGGTATGCTAAGAACTAGTAGCTCTAGTGCTGCAATCCATTCGTTTAAAAATGAAAAATCTGAAATTCTGCCCAATCTGCTTCAAAATGTACCTAGTAAAGATTGTAGTGCCCACTCTAGTTTCCTGACCCTAATATGGCATTATCTTAGACACTTTATTATTCGAGGACCTCAGATTGAGGATCTGGACCCATGACACTATTATTAGCGATTGAGATATTCATGGTTGAGATGTTTATGAATGCTTTCCCTTGATATTATGGTAGCATGAATGGTTATGTATCTTATCTATCAGTATTCTGATGATTGCAATATTAAATAGTTAAGTTGGTCTCTATTTGAAATTATGATGAGGGTAGTAAAGAATATGTATGCGCTCTACTAAAAGCATAATGAGGATAAATTTTATGGATAGGTACATTTCTACGATGTTACGATGTTGATAGCTTAATGAACATGTATGTTTCCATTGATGATTATTGATGATAGCCATGAGGGATGTGTCCCCTATGTTACCTACTTCCTTTAGTTCATACTTACAATGGACAATGATGTGAATGACCAGGAATTGTTAATGATGCTATTATGATAATTGACTAACATTGAGAAACCTTGTTACTGATGATTATTGAGTATGGCAGGAAACCATCAGAGGCACTCGCATATGACATGTCGATGACACCTGGTTTGATGAAAATTCATATTATTTTATCTTTTAAAGTCTAAGGCGATCTTGAAATCTGCCATATATGTTTAACTATATTCTGATGATATGTTAATGGTTGCAGACACAGATTAGTTGCTTGGCCGAATGACCCACATATGGGTGTGGGGTTGTACAAGTGGATGGAACTACATGGGAGGGGTGGGACAGAGTCCCTGATCTCACCCACTAGCACTCCCGCCGTGACTTGGGCTGGAAGGGTTGAAACACCTTCGCCTTGAAGATCACGATGCCATGAGGGAAGGTTCCAAAGTTGGGTCGCTCATGAGGACTTTACCGGGGGGCGCGCATCAAGGCAGATTCCTTGATCCCCGACACCATTAGTCTCACTATAGCAGGCAACATAAGAGATGATAGTGGTCTATGACGCTGCACTATACTTTCCCCTCGTAATCACTAGATGCTTGAAGGGCAAGTGGTGTGGCACCCTTGGAACTTTAGGGGAATTTCTTGAAGGGCACGACCAACTTGGCACCCTTGGCATCACAAATAAAACTATTAGGTGTGGCACCCTTGGAACTTCTAGGGAAGTTCTTGAAGGGCACAACCAAACTGGCACCCTTAACATCACAAATAAGCTATTAGGTGTGGCACCCTTGGAACTTCTAGGGAAGTTCTTGAAGGGCACAACCAAACTTGGCATCCTTGGAATCATTAAAAATAAATAATAATAAATAAATATAAGCAAGGAATGAAAACTAGGTAAATTTACATCAAGGGTAAATGATGATTAGAAATCAATGTAATTAAATCAAAAATAAAACTTGGAATAAGGAGGATCATAGGAAGAATTAAAATAGAGTACCTTAAAAACTCTACCCTTCCCATTTTGGAAAATGTTAGGAAGATTACGTGGTTTAATTAGGAAAAAGGGGAAAGACAAACATAATGGTAAGGATAAAGATTAATCCTAAACTAATTTAAACCTAATTAAGAAAAGAGGAAGGTGAATTAAAATGAGAATAATAAATTAAATTTAGAGAAATGTAGAGAAGCTCCATGTGTCAACAACCAACATAAGAATATCCATCTAGGAGATAACCTGAGTTAAATTAGGGAGTAGATTGGGGATAAAATCTTGACTCATTAATTGACTTCAAGTAATGAACACAAATTAAGGAATAAAAGGGGGGAATAAAGAGACAACTAGGAGAAGAAATAGGAATCTTGTTGAGGTGAGGAAAATATTAGTTTTAAATGAAAATTTAAGTAAATAATTTTGGGAGACCCTTGATGTGAGAATGACACATGGGTGGGTGAATAATCAAGCTATTGAATTATACAAAAAAAAAAAAATTATGCATGACATGACAAGTGTCACCTATGAGGACTCCTATAAACGAAGGGGCAAGCCATGGGAGAAGGGACTTTTGGGAACCCTATTGTTGGATGGATGAGATGATGTCAGAGCAGTGATTACGAAGCTATAGTGAGTTTGGTGAGGTAGAGGATTTTAGAGAGGGGACTCTTGAGCCAAGGTGTGCTCTCCTCTACCAGCTAGTGCTTTCCTCCATTGTACAACCCCATTGCAGCTCGGGGGTCCGCGGGGAAGAAGAGTACCCAAGGAGTAGGCTGGGAGGTTAACCGGTGGGTCTTCGCATTCGGATCAAGTGCGTCATCATTCACTCGCGGAGGTGACCAGCTACAAGGGAATACCAGCAACAGCAGAGCAAGTGGAGTCTCGCCTTCTGGTGAACGGTACATATGTATTTCATTACTATTGATCTTAGTTAAAAGTATGAAAATGGTATGATATGTTTCCTGAAATGAGTGGCAGGAATGTGTGTGCTAAATAAATTTGAATTTCAATGCGTTCCTTTTCTGTTGTATTAGCTGTAAACAAAAAAAATATATATATATATATATATATAGTCTGGATATGGTCCTCACACTTGGTATCAGAGCTATGTTGAACCCTTGAGGCCTATGGGCCCATGCATGTATGGCTAGTTTTGTTAAATAATAGGATGAAAATCTCTAACTAATGTGACAACCTCCGACCTCCTCCTTCGTTTATCCCTTGCAATTTCGTCTGGCGGGGAATTTAAATAATCAGTATCAGGATTTACAAAAAATATAAGTCTTCGAGTTCCCAAAAGCCAACACTTTTTTTAATCAAAATGAAAGAATATATAGAAAAACATAATCATGAAGTTGTTACAAGCTTTCAGGAATAAAATTCTAACAATAAACTAAAAATAAAATAGATTCTCCATTAAACGTTGATTTTGTTCCTTTAAAATCTGGATTAAAATATTTGAGGGTTGAATACTCTGCCACCTGTATCTTTCAAGTGCTTTTAAATTGCCTAGAAATGCTCATTCAATTCTTGACATACTGATCTTTCTCTTCTTAAATCTGGATATTAACCGATATCCTTTGAAAGGTTGTGAACTTCCCTTTAAAACAGGGTCAACTCTACCAGCTATGTCATTTAATTGCCACTTCACTATGAATCACCTTTGAAAATTGCAAGCAAGTTTTATATGATCTGCTTTATGCATTCGAGTCCAAAATAAATTTGCACAATTTATGGCTTAAAATCTAGGTTGAGTTTTAAATGATGATCTTCAATTACTAGAAATTTGGAATTATGTTGATCTTCTACCTTTAAATCTTGTAGTTGCTAGGAGTTAAATCCCCTGCCTCAGAATGCTCTGTCTCATAAATAGAAGTGGATGTTGTACACCTTCCTTCTCAATCCTTCGACCATTATTCGATCTTCCAATTTTGTAGTGCCTTTAGGTCTGTAACTATAGGCAGCTTCATTAACTAGTGTCTTATATCTAATCGTGTTAAAAATATAGAAACAATAATTGTTGAGTGATCGTGATGGAATGAGTTATTCATTGTCAGCGCAAATACAACAGAAATAAGAACTATAATGCATAAGAATTAGAATATAATCTGATTCCAATGCTTTGAAACAAGAAAACCTTGGTGTTAAACTTATTTTCCTGTCTCTCATTAACCAACAAAACATGCAATACTTTGAAGACGTTTCCTTTCAGTATTGGTAGAGTATTCTTTCCTTCACTGCCAGAAGCTACATCTCTATCCCAACACAATGTGGATGCCCTATTCGATATCTTGTTCCAAGCCTTGTCAATAATTTGTTCGATTAGATATAAGAGCATGTAGCCTTATTCTATTATGGAATTCTTAGTACAGAAAGAATAAATTGATGCATTACATGAATTGGGAAACCATCCATTTATTCCCTTATTAAAATTAGGGTTCACGCTTATGTTTCCCACTTATACCAGATTATATCCTACTATTGAGCTCATCTTTTATGATAGTTCCAGACCAAATATGAATTTTGTCAATTCAGAAGATGAAGACAAAGTAAAGGTCCTTCCAAGTAAAATATAACTTTGATTGGCAAGTTCTTCAAGGAAAATGCCCCTTCAAGCTTTTCCCATCTTTTTCTTTGTTATTACCCTTTTTATAACATTCTACCTATCAATTACAACATAGATATTTAACAGCAATGCATAATATCCAGAATTTTCAAGTTTGTAATTTAAAAAAAGTGTTCTGTCACACATTCTCCTGGCTCAATGTTGCTATAAATTGTGATAAACGCTCATCCTTTTCCAATTTGCAAGCTTTACGTGTATCCTTGGACTTTGCATATATTATCACCTGAATTAGATCCCTGCGTAGGAGATATTGAGTGCATGTGGGAATAATGGAGATTCCATTTGGAATGTCGAGGTGAGCGCCCTTTAAGAAATGCAAACGATAATTGGCATCCTTGCATGCATATTCCAAAGCTGGGTTATCATGAATTCTCAGACCTTTTCTAAACCATATTAGAGAATTCCCCTGCATTATTTTCCTGTTAGCAATGCTGGTAGCGCTGTAAAGGGCAACGGTATTTTGAAGACGAAGAAGCTTGTTTGCTGCTATGGATTTGAGTATAATGGAGATGGGCATGTGCCAAAAACTTCGATGGCTTTATGTATATTGAAAATTCACTCTCAGACGAACAGCATTGTTGAAATAACGAGCTGGAGAGGCCATTTTTCTATAAAAAAAATTATGTAGTGCCCTTTCTCCGACTTTCTGCTCTAATCCGTGGGTAATAGGTGGATCCATCTCCATTGAAAACACCTCCATATCTCCACACATGTTGGCCGGACAGATCCCCATGTGCTCCACTTGCATCGATTACCGGTTTCTTACAACGTGTTAATTCCCCGTGTCAGCTTCAGAGTTTTAGCCATTTCTGGACGTTGTATTGATGGCGCGCTGCTATCTCGACTGTTTATGGTTTATCTTGTACACGAGTGTTCTCCCTCGGTTAACATTCCTTCCGCTGTTTGCAATGGCTCACGTATCAACACTTTTATTTGATATGAATCAAACAATGGCTTGCTTTAACAAAAAGTGGCTCCTATGACTTCTGGAAAAACTCGCTCTTGTGGCCGCCTATAATATGACATGACTCACATTAGTATGGCTCATTGCTTTATATGGAATGACTATACATCCTAAAGAGCCGAGACATTGCTTTTGACATTGCTTTTGACATCATACATGATTGAATGTGATTATCACCTCGCTGTAAAGCATCTAAAATTATATAGACAGTGAAAATGCAAATCGTGTAACTTTGACCGCGAGTCTCGGATAATCTTAACGACAAGGACATGTGACTTGACTGTAGCCCCTACTGCAGCAGTTTAAGAGAAACAGTAATGTACAACTGTAGACTTAAATGACCAAGGTGTTTATGATGATGATGGTTAAGGAATGCATATGTCATATATCAATTATGAAGATCGGTATCATAAAAGCCAACCTGTTTTACCTGAAGCACATCGTTGAATATATCAAGTTTGATACAAATCATTTTAAGGAGATTGAGATTATCTGTGAAGCATAAAAATGATAAAGTCGACCTATATAATAACATCATCACTAGAGCATCAACCGTAGCATTGACTTCTGTGGCATCATCTCTATTGCAAAAATATAGCATTAAGATTTAACCATTGAAGATCTCATCTTTGCAGTTAGACAAGAGAATGATGGAAAGTCTGCATACACATATAAAGGAAGATAAAGATGATACATGTGTAGGACAAAAGATTTTGAAACTAGATGAACTTCAAATACCTCTTTGCTATGGCTCCGGAAAGGCAAGGTACATAGTATTTGTTTATGATGTATGTATAATTGCGGGTTTATTTAATTTCTGGAGAAAGTGATGATATGATGTTTATGTATGAGGGTTTTTTGTGATAAGGAGGTTGAGGATGAATAAAAAAAAATTTATGTCTCTCTTAATAATAATAAGATGTAATTTTACCTAGTGGTATAGGGAGTTATATTCTATCTTATTTCTCCCTATGTTTTCAAAATAATTTGGCACAGTGCCCTCCATGTCATTGGGTGGTTCTGCTAGGGTGTTGAGGCTGTGATTTTAAATGCCAGTAACTTTCTCAATATTGATCAGGTTCACTATTATGACCCCAATTTGGAAGTGGCATTGCTGTTTTGCTTCTAATGGCTCCTATCTTGCTGCAATCGGGTTCATAACCAAAGAGATAATCTTGCTGCAATAATTTCTCATGAGGGTTTGGTGTCAAACTTAAAATACTTGTAACTTACATGATACCTCTTAGAATTGTTATTATATAACCCCAACTCTGAAATGCCATTGCCACTTTGCTTCTATGGCACAGGTCCTGCTTCAATTTGGTACATAGACAGATAGAAAGGTGCATGACAAGAATTTCCTGGAGGATTTTGTGTCACAACCTAAAAGAGTTGTAACTTCCATTATTTTTCGTAAAATCTCTATTATAACTTCAATTTTGAAATGCCATGGCCATTTTACTTCTAATGGCACTATGGTCTGGCAGTTGGCTGTGATCTCGTGAAGAGACTAAGAGAAAAGCCTGCCACAAGAAAATCAAAAAAAAAAAAAAAAAGGGAAAAAATTTCTTGCTTCCACTTGGTCTCATAACCGCTACAGCATAAAACAGTGACAGTTTATCGTCATTATGCTTCAGTGGTCATCCTGTCTCTTCTGGAGGCCGGTTTAAGGTCATATGGTCCCATCCTGCATCTGTATCTTGCTGCATCTTGTAATTGACCAAATAATAATTATTTACATTAAATTTTGTTAGCAAGAGTTATCTACATAAGGCAGACACGTCTCTTATGCCTTGTATATTAGAGAACCTTCATTATTGCATATCACTATACCTTTGCAACTGATACATTTAATATATTTATATGTAATTGCTATATCCAATATATTTATTTGTCTACTGGGCTACAGCCTACATGGCTTTGTGCCTTTATCTATGAATACATAAGATACATCATAATTTATGATTACATTAAGATACACCACAAGTGGTAAACATAGCTTAAGGTAGTCACAGTATGTCATAGGCATTCACAGGAAAAGGTACGAGGGCATGTGGTCCAATAGGCAGAACATAATATTAAATGTAAGTCAATCTCTTTATTTTTCTCGTCAAGGTTTCTCATCATTTTTGTGATTTTCGGCTATCATTTAATACATTGGTGATGCACACGGCTGATAGGAATCCTGCTTTCAATGTTGTATATCCTCCATGTTATTTTGATATAATAACTAACTAAGAACAAGTGATGGATTCATAGAAGATTCTTATAGGTTTGGACATCCTAATAGTCCCAAATGATGAGAGGTAAATATAACCCTACAAATAATGCACATTGCACGCAGGACCCTGTCAAGAAGATCTACACACCATGGGAGATAGAGCAAGACACGATGTCTAAGAAATGAGAGATTGAGAGAGTTGAAACTGCAAGTGCATTCACTGATAAACATAAAGAATATTAGCGATTGAGTGGAAATCCCTTTTACAGGCCTAGGGTTACCCTCCTTAAAGAGATTATCCTAGAATGAATTGTAATTCCTCTACTGCCTTTAGGTTGCTATAAATCCAAGTCATTTATACAATGTATTGACTCATTTTAACCACAAATAAGCCTGTGATTATTTCCTGAATCATTTAAATACTTATCCAACTTTCTTTTGTCATAACTACTTATATCATATAATGGCTCAATATAACATATAAGCCACACTATTAAACATGATAATACCTCATGACTATGCAACTGAAACATTTGGCCCGCTTGCTCCTTGTTTTGGTATGGAAAACCATTCTGGTTTGGAATACCTAGCAAGCCTATCGAGAACATTTCCTTCGATTTTTGGTTCAGAACTGTTGTTCCTATACTTAAAAAAAGTCAAGAAAACAATTAAGAAAAAGATAGTCTCTACTGCAAAAAAATAGTGTTATCATACAACAATGCTAGTTTTTATTAATAATAAATACTAAAAAAAAATGATATTTCTTTTTCTCTTGAAAACCTTGTGGGGGAATCCAAGGGATGTCTCCCCACATTTGTGGATGTCATTCATAGTGAACCCATTTGCATAGTCAGTGTATCACCCAGAGGATTCAAACCGGACACCTGCTGGCACAGAATTAGCCAAATGCCCAGTGACATTGACGACAACCAGTTGAGTTAACTTCTTGGGCTTTATATACTAAAATATCTTATATGCATGCATGTTTGTATATATTGTTTCCCCATATCCTGAAAGTTTGAAAGTACCGTGCCAGTTTCCTTATTCCCAATGACAGAAGTTTATGATATCTCATATTACATTATTGGCTTGTAACATTTGGATGTCAGAACTGTTCATGCTTACAAGTGGGTATTGTAAAGTTGTAGGATGTATTTGAACTTCCCTGCAGTTGCAACTGAATTCGTTCTCGTGACTACAGCTACACTGGGTCATTGTAACTAATTGTTTCCCAATTGCAACTAGCTTCTCTTGCCTCTTTTTAAGTTTGTATGTAATAAACCTTCCATTGCATATATCTTTGTGGGTGTAATTTCTGATTGTGCTCACTAAATATCTTTAGGTAGATTTGTAACTAGCTAAGAGCCCTTTTATGTTCACTGTGCCACTTTTTGTATGTGATAGGTAGCAAGGATAGTCTTCAAACTTTATCTGTATTAGAGAAGTTGTATGTATTTTTGTTGTTAGACTACGTGCATTATTACTTTTATGTTAGGAAATGAGAATCCTTGTATACATTTTGTTTGACCATCATAGCTTTATCTTCTTGTATACTCACCTCATTGTGGTATTTGAGTTATGTTACGAAATGTCGAAGATCGTATGTCTTAAAAGGTTTTATGTTGACAACTAAATTTATTATAGGGATTGAAGTAGGAGATTGTTTGTGTAAGTATTACATTATTTCGCTCCTCTGTGGGCAACCATCTGCAACCAATTTCCTTTTCTAATGTTGGGCAGGACTCCATTGTCTTAGAGTCTCTCTGGGATGCCTAAAAACTATTGGAAACAATAATCTTTTATGGATCAGGCCCAGATTCAGGGTTGAGATAGTTGAGAATAGCTCTTGAAAATATGCTTACGCTAGACCTGAATGTATCTAATGCAATTTTGCCCATGAGAGGTATTGGTAGAAAAGGAAGTAGCTATATGTTTGAAAATGCTGAAGTAATTCAAGAATGGTGTTGAAGGTATGGATAATGGAATTTTTTTGAGATGAGACTATTAATGTGCTTGTGAAGGAATCTGTATTTTATGTTACATTTTGCAAATTGAGAACATAGAAAGAACATACACGTGCTTCTTTTGAAATGATCTGTGTCAGCATGGACTTGTATAGTAAGTAAGAGGTGTAATGCGATGATAATTCAGTTAGTTGTAAATTCAAAGCAATTAGTTTGTGTGGACCTTGATATCATGTTTCCTGGATATATGACAGTCTAATATGTTTTGATCTAGTGAGAACTAAGGCATGTTATTCTCTTCATTAGTGCTTTGTTATTTGCATTTTTGTGCTAGTAAATCCACATATTAACATTTTACTTAAAGTTAAATTATGCAAAAAAAAAAAAAAAGAGAAAAAAAAATGTGCTTAATTTAAAAATCAGAGATACCTGTTACCAGAAGGTTAGCAAGAGTTTCAGGAAGGATTCCTAGGATATGTGTCGTCGTTCTCCTTTATGTTCTAAGGACTTCGGGACGAAGTCCATTGTTAAGAGGGGGTGTATGTAGTGCCCACTCTAGTTTCCTGACCCTAATATGGCATTATCTTAGACACTTTATTCTTCGAGGACCTCAGATTGAGGATCTGGACCCATGACACTATTATTAGCGATTGAGATATTCATGGTTGAGATGTTTATGAATGCTTTCCCTTGATATTATGGTAGCATGAATGGTTATGTATCTTATCTATCAGTATTCTGATGATTGCAATATTAAATAGTTAAGTTGGTCTCTATTTGAAATTATGATGAGGGTAGTAAAGAATATGTATGCGCTCTACTAAAAGCATAATGAGGATAAATTTTATGGATAGGTACATTTCTACGATGTTACGATGTTGATAGATTAATGAACATGTATGTTTCCATTGATGATTATTGATGATAGCCATGAGGGATGTGTCCCCTATGTTACCTACTTCCTTTAGTTCAGACTTACAATGGACAATGATGTGAATGACCAAGAATTGTTAATGATGCTATTATGATAATTGACTAACATTGATAAACCTTGTTACTGATGATTATTGAGTATGGCAGGAAACCATCAGAGGCACTCGCATATGACATGTCGATGACACCTGGTTTGATGAAAATTCATATTATTTTATCTTTTAAAGTCTAAGGCGATCTTGAAATCTGCCATATATGTTTAACTATATTCTGATGATATGTTAATGGTTGCAGACACAGATTAGTTGATTGGCCGAATGACCCACATATGGGTGATGGGGTTGTACAAGTGGATGGAACTACATGGGAGGGGTGGGACAGAGCCCCTGACCTCACCCACTAGCACTCCCACCGTGACTTGGGCTGGAAGGGTTGAAACACCTTCGCCTTGAAGATCACGATGCCATGAGGGCAGGTTCCAAAGTTGGGTCGCTCATGAGGACTTTACCGGGGGGCGCACATCAAGGCGGATTCCTTGATCCCCGACACCATTAGTCTCACTATAGCAGGCAACATAAGAGATGATAGTGGTCTATGACGTTGCACTATACTTTCCCCTCGTAATCACTGGATGCTTGAAGGGCAAGTGGTGTGGCACCCTTGGAACTTAAGGGGAATTTCTTGAAGGGCACGACCAACTTGGCACCATTGGCATCACAAATAAAACTATTAGGTGTGGCACCCTTGGAACTTCTAGGGAAGTTCTTGAAGGGCACAACCAAACTGGCACCCTTGACATCACAAATAAGCTATTAGGTGTGGCACCCTTGGGACTTCTAGGGAAGTTCTTGAAGGGCACAACCAAACTTGGCATCCTTGGAATCATTACAAATAAATAATAATAAATAAATATAAGCAAGGAATGAAAACTAGGTAAATTTACATCAAGGGTAAATGATGATTAGAAACCAATGTAATTAAATCAAAAATAAAACTTGGAATAAGGAGGATCATAGGAAGAACTAAAATAGAGTACCTTAAAAACTCTACCCTTCCCATTTTGGAAAATGCTAGGAAGATTATGTGGTTTAATTAGGAAAAAGGGGAAAGACAAACATAATGGTAAGGATAAAGATTAATCCTAAACTAATTTAAACCTAATTAAGAAAAGAGGAAGGTGAATTAAAATGAGAATAATAAATTAAATTTAGAGAAATGTAGAGAAGCTCCATGTGTCAACAACCAACATAAGAATATCCATCTAGGAGATAACCTGAGTTAAATTAGGGAGTAGATTGGGGATAAAATCTTGACTCATTAATTGACTTCAAGTAATGAACACAAATTAAGGAATAAAAGGGGGGAATAAAGAGACAACTAGGAGAAGAAATAGGAATCTTGTTGAGGTGAGGAAAATATTAGTTTTAAATGAAAATTTAAGTAAATAATTTTGGGAGACCCTTTATGTGAGAATGACACATGGGTGGGTGAATAATCAAGCTATTGAATTATAAAAAAAATAATTAATTATGCATGACATGACAAGTGTCACCTATGAGGACTCCTATAAAAGAAGGGGCAAGCCATGGGAGAAGGGACTTTTGGAAACCCTATTGTTGGATGGATGAGATGATGTCAGAGCAGTGATTACGAAGCTATAGTGAGTTTGGTGAGGTAGAGGATTTTAGAGAGGGGACTCTTGAGCCAAGGTGTGCTCTCCTCTACCAGCTAGTGCTTTCCTCCATTGTACAACCCCATTGCAGCTCGGGGGTCCGCGGGGAAGAAGAGTACCCAAGGAGTAGGCTGGGAGGTTAACCGGTGGGTCTTCGCATTCGGATCAAGTGCGTCATCATTCACTCGCGGAGGTGACCAGCTACAAGGGAATACCAGCAACAGCAGAGCAAGTGGAGTCTCGCCTTCTGGTGAACGGTACATATGTATTTCATTACTATTGATCTTAGTTAAAAGTATGAAAATGGTATGATATGTTTCCTGAAATGAGTGGCAGGAATGTGTGTGCTAAATAAATTTGAATTTCAATGCGTTCCTTTTCTGTTGTATTAGCTGTAAACAAAAAAAAAAAAAAAAAAAATAAGAAAATAAAAAATATATATATATATATATAGTCTGGATATGGTCCTCACAAAGTTGCTTAGTCAACCTTGAGCTTATTTTCATTTTCCTACCTACCATATCCGTTGCAATCTCCATTTGTAGCTCAAGGAACATAAAACTTCCAATGAAGCCAGTCATTGATCTGATCTGACACTTGCATATCTTGGTTGTTCTTGAAGCAAAAATAAACATGATACTGAAATAATCAAGGCAGCATGAGATATATCTGATCTTCATAATGGAAATATAGTTGGAAATCTGGACTATAGAACCTTTCATGTAGCCGGCTATAGGATCAAAAAACACATGGTCAGTTTGATGTTTCTTGTGATATTCCGCAGCTTTGGACAACTCACCAATACTTTGATCATCTACATAAGGCTTCAGTTGTGTGCTCTCAAACTACTCCTCAAATTGATTTTCAAAAATAATGTATAAACCTCAAACTCAAAAGAGAAAGGAAGAAACACCCTCTCTTTGTATTCTGCCATAGAAAGATTTTGAAAAGTATGATCATGATCATGAAGACTATATGATTGAATTTGACCTTGTAAACCTTCAATGTCTTTCTCAATGTTCTTAGTAACTTCATCCACAAATTTCTTCTTATCTTTTGTCTTGCACTCAAATGATTTTAGATAAGAAGACAAGGACAAAGAAAAATTTTCATCTATTTCTTCCTTGATATGATCATCATTCCATTGTTTGAAACCTTGAATTGAAAGAGAGTTTGCCACCAACTCTGTTATGTCTATCCATTCCACTAAAAACATAAGCCAAAAGTCTGCACATGACTTAATAGATTTAACAGGAAAGCTTTCAATCCACTGTTTACATTTCCCTTGAAATGAATCATAGAACAACATAATGCAAACATCCTCATGTTTGACTCTAAGAATCTCGGTAAAATCACAGAAATCTGATATATGCTTCAAAGTTAAACTCAAATCTTCTCCATTTAATTTTCAACCATTCCTTAAAAAATATGTATCCTTGGGAAAATGATTTGGGAAACCATGAATTTCTGAAAAATTTATACATGCATACCTTGAAACAAGAATGGCAGCATCTGAGTTCTTCATAAGTTCAATAGAATCACCATAAATCTATGAAATTTGAATTCTTCAACAATGGCATCGCCAAGGTAGTTTTGCAGCCTCGAAAGATTCCTGAGCTCCTGCTACCTTCAGAAGTTCAGCTTCTTGATTTCGAGAATGAGTAATCTTCAAACTCCCAGCAGACGCACCAAAATGTTATCACAAAACCAGACCCTGATAGGCTGCTAATCAGGAAGACTTTGAGTAACTATTTCAAACCAAACTTTTGGTTGAGGCTTAGCCTCCTCAACCTGAGAGGGCTCTCTCACTAGGTTAAAGATTTTAGTTTAAAGATTAGATGGGTAACTCTATGGAAAAAACAAGTGAAAAAAGTATGAATGGTTGAACACAATCAATAAACATCCATTGGGGTATGGAGTCAGAGTATGTTTTCAGTACAACAGCAGATTAGCTTACATGGAAGTCAGGGCATAGAGAGTTTTAATCTATCAGCAAAATAGAGACATAATGTAGGAAACATAGTCTATAAACACATGAAGGAAGTTAGAGCATTATCAATGAATTCTAAGTAACATGTGTTCATACCACTGCAAGTTAGCAAATGAGGAAAGCCATGAGAAAAATCAAACACATAAAACCCTCTCTAAATACTGAGTAGTAAAGCCAAACTTCTGTATTAACATCAAACATACAGTCTTCTACAATAACATAATATGCCTGTCTCTTTGAAAATTACCAACCCATGAGGCATTCCACCTCTTATCTTATATAGAGTCATCATTACAATCTTGGATTCCTTCCTCCAACTATTAGAATATTTCTATTTAGTATTTAATGCTCAGTCTTTTAGCTGTTGCTATTTTTATTCTTTTAGCAGTTTCTTAGATGAAACTGATTGTTTCCATATTCTACATAGAAACCTGATGTTTCTATTATTGTAAATATCTCTGTATTATCATTGAGCTGTTTGCTCATTCCTAATGAATTGATTCGATATTCTTTTATGGTATCAGAGCACAAGGATTTTTTTTCGAAATAATTTTTCATAGTTTGAAAAATTCAGTAGTTCATTTCGAAACTGCTCTCAGGGTCTGTAGATTTCTTGATTAGCTATCCTCTTCGTATCCTAATCTCTTGAGTTCCTTCATTCCTTTCTAAGGTCGAGCCCTCTGTAAGCCAGGTAGCCTTCACTGAGTCTTAGCCTCGGCTTTGCTCACTGTGATAAAAGCTTACAGTCGTCAATCTCGATACAGAAAGGGATTCTTCTCCTGCATTATCACTTTATGAGGAATTAACTTTGTGGCGGTGCTCGGAATCGTGAAATTGCCTTGAAATTAAAATCCGGCATATCAGTGTTCGCTGCGAGGCGTGGCCTGACTTGGTCCCTCGTTTTGACGGTGAATCCTCATTTAACGTCTCAGCTGAGGATTTGCTTCGCCACACAGGAACGTGGCAACACAGTCTTCTCTCGTTTGTTTCTCCGGAGATAAAAGACCAGGAGGAAGAATACACGCAAGTTCAAGGACTCGGTATTTTTTTTGGTCGCAATTAACGGGGATGTGCACAATCTGTAAAACCCGTATCCGGTTCCCGCCATCGCTGTGATGGCCAGTAGCCAGCTTCTGCGCTTTCTGCACACGGAAACCGCGTTCGTGCTCATTTTCTGAGCCATCCTCTGTAATTCCATTGCACAATTTATGGGATATGTCGAACTGAGATAAAGGCTGGGAGGAACGATATTGTGGCTCCGTCACGATACTTGGAATCGCACGCCCGAAACATATCAAGTTACAGTAATATCAATCTATTGACTGTCTCCTCCACCAGATCAAGAGCCTGAATCAGAACCGGAAGCGGTAGCGGAAACCGAAGTTGAAGTGTTTGCGTCACCAGAAGCAAAATCCAAAGCCGAAGCTAAAGTTAAACTGTTTTTTTTTGCTCACGTATTTTGGCTCACGTATTCGACAGATCGAGATTCTCCAGAGATTTAAGCCCCGCTTGCACCACGTGACGGCATTTTCCAGTGATGGCATTGTTCAGGCTTCCGCAAGGGTCTTTCTGAGCTCCGTTTGGGTTGTGTTTGCTTAGCGATTTGATTAAAGTTTTCTTTGAAGCGGTGGGACCAGAACAGCAAATATAATCATGAACAGCTCACGATTTCAGTCTACGTATATATAATCGTGGACAGCTTCAGTATACGTATTTTTTTCTCTCTCTTCAAATCAGCTTTATTTTTATGAAGATACATGCGACCTCTTGTCATGGTTTTGGTCTGGTGTTTTGATCTGGTACAGATCTGAGTTATTTTTTTTGTGCAAGCCTATTTCTTTCAAAGCAGAATTTGTTAAGGTTTGGTACAGTCATCTTGAAAGAGGAATTTTAAGCAGGCAGCTACATTTTTTTGTGTGTCAGACTTCTGTATTGTCTTTGGGAAAATGGCCACGCTCACCAATCTGATGTTAGAAGGAAATCAACGCTTTAATGGCAGCAACTATAACATTTGGAAACAAAGAATGCTGACCATTTTTGAATACAGGCGTCTTGATCAGCTCATTTTGGGCAAAGAGCCTCGTCCCGGTACAGCTGGTACCGATCAAGATAAATTTGATGATCGAAATCGAGAGGCTGTTATGCTTCTCAAGCTCTCTGTTGCTGATGATCAGTTACCACAGATTCCTTCTGGCAAGACCGCTGCCGAAATCTGGCAACAGTTGAAAGAACTGCACGAGACATCTGACAAAAGCAGAGCATTTTTTCTCAAAAATCAGTTGTTCTCCATCATGATGGATGAACATATGTCTTTACAGGAACATCTCAACAAAATTAAAGACATTCGAGATCAGCTCGAAGCCATTGGTCGGACCATGGAGGAAGAAGATATGGTAGTCATTACTCTGAAAAGTCTACCGAAATCTTATGAACACTTCATAGAAACACTCAACATTACGACCACAAATGTTGATCTGAAGTTTCCAGATTTATGTACCAAACTTCTGTAGCAGGATCGGTGGAAACAGCAGTTTGGTAGTGGTGCTTCATCAGTGCCCTCGGAAAATGCATTTGCTGCAAAATACTAGTCCTCTCAGTCCTTTTAGCAGAAAGGCTCTTCTCAGTCTTTTGATCCTGCTAGGAAGAAAAGTGTGCAGTGTAATTACTGTCACAGGTTCGGTCACATGAAGAAAGATTGCCGACAGAGGATTGCTTCTGAACAGAAGAAACAGGGAGGGCCACATCAGACAGCAAATGTTGCAGAACATTCCGAGCAGACAGATTCTGCCTTTTACGCCTTTATGGATAAAAGGTCTTCAGAACATGTTCCTTCCTATGCATGGTACATTGATTCTGGTGCATCACGCCACTTCTCTCACAGGCGTGACTGGTTTATTGACTTCTCACCTTTCAGTGATTCCGTGGTATTTGGTGGAGGTGAAAAGTACACTGTAGCTGGCAGGGGTACAGTTCAAATTCAGTCTGGTGGACGCACACTCATATTTCTGAATGTATACTATGTTCCTGGTATGGAGATTGATCTGCTATCTGTCAGCCAGATTATGAGGAATTCTCCTCAGCTTGATGTTGTGTTCAGTGCACACAAGTGCTCCATCATTGATAGGGAGACCAGTATAACAGTTGTTGTTGGCCTAGAGGACCATGGTCTATACAGGCTACTTGACACCGGTGACTCTCCAGAAGTGGCTCTAGCAGCACGTGTCTCTCCCATCAGCACTCTATGGCATCAGCGATATGGGCATCTAAATATGCAGTATCTCTCTCAGCTCTCTCGGGAGGGACTTGTGTCAGGATTACCTGATATTCAGACTCAGCAGTTGGGGGTATGCAGCGCCTGTCAAGCGGGAAAGCAACATCGGTCTTCATTCAAAAATGGAGAATCTTGGCGCGCATCTAAGGTACTTCAGTTACTTCATGCTGATATTTGTGGTCCTATGAATACAGCTTCTATCACTGCTCATTCCTAATGAATTGATTCGATATTCTTTTACCAACATGAGGGGAATACGAATTTGCTTGACCTGACACCTATTCAAACCTAAAAAAACTATTAATTACAAGTGGTAGTTAACAAACATTCTAAGAGTCCTAATACAATTAGGAGTACAACTCCTTATCATGATAGTAACAACCTAGACTATGAATTAAATTCGATCTTTGATAGCTGCTCCTCCTTAACCTCGACCTGGTGATGTCCATAACCCCCCAGCTGGCCTTCAATAGCTTCTCCTTCATCTGCCCTGAAAACTAGGAAACTGTCCCCTGCTCTGTTCTGGCTGAAAAATAGGTGTTGGGACAGAGCTTTTGTCTCCTCATCAAAAATGTATTTTGCAAAACTGAAGGAAGCGTTTGTATTCCACTCTATGTTGAACAAAAACATCTCTTGGTTTTTTGTAATACCTTTCCTACTACACAGAAACTGTCTTTGAATATCAGGTGTAAACTAGAAAATTCTGATTTCTGAAAAACTGCTCCTACAACAGTTTCGTAGTGCAATTTGAGTCATCAACTTCTCCCAGCTCATAATGAATTTGAATAAACTGAAAGAGGTTTTTGTAGATAGGTTTGTTAGGAAAAAGAACCTCTTTTATTTTTCCAAAATATGCTTTCAGTTGCTCAAGAAACCCCCTGGAAGTTGACTACTTAAAACAGTTTTTCTGCTGAAAAAGGCTGCTTCAGTGATTTCGTAGCGCAAAACAGGCTTTTTACATTGTCTACACTACAAAAACGTGGATTCGTAGCTCATTTCAAAATTTCTTCAAAATGACTTGAGATATGACTTATAAACACAAGGTGAGACTTCTAAGACATGGAATAAGGTTGTCAAACTTTGTTTGGAAATGAAATATGACCTTAAAGACTTCTAAACCTATGACCTAACCCTTTAAGCATGAAATGACGTAGAGACCCTTTAACACCATGACTAGAAGAAGGGTTTGGAAATGAGAATAAAACTATTGAGACTCTAATCCTATCACTTATCCCTTTAAGCATGCGATGACTCAAAACTTATTATAAGACCATGACTAGAGATAAGGCAAACTTTCCAAAGTTTAAAAAAAAATTAGGGTGATAACAGTATTGAAGTATTCAAATTTCATAGATTTATGATGATTCTACTGAACTTATGAAGAACTCAGATGCTGCCATTCTTGTTTCAAGGTATGCATGTATAAATTTTTCAGAAATTCATGGTTTCCCAAATCATTTTCCCAAGGATACATATTTTTTAAGGAATGGTCTATAAAAGCCTCCTTTAGTTTTGCAAAATACATTTTTGATGAGGAGACAAAAGCTCTATCCCAACACCTATTTTTCAGCCAGAACAGAGCAAGGGACAGTTTCCTAGTTTTCAGGGCAAATGAAGGAGAAGCTATTGAAGGCCAACTGGGGGTTTATGGACATCATCAAGGTCGAGGTTAAGGAGGAGCAACTATCAAAGATCGAATTTAATTCATAGTCTAGGTTGTTACTATCATGATAAGGAGTTGTACTCCTAATTGTATTAGGACTATTAGACTGTTAGTTAACTACCACTTGTAATTAATAGTCTGTTTTAAGTTTGAATAGGTGTCAGGTCAAGCAAATTCGAATTCCCCTCATGTTGGAGGAAGGAATCCAAGATTGTAATGATGACTCTATATAAGACAAGAGGTGGAATGCCTCAAGGGTTGGCAATTTTCAAAGAGACAGGCATATTATGTTTGTTACACTAAAAAATGTCACCATGACTACTTACAGTTAGTATGGCTCAAATCAACAGTCATGCTACCCTCTTAGGCAAGTCTTATGCCTCTGCTATCCATCTCAAACTCAAAGTAGAGAGAAAGTCTTGTAAAAAATGTGTTTATCTCTGGGGTCGCAGGTTCTCTCTAGCCTTACCTGCGGGGACACTCACAATGTTCACAAAAGCTGCGTCCTTGGACGCTCTGTATGTTAAGGGACAGGTGCGTCCTTCTGTAAAAGGCAAAATGCGCAAGTTTCATCTTAAAAAAGTTACTTGTGGTTACTTCTAGAACTTTCTAGAGGTCGGTTTGATGAAATGGATGCGCCTCCAGTTGGTTCATGTATCCCTATTAAGGAGGAACTTATCCCATCAATAAGGGAGCTATCCCACCCAAAGAGGGGGATTATCCCATTGATGGTGGACCTGAATAACCTCCTTACAGCACTATAAATAAAGGCATTGAGCCAGAGGGAGGGGAGGTTGGAGCTATACATTTTCTTTGGGTAAATGCTGCAGGAATTAGGACTCCCATTTAGAACCTTGTGAGGAGAGATTGTCTTTGCTTGATTCTACTTGGAAGTGGGTGAGCTTTGTCAAAGTAGAGGAAAACCCTTGATGGACCCTGGGAGGAACTTGCACAACACCAAGGCCAGGTTGTAAGAGTTTCTTTGTTTCGTTATTAATACAAATTGGTTTATTTTTCTCAATAGCTTGTGTTAATGAGTTATTTCATGTGTTCCTTGGTCTGCATGTTGGATATATGTTTTATTATATGAAATGCAAGTGCTTGGTAATTGTTTGATTGTTTGTGGTTGCAGGAATTGATGTGAAGGAGGAGCTCATCCGGATCGGCAAGGACGGGCTACAACAACAGCGTTTTGGAATAAGGTAAGCCTAAACACTTGTAGTTTCCATGTTTTAAAAGGTATATTTAGAGAAAGATCACTCCATTTTGTCTTGTTTGTCGCTAGAGAGTTTAGACTCCTAGGGAGGTCAGTTGTGTCCGCACAAACGACTTTTTCCGCCACGACAAATTGGCGACTCCACTGGGGAATCCATTAATGAGAAAGTCTTTTCCTTTGTGTGAACTTTGCTCTGAGAAAATCATTTTTATTTTCTGGTTTTTGACTGTGAGAATTAGTATTTGGGTGGCTTAGCTTTAGATTTAGTTAGATTTGGTTTTTCTTAACTTTTCCAGAAGGACGCATCCTCTGAGTACTGCACAGTGCGTCTTTGGACTCGCTGTTGCCGTTTGCACAGAGCGGGCCCGCGCCTGTTATAACGGGTTGCCTGCGTCTTCCTGTAAAATTTAGGAAAATTCCATTTTTTGCTTTAATTGCTTTTAGATTTTGATTTTTCTTAGTGTTTTCTGCCCAGATCCTTTAGTACCGTGTCAAAAATTTTCACCTGAACTTGTTTTGTGAGCTTTGAGTGTTTTAGTGGATTTCAACGAAGTTTAGGCCTAGGGTTTGATTTTTGCATAGGTCCTGTAGTGACTTTGACGGTAGAAAGTTGTCCAGCCTTAGATCTCTCTGGTTTGTCAGCCTTCTTAGAAGTCGGGCCTGTTGTAAAGTCTCCTTGTGTGAGCAACTTGCCATTTAAGTTGTTTTGGGTCAAATTTCGAATTACTTGTTTATAAAGTGTTGATTTCCATTTTACAAAAGAACAAAAAGATTAGAGTTTTGTTTTGGCTAGTTTTTGGTTCTGCAATAAGCTAGTCCTTGATTTGATTGTGATCAAGTAAAACACCTTAGAATAATCATTGTTAGTTTTGGCCTCGTTAAGATTGCTTAGAGTAAATTTACCTTTTAGTTTGCTTATGAGTGAATTTTCGTAGATTTTAATAGTTGTTAAGATTGATTTTTGTCACCTTAGATTTATTTGCTTTATTAAAAGAAAAATACAAAAACATCTTCTTTAAAAGTCTTGTTTCAAGTAGCTTTTTGTTTTTGAAAGAGAAAAAGAGTTTTTTCGTGCATGTAAAGAGCGGTCATGTTTTTTATGCTTGGAAAAGACAAACGAATTGTTTCTTTGATTGTCTTCAATTAAGAAGTTGCTTTTATAAAGATTGCATTCTCTCAACTTTTTAGTTAAGAAATTCATCGAAAAAGTAAAGTAGTGGGTAAATCATCCTAGGTGCATTTTGTAGTGGTTTCGAGTTGAGTCAACACACCACTGGTTTCACTTCCATCACCTTTTGACTTAAGAAACAACCTTAAAAGTAACGCTTAAATTAAAATCAATCTAGTAATTTTTTATTTTTCTAGGGCTCTGAAACACCAACATAGCTTAGGCTAGGGTCTTGGAGTAGGTGAGTACTTAACTCTCCAAGACTACAAAACCAAACAGATAGTTTATCTTGAGTAGATTAAATCCAATTGTTTCAGTTGCACTCTGGGAAAGCTCCTCTTAAAGGAGAAGCACGAGCTCATGTCCGAACCAGTGAGGGGATCATTCCCCCCTCGTTGGGAACGACGCCAGACAGTACGTATTACAAACGGTAAACCTCGGATTAACCATTGTCGAGGAGCCAGGGGTCACTTATCGGTAAACCTTGGATTATTGTCAAGGAGCCGGTAAGGGGATTGAGCTTGTTACTCTGCCCTTGCGTGCTGTCGGAGTTTAGACTGTTCCCCCAGGTGTAATTGTTGTGATTGGTAACTTTAGTGACCATAATCTTTAGGGTTCTACCGAGGTGACGGTGGAGGGAAGGTCCCACTGTACCTGGAGCAGACGTCGGTTATACTCACTTGGATTTTCCGGGGGGTTCACTTCACTTCGAGACGGTTAAAGTGGAGGAACTTGTGCCGGTCTATTCATTAAGCAGGTTGCCGGGGTAACTGTTCCACCCGCCATTTCTGTACTGAATCCTGCGAGGTTGGGCCTAATCACCAACTAGCGCTTTTGGTCCGGAAGACTACTGTTTGTGTTTGGTTTGACGCTCTAGATTATTTAGGCGTGTGCTTCAAATTTGTTTGCTTCTTTAGAAAACTTTAGGTGGTTTGATTTGAAATTTTTACTTTGTTTTCGTGTGTTGTAGTTAAAAATCTTTAATTGTGGCGGAATTACCGAGATAGTCCCGTCGACTTCGGGGCAAGTCTCCTGAGATTGTTACAGGAATAGATTTGTTAAGAAAACTCCGTAAATCGCGGGGTGAATCTCCTGAAGACATTCCGGGTCAGTACGAAGGGTTAAAGGTCCTTGTAACTCCTCCTAGTGACAGTAGAGTAGGTTCACCTGAAGAGGGAGAATCTTCCTTGGTAGTCCATCCAGATTACCAAAGTTTAGAAACAGGTTACAATCCCGAAACTGTTACAGTTTCCGAGCTTGCTGGTAGTTTTTCATCTGCCAGTGAAACAGGCGAAGAACCTGAAATTTCCGAACCTGTTACTCCAACTTCTAGTGTCCCTGATTCACCGAGAATAGAAAGAATTATCACCGAAAATCTACCTTCTGGTTTGATTGCTATAGAAGAACTTGCTCCAGAAGAAGATATAGGTGTCTCTCACCTTGAAGGTCAACTTACTATTGATCTAAGGGAGCGTGAATCCATCTTTTACAGTCCTCCTAGAAGTACTTCTTGGTACCTTGCGTTAACCAATTTTTTAGACAACTCAGTAGGTTTTTCTACACCTCGTACTCCTTTTCCACCTGGAGGTATTCATACTCCTGTAAATATGTCTGGTCAGTCGTCCGTGTTTACACAAAGTCCTGAATCTTTTTTACACGGCGGTCCTTCTGTTCCCACTGGATATCAGTCACTTTCTGGTACCTTTGCGGGGGCATCTCCTCAACCCGTTGATCATGGGTTATTTGCTGGAAACAGTGGTAATATACCATTGGGTGTAGGAGACATTTACATGATGTCAGGTTCAGTTCCCGTTTCCCAACCTCAAGGTGGCCAATTACCGCCTGGGGGGCAACCGCAGTTAACGCCTGGGGGGCAACCTCAAGGTACACAAATCGTGTCCGGGGGGCAACCTCAAAGTCAGTATGTACCTATGGTGCAATACTTGCCTCAAGGTCAACCTCAGCCTCAATATGTACCCCAAGGTCAACCTCAGTATCAATATCAACCTCAAGGATGGCAACCCCAAGGATGGCAACCTCAAGGGTATCAACCCCAAGGTTATCAACCTCAAGGGTACCAACCTCAAGGTCAAGGTCAACCCCAGTATCAGTATTTACCTCAAGGTTATCAACCTCAAGGTCAATACTCAAGTCAAGGTTATCAACCGCCTCAAGGTCAGTCATATGTTCCAAGTATGGGAACTGCACCTTACAATTATCAATCCTACCCTCAATCTGGTTATGGATCTCAGTATCCTCAACCTGTCACGGGTCAATACCCTGGAATGTTAGTGTGGGATCCATCACAGGGTCAACAGGTGTTGCAGCCAAGTGTACAGATGGTTCCTCAAGCTGGACAACCCGTAGTTTCTGGTCCAACCCAGCAACCGCAACCCGTCCAGCCAAATGTTCAAACCTCTGTAGCTTCGGTAGTTACTCAGCCGTCAATTGCACCTAGTACTCCATCTCAAACGGCTGCCGCAACTATCGCTACATCTACCATACTTACTTCTGGAGTATCGACGGCTCCAGCTTCTACTGTCCCTGTTACCACACCTCAGACATCTTTACCGTTGTCTGGATCTACAATTCAAACCACGGTCCAGATGCCTGTAGGTCAGCCTGGTATAAGTACGGTTGTCACTACTCAACCTCAATTTGTTCAACCTCCGTACCAGGGACAGTACCAACCTGGGCAAGCTGTCCAACAACCGGTTTACCAGTATCAACCGTATCCTGGGTACACTTATCAACAACCTCAACAACCCCAGTACGGTCCGGTTAATCCTGGTTTTCCAGGAGGATATAATATCCCAAATGCAACTCCTGTTCCTAGTTATCCTGGATATCCTCCTCCTGGGGCTGGTATTGTGACCCAGAGTTTTAGAGATCCTAACCGGCAGTTACCGTTTATTGCAACTTTGGATTTACCCGACTTGACGCGCCTAACAAACGATCCAATTCAATATCTTCAGTTCTGGCCGCCAATGCCAAATAAGTTGCCCAGCGATATACCCAAGTTCGAAGGTAAGTCTGGAGAGGATCCGTCCAATCATGTGATGACTTACCACCTCTGGTGTGCTTCGAATTCTATCTCAGATGATTCCATCCGCTTACGTCTTTTCCAGCGTACACTCATTGGTCTCGCGGCCAAGTGGTACATTGAGTTACCACGGGCCTCTTTTTACAACTTTAGCCAGTTAGCTACCTCGTTCTTAACTCACTTTCAGTTGCCGGTCAGATACGATAACGGCACGGAGTTATTAACTTCACTAAAACAATCGACGTCCACGTATATTTCTGATCACATCCATGAGTGGAGACGTCGAAGGAGATTAGTGAAAGTTTTTATCCCGGACCAAATCTTAGCTGAATGGTTTGTCAAATCATTATTACCGAAGATTACTGAAGATGTAGCTAAGGCCGGAGTAGTTACTGAGGAGCAAGTCATTGCTCAGGCACAATACCTTGACTTAGTTTACACTCAGTCGGGTACGTTACACGAGAAGATTCCGGATCTTCCAAAGTCGAATCAAATCGCTGCTGCTCCTTCGGGATCTCATGCCGCTGATGGTATGATTGGTATCGTGACTACGAAGAGCAAGAAGAAGTCTTCCAAGGCTTCAACTACTCCAATTATCACTTTGCCTGATTCTCCGACAGGAGAGTCTTCTCCTGAACTCACCGCCGACATTCACGCTGTAGAGTCATCTACGGCCAAATCAAAAAACGGTGGAAAGAAGAAAGGAAAGAAGAAGGCTAAAGCAGACAAGGCTCCAAAGGAGAAAACTGAAAAGTCAGAAACCAATGACGAAAAACGCAAACCTCGATATCCTTGTCTTATTTGTGAAGAGGATCATTTTACGAGAGATTGCCCTCATCGGGCCGAGGTTGTGAAAATAGTCAAAGGTTCTTCCACTCCTGCTGTGTTAAAGAATCCATTTCCGGAGCAGGAGAATAAGATGATAGGTTCTTCTTCGAATGCCAGTGAAGAACCCATTTTGATGATGTCTCATGTGAGGATTGCGACTCGATCGCAAGATTATGGTAGTAAGGCTCCTGTTGATGGTAAGGAAGCAGAATCTTCTCACTCTAACCCATCAACCTCAGCTCCTGGTTCCGATCCACTACAGATCGAAAAACCTAACCCAGACTTAGTGATTAAGCCGCCCGCCAAGGGTGTACTTCGAAGGTCTGCTTTCAATCCACATGCGAGAGCAGCCCAGAATTACAACATTGTTGAAGACTTAGCTGTTTCACCTTCAGCAATGTCGGCACTCGAAGTGCTGCAATCATGCCCAGCACAACGGAAATTGCTTTTGTCGGCTATCGGAGCTGTCGATGTTCAGGACCCGAACCTAATGATCTTTGATCTAGAAAATAGTACGCCACGTCTCCCCCATCAAATGGCTTTCCAAATTCCAGTGATAGTCAAAAACAGGCCTATTCATCGGACTGTGATTGATGAGGGAGCTTCTACGTGTATTATGTCGATTCAATGTTGGAGATCGCTTGGTTCTCCTTCGTTGAACCAATCCCCCACCATCCTTAAGGCCTTTGATGGCCGTGGGTTCCGTCCGTTTGGTATTCTACAAGAATTGCCTATAGGGGTTGAAGGTAAAACCGTTAGTCTGGATGTGGAAGTGGTTGATGCCCCTCTAGACTACAACCTTCTTTTGGGTCGAAGTTGGTCATATGCTATGACAGCGGTCGTTTCATCGGTCTTCAAAGTAATTAAGTTTCCACACAACGGTAAGATCGTGACTATTGATCAGCTGACATACTTTTCATCCGACCCAGCCTCTTCAGAGAGTATCCAGCATGTCGGTAAGACGACAATCCCTTATAGGGACGTTGGTGTAGGTTTAGTTAAGGATTCCGGTTTACTGGGAACTTTTCCTCTCCCTCCACTCAGCGCAGATCCTTCGTTTGCAACAATTCATATGATTACATCAGAAAACATTATTTATGATGACCCTTGGTTCGTCCCATCTGACTCTGAGATAGACTCACTCGGTAATGCTATGCCTTTGAGTCCGTATGAAATTGCTTATGAAGCTCTCATGTCTTTTACCGACTTTCATTCAACCGAAGTCGACCAAATGAATGTGGTCAGTGAAGAGTCACTTTTCACCTCACCCTTAGAACGGATAACGTTTCCCGAAGTCGTGTCATCTGACGAACAACTTCGCGAAATCCTAAGTGTAGACGATCTACCATGGGGAGATCTCCATCACAGATCTTCGTTTTTACCTAAGGATGATGCATTTGAAAATGATTTTTCATCTATCTTTACCGCTGAATATGTCAAAGACGCTCAGGATCCAACGAAACATTCTGATTCAGAGTTGAATTTAGGGAATATTTCTCGTACTATTCCCATTGATATTTTAGTGAAGCCCGGAATCGAGGAAAACATTCATATAGGTGCCGCATGTACTGAAGAAGAAATCCAAACTTACAAGGCCCTATTCCAAGAATTCCGCGACGTGTTTGCCTGGTCTTACGAGGAAATGCCGGGAATTGATCCTGCCATTGTTGTTCATGAAATAAAGACCTACCCGGATGCTAAACCCATCCGGCAACGGTTGCGTCAAATTCACCCTCGAAAAGCGGCTGCGATTAAAGCAGAAGTCGAAAAGCTGTTGAAAGCAGGTTTCATTTATCCGATCCCGTTAACGGATTGGGTATCGAATATTGTTCCGGTCAATAAGAAACAAGGAACAATAAGAATCTGTATCGACTATAGGGATATAAATCGAGCTTGTCCAAAAGACAACTATCCTACGCCTTATATCGATCAAATTATTGATGATTGTGCCGGAAGTGAAATGTTTTCCTTCATGGATGGTTTCTCGGGCTATAATCAAATCAATATTCTACCTGCCGACCAACCAAAAACGGCATTCATTTGTCCATGGGGGACATTTGCTTATTGCAAATTACCTTTTGGGCTTAAGAATGTCGGGGCTACTTTTCAACGGGCGATGTCTTATGCATTTCATGACATCAAGCACATTGTGCAACCCTATCTCGATGATTTGCCTGCTCATTCTTTACATCGAGCTGATCACCTTGTCCACCTACGAGCAATCTTTATGAGGTGTAGGCATTATCGAATTCGGTTGAATCCCCACAAGTGTGTTTTCTGTATAGAAACAGGTCGATTACTGGGATTTGTTGTTTCAAAAGCCGGCATTCGCGTCGATCCCTCGAAAGTCGAGGCTATCATCAAATTGCCTCCTCCTTCGAGTTTGCGCCAACTCCAAAGTTTGCAAGGGAAAGCGAACTTTTTACGCCGATTCATCCCAAACTACGCCGAGGTCACTAAAGGTTTTACACGGTTGTTGAAACAGAACGTACAATTCTTTTGGGACGAGATTGCCCAACAATCTTTTGATGCACTTAAACACGCGTTGACCCATGCACCGTTGTTGCATCCTCCCAACTACAACCAGGACTACTTCTTATACCTCGCAGCTTCGCATTCCACCATTGGAATGGTGTTAGTTCAAGAAGATGAATTCGGAGCGGAGCATGTGATATATTATCTTAGTAGGACCTTGAATCCCACTGAGCTAAAATATTCGCATGTGGAGAAATTGGCCCTGGCAGCCGTTCAAGCTGTCCAGCGTTTTCGTCACTACATTCTTCTCCGTAAAACTACAGTTATTTCGGATTGCAACCCTATGATTTACATTTTGACAAAACAACTGCTAGGGGGCAAGTACTCTAAATGGATTGTCATCCTGCAAGAGTTCGACTTGGAGTTCGAGAAGTCCAAGTCTAAGAAATCCTTAGTTTTTGCGGAATTGATGTGTGATTTCCCGAGTGCTGACACAGAGACTGTGGCAGAGGAGTCCATTGCGGACGAATCTTTGTTTCTTATCAGTACGTTAGATCCATGGTACGGGGATATAATCATCTATCTCCAAACCCAAACCTTTCGGCCTGAAGCTTCCAAAGCGGAACGTCGAAAAATTCGGTTTCAATCCCAGCCATACAAAATTATTGGAGATACACTTTATCGCCGGGGGGCAGACCTAGTTTTTCGACGTTGTTTAACTCACGAAGAGGCTGAGAGGGTTTTGAATGATTGTCACTCTGGAGCATGTGGCGGTCATATGTCTGGGTATGCCACAGCTCAGAAGGTGTTGCGCGCTGGCTATTTCTGGCCGTCTATGTTTAAGGATTGTATCATTGCAGTCAGGAAGTGCCACAACTGTCAGGTGTTTGATCGCAAGATGCGCGCTCCACCTGCTCCTCTCCACCCTATAATTGCCGTTGGTCCATTCGCCAAATGGGGTATCGACTTTATTACTTGTAACCCTCACTCGGCCGGGGGGCATGCGTATATCATCCTTGCGGTTGATTATTTTACTAAGTGGGCCGAGGCGATGCCTACATTCGACGCAAGCGGCAAAACAGCTGCAGTTTTCGTATTCAATCATATCATAACTAGGTTTGGTGTCCCACAAGCAATCATTACTGACCATGGGAGCCATTTTCGAAACGTCATGATGACTGAGCTTACAAGCCAGCTTGGTTTGCGCCACGATAGCTCTACTCCTTATTATCCGCAAGCCAACGGTTTGGTTGAGTCTATCAACAAAGTTCTAGTTATCATGATCCGACGAACCATTGGTGTTCATCGGTCGAATTGGCACAACATGTTATTTTCAGCGCTATGGGCATACCGAACCTCAGTGAAAAATTCAACAGGGTTCACTCCTTCTCGCCTCAAAATGCCACAGCTCAGAAGGTGTTGCGGTTGAGCTGAGGTTGATGGGTTAGAGTGAGAAGATTCTGCTTCCTTACCATCAACAGGAGCCTTACTACCATAATCTTGCGATCGAGTCCTAATTCAAGGGTTTTCCTCAAGGGTGACTAGTCAATCACTGGTGACATTTTGTGGCGGTTGATTATTTTACTAAGTGGGTCGAGGCGATGCCTACATTCGACGCAAGCGGCAAAACAGCTGCAGTTTTCGTATTCAATCATATCATAACTAGGTTTGGTGTCCCACAAGCAATCATTACTGACCATGGGAGCCATTTTCGAAACGTCATGATGACTGAGCTTACAAGCCAGCTTGGTTTGCGCCACGATAGCTCTACTCCTTATTATCCGCAAGCCAACGGTTTGGTTGAGTCTATCAACAAAGTTCTAGTTATCATGATCCGACGAACCATTGGTGTTCATCGGTCGAATTGGCACAACATGTTATTTTCAGCGCTATGGGCATACCGAACCTCAGTGAAAAATTCAACAGGGTTCACTCCTTTCCAGCTAGTTTATGGCTTGGAAGCTGTGTTACCCATTGAATGCGAAATCCCATCACTTCAAATGGCTGTCGAATTACTTCCAGCTACTTCCGAAGAGGAGAAACGTTTATTGTACTTGGCTAAATTAGATGAGACTCGACGTGACGCTACATTGGCAATCGAGACTCACGCAAAACGAATGAAAGCTCAGTATGATAGAAATGTAACCCCTCGAAGTTTTTCGGAAGGAGACCTAGTACTATTATATGATCAAGCTAACGATAAGCTAGGTGCCGGAAAATTCGTTCCCATGTGGCATGGGCCCTACATTGTAAAGCGAAAGCTAGCAAAAGGGGCTTATGAGCTAGTTGACTTTGATGGGGACTCTTTGGGTAAACCCAGAAATGGACTTTACCTAAAGAGGTATTATGCTTAAATGATGGGTATGGAGAAATTTTTAGATAGGTTAGATTTTCTTTCTAGCTAGCAAGTGTGTTAGTTTAGTCAGTGTGCTTAGCTTAGAGAGTGTGGTTTTTCGTCGTTATTCTGGCTTATCTTGGTTTTACTCTTGATATTGCAGATGTCGACGCCTCTCCAAACATACATTGGATTTGCTGATGGTGCTTGTCGTAGTACACGGAATATCTCTTCCGCAGCTTGGGTTATCTATTCGCCCTCTGACGAGTTAGTTTCTATGCATGGGGTAAGCCTCGGTCAAACAACGAACAACATTGCAGAATACAGTGCAGTGATTGAATTATTATCCGAATCTATTTCATTTGGAATTCGACGTTTGATAGTGAGGTTAGATTCTGAACTTGTTGTATTACAGCTTAGTAGAGTTTATGCCATTAGGAATCCTGTGTTATTAAGGTTGTTTTTGAGAGTGCGTCTCTTGGAACGTGAATTTGATTACATTGAATATCAACATATTCCAAGGTCTTTGAATACATTAGCAGATGCAATTGCTTCTCGAATGTTGGACAGACATTTACAATAATCATGCAAGTAAATTTAAAAAACATTTCATCACATATGTTAAACAGGATAAGCCGGTAATAGTGATATATATAGATAAAAGTGTGTCAAAAATATATACATCGTCTTCGATCATAGGTTGAAAACACCTTATGATCGGCAAAATGATAGTACAAAAAGTCAAAATGTCACATGTGACTACAAAAGTGACTAGTCAATCACTGGTGGTTCTCTCTGTATGACACCACTGCGCGGGCTACCTTACGCAAAAATCTCCTAAACGGTCCAGGGACTGCGACTACGAAACGCTGAAGCCTGATAGGAATGTCGTCCATAGTAGTCTCAGGTATATCTGCCGTGAGACGCTCTAGATCATGCTCCAACTCAGCTAGTACTTCTGCAGCCGCGTCCTGTGGGGCCGGTACCGGTGCAGCTGGATGTAGTCTATCAAAAGGCCGGAGGTTGGCTGGACGCTGTGGACCAACATCTGCATTTTGAAAGTTTTACTGTTAGTTTTGAGACGATATATATGAAAAATAAAAAATACATAATTAGAAAACTTGTGAAAATAAAAGTACCTCTGTCGTCCCATTGTTCTCCCTGTGGAAGAACCATGTCCGGATCACCTCTAAAATCCACTCCGGCATACGGAAAGTCCTGTATCGAAAAAACCTGGTCCTCTAACCAGCGAAAGTAACTATCTGAGAATCGAACCACTGTCGCACCCTCGTCAGGATGCCGGGCCATCACCGCAACCCATCGTATCAGCTTTGGCTCCCGAGGACCCAAGATATCAACAGTGAGTTGCTGAGGGATCAGCATTGGAACTCTCTCCAAGGCAAAGCTCACGACTAGAGGCCCATATCCAAAAGTCTTTAGTCGTCCGTTCTTTGCCTTGGTCAGTTGGCTCTTCATATGAGCCGACACAGCTTCACACCAGTTGAAAATGGTGCCTTGGTAACAGTCAATTGCCATCCGCATTTGGGATCCGGAAGCAATGTGTAAAGCGGTCGCGCCGCAAATTCTGGTAACCGTGAACGCTATGACTTTGAGTTCAGGCTGAGTGATGTGTTTTATCTCTATGCCTTTCGAATGGCGAGCCCCAGGTGTGCACCACTCGTCACGGAGACTATCAAGGGATTGGCCACCCGGCCTAGTCCCCGCAAGACTGAGTTGCTCGCCTCTGTTCGGCAAGCCAGTGAGAAAGTATACATCCGAGGGCTCTATCTCGAGCTGGTGCCCTCCTATGTAAAAGCATTGTTCTTGAACGTTCCATCGCTCAACCAGCCATTCCAAGAATCTTACCTGGCCCCTCATGCCCGGTATGGTCCAATATTTGTATAATCCGCATGCTCTTAGGGCATCCAGGGAAGGTTGATGATTTATTGCAGCTTCATCTTCCTCTACATGCTCTCTTTCTCTCCAATCTAACATGGTTAATGCCCTGCACATCAGAAATAGCAATTAGAAATTGATTTGGGAATTTTTGGTAGTTTTTGAGGGAGTTGGGGTTTTGAAATGCGCACTTCTCGGAAGACGCACCCCGGCTTTGTAGCACAGGGCGCCCGGACGCGGCTGGCCTGAAGGTGGGCCGCGTCTTCCGACCATTTTCCCGTATGAGAAAAAGTCGGGGGACGCGGGTCACCCGAAGGGCTCCTGCGTCCGCCGAGAGGCGCATTCCAAAACCAAAACCCCCCCAAAAAATGAAACTAAGACCTAAAAATTGATTCTAAACGGATAGAAATGCAGAGTAGGATGTGTAAAATACCTGGATAAGACGGCGTTCGATTCCGACGGTCAGATTTTCCGCAGCGACCACGGGAAGTTTCTTGTCAAAAGCTTCTTTTTCAACCTCAACAGTCAAACGGTAAAAATGACATGGTAAAAGGTCTTTTTATAGGTTTTTTGGATGAATTAGTTCATTTTTTACCATGAAAAGATGTTTTTCGATGTATTTTTGCCTATTTTAAACAGGTATGAGTAATGTGTTGCTTTTGTGCAGGACAAAGGGATTTCGAGGGAAATTGTAATTTTTCACAAACAAAAATATCAGAGTCATCTTTTAAGCCCTTTTCTGACTCCTAAAACATGAAAAGATCGCCGAGCATTTCTTTTACACTCGTTAAAACGGAATTAAAAGACGGTCCCCTTTTAGCTCTTTTCTGACCGCAAAATCAGGAAAAGATTGCCGGGTTTTTGTCGTTTCAAACTCGATAAGGAAATAAAACGACGTGTCCTTGATCGCTTTTTACTTTTCAGGTCAACGACACTATTATGAAAGTACTCCTTGGTCGCAAGATCAAGCGGTTCCCCCAGGTATTATTTTATACTTTTTCGGGCTTGAGGGACACAAATATACGAAAAAGTTCAACGTGGAGTCTCCTTTTGTTTTTTCAGACTCTCTAAAATTGAAAAACGCCGAGTTTCTCCTATACTGGGCTCGTTAAACTTTTACAGTAGAGGACCTGTTCAATTACAAACAGGAACGAACCACTCCTTCCTAGGGTTCGAATTTAAACTAGGTTGGACTCGTCCGAAGGATGAGCTTATAATCAAGCATATGTTATCCTCCTCAAGCTTGTTAAAAATAAAGAGGTACTTGCCAGAAATGGTGGGGGAAAAGAGAGAAGAATGAACCTATTTGTCACCTTTTGTCTCAGAAGAAACTTTATTACCACTCTTGAACACGACACTGTTTCATTCACCTGGGTTGGGAAATCTTTTACCTCACAGTTGATCAAACCACTTTGAAAAGTCTTTAACCGGGTTCCGGGGATTAACTTTGAGTTATTCGTCACCAAGCCATCTGCCGTGTCGTTATGTGTTCAAGAGGTCTGCAAGCAAAACTTTCATCTGCAAAATACTTGTCATCTATTTGACCATCCCTGAGTCAGTCCTTACAGCAACATTTCTTCAACTTGAACAATGATTTCGTGTTGCGGGCTTGCCTGCAACGGGTCGCTTTCTATCGACATCGACACATTATCTAGAAAGATGACTTAGGAATCGACAGTACCTTGAAGTCTGCATGCATCAATGGCAGGTTTCTCGCCTTTGACGTCAGTTTACATCATTGACTTTCGATCAAAGGATTCCGTGAAGTGTTCGACATCAAAACATCTATTCACATTTCACGGGTTGTGCTTGGTACTTTGAGAACCATTGACATTACTGGTGGTCTCTCTCACGCTTGTTAACAGTTTACATCATCGACTGGTAATCAAGTGGTTTCTAACATGTTCGACATCAAATCATTTAATCACATGGCTAGAATCGTACCAATTCGGGAAGTAGAAGTGAAGACCCTGGATCTAGTTTCTACCATCCAGGCTGCGAGGAGTTTTGTATTCATTATCTATGTAGACTAATCATAAATAGATGGCTGCGTCCATACTGTGTCTACAAAAGTCTATAAAAATGATGTACTGCAAGATCATTCCTGTATCAAAGTAGTTAGTCCTTTAGTTAAAGTTTTGAATCTGAGTATGGGAATGCCTACCTCAGTGATGATATAATCTTATACATGTATTTTGTGTTGAAAATTGCAGGTTCCAACCAGGTCATCCACAAGACAATCCTTGAAATGATAAAGCGCTTCACCCTTCCTAGAATTACAAAACCCTAATCTATTCCAGGCTTCGCACTTTAGGGGGCAATCTGTTACACTAAAAAATGTCACCATGACTACTTACAGTTAGTATGGCTCAAATCAACAGTCATGCTACCCTCTTAGGCAAGTCTTATGCCTCTGCTATCCATCTCAAACTCAAAGTAGAGAGAAAGTCTTGTAAAAAATGTGTTTATCTCTGGGGTCGCAGGTTCTCTCTAGCCTTACCTGCAGGGACACTCACAATGTTCACAAAAGCTGCGTCCTTGGACGCTCTGTATGTTAAGGGACAGGTGCGTCCTTCTGTAAAAGGCAAAATGCGCAAGTTTCATCTTAAAAAAGTTACTTGTGGTTACTTCTAGAACTTTCTAGAGGTCGGTTTGATGAAATGGATGCGCCTCCAGTTGGTTCATGTATCCCTATTAAGGAGGAACTTATCCCATCAATAAGGGAGCTATCCCACCCAAAGAGGGGGATTATCCCATTGATGGTGGACCTGAATAACCTCCTTACAGCACTATAAATAAAGGCATTGAGCCAGAGGGAGGGGAGGTTGGAGCTATACATTTTCTTTGGGTAAATGCTGCAGGAATTAGGACTCCCATTTAGAACCTTGTGAGGAGAGATTGTCTTTGCTTGATTCTACTTGGAAGTGGGTGAGCTTTGTCAAAGTAGAGGAAAACCCTTGATGGACCCTGGGAGGAACTTGCACAACACCAAGGCCAGGTTGTAAGAGTTTCTTTGTTTCGTTATTAATACAAACTGGTTTATTTTTCTCAATAGCTTGTGTTAATGAGTTATTTCATGTGTTCCTTGGTCTGCATGTTGGATATATGTTTTATTATATGAAATGCAAGTGCTTGGTAATTGTTTGATTGTTTGTGGTTGCAGGAATTGATGTGAAGGAGGAGCTCATCCGGATCGGCAAGGACGGGCTACAACAACAGCGTTTTGGAATAAGGTAAGCCTAAACACTTGTAGTTTCCATGTTTTAAAAGGTATATTTAGAGAAAGATCACTCCATTTTGTCTTGTTTGTCGCTAGAGAGTTTAGACTCCTAGGGAGGTCAGTTGTGTCCGCACAAACGACTTTTTCCGCCACGACAATGTTATTGTAGAAGATTGTATGTTTGATGTTAATACATAAGTTTGGCTCTACTACTCAGGATTCAGAGGGGGTTTTATGTGTTTGATTTTTCTCATGGCTTTCCTCATTTGCTCACTTGGAGTGGCAAGAACACATGTTACTTAGAATTCATTGATAATACTCTAACTTCCTTCATGTGTTTATAGACTGTGTTTCCTACATTATGTCTTTATTTTGCTGATAGATTAAAACTCTCTATGCCCTGACTTCCATGTAAGCTAATCTGTTGTTGTACTAAAAACATACTCTGACTCCATAGCCCAATGGATGTTTATTGATTGTGTTCAACCATTCATACTTTTTTCACTTGTTTTTTCCATAGAGTTAGCCATCTAATCTTTAAACTAAAATCTTTAACTTAGTGAGAGAGCCCTCTCAGGTTGAGGGGGCTAAGCCTCAGCCAAAAGTTTGGTGTGAAATAGTTACTCAAAATCTTCTGGTCAACAGCCTATCAGAGTCTGGTTTTGTCATACATAGTCCAATGAAGCCAGTCATTGATCTGATCTGACACTTGAATCTCTTGACTATGCTTGAAGCAAAAATAAACATGATACTGAAATAACTGAGGCAGCATGAGATATATCTGATTTTCATAATGGAAATATAGTTGGAAATCTGGACTATAGAACCTTTCCATGTAGCCAACTATAGGATCAAAAAACACATGGTCAGTTTGATGTTTCTTGTGATATTCTACAGCTTTGGACAACTCACCAATACTTTGATCATCTACATAAGGCTTCAGCTGTGTGCTCTCAAACTGCTCCTCAAATTGATTTTCAAAAATAATGTATTCTTCCTCAATCTCAAAAGAGAAAGGAAGCAACACCCTCTCTTTGTATTCTGCCATAGAAAGCTTTTGAAAAGTATGATCATGATCATGAAGACTATATGATTGAATTTGGCCTTGTAAACCTTCAATGTCTTTCTCAATGTTCTTAGCAACTTCATTCAAAATTTTCATCTTATCTTCTGTCTTGCACTCAAATGATTTTAGATAAGAAGACAAGGACAAAGAAAAATTTTCATCTATTTCTTCATTAATATGATCATCATTCCATTGTTTGAAACCTTGAATTGAAGGATAGTTTGCCACCAACTCTGTTCTGTCTATCCATTCCTCCAAAAACATAAGCCAAAAGTCTACAAATGACTTAATAGAGTTGATGGGAAAGCTTTCAATCCACTGTTTACATTTCCCTTGAAATGAATCATAGAACAACATAATGCAAACATCCTCATGTTTGACCCTAAGAAGCTCGGTAAAATCATAGAAATATGATATATGCTTCCAAGTTACACTCAAATCTTCTCCATTGAAATTTGTACCATTCCTTAAAAAATATGTATCCTTGGGAAAATGATTTGGGAAACCATGAATTTCTGAAAAATTTATACATGCATACCTTGAAATAAGAATGGCAGCATCTGAGTTCTTCATAGGTTCAGTAGAATCACCATAAATCTATGAAATTTGAATACTTCAACAATGGAGTCGCCAAGGTAGTTTTGCAACCTCGAAAAGATAGATGATCATATTAATGAAGAAATAGATGAAAATTTTTCTTTGTCCTTATCTTCTTATCTAAAATCATTTGAGTGCAAGGCAGAAGATAAGATGAAATTTTTGGATGAAGTTGCTAAGAACATTGAGAAAGACATTGAAGGTTTACAAGGTCAAATTCAATCATATAGTCTTCATGATCATGATCATACTTTTCAAAATCTTTCTATGGCGGAATACAAAGAGAGGGTGTTGCTTCCTTTCTCTTTTGAGTTTGAGGAAGAATACATTATTTTTGAAAATCAATTTGAGGGGCAGTTTGAGAGCACACAGCTGAAGCCTTATGTAGATGATCAAAGTATTGGTGAGTTGTCCAAAGCTGCGAAATATCACAAGAAACATCAAACTGACCATTTTTTTTTTATCCTACAGCCAGCTACATGGAAAGGTTCTATAGTCTAGATTTCCAACTATATTTCCATTATGAAGATCAGATATATCTCATGCTGCCTCGATTATTTCAGTATCATGTTTATTTTTGCTTCAAGCACAGCCAAGAGATGCAAGTGTCAGATTAGATCAATGACTGGCTTCATTGGAAGTTTTATGTTCCTTGATCTACAAATGGAGGTTGCAGCTGATATGGTAGGTCAGAAAATGCAAATAAGCTGAAAGTTGACTGAGCAATTTTTACTAGGTACAATTTGAAGCACATTGGGCAGAATTTCAGAGTTTTCATTTTTAAATGAATGGATTGTAGCACTGGAGCTACTAGTTCTTAGCATACCACAGGGGGCATACTATCCCTAGTGGAGCCACTGTTATCACTCAAATGATTTTAGCTACGAATCCACGTTTTCGTAGCGCATACAATGTAGAAATTTTGAATAATATGACACATATTCAATGGAGATTATCCTGATCATGTACTATTGCGGAATACATACACAATACATAAGCTCCTCTACTTTGATCATCAATTTACAGAAGCAGAAACATTCACAAGCGCACATAGAAGCATCAATCACACATATCAACACAGTATTTTCTCGGGGAAAGCATCTCGCTAAAAACCCCAACTATCTGTATATTATAGTGATTGAATCATGTAACATTACAAAGTACAATGCTTATCACAAGCAATCCAGTACCAGCTCCACTTGTTACACACAATACAGCTCAGATCTGATCTCCAAATCTATTCCACTGCTTGCCTGCCTCTACAGCTCAATACCTGCTCAAGAATTGATGAGAATGGTTTACCAAACTCGTATTTCACCTGCAAAGAATCACTCACACTGTGTTGGACGTGAGCACAAGCTACAATTCTTGGTATTGGCCAATTCATTGGCATACTCAATCCCTCTGATTGTGCAAATCCTCATGCAAAACTATAGTCACAACTGATAACAATCTGATCCTCTAACACCTGTCCCTGCTGAACTGAACATGCACTGACATGAAATTGAGTTAACTGATGTATTCTATAGTTGCATTATTAGTTAATAACTTGTGAATTAATTAATAACTAATTCACCCAACTCATCTCTAGTCTATTTTCCAGTTAGACTAAATACAACCAGTTTAACAAAGCTAAACTGAACACAACTCCATCAACTGCACCTCCAGTCCACTAAACTCAACTCACTTGAGTTCTAACTGAAGTCCTGCATGCAAATATTAGTCATCCCATAGGTAACCATGTATTTCCTTCTGGGATCTGCATGTACCATATCCGTAGCTCATCCTGAAGTGCTCCAAGAGAATAAGATCAAGTTTATAGTCCAAATATTATTATGAGACAATAATATTTGACTTTTCTATTTTTGACAGTCAGTCTAAAAATAGACTTTGATCACTCATACTGTGATCACTCATACTGTGGTCACCTATACTATGGTCACCCATACTGTGATCACTCATACTGTGATCACCCATACTGTGATCATCCCTGCTGGGATCAAAAATAGAACTTGCGCCATAATTTGCTTGCAGGCCCACTTAGTGAAGGCGACTCTTTTCACTAAGCTCCATCATCTTGTTGCATTCTCAACAAGCATTTCTTGTTGCACACTTTTCAACAGACAATGTAAAAATCCTGTTTTGCGCTACGAAATCACTGAAGCAGCCTTTTTCAGCAGAAAAATTATTTTAAGTAGTCAACTTCCAGGGGGTTTCTTGAGCAACTGAAAGCATATTTTGGAAAACTGAAAGAGGTTCTTCTTCCTAACATATGTATCTACAAAAACCTCTTTCATTTTATTCAAATTCATTATGAGATAGGAGAAGTTGATGACTCCAATTGCGCTACAAAACTGCTATAGGAGCAGTTTTTCAGAAATCAGAATTTTCCAGTTTACACCTGATATTAAAAGACAGTTTCTGGGCAGTAGGAAAGGTATTACAAAAAACCAAGAGACATTTTTGTTCAGCATAGAGTGGTCTACAAAAGCGTCCTTCAGTTTTGCAAAATACATTTTTGATGAGGAGAAAAAAGCTCTATCCCAACACCTATTTTTCAGCCAGAACAGAGCAGGGGACAATTTCCTAGTTTTCAGGGCAGATGAAGGAGAAGCTATTGAAGGCCAGTTGGAGGGTTATGGACATCACCAAGGTTGGGGTTAAGAAGGAGTAGTTGTCAAAGATCAAATTTAATTCATACTCTAGGTTGTTACTATCACGATAAGGAGTTGTACTCCTAATTGTATTAGGACTCTTAGACTGTTAGTTAACTACCAGTTGTAATTAATAGTTTGTTTTAGGTATGAGTAGGTGTCAGGTCAAGAAAATTCAAATTCTCTTGATGAAGGATGATGGAATCCTTATTGTAAAAGCTATATATGAAGCAAGAGAGGAAATTAGAATAGGTTGGCAATTTTCAAAGAAGCATAAATATTATGTTATTGTAGAGGACTATATGTTTGATGTTAATACAGAAGTTTGGCTTTACTACTCAGGTTCTGGTTCTGAAGGTAGCAGGAGCTCAGAAATTTTTCGAGGCTGCAATCTACCTTGCCGACTCCACACATCAAATAATAAATTGGAAGGTGACTCCACTGCTAGAAGATCAGTAGCTTGATGAAGTGTCAAGATGAGTTCCATTGCAAGAATGAATGCCAGGTATGCCCCTATAAATCGGTCTCATATCCCTGGTTTTCCAAATCCTATGCCAAAGGTTGATTGGTTAGATGATCTTTCAATATTCAAAGATGAAAAGAAAGACAATGCTGCTCTTCATTTGGTTAGGTTCCATATGCATGTACGCAGTCTTAAGGTTCAGTTCCCTGAAGATTGTCTCATGAAGATGTTTATGACCACTTTAGAAGGAAAAGCATGGTCTTGGTATACAAGCTTGCAAAATGGTTCATTATATTCTCTTGCTGATTTCCATGATGTATTCTATGACATGTATAAAGAGTGTCATCCCTCCTTATTGTTGGTCAAAGATTGTTGTAAACATTCTGTGAGTTCTATTCAATATTTGAAGGATTGTTATGATCATGATGAATTCATGGATGAATAAATTTTAGAGGCTCTTCATAACAATACATTTCAACACCAAGAAGAAAGGATAACATCCCATGAAATGTAGCATGAAAATCAGCAGGGGTTTACTTATGAAAATCATATTACATCCTCCGAGATTGATGTAGAGATGCAGCAGACTTGTCAGTCTTCGGATCATAATGAAGATGAAAATAATTGCAAACACCAAGAAGAAATACTGGAAGAAATTTTTTATAACCCTCAGGCAGAGGAAAAGGCTGATCATCTGTGTAATTCCTTGCAACAGATTACTTCAAAGAATGATCACAATAGTGAGGAAAATTACATTGTCTATGGGAATCATGCAGAAAGGCAGTTGGATAGCATATCAAAGGAATTTTGTGTGGCTGAGAATCAGTTGTCTGAAGATATAGAATGTTATGAGAATCATCAAACTAATCATGTCTTTTTTGACCCTATAGCTGATTACATGGAAAAGATTTGTTGTTCAGATTTCCAGTTATATTTTTATCTTGAAGATCAGTTACATCTCATGCTGACTCGGTTATTTCAGTATCATGTTTATTTTTGCTTCAAGCACAACCAAGAGATTCAAGTGTCAGATCAGATTAATGACTGGCTTCATTGGAAGTTTCATGTTCCTTGAGCTACAAATGGAGGTTGCAGTTGATAGGGTAGGTAGGAATGTGCAAATAAGCTCAGGGTAGGTTGACTGAGCATTTTTCAGTAGATACAGATTTCTTTCTTCTACAGTGATCATCAATCTTAAGCCCGAGGTGAAGGCCCAAGTAGCTTGAAGGGGATGCTTGTCAATCAAATTTTTGTTTTTATCATAAGTGGACAAAGCACTGGAACTGCAGGTTCTTAGTGTACCACAAGGGCACACTATCCCAAGTGGAGCCACTGTTATCACTGTAAAAAGTTCTAAAATTTTGGACAACTGGTATGGTTCCAAAGTTTTATGTTAGTCTTGGTCAAGTCATTTTTATTGTTTTGTTTAAGGAGTCTAAAACATAGAGTGGAGTCTTGTTCCCATTATCAAATAAGGTCAACAATCTTGTTTTACCTATCATTGATCCCACATTGATTCAAAGGTGTCATGTGTTAACGTTGTTTCAAAATTGACATGCGCTACAAAATCACCTAGGAGTTTTCGTAGCGCAAAACTTAGAAAATACATTATATGTGCTACGAAATCGGAGATTCGTATTTAGGATTTTTCGTAGTGCAAAACCCACAATTTGCATTACATTCGCTACGAAATCACTGAAGCAGCCTTTTTTAGCAAAAAAAACTCTTTTAAGTAATCAACTTCCAGGAGGTTTCTTGAGAAATTGAAAGCATATTTTGGAAAAGTGAAAGACATTTTTATTCCTAACATATTGAACTGCAAAAACCTCTTTCAGTTTCTTCAAATTCATTATGAGATGGGAGAAGTTGATGACTCAACTTGCGCTACGAAACTGTTGTAGGAGCAGTTTTTCAGAAATTACAATTTCCAGTTTACACCTGATATTCAAAGACAATTTTTGGGCAGTGGGAAAGGTATTGAAAAAAAAAAAGAGAGGTTTTTGTTCAGCACAGAGTGGTCTACAAAAGCCTCCTTCAGTTTTGCAAAATACGTTTTTTATGAGGAGAAAAAATCTCTGTCCCAACACCTATTTTTCAGCCAGAACAGAGCAGGGGACAGTTTCCTAGTTTTCAAGGAAAATGAAGGAGAAGCTATTGGAAGCCAGCTGGGGGCTATGGACATCACCAAGTTCGAATTTAAGGAGCAGCTGTCAAATATCAAATTTAATTCATATTAAAGGTTGTTGCTAGCATAATAAGGAGTTACACTCCTAGTTGTATTAGGATTCTAGGACTGTCTGTTAACAGCTAGTTGTAATTAATAGTTTGTTTTAGGTATGAGTAGGTGTCAGGTCAAGAAAATTCGAATTATCTTGATGAAGGATCATGGAATCCTTATTTTAAAAATTATATATGAAGCAAGAGAGGAAATTAGAAAGGTTGGAGTTTTCATTAGTAAAGGAAAGATTGTGTTATTGTAAAAACTGTGTTTTTTCATACTTAATAGAGTGTTCAGTTTGACTACTCAAGATTCACAAAGAGTTTATATGTTTGATGTTCTTATGGCTCTATAGAATTACTTATTTGCAGTGGTATGAGCTTGTGATACTTAGAATTCATTGGAAAATGCTCTAACTTCCTTCACATGCTTGTAAACTGTGTTGTTTCACTGTGTTACAGTTTTCTTCATAAACCGAAACTCTGAGTGCCTTGATTTCCATATCTTGTTGATCATGTTGTATTGTTGAAGACCATTTTAACTCCATAGCCCAATAGATGTTTGCTAATTGTACTTTCAACCAGTCAATAAGTTATACTTCCATTCATTTTGTTCCTAGAGTTAACCATCTAATAATTAATCAAAAACCCTAAACCTAGTGAGAGAGCCCTCTCAGGTTGAGGAGGCTAAGCCTCAACCAAAAGATTGGTTTGAAATAGTTACACTGAGATTGACTTGATGAGCAGTTTTTCAGAAATCAGAATTTTCCAGTTTACACCTGATATTCAAAGACAGTTTCTGGGCAGTAGGAAAGGTATTACAAAAAACCAAGAGAGGTTTTTGTTTAGCACAAAGTGGTCTACAAAAGCCTCCTTCAGTTTTGCAAAATACATTTTTGATGAGGAGACAAAAGCTCTGTCCCAACACCTATTTTTCAACCAAAACAGAGCAAGGGACAGTTTCCTAGTTTTCAGGGCAGATGAAGGAGAAGCTATTGAAGGCCAGCTGGGGGGTTATGGACATCACCAAGGTCGAGGTTAAGGAGGAGCAGCTGTCAAAGATCGAATTTAATTCATATTCTAGGTTGTTACTATCATGATAAGGAGTTGTACTCCTAATTGTATTAGGACTCTTAGACTGTTAGTTAACTACCACTTGTAATTAATAGTCTGTTTTAGGTTTGAATAGGTGTCAGGTCAAGAAAATTCGAATTCCCCTCATGTTGGAGGAAGGAATCCAAGATTGTAACAATGACTCTATATAAGACAAGAGGTGGAATGCCTCAAGGGTTGGTAATTTTCAAAGAAACATGCATATTATGTTATTGTAGAAGACTGTATTTTTGATGTTCATACAGAAGTTTGGCTTTACTACTCGGGATTCAGAGAGGGTTTTATGTGTTTGATTTTTCTCATGGCTTTCCTCATTTGCTCACTTGCAGTGGTATGAACACATGTTACTTAGAATTCATTGATAATGCTCTAACGTCCTTCATGTGTTTATAGACTGTGTTTCCTACATTATGTCTCTATTTTGTTGATAGATTAAACTCTCTATGCCCTGACTTCCATGTAAGCTAATCTGTTGTTGTACTGAAAACATACTCTGACTCCATAGCCCAATGGATGTTTATTGATTGTGTTCAACCATTCATACTTTTTTCACTTGTTTTTCCATAGAATTAGCCATCTAATCTTTAAACTAAAATCTTTAACCTAGTGAGAGAGCCCTCTCAGGTTGAAGAGGCTAAGCCTCAGCCAAAAGTTTGGTTTGAAATAGTTACTCAAATTCTTCCTGATCAGCAGCCTATCAGGGTCTGGTTTTGTGATAACATTTTGGTGCGTCTACCGGGAGTTTGAAGATTAGTCATTCCCGAAATCAAGAAGCTAAACTTCTGAAGGTAGCAGGAGCTCAGGAATCTTTTCGAGGCTACAAAACTACCTTGGCGACTCCATTGTTGAAGAATTAAAATTTCATAGATTTATGGTGATTCTATTGAACTTATGAAGAACTCAGATGCTGCCATTCTTGTTTCAAGGTATGCATGTATAAATTTTTCAGAAATTCATGGTTTCCCAAATCATTTTCCCAAGGATACATATTTTTTAAGGAATGGTCCAAAATTCAATGGAGAAGATTTGAGTTTAACTTTGAAGCATATATCAAATTTCTATGATTTTACCGAGCTTCTTAGAGTCAAACATGAGGATGTTTGCATTATGTTGTTCTATGATTCATTTCAAGGGAAATGTAAACAATGGATTGAAAGCTTTCTTGTCAAATCTATTAAGTCATTTGTAGACTTTTGGCTTATGTTTTTGGAGGAATGGATAGACAGAACAGAGTTGGTGGCAAACTCTCCTTCAATTCAAGGTTTCAAACAATGGAATGATGATCATATTAATGAAGAAATAGATGAAAATTTTTCTTTGTCCTTGTCTTCTTATCTAAAATCATTTGAGTGCAAGACAGAAGATAAGATGAAATTTTTGGATGAAGTTGCTAAGAACATTGAGAAAGACATTGAAGGTTTACAAGGTCAAATTCAATCATATAGTCTTCATGGTCATGATCATACTTTTCAAATCTTTCTATGGCAGAATACAAAGAGAGGGTGTTGCTTCCTTTCTCTTTTGAGATTGAGGAAGAATACATTATTTTTTTAAATCAATTTGAGGAGCAATTTGAGAACACACAGCTGAAGCCTTATGTAGATGATCAAAGTATTGGTGAGTTGTCCAAAGTTGCGGAATATCACAAGAAACATCAAACTGACCATGTGTTTTTTGATCCTATAGTCGGCTACATGGAAAGGTTCTATAGTCCAGATTTCCAACTATATTTCCATTATGAAGATCAAATATATCTCATGCTGCCTCGATTATTTCAATATCATGTTTATTTTTGCTTCAAGCACAGCCAAGAGATGCAAGTGTCAGATCAGATCAATGACTGGCTTCGTTGGAAGTTTTATGTTCCTTGAGCTACAAATGGAGATTATAGTTGATATGGTAGGTAGGAAAATGCAAATAAGCTCAAGATTGACTAAGCAATTTTTACTGGGTACAGTTTGAAGCAAATTGGGCAGAATTTCAGAGTTTTCATTTTCAAAGGTATGGATTGCAATGTTGGAGCTACTAGTTCTTAGCATACCACAGGGGGCATACTATCCCTAGTGGAGCCACTGTTATCACCGTAAAAAAAATTTAAACTTTGGAATGTTTTCCTTGTCTCTAGTCATGGTCTTATAATAAGTTTTGAGTCATCGCATGCTTAAAGGGATAAGTGATAGGATTAGAGTCTCAATAGTGTCATTCTCATTTCCAAACCCTTCTTCTAGTCATGGTGTTAAAGGGTCTCTAGGTCATTTCATGCTTAAAGGGTTAGGTCATAGGGTTAGAAGTCTTTAAGGTCATATTTCATTTCCAAACAAAGTTTGACAACCTTATTCCATGTCTTAGAAGTCTCACCTTGTGTTTAGAAGTCATATCTCAAGTCATTTTGAAGAAATTTTGAAATTAGCTACGAATCCACGTTTTCGTAGCGCAGACAGTGTAAAAAGCCTGTTTTGCGCTACGAAATCACTGAAGCAGCATTTTTCAACAGAAAAATTGTTTTAAGTAGTCAACTTCCAGGGGGTTTCTTGAGCAACTGAAAGAATATTTTGGAAAATTGAAAGAGGTTCTTCTTCTTAACATACCTATCTACAAAAACCTCTCTCAGTGTCTTCAAATTCATTATGAGCTAGGAGAAGTTGATGACTCAACTTGCGCTACGAAACTGTTGTAGGAGCAGTTTTTCAGAAATCACAATTTCCAGTTTACACCTGATATTCAAAGACAATTTCTAGGCAGTGGGAAAGGTATTGCAAAAAAACAAGAGAGGTTTTTGTTTAGCATAGAGTTTTCTACAAAAGCCTCCTTCAGTTTTGCAAAATACATTTTTGATGAGGAGAAAAAAGCTCTGTCCCAACATCTATTTTTCAGCCAGAACAAAGCAGGGGACAGTTTCCTAGTTTTCAGGGCAGATGAAGGAGAAGCTATTGGAGGCCAGTTGGGGGTTATGGACATCACCAAGTTCGAAGTTAAGAAGGAGCAGTGGTCAAATATCAAATTTAATTGATAGTCAAGGTTGTTGCCAGCATAATAAGGAGTTACACTCCTAGTTGTATTAGGATTCTAGGACTGTTAGTTAACAGCTAGTTGTAATTAATAGTTTGTTTTAGGTATAAATAGGTGTCAGGTCAAGCAAATTTGAATTCTCTTGATGAAGGATCACAGAATCCTTATTGTAAAAGCTATATATGAAGCAATAGAGGAAATTAGAAAGGGTTGGAGTTTTCATTAGTAAAGGAAGGATTGTGTCATTGTAAAAACTGTGTTTTTTCATACTTAATACAGTGATCAATTCGACTAGTCAAGATTCACAAAGAGTTTATATGTTTGATGTCTTATGGCTTTTTAGAATTACTTATTTGCAGTGGTATAAGCTTGTGATACTTAGAATTCATTGGAAAATTCTCTAACTTCCTTCACATGCTTGTAAACTGTGTTGTTTCACTGTGTTATAGTTTTCTTCATAAACCTAAACTCTGAGTGCCTTGATTTCCATATCTTGCTGATCATGTTGTATTGTTGAAGACCATTTTGACTCCATAGCCCAATAGATGTTTGCTAATTGTACTTTCAACCAGTCAATAAGTTATACTTCCATTCATTTTGTTCGTAGAGTTAGCCATCTAATCATTAATCAAAAACTCTAAACCTAGTGAGAGAGCCCTCTCAGGTTGAGGAGGCTAAGCCTCAGCCAAAAGATTGGTTTGAAATAGTTACACTGAGATTGACTTGATGAGCAACCTATCAGGGTCCTATTTTGGACAATCATATTATGACTGATCTGACAAAAAAATATGTACATGTAGAATGATCTAACAAATGAGGAAATGAGGACAATAAAAAGAAAATCAAGCATTGAACTCTCTTCTGAATCCTGAGTAGTAAAGCCAAACTCTGTATTACATAAAAAACATAGTCTTCTACAATGACACAATATGAGTGTTTTTCTCCAAAATTTCCAACCCTTGGTGCATTACACCTCTTGTCATATATAGAGTTCACTACAATCTTGGATTCCTTCCTCCAGCATTCGAATTTTACTTGACTTGACACCTATTGATACTTAAACAAACTATTAATTACAACTAGCTGTTCCTTCCTCCAGCATGAGGGGAATTCCAATTTTACTTGACTTGACACCTATTGATACTTAAACAAACTATTAATTACAACTAGCTGTTAACTAACAGTCCTAGAGTCCTAATACAACTGGGAGTGTAACTCCTTATTATGCTAGCAACAACCTAGGATGTGGAATAAATTCAGTTTTTGACAGCTGCTCCTTCTTAACTTCGAACTTGGTGATGTCCATAACCCCCCAGCTGGCCTCCAATAGCTTCTCCTTCATCTGCCCTGAAAACTAGGAAATTGTCCCTTGCTCTGTTCTGGCTGAAAAATAGGTGTTGGGACATAGTTTTTTTCTCCTCATCAAAAATGTATTTTGCAAAACTGAATGAGGTTTTTGTATACCACTCCGTGTTGAAAAAAATATCTCTTGGTTTTTTGCAATACCTTTCCTATTGCCCAGAAACTGTCTTTGAATATCAGGTGTAAACTGGAAATTGTGATTTCTGAAAAACTGCTCCTACAGCAATTTCATAGCGCAATTTGAGTCATCAACTTCTCCCAGCTCATAATGAATTTGAAGAAACTGAAAGAGGTTTTTGTAGTTCAGTATGTTAGGAATAAAAACCTCTTTCATTTTTCCAAAATATGCTTTCAGTTTCTCAAGAGACCTCCTGGAAGTTGACTACTTAAAATAGTTTTTCTACTAAAAAAGGTTGCTTCAGTGATTTCGTAGCGCAAGGTTTGGTATGTGTATATGTCTTCATTAATCGCCTAACAAAATTCACCTTTCCAAGAAAATATTGGATCTCTTTCCTACTTCTTGGCAGGTCTAGCTTTTGAATTGCACTAACTCTATTAGGATCAATCCTAATTCCTTCTTCAGAAATAATATGACCAAGTAGCTTGCCTGATGTTAAAGCAAAGATACTTTTAGTGGGATTGAGCGAGATAGCAAACCTTCTACATTTCAGCAAAATTCTTTCAAGGTGCTTCAAATGGTTTTCTTCTCTCTTTGAAAAAACTGTGATGTCATCAAGATAAACAACCACTGGTTTATCCTTTTCTTCAACAAAAGCAATATCCATTGCTCTTTGAAAAGTGGCCCCCGCATTCATGAGACCAAAAGGCATCTTGGCGTACATGAATGTACCCCATGGCATTGTGAAGGCTATCTTCTCTTGATCATCCGAATGCACAAGAATCTGATTGTACCTTAAGAAACCATAAAGCATAGACATTCTTTGTGAACCAACAATATTTTAAAAGAAACAGGCATATTATGTTATTGTAGAACACTGTATGTTTGATGTTAATACAGAAGTTTGGCTTTACTACTTAGGATTCAGAGAGGGTTTTATGTGTTTGATTTTTCTCATGGCTTTCCTCATTTGCTCACTTGCAGTGGTATGAACACATGTTACATAGAATTCATTGATAATGCTCTTACTTCCTTCATGTGTTTATAGACTGTGTTTCCTACATTATGTCTCTATTTTGCTGATAGATTAAAACTCTCTATGCCCTAACTTCCATGTAAGCTAATCTATTGTTGTACTGAAAACATACTCTGACTCCATAGCCCAATGGATGTTTATTGATTATGTTCAACCATTCATACTTTTTTCACTTGTTTTTTCCATAGAGTTAGCCATCTAATCTTTAAACTAAAATCTTTAACCTAGTGAGAGAGCCCTCTCAGGTTGAGGAGGCTAAGCCTCAGCCAAAATTTTGGTTTGAAATAGTTACTCAAAGTCTTCCTGATCAACAGCCTATTAGGGTTTGGTTTGTGTGACTATTGTTTTCGTAGCGCAGAGTTTGGAGTTATTAAATGCCTCTCATTCTTTGAACTTTCCTTTGCCTAGTATTCAAAACTCCTGAGGTGGCCCTTTTGTATCTTCTGCAGCAGCATTCTTTCATAATGGTTCCCCCCTTTCATTTCAAAATTGATTCAAAAAATAAAACTGGCAACTTCAGTAGTTTCGTAGCGCGCTACGAAACTACTATGCATTATATGTCATTTTTAGCAGTTTCGTAGCACGCTACGAAACTGGTGTGTGATTCAAGAACACAATTTTTGTCATTTTTTAGGATTTTTTGATGGCTTATCCACATGCTAATGAGCCAACCAAAACTCACATTGTCCATCCAAAAATAATCTGCAATCTTCAAAAAATAAACTTCATATCAAAATTGTCTCAAAATTGCTTCACTTACTGTCTGCTTCATTTAGGTTGAGGCTGTTCTTCTGGTTCATTCAGTTGAGTCTTCAAATCTTCGATCTGTCTTTTCATCATTCGGCTTCCAGTTCTTAATTTTTCATTGACCTTTCTGATATATCTTGCCTCCTTTATTGCAGGGACCGTCCAAGTGAAATATTAAACATGACAGTTAACTACTTCAGGTATTGAAGCTTTTTTATCTTCCGACAGAGCCTCCATTCTGTTGAAATTGGCTTCCTTAACTGCATGTTTCAAGCATATTTGTAAACTTTTGGCTGAGGCTTAGCCTCCTCAACCTGAGAGGGCTCTCTCACTAGGTTAAAGATTTTAGTTTAAAGATTAGATGGCTAACTCTATGGAAAAAACAAGTGAAAAAAAGTATGAATGGTTGAACACAATCAATAAACATCCATTGGGCTATGGAGTCAGAGTATGTTTTTAGTACAACAGCAAATTAGCTTACATGGAAGTCAGGGCATAGAGAGTTTTAATCTATCAGCAAAATAGAGACATAATGTAGGAAACACAGTCTATAAACACATGAAGGAACTTAGAGCATTATCAATGAATTCTAAGTAACATGTGTTCATACCACTGCAAGTGAGCAAATGAGGAAAGACATGAGAAAAATCAAACACATAAAACCCTCTCTGAATCCTGAGTAGTAAAGCCAAACTTCAATATTAACATCAAACATATAGTCTTCTACAATAACATAATATGCCTGTTTCTTTGAAAATTGCCAACCCTTAAAGCATTCCACCTCTTGTCTTATATAGATTCATCATTACAATCTTGGATTCCTTCCTCCAACATGAGGGGAATTCGAATTTTCTTGACCGGGCACCTATTCAAACCTAAAACAAACTATTAATTACAAGTGGTAGTTAACTAACAGTCTAAGAGTCCTGATACAATTAGGAGTACAACTCCTTATCATGATAGTAACAACCTAGACTATGAATTAAATTCGATCTTTGACAGTTGCTCCTCCTTAACCTCAACCTTGGTGATGTCCATAACCCCCCAGTTGGCCTTCAATAGCTTCTCCTTCATCTGCCCTGAAAACTAGGAAACTATCCCCTGCTCTGTTCTTGCTGAAAAATAGGTGTTGGGACAGAGCTTGTGTCTCCTCATCAAAAATGTATTTTGGAAAATGGAAGGAGGCTTTTGTAGACCACTCTGTGCTGAACAAAAACCTCTCTTGGTTTTTTGTAATACCTTTCCTACTGGCCAAAAACTGTCTTTGAATATCAGGTGTAAACTGGAAAATTCTGATTTCTGAAAAACTGCTCCTACAACAGTTTTGTAGCGCAATTGGAGTCATCAACTTCTCCCATCTCATAATGAATTCAAAGAAATAGGAATATTATGTTATTGTAGAACATTGTATGTTTGATGTTAATACAGAAGTTTGGCTTTACTACTTAGGATTCAGAGAGGGTTTTATGTGTTTGATTTTTCTCATGCCTTTCCTCATTTGCTCACTTGCAGTGGTATGAACACATGTTACTTAGAATCCATTGATAATGCTCTAACTTCCTTCATGTTTTTATAGACCGTGTTTCCTACATTATGTCTCTATTTTGCTGATAGATTAAAACTCTCTATGCCCTGACTTCCATGTAAGCTAATCTGTTGTTGTATTGAAAACATACTCTGACTCCATATCCCAATGGATGTTTATTGATTGTGTTCAACCATTCATACTTTTTTCACTTGTTTTTTCCATAGAGTTAGCCATCTAATCTTTAAACTAAAATCTTTAACCTAGTGAGAGAGCCCTCTCAGGTTGAGAAGGCTAAGCCTCAACCAAAATTTTGGTTTAAAATAGTTACTCAAAGTCTTCCTGATCAACAGCCTATCAGGGTCTGGTTTTGTGAATACATTTTAAACTCTTAATTTTAGACTTATAATTTTCTGTGTTTTTTTGTGTTTATTGATGTCTTTTGTATGCTAATGTGTTTCCATGTATGCTAATCTGTTGTTGGTCCAGTTTAGTGTGAGATAAAGTCAGTTGGGGGGCATAAAAAGGGAGTTTTCGTAATGGAGGGAGGTAAGGTAATGAATTTATCAATTATTGGGGGTGTGGTATTCGGAGCTAGTTCTAGGTTTGGGGTGGTGTTTGACGAAGTCATCATGCACACCAGTGCTCTTGTATTTCGGACAAGCTCTTGTTTTACCAGAGGGTCTCATGGGAATGTTCCTAAGAGGGTTTATAGCTTAAACTAGCCCGGGCGGAGCTCAGTGTAAGTAGTGACCACCTCATGGGAGGACGATACTAAGGGAAACATGCCATCTAGTGTGGGTAAAGTTGCCTTCTCATAGTATGTGAGTTGATCAATGGTAATGACCTTCCCATCGTGGGGAAACACCATTGTCCTAAACATTAATGAGGCGACTGTGAGCATTTCGTACATATAGCTTTGGCCTAGGAGGATGTTGTAATGCAACTGGGCGTTGAGTACTTCAATGTCTATTAACGCAATTTTTCCAGCCAACTTAACTGGCACGAGAGCGTATAAACTGACAGGGGTGTAAGTGAATTTGTCATATGCTCTGAGCATTATGTTAGAAGGCTTAAGTTTAGGGGATCCTAATTTCTGCCAAACAGATTTGGACATGATGCATGTGGAAGCCCCTTCGTCGACGATGCAACGATGGATGTTGATATTCTGGACTGAGACAAGGATTTGGAAAGCGACAACTGAGGGTAGTCGTGGAGTAGTTTTTTCCAAGTCAAATACCATGAGGCAGGAACCGGATGGGTCGATTGCATCTAGAGCAAAAAGTAGGGCTTTCTATTGGGTTGGGCACGTTTGCAGGACTTCAAGTCCTGACATAGCATATGGTGATTGTGCTAAGTCATCGACTATGTTGTAGCTATTGGTTGCTTTTGAATTGTGTGTTGCATACCGTAAGGGTCCTTTGACCATTTTTGGCATGGCTTCTACTGAAGGTCGAGGGATGGTCAATGGCCCTGTAGGTATTGTTCTAGCCAAGGTGGACATATTGGGCTCTGGGGGAGCTTCATAGCTTGTATTCCTTGTTTGCAAAAGGATATCTTCCCCTGTCATGAAAATATCATGATTAGGGATGTTATGGAGGTTCCCAGATGGGTGAGTTTGGGGCGTTTGTTGTTGGGTGTTAATAACTCCCTGATGGGGTAAGGGCTCCAACATCACTGCAGCTTGTTGACCTCCTTTCCCCCTACAGTCTTTTATCCTTTTTAAGTCAGGAATTTTAGGATAGTGGTGGGTATAATGACAGTACTCTCCACAGATAGCGCATGTGTGAATAGTCTGCATACTAGTGTTCTTGCCCTGTTTCTGTGTGTTATTGTTGGTCATACCCTAGTTCTAGTACCAGTTGGGGTTATCCCTTCCCAATGCCCTTAGGGGTTGTTGCTGATTGATGCCCCCCCACTCGAGTTATCCCTTTGGATTTCTTTTTTATGTTGTCTTAGCAACGTTGGAACGATTAACTGAATTCATTTGTTCCTTTTGTTGTTCTGTTGTTGTGTTGGGAAAGGAGAGTATTGGTTTCCTTATCCCTGGTTAACATATTGAATCGGGGGAGTAGACGTCTTGTCCATACTCCAAGAGGAGTATTGGTTTCCCTAAGGGACAAGATACGAGCCTCCTTGTTGGGGATGGTATTGGTTAACCCTGTTGCCTATATTCTACATAGGTGGGGTTGACGATTATAGTACCCCGAATGTTGCAATGGTGGTGTGTTATGGGTAGCATCATATGCTTGGCCATTGAACGAATACCCATGGTTTTGGTAGTTGTTGCGGCGGTGATTTTGGGATAGGGAGGCAATTAATCCATTAGCACTACTAGATGCACCTGGGATCTCTTTGTAAGTTTACAAACGTGGGACATCTGGAAGCACATGATAAATGTACCCAGACTGGCTATAGATAAGCTCCAGTTGTTGGGCTTTACTAATGGCTTCTTCCTTGGTTTTTGGGGATGAGTTTTCCACATCCTTAGAGATTTCAGATATGAGGGATCTCAAGAATATGTCCACGAGATCTTCAAAATAGGTTTTGCACAGGCTACGACATTTTCACCATTCATGGAGATGGTCCGAGATGTGAGTAGCAGGTGTTTGTTTGAAGCTGGTGAGGAGTTCTAGACCTGAATCATGGCGGACTGGGAGCTATACAAAGGTGAGGAAAGTAGTAGCTAATGAGGTAAAGCTCCCATACAACACAAAGGGCTGGTCCACATACCATTTCGTGGTGGGTCCAATTAGGGTGCATTGAAATAGTCGTAATATAATAGTATATTTTGTGATACTATGAGACGAACACCACAGGTGAAGTGTCCTGACATGGTTTCTTGGGTCTTCGCCCTCTTTTCCCTTGAACTTTGGAATGTCTGAAGGAATATTGGTGGGCATATTTGTCCAATTTTGGCCATGGGCGATTAGGTCATTGGTTAGGTTGCTTAAATCTAGTAGATTTAGCGATGCTAAGAATGAGATATGTGCATTACCTACCATCGCAAAACGATTCTAGACAGCCATATGCAATAGAGTCCTCTATGGGGATGTCACGGGAGAATTACCATGATGGGTATCTTGGGGAATGTCCGTAGGAGAGGTGTGTGCACTCCCAAAGGGGGTAGCGTGTGGGGATCCTTCTAGAGTGGTGAAGGGTCTACTTTACCGAGGAGGAGTTCTAAGGAAAGATGCACCAATAAAGGAAGACCCGATAATGGTAGTTGAGTGACGTCCTCTCCGCCTAAACGGTGGGAGTCCTAGCACACCTCCCAGCAAGGAGGGGAGGTTTAAAAGACGTCTAGATCAACGAGGATCTGTGTGGTCCCCTATTTTGTCGATTTAGAGTGTGTGCTACTTTGTGTTTGGTGAGGGAAGGAGGTAAATATCAATGCAATTGGATCACATACATAAAACAAAGTGAAAATATAAATGATTTATTTTCCTTTAATTTAAACTATGTAATCAAGAAAACAAGAAAAAGGGTTTTTGTTTGCTGCGTACGATAAAAAGTCCTATAAAGACCTAATCGTCCTGTCCACTCTCAAAGTAACTAGGCCTTGCGGAGATACCTTCTGATGGGTCCTGGGGCAACGTCCTGAAAGAATTGGCGATGCCTTCCAGCAACTGAAGAATCAACCAAGGTAATGGTAATGAGGCTCAAGTGTTTCCTGCACCGTCACCTACAGGGAAAGGATGCCCTAGATTTTTTCACTAAGTACTTTCGTCCCACGTGAGCATTCAAGTCTTTAGCTTCTTGGTAGTTAGTTACAAGTACCGAGCACTAGATGGGTCAAGTAGCCCCAAAGAGTACCGCACGCACTGGACCTAAGCCGAACCCCCTCTGAATCGGGTCTCTACCATGCTCGGGTATTCTTTTTCGTGGGATGATTGAAGGATTTTAAGCTCCCTATAAAGTCAACAACTATGTTTCAATGGTGTAACATTACCATGGTGGCTTATGGGATGCCTACCCCCAACGATCCTAACCTGAACTATAATTTTTTTGGAGACCCTTGTGGGGAAATTTAATTGGTTCAAGTTATGGTTGTTTTTAAGGAGTCTTATTTCACTTATGGAGTGATTTTGTAAGCCAAAATAGACTAAGTACCCAAAGCTCCAAAAAGCTGGAGGCTTTCTCGAGTACAAAGTGCATAAAGGCTTCGTAAGTGATGCAAGTGAACATACAAAGTGTGATAAGATGTGGATATGTGATGATCGTTTTCAATATCCTTCTTATTATGCTAAGTGTTAATTGTTCCTTGCATGGAAAAATTAAATGTGTTTGTGGATTATGGGTCACTTACTTTTTTCCTATTAAACTATGTGGAGTTTAATGAGGGAGATGGAAATTCAAATGTTTTCGAGAAGGTTTTCATATGCAATCCCAGGTTCATCTAAGAGACGCAAGGGAAGCAGAGATTACTTACTTTCTCTAGTAACATTTGCTCCTAGTCCCAAAAATATGCTTTGGTTAGTAGAAAGATTCGTGGATAATGGGCCACTTACTTGCTTCACTAATTAAGCTATGTGATTTGCAGAAAATTTAAGCAAAATAGTTTGAAAACATATGTGGATTTTGGCCACTTACTTTTCTCCCTAATTAAGCTATGTGGGTATTTTTCAAATACGTACAAAATAAATAAATAAATAAATAAAAATAAAAATATATATATATATATATATATATATATAATAATAAATAAATGAATAAAATAAATAAAAAATTAAATTAAAATTAAAAATAAAAAATAAAAAATTAAAATTAAAAAAATAAAATTAAAAATAAAAATAAAATAAAATAAAATTAAAATAAAAGATAAAAAATAAAAAATAAAAAATTCTAATTTCTTGACGAATTATGGTTCATCAAGCAACCAGGAGTACTAAACAGAAAATATTGAATGCAGAGGTGAAGGCAATTCACTAAAGGCTACCAATCACTTGAGAAAACTAAACAATACAAGGGTTTTCTTGCTCTCTATTTATCGCATAGTTTTTTCAGACACAGATGCACGCTCGTGTCTGTCAGAGGAAAATGCATGCAGGCGAGAAAAAAGCCAAATGAGTAGCATGTAGGCACTATCTCAGCATAAGGATACAAATAATCATAGACCAACCATTTGGGAATGGGAGAGGATGAATATATAAGCAGGGAGAGGGAGTTAGGATCTCTCCAAATACAGGGGAAGGCCCTCATCTCAAGGAGGTAGCTTATAGGGATAAGATCAAAGGGTAATATTGAGAGAATTCAAGCACATCCACACCGAAAAACCTCCATATCGTCGTTCTGGAAACCTCTAGTTCATGAAGCTTCTTGTCTTCTTTAGGAAAACCTGCCATTTAGGGATCAACGCGAGTATCCAAGTAAAAAGTGCACTCGCAACATGAGGTCGGTATAATGCAACTTGCCATCAACACTAGTTGCAAGTGTCATAGGTGCGTTGATCCTGAAATTCGAATTTTAGAGCTTATTTCTTCAGGGAAGGCTCAAGGCATGTTTTCATTAAGTCTTTAGGGAGGATTTGGACTGCATATTAGGATGGGTATACTACATAACTGCCAAGCTTCGGGCACTCCGGGGTATGACACGGGGAAGTGCAAGAGGCGTGACAAAATATTGTGTAATAGATGCCCCCTAAAGCATGAACGCAAAACAGGGAGTGATGGTTGAGATGCTTTACGATCTTTTGCAAGGACGAGAACAAACATTGTTAGGAGACCTGCAAATCAAGGACGCATATACATATATATATATATATATATTTGATATCAAAACATGAATCCACGGTATGGATGCAGCTATCCAGATAGAAAGGACTATGTGAAAATATCTGCGGCATGGGCGCAACCATCTGAATGAAAAGGATCGTCTGCAAGACTAGATCCAAGGTATGGACACAACCACCCGATATAGAAGGATCATCATCAACATAAATATAAAGTCCCACTGTATGGTAGCAGCCATCCTTATAGAAGAAATATTTGTACAATCATGAACAATACATAACTCTTCGCAGTCTGAGTAATAACAGACAAAACGCAGGGTCTTGAGCTCCATCCCAACCCGATCAAAGTACAAATTCTAACATGTGAATGAATGTGTTGAAGTCGAACATGCTAGAAAACTACCTGATTATCGGCCAATGAGGTGGATCGTTAACAGGGAAGAGAGAAACCACCAATAATGACAATGGCTCTCAAGGTACGACAATATAATCCGTGAATGTGAAAATGAAGTTGAAGTCGAACACTCGTGGAATCATCTGATCAAAGGCCAGTGATGAAAACCTGACGTCGGATGTGAATAACTTGCTATTAAGGCATGCAAGCTCTAAGGTACTGAAAGGGGGTTTCTAAGTCATCTTCCTGGATAATGTGTTGAAGTCGACAGGAAGTGACCAGTCGAAGGAGGGTCATAATTATTTCCTCATCATCGACACGAAATAAGGAATAAATTGGAATAAATGAGTATGATCCAAGACTGTAGCAAAATGTTAGACAATGTATAGGTAATAAACTACAGATAGGACTTCTCTTGAACATATTAGCGACACGACTACGGAGTGTGGCAACATTTTACTCAACATAGGACCAAGGGTCATGATGATGAAATGGAATAGCCAAATGAGAGGCAAAATGGATCACCCAAACCCGGAAGAACAAGTGACTGAGTGAGGATATCCCAAACCCGGAAGAACAAGTGACTGAGTGAGGATATCCCAAACCCGGAAGAACAAGTGACTGAGTGAGGATACCCCAAACCCGACACGAGAAACAGATGAGTGTCATGTTCAAGAGTGACATGTTGCCTATACAAGAGATGTTTCACTTTCATTTTTTCCCAACTATTTTTAGCATGTACCCCAATTATTTTTAATCACGAGCTTGTAGGGGATAGCATATGCTTGTCATATAAGTTCATTCTTTGAATGAATCCATCCTAGTAAGTTCTACGAGTCCTAGGAAGGAGAAACTCGGTCTCGTCATGGTGAGAAGTCTTTCGTCGTTTAATTTTTACGAGTCCGACAGAAGAATAACTCGGTGTCTTTTTCATATTTAGAGAGTTTGAAAAAGGGACGAAAAAGAAAACTCCATCATGTCCCTTTTCGTAATTTGTCTCTCGAACCCGAAATGGTATAAAACAATATTCAAGAGAAGCTCTTGACCATGTCGACCAAGGTGTACCTTTTTCATAAATAGTCAATCTCAACCCGAAAAAGGGTTAAACGTATACTGAGATGACATTAATTCATTTAATTTAACGAGTTGGAAAAGACAAGTACTTGATGATCTTTTCATATTTCGAGAGTCAGAAAATAGCTTAAAGATGACTCCAGGGGGGTTCCTTCTTCGTTTATTTTTAATGAGTCCAAAAAAGGGATAAAACAAAAGCTCATTCAATCGGTCAAAAATGATCATTGTAACCACCAAAAAGAGTATGTAACTACAAAAAGACAACCACACATCACTGATATCAAGAAAAATAATAAAATATTGGCAAAAATGTGTTTAAAAACTTATAAATAGACCAAAAGTAAAAACATTTTTACCATTTCACTTGGAGTAAATTGGAGAGTGCATTTTACCCTATTTTCCTTGATTCTTCAAGCAAGCAATGTGGGAGATCCAGGGCACCATTTCACGAACCGTCAACTGTAGGTAAGAGCTCTTCCTTTTCTCTTTGCTTTTCATTCTAATTTCATGCCATTTCATAGGATTTTTGTTGGTTAAAGGGAGGATTTCAATTTTTAAAATCGGGGGCGACCAGCACGAGTCTGCTTATTGGATCCACGTTGATTGCCCCTCAGCCCAAAAGGCTCTTGCACTGCTAGGGCGAAAAAAATTATGACAGTCATGCTGGATGCAAAGTGGAAAATCAAAAGAGAAATCCTCTTTGTTTATCGTTTTTTTGATGATTTTGATCCATGGAAAGGCATCTAATCAATGTTAATGGGTGGTTTGCAGGAGATTTCAACAACATGGTCATCGAATGGAAGGAAAGGGGCCATGAGGCAGAAGATCACCAGGCTGCCCAAAGCGTTGAATGTGTCAATGCTTTGAGGGACTGTGGGTTATTGAAATTCTTCTGAACCCTAGGACTCAGAGCTCAAAATGAGTTGCTACACTATCTGATCAATCTATGGGATGTTGATCGACAGATCTTCATCATTGGAGATCAAGAACTAGAGCTGGAAGTAGCTGATATCTACTTCATTACTGGATTGTCCAGAAGAGGGGAAAGAGTCCAACTCTTTGGAGCCCGTGCTAGAGGTGAGAGCACCAATACCTTAATCAAAAGGCATTTCCCGAGTGCAGAGACAACTTTGAGTAGGAAGGTGAAGACATAAACCATTGACAATCTTCCCTTGAGGACAATTCTACACGCCATGGCCCGTATAGCTGGCGCACAGGCTTTGCATGAGATCTCGAAATCACAATTCCAGTATGTAGTGGATTTCCTTACTCCAACAATGTTCAACTGGTGCGAGGGATTCCTAGTCAACATGAAGAGACAACTGACCAAAGGTAAGTTGGGAAAGTTGAAGCAGTGTAGCTTTGGTTCGATTTTGGTCAACTTCTTTCTAGAGTGAGTGCCCCTATTTCGATACCAGTGGGTAGAGGTGGAGGATCCAGCTCCACAAGATCTGAGGCTACTCAGATGGAGTGAGATCATGCCTCGAGGAGGAGGAGGCCATCAGATGCATTTTCCCTCACCTTTCTTTGGTTGGTTGCACCAAAAATTAATCGTTGTGGACGACTATGCCTATGTAGGCACAGATTTCAAAGGAGATCCAGATCTGCCTCTACCACCGGGTGAACAGTGGACCGATGCACGTAAAACTTGTTTTTTGGAATTTTTTCAAGTTTTATGATTTTTTGTTTAAAGTGTATCTGAGAGTTTACTTGTGATAAATGTGCGGATGTAGGACCTAAAAGGCCTCCTGCCATGTCGCCAATAGCATGGCAAGTAGAACGTTAGATAGAAGATGCTCCATACAAGGAAGGAGTAGATCTTATGGTAGAAATGGAACAAAATCTGGAAGTGATTACTTGAGGAATTCCAAAAAATGTGACTATAGATGACGTGCCATTGCGATAACAGAGGCATACAGTAAGAGTGTCTATGAGACTGTGTCAGCTGCTGGGCCGAGTGATCAAAGCAGTCCCATTCTATCACAAGCAACATGTGCGCAAATAGCCTTTTCTAGTCATGTTTTTTTGCACTATTGTAGGCTTTGAAAGCCATGTGTCCCAGAGCACTTATTTTTTGAGATTTTGATGAACAAACTTTGACAGACACAATATATATGTGTGTGTGTGTGTGTGTGTGTGTGACCAATTTTATAAGTTACGCAATTGTCTATCTATAACACAATTTGCTAATGCATCTGTTAATGTATTCAAATTTCGTGGAATGTGTTGATATGTGATATAATCAAAATTTCTTTCCAGTAATCGAACACGTAGATACATACACAAAATTTGTGGATTTCTTACTGAGTAATGACTATTCAATTGTAACACAACGAGTTGTGAATCTAACTTGACAACCAAATTTCTAATTCTGAGAGAAACTGCTTCTGATAACAGTTCAATAATTGCACTGTACTCGGCAATATTATTAGTTGTTCGTCTGAGGCAAATACCTTGTAAATCGATCAACTCGCCATCAAGGGAAAAGAGTGCCCAAGCTGTGGAGGATAAATTTTGTGTGCTAGGACAAACACCATCAACAAAACTAACATAATGGTTTGACGACATTTGCGAACCGAGTGAAACACAAGGTAAGCAGAGGAAACATGTCTGCAAAGCAAACAATCACACCAAAAAATAAAAAATGCACACCAATGAATTCACACACTAATGTAAAAAAGTAATTACATGGAACTCACGCATAATAGTTTTTTAGATAAATCCTGTTGCGAGGCTGCGATAACGCATTACCTTCATAGTCAACCAACTCATAGGCGCCTTTTTGCAAAACACGTTTAACGATGTATGGCCCATGCCACATAGGTTCGGACTTCCCAACTCCCAACTTATTGTTGGCTTGGTCATATAGCAAGACCAAGTCACCTTTAGCGAAAACTCGTGGAGAAACAGTTTGATCAAAATGAGCTTTAACTTGTTTTCTCTATGCTTCGATCACCATCGTAGTAATACGACAGGTCTCATCAAGCCTTTAGAGATAAAGTAATGCTCTTCTTTATGTGAGGTATCGGGAAGTAGCTCGATAGCTAGCTTTAACGAAGGAACTTCACACTCGATCGGGAGTGTCACCTCTAAACGATATACCAACTAGAATGGAATAAAATCATTGGCTATCTTAGTCGAGGTTCGGTAAGCCCAAAGAGATGAGAATAGTATGAGATGCCAATCCTTCTTGTGTGTCCCAATGGTACATTGAAGCATGGTAATTAAGACCTTATTAATCACTTCAACTTGGCCATTGGCCTGTGGGTAGTAAGGAGTTGAGCTATCATGGCGAAGGCCCAACTGAGCAGTAATCTCTGCCATCATGTACTGATGAAAATGTGGTTCATGATCAGTGACAATGGCTTGGGGGATGCCAAAACGGGTTATGAGATGGTTAAAGAGGAACTGAGCAACAGTGATACCATCAACATTATATGTGGGCATCGCCTCGACCCATTTAGTAAAATAGTCGACGACGACATTGATATAGCCAAGCCCCCCGACCGAGCTAGGGTTACATGTCATGAAATTTATTCCCCATTTAGTGAATGGGCCAACGGTAATGACTTGGTGTAAGGGTGTTGGCGGGGCGCGCCCCTTGCAGTTATAAATCTGACATTCATGGCACTTTTGAAATGCCAGAATACAATCTTTGAAGATAGAAGGCCAGAAATAACCGGCGCAACGGATCTTCTGAGCAGTGGAATAGCCTGACATGTGACCACCACAAGCCCTAGAGTGGCAGTGATTCAAGGCTCGTTCAACCTCTTCAAGTGTTAGACATCTACGAAGAACAGAATCAACACCGACTCAGTACAATGTATCACCAATAATCTGATAAGGTTGGGACTGATGCCGGATGTGGCGTTGGTCGGATTGAGACAACTTGGATCAAAAAGTTTGGGTCTGAAGATAAAAAATGATATCTCCATACCATGGGTCGAGAGTGCTGATGAGAAACAAATTTTCATCAGGAATCTGCTCAGTAAAATCAGTGGAGGTGTTTGTAGAAGGAAGGGTGCAGATCAATTCGAAAAAAATGAGTGACTTCTTTGATTTGGCAGCAGTGAACTCCAAATAAAACTCTTGCAAGATAACAATCCATTTAGAGTATTTTCCCCCAAGCAATTGACGAGTCAGAATATAAGTCATGGGGTTATAGTTAGAAATCACTGTGGTCTTCCGTAGAAGAATATAATGGCGAAATCGTTGAACAACATGGACTGCTACCAAGGCAAGTTTCTCGACATGAGCATATCGAGTTTCTATATCAATAAGATTTCGACTCAAATAATAAACCACATGTTCATTGCCATCATCATCGTCCTAGACCAGCACCATACCAATGGTACTGTTAGCCATGGCCAATTATAGGAAATAATCGTGGTGGTGGTCAGGGGGATGAAATAAAGGAGAACTGATGAGTGTTTGCTTTAGAGCATTGAAATTTTTTGGGAATTTCATCCCAAATGAATGGGATCCCCTTCTTAAGAAAGCAAGTAAAACCCTTGGCAAGCTTAGCGTAATTAGGGACAAAGCGACGAAGGAAATTAGCCTTCCCCTGCAAACTTTGCAATTGGTGTAGTGATGAAGGAGGGGGTAAATTTACAATAGCCTCAACTTTTAGAGGATCTATTTGGATGCCTTCTTTGGACACAACAAAACCCAAGAGCTGACTAGCTTCTATGTAGAAGACACATTTATGTGAATTGAGACGGATATTATAGTGTCGACAACATAGAAATATGGCTCGAAGGTGATCCGGATGGTCATGACGCTTAGCAGAATGAGATGGTAAGTCGTCTAGATAAGGTTGAACACTGTGTTTAATATCATGAAAGGTATATGAAATTTCTCTTTGGAAGGTAGCACCAACATTTTTGAGACCGAAAGGGAGCTTCTTATAAGCAAAATTCCCCCATGGATAGATGAAAGAAGTCTTGTGTTGATTAGCAGGTAATATGTTAATCTGGTTATAACAAAAAAACCATCCATGAAAGAAAATCTCTCACTCCCCTCACACTCATCAATGATTTGATCAATAAAGGGAGTGGGATAGTTATCTTTAGGGCATGCGCGATTGATGTCGCAGTAATCAACACAAACTCGGATTGTTCCCTGCTTTTTAGTAACAGGTACAATATTAGAGACCCAATCTGTCAATGGGATAGGTAAATAAAACCAGCCTTTAGAAGTTTTTAAACTTCTCTCTTAATAGCAGCGGCCTTTATGGGATGCACGGGACGGAGTCGTTGACGAATGAGCTTCGCATTAGGATACGCGGGTATTTCATGCACCACAATAGCTGGATCAATACCGGGCATTTCCTCATATGAAAAAGGAAAGACATCACGAAATTCTTTGAAAAGGTTAGTGTAAACCCTGATCTCATCAGGAGAACCAGAAACCCCAATGTGAATGTTCTTGACAATTCCAGGTTTAATGGAAATGTCGATGGGCATGGTTGCAGTAATATTTCCCATATTACCTACAGACAAAACTTTGTGCACCAAAACAAGTGTTTGAAGTGGATGCGTCACATTATGAGAAACAAAATCCTCAAGACATGAAGGAATCTCACTTAGTCTTGGAAGAAATGAGGAATGATGATGGAAATAATTCCAAGGAGTTTATTCAAGATACATAGCCTCAACAATACTCTCATCGGTGGGAATATCTTATTCAAGGGATCCGGAGAATCCCAAGAACCAATCCAAGGAGGTTGCGAATACGTATCCAAGTGCATACTGAGAACAATATTACTTTTTGAAGTGGGAGCTGAAGCTAAGACAACTTCTTGATAAGCTTGTCCGAAAGGACTTAGTAGCATAGTATCACCAAACGAATCAACCTGATCTAGAGTAGGGATGATCCATGGATCATTGGAACTAGAGATCATGTTAATCGAGGCGACATGTGGAGGTGGGAGAGAAAAATTTCCCATTAAAGAAGAATATTTGAAAATACCTTCCCCCACACTCTCATATGGAATATCGATATTTCCCACATATGGGACATTTCCACTTGAAGCACCGAAAGAGAAAAAGGACAATTGATCGATGGTGACAATTTTTCCTTCATGAGGAAAATGGAGCACCCAGAACAAAGAGGAAACCACACAAAACATAGCATGGGTCCAACTTTGCCCAAGTAGAAGGTTGTAATTCAGATTGGCATGTACAACTTCCACTTCTAACTCAACAGTCTTTCCTTCCAAGGTGATGGGCAAACTAGTGAGAAGACCTTAAGGACGGGAGCCTCTGCCATCAAAGGCTTCTAAGGTACTCGTGGACTGGTTGAGAGGCGGACAGTCGATGGCTTTCCAACATGAAACAAACATGATGCAGATGGAAGCACCTTCATCAATAACAGTCCAATGAATTATCTTTCATTTTATAATGACTTGAATAAAAAAATAAATCTGATGAGGAAGACGAGGAACATGGTTTTCTAAATCGAAAGTAATCAAGTTCGAATCCGCAGGATCGATGCCTCCTATAGTAGACAATAATGATTTCCACTACGTTGGACAAGTTTGGAGAACTTCCAAAGCAGACATCGCTGGAGGTGCTTGAGCTAAATCTTCAACAATACTGTAATGTTGAGCAGCTTTAGCATTCGGATTATAAGATGACTTCCGAAGCACACCTTTGGGAGGTGGTCGGATGATAGATTCATTATTAGGTCGCTCGATAGGGAGAGGAACAGAACTGGGTGGAGAAGAGGTAGAAGCTATATCAGTGGCCTCCTTTTCCACTGTCTTCTTTTGAGGAGTTTGATAATCTTTCAATTGAGTGGCAACAAATATAGGTAGTGAACCCATCATCATGTAAACCTGAGAACCAGATGAGGTAGAGGATTATGGTTGGTCTACCAACTAAGTCTGTTGAGATGGAAATGGCTCTTTCAATACAGTCGTGGTCCCTTTCAATAAACGACTAACTTCTACACGTCAGGGACAATCCTTGGTGTAATGATCTTTCCCACAAATGAGGCAAGGATATTTTGGCTTTCATTTGGAGGCATCATCAGCAAATGGCTTAGGAGGATCTTGTTTCGGGGTATCATATTTTTCTTTACCTTTACCCTTTTTCTTACCTTTCGAGGCTTCGTCTGGCACAATAGACTAGACGGCATTGACCTCAGAGGTTTTACTAGGATTCAGAGGGATTTTCGAAGGAGGGTTAGAACTAGTATTCGAAACAGATTTTTGCTTCGAAAAAGCTTTAGTGGAAGTTTGAGATACTGATCCAATGATACCATCAACAGGTAGCACATTGGGAGACTTTGAAGATGCCGGATCCGAAGACGACCTTGGAGCATCAGGCAAAATTTCATACAACGTGTTAGATTGGGAGTAAACCAAATCCAAATATTGGGCACGGGCAATAGCTTGATCCTCGGTAAAACAACCTCCCATTGCTATATCTGCAGTGATTTTGTTTATGATGACTAGGTGAACCATTTGGTCAAAAACTCATCAAGGATTTTAAATTTGATGAGGCGACGTCAACGTCTCGATTCATGGATGTGATCGGAGATATGGGTCGTGATATCCTGTTTCAGAGATGTGAGCAAGTGGGTACTAGTTTGATAGCAAACTGGTAATTGCAAGTGGGTGAGGAAGGCCATGGCCAAAGAGTTGAAGTCTCCATAGGTACCTCGAGGCAACTTGATGTACCACTTTGCAGCAACACCTGTCAAGGTCCGCTGAAAGAGGCATAGATGAACATAATCGTCAATTTACAAATTGGAAGAACACCATAAGTGATATGTTATCACATGGGCCTGAGGGTGCTCTTTAGCTTTTCCTTCAAATTTAGGGCCATCGCTCAGAATTTTAGTTGGAACTGGAGGCTAGTAAGGCGAATGAAGAATTGGATCATTAGTAAGCCTCGAGACATCGGGCAACTCTAACGTCGCTAAAAATGGAAACTGCAGGTTAAAGGGCATATAAGGCCTTTGGCAAGGCCCAATGTGCAGGTTCCAACCTTTTTGGTAAGGATTCTGCCCCCAAAGGGGAGGATTTTGACCATAAGGGGCTTGATTTTGCCCCCATTGAGGGATACCTTGACCATAAGGTGGATTTTGTCCAGGGTAGGGTTGATATTGATTTGCCATAGGCCGTTCATAACCATAGGGTGGATAAACATTGTGCGCAACATATGGATTGTAAGGTTGCTGCAACTACTGACCCTAGTAATAAAGTTGATGGCCCTGCTACTGCAGGGGTTGACCTTAGTGTCTACGAGATTTGACCTTGTTGATATAAAGGTTGAGCTTACTGCTGCGAGGGCTAACCTTGCTGCTGCAATGGTTGACTTTGCAGATACAAGGAATGGTTGGGTTTTTGTACAAACTACGTTTGTTGTTGCAAAGGTTGTTGAAACTGTTGCAGAGGTTGTTGAAACTGCTGCAAAGGTTGCCCCTGCGACTGCAAAGGTTGCCCCTGCGACTGCAAAGGTTGCCCCTGCTGCTGCAATGGTTTCCCTTGTTGTAGTAAAGGTTGTTGAACAGTTCCTTGAGGGATTCCCTACTGGTATTGATAAGTTCCAATTGGGATTAGAACATATGCACCGGGAATAGGATTTTGACCAGGTTACACATGAGGACTGTTAGGTCCCTATACTACTAGTGTAACCCCTTATTGTTATTAGTACAACCCTCTTATTATATTGTTGTGCCCATGTAGTCCTCATATGGTAAATATTGTGCCCCATAGAAGCCCACTATTGTTATTATTGTGCCCTTACATTATTATTGTTATGTCGGCTCTAATTATATTATGACCCCTTAAACTCCTATATATAGAAAGGAGGTCTTGTCATTTGTATCATCTAAGAATTGTTCATTTGTGTAATGTAAAGGAGGTTTCCCCCTCGAAGAGGCTTATTTCTAAGGCGTTGATCTATATTTTCTATCTTTTTGTGACCTGGTTTCATAACATTTGGTATCAGAGCTTTGGATTCTAGGGTTTCGTTGCTCCAAACAGGTCATCGTGGAATTTTCACTATAACATTTTTGCTACGATGTTTCAGAAGCTAAAAAAAAACCTGTTTGAGAAGAAATCGGTCTGAACCTTGGGTCCAAATTTCAGATCTTGTCTCGCTATATTTTCAGATATATGATCTGAGGAAGTTAGGATTTTTGCAAGCTCCAGAATTTCATCTAAAACAGGCCATCGTGGAAGTTTCGCTATAACGTGTTCATTAAGAAGTTTCAAAAGCTAAAAAAAAACCCATTTGAAAATAAATCGGTCTGAACCTCGGGTCCAAATTTCAGATCTTGTCTCGCTATATTCTCGGATATATGATTTGAGGAATTTAGGGTTTTTACAGACTCCCGAATTACATCTTAAACAGGTGACCTTGGGAAAATCGTCATAACTTTCTCTCTGAGCATCGGATTGAAATTTCATAAGAAATTACAGAAAGAGGATGGATTTTAGTTTTCTATGTATATTTTTCAGATCCAAAGGTCAAAACAGTCACACATTGCACTTCATACAAGTTCGCTCTTCTAAAAAGGTATATAATCAGGTCATCTTGGGAGATTGTGCATAACTCTTTCTTGGACAATCCAATTTCGATCAAATTGGTGGCATTGGAAAGAGGACGCAGAGGGATACTGCAAGTCACAATTTTAGAACAGGAAGATCTGAAATTACAGAGTTACAGCCATTTCAAGATCGAGCTCCTAAAATCAAGAAAAGGCAATATGAGGAAATATGATGGCAAGGATCCGGTAAATTGGATACTACAGATGGAGCAATATTTTTATCTACATGAGGTGCAACTGTTACAAAAGGTACATATTGCATCTTCATATTTAGAATCGGATCAATTTTTATGGTATAAAGGGCTTTGTTCTCGTAAACCACTTGTTACATGGTCAGTTTTCACGAAGGAAATGATAGCATATTATGAGGATACAAAGAGAAACACCTTCTTTAGCCAATTGATAAATCTCAAACAAAAGTGTTCAATGGCAGAGCACATTGAGGAATTTCAAAAATTGAATATAAGGGATATTCCAGAGAAGCAAAGGATTGATGTCTTCATAGGGACTTTAAAGGATAACATTCAACATGAGGTTTGTATTTGGGAACCTGATTCATTGGAGAAGGCATTTAGGTTGGTAAGAAAAATTGAAAGCGAAATTATGGAAACAAGGAATCCCACCACTCATGGCTATAATTATGGAAGTGTTTTTTCTCCTAGCCTCCCACAACCTACAAGGTTTGCATGACAACAATTGGAAGAAAAAAGAGAAAAAGGGCTTTGTTACAATTTTGATATCAAATACACTAAAGGTCATAAGTGTGCTGAGAAGAAATTATTTTACATAGATTATGAAGAGGAGGAAGAAAAGGATCAAGAAACATCAAAAGAAGATGATATACACTAGGAACCAACCCCGAAGAAAGAAGAAATGAATCCGACTATATCTTGTAAAGCATTGGCAAGAATTACCATTCCCCAAACTCGCAAGATAGAAGGACATATCAAGAAGAAAAAGGTTCAAGAAGTGAAAGATCACATCGAGAAAGAAGAAATGAATCTGACCATATCTTGTAATGCATTGGCTGGAATTACCACTCAAACTATCAAGATAGAAGGACATATCAAGAAGAAAAATGTTCAAGAAGTGAAAGATCACATCGAGCATCAAGAAATCAATCCAATCATATCTTGTAATGCATTGGAAGAAATTACGACTCCTCGAACTCTCAAGATAGAAGGACATATCAAGAAGAAAAAATTCAAGCAGTGAAATATCACATCGAGCATCAACAACAAGTTCTCCAACTTTTAAAGGATAACGCCACTTTGGTGCCGAATCGAATGAAACAATGGGTAGATCAACATCGTAGTGAAAGAAGTTTTGATGTAGGCGATTGGGTATTTTTACGGCTACATCTCAAGCAAGCTATTTATGAGAAGGAAATGTTGGCAATACTGCATGCACTTAAGAAATGGCGACCTTACCTAATGGGAAGACACTTCAAGGTAAAAATGGATCATGATAGTCTTAAATACTTTTTAGAACAAAAGATTATCTTTAGAAGAATAGAAAAAATGGGTCACAAATATGTTGGGTTATGACTTTGAAATCATCTACAAAAAAGGGAAGCAAAATGTTGTCGTATATGCACTCTCAAGAAAGGATGAGGAGGTGGAAGCATTGTTTTGTGCTATTTCTATTATCCAACCAGATTGGATAAACGAAGCAAGAGATGAATGGAAGAAGGATGAAGAAGTGTGGCCACTCATTCAAAAGTGACAAAAGATCCCAGTTCAAACAATATTGCTAGAACTTGACAAGGAAGGAAAAATCATATTGGAACCTGGAGCAGCCACAGAAACAAGAACTCGACATCTACGAAATCAATCAATTTCAAAGTATATCATAAAGTGGAAGAACTTACCCACTGAAGATTCCACATCGGAGGACAAGAATTTTATGCAGAAGCATCAAGAATTACTCAAGCGTTGAGGACAACACTTTTTGAAGGAGAGGGGCATGTTAGGTCCCTATACTACTAGTGTAACCCCTTATTGTTATTAGTACAACTCCTTATTATATTTTTGTGCCCATGTAGTCCCCATATGGTTATTATTGTACCCCATAGAAGCCCACTATTGTTATTATTGTGCCTTACATTATTATTGTTATGTTTGCTCTGATTATATTATGACCCCTTAGACTCCTATATATAGAAAGGAGGTCTTGTCATTTGAATCATCCAAGAATTGTTGATTTGTGTAATGTAAAGGAGATTTCCCCCTCGAAGAGGCTTATTTCTAAGGCGTTGATCTATCTTTTCTATCTTTTTGTGAGTTGGTTTCATAACAAGGACCTGCTTGTGGAATGTAAGGTGGATTTTGCAGTGCTTGTGAACCATATGGAACATAAGATTGTTGAAGAGGTATCTGGGCCGTATAAGGCTGTTGATACTGGATATTACCTGCCCTGGATGGATCAATGGGATTAGGAATACCACTAGGATTAGCTTGACTCACTCCAACCATGTGAGGTTTTGATCCACTCACATGGGTTCCACCTGAAACAAGAGGAATATTTGGATTTTCCCCCCTAGGTTGTGAATGAGGAGGTGGTACATTCTGTCCACTTGATAGCGGAATGGAGGAACTTACAAACATATAAATAGAAACAATCAGTTGCACCAGAATAGAAGGTTAAAACAAAGGTAACGGTTATGACAGAATCGTTGGTTGAATCAGAACTGAAGTAATGACAGTTTGCACAAGGATCTCAGAGGTCACATTAGGAATAAACAGACCAGAAGTAGGCATAGCATTTGATGACCAAATTGGATTTTGGTATAATGAAGAAGCACTGGGAGTTCCTGAAACTAGTTGAGCCAAGGTTGTATAACCATGTGGAAGCATAGGCCCACTATTTTCAGGAGGCGGTTAGGATGGAACTCTTCATACATAAGGAAAGCCTTCTGGAGGAAATTCATATTCAGATTCATTGTCAACACTAGGAGTGTGAGTAGTGAAGACTTCCTGAGGACCTCGAGGAGAGGTTGGAATCTCACCTTCTAAAGTTGTAGGTGGAAACAACTAGCGAGGAGGAATTTGAGATGGACGAGGAGATAACTCCAAAGGAACACCCGACTGATCGTATGGACTATAAGGATGTTGAGGAGATATCACAAATGGATCAAACACTGGATTCAGAGGATATAAAACAAATTTTTGTGGACTCTCAGGGGTTACTAGATCAGACTCCTGAGACGACGATGAGTCTCGAGGTGGAGGATGAGAAGCAAGGGGTTGGATACTTTTGACAATTCCAAGTTCAAATCCTTGAGCTTCAAGTGACTACGAAATTTTAGGATGAGCTCCTTGTGAAGATCGTTCAGTATCAAATGACGAAGGGGAATTGTGAGGTGAACCCAATGGTTCAGCCATGATGACTTTCTCTCAAGAGTAGAAGGAGAAGAGATGATTCGTTGAGGGTTGATTAAAATTAAAATTTACAAGGAATTACTCAATGTGAGGCCAAGAAGCAACTGCATGGGTTTGACATGTTATCGTTGGCAATTAATTTTATGACACGAAACAATAAATAAATCAAAATGGAGGCAAGAGGGTTTACCAAGTATCCGTGAACCATTATATACACCTTAGCCGAAACCAAGTACTTGACGTACGACGACCAATCTCCCCGAATGTTGTGTCTGGTGTATCATGTTTACAAGGTGGTTGACTCGATTACCTGTGGCTAAAGGATATCAACCTAGTGGGGTCTCCAAATATATACTTGATGGTACAGGGAGCACAATTTTGTGTTAGCGTTGTCTAATGCATAACCGTTCTATGAGAGTGTCCCTATATACTTTCCATATTGAAGTGCCTCCAATATACCCAAAAGTACTAGAGAACTTTCGATATACTTCTGTACTGGGATGGATTTCACCCCTGGGATACAATGCAGGCAGTTAAAGAAAGCTGCTATGTTTAAAGACATCGGAACATGTCTATAGCATAGACCTCTAGATATTTGTGTTAGGTTACAAATTCTCCTTAGGTTGATTGAGGTAAGTTTTAAGTTTATCTTGGATTAGGTTTCAGTTTTATGGCTCAATGATATCACCTGAATTCCTATAATGCAATTAAATGATAAAAATGAAATCTTTTCATTCGATGAAGACTAAACTAATGAAGGAAGAGAGAGAACCAAATAGTGCATCAATCAAGAAAATGCATCAAAACATAACTCTTTATCTTTCCAATGCAAAATGTAAAAATGAAATCTTCTCTTTCACTTTCACTAACAAATGCAATGTCAAAATGAAATCCTATGAGAAACAAAAACCACTTTTCTTTCACTAAGATGCACTAATCTTTTTGTTCTTTTCTTTTCATTTTGATTAAACAATGCAAACTAATGTGATGAGCAAAGGAAAAATTCAATCTAAAACAACTAAAATGAAAATTTCATTCACTTTAGTTCTGAATGAAAATCGTTTCAAAAATACTTAAATGAAGTCCTTTCATTTTTCTTTTCGAAACAATGAAACCAAAACAAGCATTCACTTTCAGTTCTACCAAAGCAAACAACTATAATCTAAGTTTGACAATGGAGTAGAAGCAATTTTCAAAGTACCAATATGACTCAACACTAATGAAAATAACTTCAAATCATGAACTGAAAGCAGATTGAAAATGGTGTCCTGATTGCAGCAACACTCTTGGGTGGAAGAAATCAATCTCGCAGAGACAAGCCAAGCAATGAGTGAAGGGTGACCTAGACTCAGAAACCCTAGAAGGAAATCAAGCTCCAAACGCACATCAACAAAGCCAAGAGACAATTGCAATCATACGAGGATAACAATCAAGACAAACACACTGTAGTTACACTGGAAAATCACTCACAAAGGTTGCAAACCACTCAAAACAAGAAGAAACCCTAATTTTCTTCTATCCTCTAGGATCAACGTGTTTGTTAAAGGCAAAAGGGTGATGAAAGGCAGAGCAACGTGACTGTAATTTGAAAATCAGCATTGTCAACGCTTCTGTCGGAGTAGAAAATGCGATGGGCGAGAAAAATAAGGAAATAAAAAAAAAAAAAAAAAAAAAAAATCTTCAAGATCAGAGCAAGCTCAACACTCTCAAGATAAAACCAGTGACTGCATATATCTACAGTGATGCACACAAGCCAAGAAATCGACGGTTGGTCAAACTCATCAGAGAATCTGATCGAAGGAATGGATGGAAAAGGTTATAGCTTCCCCAATGGGGTCGCCATTTTATTGTCTAGATAAATCCTCTTTGCGGGCAGAGATGATCCCTCTAGCTCAATGAGTGGGACTAGCAACCTACGTGACAATCTACAAGACATTGTCCTAAATTACAATTGAAATGAGAGAAGAGGAAGATGGCTTACCTCGTTCTGATGTTATAACAAACTCATTTGTTGAAGATGTCGATCGCTCGCTCCTCAGTCTCAACTCTACTGCTCACAGTGTTTGAATACTTGCACAAGAGATCAAAGACACAACAAAGCATACAAGTGCAACAAGCATAATCAAAAGTAATCCACTTAACAGATCAAGGAACATTAAGATAAATGATGCATTAACACAAGCATTTATGGAAAGTGAACCAACAATTGTATATATTAATGAAATAAAGGAGGAAGCATACAATCAAGCCTTGATGTCAATACGCTCTCCTTGAGTGAATGTCCAAGTCCAAGCTCAAGCTCTCCAAGCACTCATTCTCCAAGCCAAATGAGTAGCATGTAGGAACTATCTCAGCATAAAGGTGAAAATAATCAAAGACCAACCATTTGGGAATGGGAGAGAATGAATATATAGGTAGGGAGAGGGAGTTAAGCTCTCCCCAAAGATAGGGGAAGGCCCTCATCTCTAGGAGGTAGCTCATAGGGATAATATCAAAGGGTAGTTTTGGGAGAATTCGATCACATCCACACCGAACAACCTCCAGCTCGTCGTTCTGGAAGCCTTTAAATCACGAAGCTTCTTGTCCTCTTTAGGAAAACTTTCCTTTTAGGGATCAGCACAAGTATCTGAGTAAAAAGAGTGCTAGCAGTGCAAGGCCAGTATATTGCAACTTTCCATCAACACTAGTTGTCAGTTTCACAGTCGCATTGATCCTGAAATTAGGGTTTTAGAGCTTACTTCTTCAGGGAAGGCTCAAGGCATGTTTTTATTAAGTCTTCAGGGGGGATCTTGACTGAATATCAGGATGGGTATACTGCATAATTACCAACTATCGGGCACTCCGAGGTATGACCCAGGGAAGTGCAGGAGGCATGAAAAAATATTGTGTAACACTCCTCTCTCTCAAAGAAGTGTGAAGACTCTCCAATGGTGGGTTCCTCTTCTCTCATTAAGATGTTGGGTTGCGTAGAAGAAATTTGGGAAACATGCTAGTGCTCTTCACTTCCTTGGCTTCAATAATGCAATGGTGGTTTGCTCAAACAACAATTTGGCCAACATAACAATGTCTCATGCTTTGGTTCTCACATGGCCTGTTTATATAGAGTTTTTTTAATGATTCTTCCCTCTCTTGGTACATGTATGATAAAGACACATGAGTAGGACAAAAGGATTCCATTGAGGGTTGCATATCTCCAAGGCGACTCAAATTCGGCTATACTGGATTGATCTCTTGTCAGAGAGTCAACCCCAAGTGTGCAAAGTGGTCCTGGATCGTTGATTCATCCTCTTCTGCTACCGCGCATCTTTTGGAGGTTATGTCACGTGTGCGCGTTTATCAAAGAAATATATGTGCAGCCTTAATTTCTTTTCCTTTATAAACTTTGGACCTTATGAGAACTTTGATTTTTAAACTTCATAATGTATTCGGCTGGAAAAATGTCCACCTGGGCATTCTGCTGGACACTTTTAATGTCTTCTAGATTGTACTAGCAGGTGTACAATTTTTCGGTGTTAACAACTATTGATGTAGATGTCCTCTTGTTCTTTCCTGATCTTCCTTTGCCTTCTTGCTCGAAAACTCCAAGTATGCCACACTCTTCATGTGTGCTCCAAGAAAACTCTAAGTATCCAAGAGTATGAGAGAGAGAATAGAAGAGAGTTCCAAAATTGAATTGACCAAGCTTACATTGACCAATCATGCCCACTGATTCTCATAAGCCTTTTTATTAATGGGGCCTTTATTTTCTTCAATTTCTATTATTTTCCTTCATTTTCCTCCTCACATGCAACCTGTGACCTTTCACCTTCCTTTTCTCCTAATTTCCTTTATTTTCATAAATAAAATGCCAATAAATGCCTCATGCTTTTCCAAAGCCTTTGCCATTGTCTTTGCCAATTTCCTTAGCCATAATAAACCAAATGGACACCCACTAGGATGTTTTCACCACAATTCAGCTTGGAATAGGTGTCCCATGACCGTGATCTTATATATTTTTACATGGATTTTTAACCAGGGTTGTTACGCCTTCCAACAAGACAGAGACATAATACAGGTTGAGGCTCCCTCATCCACAATGGAACGATGGATATTCTTATCGCGAACGACAACCTGGATCATGAAAGCTAATTGAGACAGAAGTCGAGGTGTATAATTCTCATGGTTAAAAACTATCACGTTGGAATCTAAAGGATCAATACATCCAATTGTAAAAAGCAAAGCCTTCTTTTGGGCGGGACAATTTTGCAACACCTCGAGAGTGGACATAGTTGAAGGAGATTGAGCTAGATCCTCAAATATGTTATAATTTTGAGCGGCTCTTGCATGAGGTTTGAAAGAAGATTTATGGATAACACCTTTGTAAGGCTTAATCGTGTTGTAGCGGCTACAACCACCCTCCAAAATTTTGCCTTAACTTCGTTTTTGAGCCTCCCTTCCAACTTCTCACAGCAACTTGCCTTGCTTCGTCAAGTTCACAAGCTTCAGTGTTTTGCTTGCACAAACGGAACCTATCGATCACAACTCAATGCATTCTCCTCGCAGGCTGATCACCCAAACCTTTTTCCAGCTGCAGGCTAAGCAGCTCCCCTAAGAAATTTCACAATTCTAGAGGGCAACCAACCTTCACTCCATAAATTGCACAATCCTCACTGGCAGCCTGCTGGGCTCCAGAATTACGCAATTCTGGTAGTCAACACTCACAGTGCAAATTGCGCAATTTTCCCCAACATGGCTGCTTAGCCCATAATTTACACAAATCTGGGTAGCAGTCAGCTGCTCTGCCTAGAAAATGCGCAAATCTCCTGGGAAGCCAGCCCAGCTCCCAGTCACAAATGTGCATTTTCTCCCAACAGTCGAGCAGTTTCTTGCAAGAGCAGCTGAGTTGACCGGTTCCCTCCGAGACTGAGAAAAACTAACTTGCATGCATGGGCTGCTTCTCCTAAGGAAACATGCAAAGGCATCAGTTGTTTCAGGGATTTATTCTTGGCAATGGGAGGTTACATGCAAGGATCATTTAAGAAGCCTCCCACCAAGTGTCTCTTTCCCTAGATTTGTGGCATGCGCGTCACAACCTTGATATTATCAAAACTCATCAACTAGACGTTGCAGAGCTCATTCTTCACATCAACCTTGCAGCTTTGACATCCCACGTCATATCTAGGAGCAGTCGGCACATTTACCTCAGCTATTTTGGGGTAAGCCCGCTTTCCATGCCTTGTGTTGCATTTTTGTCGCTTTTTGTGTTTTTGCTTGTGCGAATATTGTTCGCTTGATTTCTTTGAATGCTTGTTGTTGTTTACATGTATACTAGCTTGTCCTAGCACTATTTCAATTTTCGCTGCTATCTCACTGTTGTCGCATGCATGAAACTATTTTTCACAAATGGTCTTCGATTTGGCGACTCGCCTCTCCCACATGCATGTTGTTTCGTTTTCTGAATCTTTCATTCACTGTTTGCATGCATGATCATTCACTTATTCTTACACTCAGTATCACCATGCATTCACACTCACATTCACTTTTAGTTGCCCGTCAGCGAGTCTAGGCAGCCTTGGCCCGGACTCTGCCTCACCATGACAACATTGCGTAATCTTGAGAGGGAAGACTAAATATTCCTCTCAAGACATGCGCATTTCTTCCCAGTGACTGTCCTCTAGGACTGTTTTGCGTATTTCTAAGGTACAGTAACTGTTGGCCTAGAAAATTGCGCAATGCAGTCACTCAGCAAGTAGCCATTTCTAGCTGAGATTGTGCATTGCGCAATTCCAGCAGACAACAACCAGACTGGATTGTGCATTGCATAGTTCTAGCAATCATTTAGTCTCCCAGCAGCCTAGACTATGCCTTGCACAGTCTTGGCAGTCAATCTCCCGACCTCCCGGTTGAAATTGCGCAACCTTCATGATCAGTCACACAGGTATGTTGCAAGTCAGTTCTCAAGTTCATTTTGGTTTTCGATTGACAGATTGCTTGCCATGAGTGTTTCCATATCTCCAGGTATTGCAGGTGTTCATATGCCTCTCAGTAGTGTAGGTACAATGGTTTCCAAGAGGGCAGAGTCGAAGACACCGTTCAGAGCACACCTGGAGATGCAGTCGATCAAATGTCTATGGGCTTGCCTACTCACGAAGACATCAAGTTGTTTGTAGACAAGAACATCAAGATATCACAGTGAGCAGCATCATGAACAGTAGCTAAAGGTAGCATACCGAATGCAGCGAACGCAACGAACACAGCGAATGCAATGAATGCAAGAGGAAGGTTGTTGACAACACAGAGGTGGAACAAATTTGCAAGATCAAACAGATCCACTGATGATGAAAGCAACTTTGGAGACTCAGGCTATGAGGTGATGGCGTGACATGAAGATCGTGCAAAGACAGAGAATGGAACAAAGAAGGAGTTTCATGTGCTGAAGCAGCAACTCAAGGAAGAACATGAAGCTGCACAGACAGGCAAATGAGTTGCAGCAGGAACAAGAACAACAGTGGGTGCAACATGCACTCATGGATGAAACTGCACCCGTACAAGTTAAAGATCCATCCCAGCAGCTAGCACGGAGCAAACATGGTGAGTAGTGTTGTTGATCGCATACAAGGGATTCAACATCATGCATGTCATTGTGTGCACCAAGGCGAAGACAAGAAGCAAGTCAAACTAGAGTTGAACATGTACTTCGGAAAGTTGATGCGCATGACCACCAGCGCACACTTGAAGATCAGCACAGACACTAGGCATCAGTGTGTGCTGGTTCAACCACACCCAAGAGGACCATGCGCATGTTAGCATACGAGTTGGATGAAGGAGCCGAACCAATGCACCGGATGCAAAGGAGGCAAGAGTTCGCTTCAGCAAGATGTTACCATGGGGTGCATGCACACCATCATGGACAACTAAGCTTGGCATCAGCTCACCACCTTCACCATCATAAGCATGTCAAAGAGTTGGTCTCATCACAACGGACCGAGTGTCAGTGATGTCTTGCATGGCTTGCTCAAGCCATTTTGTCTCACATGAGTACATGTGCATTATAATGTTGAGTCATGTCAAGTGTAAGTCACATGTCAATAGTTGGATGTAGCAGTCATAGAGTAGGTGAAGAGTCATGAGGGTAGTTGAACTGTCACAAAGGGGAATGTCAAGGGTCACCCCACCCTTTGCTATAAATAGTCCCTCATAACTCATTGTATAGGCTTTTGGTCAGCCAAGCTTCCAATAAGACTATCTTGGAGAGAGCTTGGACAGTATTGTAACACGCCTTGGCTTCTCCACTGCATGGAGCTAGTACATCTCTTTGGAGGAGTAGGCGGATGTGGCTGTAACGTTCCACTATTGGGGCTAGCAGGTTTACATGGATGTATTGTATGATTGGAACTTACACTTCTTTATATAATAAGAGACGACATGTTTTCAGGCATATGTTGTTATTGTAGTTGGACTGTTCTGGTTGCTATAGCAATGTATGTTGTTTAACTTACGTAGTTGTGTATGAACTGTTTTGTATGCAATTATATGAATCTTGTTGCAGATGTGCTGCTGGTTTAACCATCACTTTAGATTGTCAGCTGACTTGCTTTCTAGCTTGTGATGTATCTTCGCTCATGTGTTCCCTTCCCAATTAATATTGTTAAAATTGGCAGCTAGGGCCAAACTCCATGTGGGTCATCTTATTTATGGCAGCTGATATTTTTATTGGATCCCTCTCATCGAGAGGTGTAGGACTGATCTAAAGATCATCCGATTCTGATGAATATTCATGGAGTTATGAATTTATTTGTATTATAAGACAAATTGTCAAGTCGGCCAGCAACTTGTGTAGGCTCAGAAGCCCAATAGTCATGTCTATTCATCATCTACGTTTTATTATAAATATAAGAAGACTTGAAGTCATTTGAGACACTCATGTGATCTCCTCCTCTCCACGTCTTTGGGTTTTTGGTGAAGGAGAGACACTGAGAATATACGCTGGCCTATGATGCCCTAGTTCTAAATCACAGCTATGAAAGAAGCCCTAGAAACTGTCATGGAGAAGACTAATACACAGTAAGAAGAAGGCTCATGCAATCAAGGAGAAAGATCTCATTACAGTCATGTCCAAGAAGAAACCTACGTTGGTATGGTAGAACAAGACGCAGGATCCTAGCCGCAGTAGCTAATGCCCTAGCCGCAGTAAGCCGCAGGCCTATGAGGAAATCTAAAATGCAGTCAATGGAGACCTGTTAACGCAGTCAATGGAGACCTGTTAGCGCAGTCAATGGAGACCTGTTCAAGCAGTCAAAGGAGACATGTTCACGCAGCCTAACAAGATAAGAACTTCGCATTCTTCCTCTCTGAAATTTCGGGTGTAGTAGTCGTAGTCTAAGCGTAAGGTATGAAGTGAACTAAACTCGGGGACAAGGACCTGCATTCATGGCTTATAGATCCACATTGAATTAAGGTATCCCAGATTGATGGAGCAGCAAGGTTCTAGGAGGTGTGATGAGGACGCAAACTAAATACATATCTCAGCATACCTAAATTTGATGACGCAGTGATCTCACTCATATACATCTCGAATGGACAAAGAGGACTGTGTATCTATTGCAGCCTCGGCATGTTATAAACAATGATCAGGATTGCAAGAAGTAACAAGGGTTACATCTCGGCTCTATATTCGGATCTGTCCAGACATATCACAATGATGAAATATGTGATACTCGGCATACCTGTGATTGAAGGAAATATCTTCGGATGAATAAATCAAAGAAGGCTAATGATGATCTCGGAATAACTATGAGCAGCATCTCGTCATACCTGTAAGTGTTCTCATCAACCAGATGGAGCTGAAGGGTATGTTGTGGCCAGCAACACCCCCCCTAGTTCGTTTAAGTATCAACCAAGATACTTGAATGAATGGGGACCCTTAGTTAACTTTTAGGAAAAGCAAGAGTTTCTTTTTGAGGTTACAATCATATGCTTAGGAAAAGCCTCTTGGATATTTTAAGCCTAAGTTTATGATGAGAAGAAAATCTTTAAAGTCGCGTTGCAAAAGGATAGGAAATATCTTCATTTCTCTTTAAAAATCGATATGCGCACGACCCTCGTGTTAACAATAAAATCGCATCGCAACAAAGTAGTGCCCATAAAGAAAAACTTAAAGATTCACCGATCTGCGATAACGCCGATCGCTAGATCGCATATCGCAGAAATGAGCCGGCAAGATTTGACAAACATCAAAATTCTGCGATTTGCGATGATGCGATTAGCGATCGCTGCGATGCTACATCCTTGCGATTTGCGATGATGCGATTAGCGATCGCTGCGATGCTACATCCTTGCGATTTGCGATGATGCGATTAGCGATCGCGCGACATGCGAGGTTACGTTAGCAAATCATAAATCACTCTAGTACGAATCCTTTGGGCACGCCATTCAAAGAAAAGCCACTTACCATAATCTGACCCGAAATCATGCGCTTTTAATGATAGTAAATGAATTAGTTGTCAGTTATTAAATGGGTTAAAGACGCGTGCCTTGGTAGAGATTTACTTCACGTAAGGTGGCATATTTGATTGATCTGTTGCATTTAAAACTCTCCCATCACCTTTCTGGATCACTCATTTCCATTTCACTCGTAATCTACAGGAACAAAGAGCTAAGACGACTCAGACAGAAACGCAAAGAGAAATGGGAAAGAAAAATAAAGCTCAAGGCTCCGAAGCGAAGGAGAAGACTAAGGAGATGGCGCCTCTATACACAGACACAGCCTGTAACAGAGACGCAGGGATATCAACATGGGAAGGCATGTACAGGCTGCTAGAAGAGGAAAAACCTAGAATAATGAAGGTTGCTGCTATCGCGGGTGCACCACGCTCTTCTGAGGCGTCCTTAGAGGACCTAGCATGTTCATTCCTTCCCAGAATAGCGGCAAGACCCAAAATTCTACCATATACAGACATGATCAAGTGGATACTGGATGATGTAGACTTGAACAACAGACAATTCAAAGTTCATGGACATGGGCTCATCGGATAGTTTGCTGCGCAAAATTTGAAGCTTATGTATCATCTTCCAGAACCGCAAGCGACCTATAACGCATAATTTGTTAAGAAGTTCGCGGCGGAGAATCCAGATCTATCAGACACCACTAAAGAATGGTCTAGAAGAGACGAGCCGCTAAAAAAGGATAAAAACGGTATGTACAGCACTAGTTCCCTCACCTCTCCATATTGTTTTGCTGCGGCCATGCTCTGTAGGTTATTTGGGATGTCGGATATCAACAAGTTTTCATCTGAATGGCTACCATTAATTGATACTGCCACAAACGCCGGCATCATAGATTGGGCCAAAATTCTTTCTGATAATCTATACACAGCTGTTATCAATTACCGGTCTAAAAGATCCTTGTCTCAAAGGGTCTATCCTCCTTTTTATCTGTCTGCATATATTATGGATTCTGTTTGTCTTGTATCTAAATTTCCTACTATGGGTTGGAAATGGACTACCCAAGACCCATTGCCCATCCATGTTTATCATAAGGTATTATGGGATTCCCAGTTTGCCCCTCACTTTTACCAGATTTGCCATGGGCTTATTTTGCCCCTATATAGAATAATGTATGATAAAGACCCCCCAAGGTGCTCTCCCGAGGCCCAAATTGACATCATCCCCATCGCGAGATGGTTCGGGGAAGAATGGTTTACTTACATTAGAGTTTTTGGAAGCACTGTACCTCCACATGTCCTACCCCTATATGTCCCTGATAAACTTTTGGCTCGGGAAATCGCTTATCAAACCTGTTCTGAAGGCGGCCTGACCAAAGACCTAAAGGACAAGAAGAAGGCCATATGGCCTCAATTTCCCGTAACTTGTGGGGCCTTCTCTTTGTTCGATGTAGGACACGCTTTTGGCGAAGTGGAGAATGTGACGTGTCTTCAATTATTTAAATTCCCAGCGAGGCCATTCGACCCAAATGATGTGGCCCAAGAATTCACAACGAATGTCAAGATAAGAGTGTTCTCTGGAAAGAAAGATTTGTTTGATGATCTGTTTCAGAATAAGAGTTCGCTCCAAGAAATTTTGCGGGAAGCTCAGTCGAGGTTGTCTCCAGGTGACCTCCAAAAATTCACGTTATACAGAGAAAGAAGGCTGGCCAGTATTCCGCTAGAGAAGCTGCGACTGCCTGCTAGAGAACCAACTCCAAGCATCAGCCTCAGTGAAAACTCTAGCACTTCCAGATCTAAGTCCAACGCCGTGCAAGAAGTATCTGAGCATCCTGAAGAGTTTGTTTACGACCAAGAAAAAAACGAAGAAACAACCAAAGATACAGCTCAGTCAAGTGCAATGTCTCAACAGCAAGTTATCGCCTCCCCACCAAGAAATCTCCCCCCTCCTGTCATCGAAGCACCACTTGTCACAACAGAGCTAGATAAAGAGTGGGAAACCTTCAATGAATTGATCAATCTTGAAGGGCAAGCCCCGAAAACACCTGTGAATAATACACAGGTGGTGCAAGAAGTGGTTTCGACCATAGTCAGTAGTGCCGCAGAAGCAGAACACCTTCCTATCGCTCCACCTTCAGAGCTTCTACTTAACGTAGAAGAAATTCCCCCACTGGATGTATTCTATAGTCCCCAACACAAAGCAGTTGTAAGGAGACAGAGAAAGAAAAGAAAACTAGAGAATACACTGTCGCAAGATGCTGAACATTTGGACGTCTTATGGAAAGACCCCAATAATAATCCGACTGAAAATCTCACGAAGCTGTCTCAGATTGCAGGAGCATATGCTTCTGCAACTATTGACAAGGCCTCGGAAGTTCAGCAACTATTGAAGGAACAAGAAAATCATATACCGCTACTACAACAACAATTGCAACAAGCCAACGCTAATACTGGAGCTTCCAGACAGCTCGAGAAACTACAGGAAGACTTTCAACAAATGCAGATAGGCTATCAAAGGAGTCTCGAAGAGAAAGAAAAACAATTGCGGACTTTACAAGAAATGCATAAAGATGAGCCCAAGCTGGCAGAATTCATTTCAGAATCTATTGGCTTGAACGAGAAACTACTGCAGCAACAGGAAGAGTTGGGACGTAAAATATCACAGTGGAGTCACTATTGTGAGCTGAGCGACAAAATCACCAGTCAAGTGGTGGACTTGCGGAGTGACTATGATCAGAATGACAAAAAGGTGACAGAATATTTGACTTGGCAAGATGATGATGAAGGCAAAAGGGCAGGTGCACCCAGGATAAATGAAAATCATAAGGAGTTGCTCTTTAATAAATGGGACGATCAAATCAGGCAGGCGGAGCGAGCAGCAGAGACAGCGGCAACACAGGCAAGCATTCTTATCGACTGTGTAAATGAGAATTTACACAGGGCCAATTTAATTGCAGAGACCACCCCGGGGTACCTACCAAACAAGTTGCAACTGGAAACAGAATGGAGGCAGAAAGCGCAGGCAAAAGGGAAAGCAATCCAAGCATTGGCCAGGTTGAATTGGGAATGTTACTGGACGTACTTGGTTAAACCGCACAGCCAATGGATGACGGTGAAATGCATTACAAACGCAGCCGAAAAGGTAGCGCCAGCTCTCGTAGATGCCGTTTTCGCAGCCCAGCTCAGCGCAGAAATCAGTCAGCCGACTCTTCTCAAGCCTATGCTGAACACTTGCAACTTTAAGGACCAAGTTCATAAGTGACTTCATTTAGAATGTTGTTTTTCCTTCAACTAGATTAGAAAAAGGATGGTCGTTTGAAAACCGCATCCTAAATTTTGTAATAATACTATTATTAGAATTAGGAAGTAGTATTTTAACCCTTCTCATTGCATTGGAGAGGGGTCCAGAAATTTGTCAAAAACTTGTCCTCGGAACATGCACTTCTGCACCCTCAGAGGAGGTTTTGATAAATGGATGGATCGAGATTTATTTATGTTTGCATTTTAATGTCTGCTACTGATGTTGCACTTCTGTACTCTTAGTAGATGTTAGAACAAGTAGAGATAAATCGTTATTGCTTGAAGTTTGTGAGTGAAATCAGTCATAAATGGTACTTTTATCTCTTGACCAATTTCTGCTTATATTCTTAGAGTGATATGCAGTTTTAGTTGTTTATATGTTAATGTATGAATGTATGGGTTACCATTTGGCACTTATGTACGGTGGAGTCATTTATTTGTGCTTGACATATGAATAACTTATTATGCGATATGCTGTTCACAACTGTTTTGCCTAACTTTTTATGCAGAATGGTTTATCTTAATTGATTTATATTCTTATGATAGCTGAATGATCTTTATTACCAGTAATTGTTCGAAATCTTTTTAGATCGCATAATAGAAGAAATATACCTCGGGTTAGCGTAGATTAGATGTGTTGTTTTCATTAGATTACAATAGCATAGAGTCAGTTTAGGAGTTAGAATTGAATTAGCTCTATTATCCCCAGTCGGACCCGCTATACCAAACGGACAAGGAGCTGCCAACCAAGTTCCGGACCGGGTGGGTATCCCCCTTGTTGTTGACCCGATTTCTGGGCCCTCAACATATTTGGCGCTAGGAGGAGGGCCTGAACATAGTGTCTATTGGAATGATTTCCAAATTGTAAAATTTGAATCAGGATGGCTGCTCATAAAATTCCTATTTGGAGTTGCATCCATGTTCCTACCTCTTCCAACACTCCACCAGATGTGGTAAGACTCTTGTCTCAGGTAAAATTCAACGGTAAGAATAAGTCTTCTGCTTTTAATCATGCCCTTCAGTTTATTCAAAAAGTTTCAGGTTCTGATATTCAGAGAATTGATGAAGGCATTTTGTGCAGGATTTTTACTCTTACATTCACAGCGGAAGCTAGAAAATGGTGCAGAACCCTCCCAGTTGCATCAATTCACAGCTGGGACCAATTCGTCAAGACTTTCATTTTGGAATTTGATTGTTATGACTACGACCGGGTATATGATGAAATTGATTATCTACGGAAGCAAGATGAACCCGTAAGGGATTTTAATATGCGATTTCATCTTAAATGTCTAAAGTATGATCTTGAGAGTGAGCTCACGGATGAAGAATCTTCAGATTATGATGAGTATTCCCTACCTCCTATGTCTGATCAAGCAGAAATTAGTTCAACCTTTGTTTCATTTTCTTCTAATATGAATGAGGATTCCAAGTTGAATACACAAATCATCCATAATGAAGAAAATCTGCAAAGCCTAGGAGTCATGCATGCTCTAATACCAGAAGACAAAAACGAGAATGCTGAAAGAGAAACTACCTTGGAACCAGGAGATGACTCGGATACAAAGTCAGACAATATCATTACAAATCAACGAATGCAGATGCCAAGGTTAGAACAACGAACTATTTCTCTTTCAAAAAGTATCAGCGCACAAAGGTATGATCTAAAGCCCGATGTTTATGATGAATCTGATGAACAAAGTTTTTTTCATGATGTTTTCAAATGCATTATTCCAGATTTGCATTTTTCTCTTTATCCCGATGTTTTCAGTGATGACAATTTTTCCCCTCTCAATATTAAAGATATCTCAAAAAACACAGAGGGTTATTCAAACGACTCATCATTAGGTTTTCAAGATAAAGAGACAACTTTAGCACATCCTTTGACCAATGTCAAACAAGAGCCGCTTGACCTCCCTTGTCTGAAAATATATAATGAAAAAGAGAAGCCTAGGGAAATCTGTAAAATCATTTGTGATAGTTACTTTGACAACGATGATGTTGTTGAGTTATCCCAAGTAACTCAACTAGGTTCAGATAATGAGAAACATCCTAAATCAGAAATCATATCAGTCGACCCTCATTTCAAAGTAAAAGATCATTTGCATGATTTTACTATCCAAGACAATACCCCGATCTATGATTCATATCATGAGGAAAGCTCCATACCTGTTCGCAATCATAACTCATCTCCTGATTCACAAGACCTGGCCAGTTCTTGTGAGGAGCAAGATGCTACAAGTAAATCCCAGTTGTGTTGTAACACTATCTGTACAAATAGTCATTCCTTTCTTTCTCACTTGCACTCATTTTGTACAAAATAGGATTTCGTTTTAAATTTTCAAACTTTTGATAGACTATGTTTTAGCGATTTATATATGGGAACTTTCATTTCAAACGAAATCGCTAAAAGCTCAGTGTTAACAAACAGTAGGTTACAAGCCATTGAAACTAAAAAATCATCTTCACAACCTGGCTTGTTATCCTTCCTATTACGAGATCATCAATTCATACCAGTAATTCATCCTAATTTTTATGATCCAATAGGTATCCAGTTGGAAAGAAGTTCTCATGAGAAAGGAAAATCAGACATAATTCCAGCTGAGGTTATATATTCTTATTCCACAGCCAACATTTACGGTCCAAGGAAAATTTGGTTCTTTACACTGATGTTTGGAAGTTTCATACGGCTAGGAATAAAAATGAATAGATGGTTCCATTGGAAATATCATTTCACATAGTTTATTTTCTATATATAGCTAGAATAGGAGTAGGAGTAATTTAGCTAAGTTATTAGGTTTGCTTTTGATAATTGATAGGCAAAATTATACCTATTCTGTACATAACCCTAGGGAATATCTACCTCTCATTGCGTTAAATATTTTTCTCCATAATAACATTTGCTTTGGTTAACGGCATTTGACATTTACTAAAGACACCTTTTCTCTGTCAAAGATTTTGAACTTCTACTTCTATGAACAGCAAATCTTTTAGAAACTTGATCTTTATTATCAATAGAACTTTAACCCAGATATGATGATAGTTTCAACTCCAAGAAATTTGAAGAAAGCTATCTCAGTGAAGAATTTGTTTTAGGTCAGCACAATGAAAGGTATCAATAATAAAATAAAGATTCCCTGTAGAAACAGCCATTACCAAAAAAACCCTATCATTGTCGTCCAGAACTTTCTTAAGGAAAGAAAATTTGACTTCCTCCCTGCTAAAGGAAAACGCAGCATTCAGAGGAACAATCCAAAAAAGACACTATATCTCAAAGAATAAGAGGTCTCATCACGAGCCGGCTTATCATGATCACAGATATTATAACTTGCTGACTTTGCCAAAACTGTCTATCAAAACAGGGCAATGACTCAAGATTGTTGCAATCAAAAGACAAGGGGTCTCATCACGAGCCAGCTTGTTCAGCAAAAGTATAAATCAAGTGAATGACTGTGTCATAATTTGGCCACCAAACCAAGACATTGTTCTTTAGAGAATAAAAAAGAAAAAAGTGTCAAAAAGGGTTTTTCTCTGAAAGAGTTGTAAATAACCTTAAGCAGGATAAAGGATCATTGTTGGGTAATAGGTAACCCTGTCGAGGCTATGGACGCCTGCTGGCAGCAGAGGCTCTACCTGCGACAAAGGAGCATATTTAAAAGAGGTTGTTACATAGGGAAGACTTTATTTTATGTTTTACAAGACCAAGTAATGACTGATTTAAATGCAAGGACAAACTGAGGATGCAAGTAATTGAAATAGAAAGAGGTTGAAACAAAACATCATTGACAGTTTGAAGTATCATTTGCTTTATCTTTTTATAATAAAGTTCAAGTTTTCTGGAAAAAAAAAATTCAGGAGTTTGAAAGCGTCAATAGAAAATCAGAGATAACTGGTTCTCCCAAGTGAATCGCCAATTGTTGTGGCCAGCAACACCCCCCCTAGTTCATTTAAGTATCAACCAAGATACTTAAATGAATGGGGACCCTTAGTTAATTTTTAGGAAAAGCAAGAGTTTCTTTTTGAGGTTACAATCATATGCTTAGGAAAAGCCTCTTGGATATTTTAAGCCTAAGTTTATGATGAGAAGAAAATCTTTAAAGTCGCGTTGCAAAAGGATAGGAAATATCTTCATTTCTCTTTAAAAATCGATATGCGCACGACCCTCGTGTTAACAATAAAATCGCATCGCAACAAAGTAGTGCCCATAAAGAAAAACTTAAAGATTCACCGATCTGCGATAACGCCGATCGCTAGATCGCATATCGCAGAAATGAGCCGGCAAGATTTGACAAACATCAAAATTCTGCGATTTGCGATGATGCGATTAGCGATCGCTGCGATGCTACATCCTTGCGATTTGCGATGATGCGATTAGCGATCGCGCGACATGCGAGGTTACGTCAGCAAATCATAAATCACTCCAGTACGAATCCTTCGGGCACGCCATTCAAAGAAAAGCCACTTACCATAATCTGACCCGAAATCATGCGCTTTTAATGATAGTAAATGAATTAGTTGTCAGTTATTAAATGGGTTAAAGACGCGTGCCTTGGTAGAGATTTACTTCACGTAAGGTGGCATATTTGATTGATCTGTTGCATTTAAAACTCTCCCATCACCTTTCTGGATCACTCATTTCCATTTCACTCGTAATCTGCAGGAACAAAGAGCTAAGACGACTCAGACAGAAACACAAAGAGAAATGGGAAAGAAAAATAAAGCTCAAGGCTCCGAAGCGAAGGAGAAGACTAAGGAGATGGCGCCTCTGTACACAGACACAGCCTGTAACAGAGACGTAGGGATATCAACATGGGAAGGCATGTACAGGCTGCTAGAAGAGGAAAAACCTAGAATAATGAAGGTTGTTGCTGTCGCGGGTGCACCACGCTCTTCTGAGGCGTCCTTAGAGGACCTAGCATGTTCATTCCTTCACAGAATAGCGGCAAGACCCAAAATTCTACCATATACAGACATGATCAAGTGGATACTGGATGATGCAGACTTGAACAACAGACAATTCAAAGTTCATGGACATGGGCTCATCGGATCGTTTGCTGCGCAAGATTTGAAGCTTATGTATCATCTTCCAGAACCGCAAGCGACCTATAACGCACAATTTGTTAAGAAGTTCGCGGCGGAGAATCCAGATCTATCAGACACCACTAAAGAATGGTCTAGAAGAGACGAGCCGCTAAAAAAGGATAAAAACGGTATGTACAACACTGGTTCCCTCACCTCTCCATATTGTTTTGCTGCGGCCATGCTCTGTAGGTTATTTGGGATGCCGGATATCAACAAGTTTTCATCTGAATGGCTACCATTAATTGATGCTGCCACAAACGCCAACATCATAGATTGGGCCAAAATTCTTTTTGATAATCTATACACAGCTGTTATCAATTACCGGTCTAAAAGATCCTTGTCTCAAAGGGTCTATCCTCCTTTTTATCTGTCTGCATATATTATGGATTCTGTTTGTCTTGTATCTAAATTTCCTACTATGGGTTGGAAATGGACTACCCAAGACCCATTGCCCATCCATGTTTATCATAAGGTATTATGGGATTCCCAGTTTGCCCCTCACTTTTACCAGATTTGCCATGGGCTTATTTTGCCCCTATATAGAATAATGTATGATAAAGACCCCCCAAGGTGCTCTCCCGAGGCCCAAATTGACATCATCCCCATCGCGAGATGGTTCAGGGAAGAATGGTTTACTTACATTAGAGTTTTTGGAAGCACTGTACCTCCACGTCCTACCCCTATATGTCCCTGATAAACTTTTGGCTCGGTAAATCGCTTATCAAACCTGTTCTGAAGGCGGCCTGACCAAAGACCTAAAGGACAAGAAGAAGGCCATATGGCCTCAATTTCCCGTAACTTGTGGGGCCTTCTCTTTGTTCGATGTAGGACACACTTTTGGCGAAGTGGAGAATGTGACGTGTCTTCAATTATTTAAATTCCCAGCGAGGCCATTCGACCCAAATGATGTGGCCCAAGAATTCACAACGAATGTCAAGATAAGAGTGTTCTCTGGAAAGAAAGATTTGTTTGATGATCTGTTTCAGAATAAGAGTTCGCTCCAAGAAATTTTGCGGGAAGCTCAGTCGAGGTTGTCTCCAGGTGACCTCCAAAAATTCACGTTATACAGAGAAAGAAGGCTGGCCAGTATTCCGCTAGAGAAGTTGCGACTACCTGCTAGAGAACCAACTCCAAGCATCAGCCTCAGTGAAAACTCTAGCACTTCCAGATCTAAGTCCAACGCCGTGCAAGAAGTATCTGAGCATCCTGAAGAGTCTGTTTACGACCAAGAAAAAAACGAAGAAACAACCAAAGATACAGCTCAGTCAAGTGCAATGTCTCAACAGCAAGTTATCGCCTCCCCACCAAGAAATCTCCCCCCTCCTGTCATCGAAGCACCACTTGTCACAACAGAGCTAGATAAAGAGTGGGAAACCTTCAATGAATTGATCAATCTTGAAGGGCAAGCCCCGAAAACACCTGTGAATAATACACAGGTGGTGCAAAAAGTGGTTTCGACCATAGTCAGTAGTGCCGCAGAAGCAGAACACCTTCCTATCGCTCCACCTTCAGAGCTTCTACTTAACGTAGAAGAAATTCCCCCACTGGATGTATTCTATAGTCCCCAACACAAAGCAGTTGTAAGGAGACAGAGAAAGAAAAGAAAACTAGAGAATACACTGTCGCAAGATGCTGAACATTTGGACGTCTTATGGAAAGACCCCAATAATAATCCGACTGAAAATCTCACGAAGCTGTCTCAGATTGCAGGAGCATATGCTTCTGCAACTATTGACAAGGCCTCGGAAGTTCAGCAACTATTGAAGGAACAAGAAAATCATATACAGCTACTACAACAACAGTTGCAACAAGCCAACGCTAACACTGAAGCTTCTAGACAGCTCGAGAAACTACAGGAAGACTTTCAACAAATGCAGATAGGCTATCAAAGGAGTCTCGAAGAGAAAGAAAAACAATTGCAGACTTTACAAGAAATGCATAAAGATGAGCCCAAGCTGGCAGAATTCATTTCAGAATCTATTGGCTTGAACGAGCAACTACTGCAGCAACATGAAGAGTTGGGACGTAAAATATCACAGTGGAGTCACTATTGTGAGCTGAGCGACAAAATCACCAGTCAAGTGGTGGACTTGCGGAGTGACTATGATCAGAATGACAACAAGGTGACAGAATATTTGACTTGGCAAGATGATGATGAAGGCAAAAGGGCAGGTGCACCCAGGATAAATGAAAATCATAAGGAGTTGCTCTTTAATAAATGGGACGATCAAATCAGGCAGGCGGAGCGAGCAGCAGAGACGGCGGCAACACAAGCAAGCATTCTTATCGACTATGTAAATGAGAATTTACACAGGGCCAATTTAATTGCAGAGACCACCCCGGGGTACCTACCAAACAAGTTGCAACTGGAAACAGAATGGAGGCAGAAAGCGCAGGCAAAAGGGAAAGCAATCCAAGCATTGGCCAGGTTGAATTGGGAATGTTACTGGACGTACTTGGTTAAACCGCACAGCCAATGGATGACAGTGAAATGCATTACAAACGCAGCCGAAAAGGTAGCACCAGCTCTCGTAGATGCCGTTTTCGCAGCCCAGCTCAGCGCAGAAATCAGTCAGCCGACTCTTCTCAAGCCTATGCTGAACACTTGCAACTTTAAGGACCAAGTTCATAAGTGACTTCATTTAGAATGTTGTTTTTTCCTTCAACTAGATTAGAAAAGGATGGTCGTTTGAAAACCGCATCCTAAATTTTGTAATAATACTATTATTAGAATTAGGAAGTAGTATTTTAACCCTTCTCATTGCATTGGAGAGGGGTCCAGAAATTTGTCAAAAACTTGTCCTCGGAACATGCACTTCTGCACCCTCCGAGGAGATTTTGATAAATGGATGGATCGAGATTTATTTATGTTTGCATTTTAATGTCTGCTACTGATGTTGCACTTCTGTACTCTTAGTAGATGTTAGAACAAGTAGAGATAAATCGTTATTGCTTGAAGTTTGTGAGTGAAATCAGTCATAAATGGTACTTTTATCTCTTGACCAATTTCTGCTTATATTCTTAGAGTGATATGCAGTTTTAGTTGTTTATATGTTAATGTATGAATGTGTGGGTTACCATTTGGCACTTCTGTACGGTGGAGTCATTTATTTGTGCTTGACATATGAATAACTTATTATGCGATATGCTGTTCACAACTGTTTTGCCTAACTTTTTATGCAGAATGGTTTATCTTAATTGATTTATATTCTTATGATAGCTGAATGATCTTTATTACCAGTTATTGTTCGAAATCTTTTTAGATCGCATAATAGAAGAAATATACCCCGGGTTAGCGTAGATTAGATGTGTTGTTTTCATTAGATTACAATAGCATAGAGTCAGTTTAGGAGTTAGAATTGAATTAGCTCTAAAATTACTTCTAGATTAGCATCATCAAACTCTACACACACACACACACACCCTACATTGGGAAACTGGTCCCATTATCCCCAGTCAGACCCGCTATACCAAACGGACAAGGAGCTGCCAACCAAGTTCCGGACCAGGTGGGTATCCCCCTTGTTGTTGACCCGATTTCCGGGCCCTCAACAGGGTATTAAGTCTTATAACAAGGATCTCGGCATACACTTATATTTGTTTCTATTAACTCGCATACCTCAAGGGGAATTAGAGTACTGATGTATGACATAAACCTAATCGTTGTCATTGTAATAAAGCAATCACAATGACAAGGATCATAAGCAGTAATGTTTATGATGGTTACAGTCTCAACATAATGAGAATGATAAGGATGAACAGTCTCAGATCATGATGATGTAAGATGCAGTATGATGGGCATGTCAGCAAAGGGCAGCATGATGATGGATGAGACAGCATCATGATATGATGCAGCATGATGGGCATGTTAGTAAGGAGCAACATAGTGATGGGAGCAGCTCAGTGACTAGGTACAGCACAGTGATGGATGCAACATGAGTACGATAGGTAAAGTCGTCACCTTGGAGAATTAGTTGAAGCAGAATGTCTTCAACTGATCTCATCTATAGATAAGTCAAAATGTTGACTTCTGTTGTGAATGTACTATCTCTCTCTCTGCTAAACTTTGAAGAACATAAAAGAAGAATTGATCAAGGGTTTCCCCACATTGGGATTTGTCCCTGGCTAGTACCACATCTTGTGTCCTCTTGTCTTGGCTTGTCTTCTGTGATTTATATTTATGTTCTATCTGCAGTTTACTTTAATGCTGATGTGATTGCTAATCTGGAAAAGACATTGAGCTAACTATGAAAATTGAAATAAATTTCTCTTAGCATAGAACATACCTAAAATTAACAAGTATTGTTACAGGTTGCCAAGGCGTGCACTCATCTCAACAGAACCTCTCATGCACCTTCCTTGACTCATTGCAGCGGTCACACCCTTGCTACTAATAGAATTATCTTACTTGCCTCTATGCGACATCGCGGTCAAGGCATTGCTTTACGACCCACTGCTAGGAATCCTACACTAAACAGTCTGAGGTCTAATTGGAACTTCTTACCGAGGAGATCCCCTTACATGTTGGCAGGTCCAGCACTGTCAACATTTTGGCACTAGAAGGAGGGCCAGATGACAAGCTGAGTCCTCACATTTGTTTTGAATCTCTACACATCTATCATGACTCACTACCGAGCTGCTCTTCCGGAATGTATGTCTTATGGAAATGATTTCATCATCCCGAAAAATCTCTCGGATAACTTGTCTCATAAAACATTTGATGGTGGAGGCTATGTAGCCTTGGTAAGGCACACAGTCGGCGTTGTAGGCTCATGTGAAAGACATGGATTCTTTGAAGAATACATGAGTTGTGCATTGTTCATCTACATGCTTCGAGGGCACCCAATGCACTGGTGTGCCACGCTGCCCAAAAAATCTATTCATTCTCTTGCTCATCTGGTCGCAGAGATAGACCGTGCTTTCAATCACTTTAACTATAAAGCACTCAACAAAGAAATTCTAGAATTACAAAAAGCACCCGATGAATCCATTGAACAGTTTCACACATGATTTTGTAATATTGCATATCGATTCCCGGAAGATGATATTGATTGGGAATTTCTTGATGGAAGGTTTGAGTATCTTCTTCACGTATCTGAACCCTGATCAGCACACTTCGGTGATGGAGTTGAGTAATCACAGGCAGGCACAATTGTTGTCACAAGTGACTGTCCGCCTTCACCTCATCAAACAACTTCACCACTGTGGAGTGATGTGGGAGATCATGCACATGCCTCGGTTGAACTGTCACACTCTCCCACCCCACTTTCTCTTCATATTTGCACAGATTTGGCTTGCAAGCCTGTTGGTTGTCACGTGGATTCATTCCCTCGACCTCCCTCCTCGCATTATGTTGATCCTCTGGATTGTACTATCTCGTGTTCTTCAATTGCGGACTCCTCCCCTGTTGTGAATGAGGTCAAGTTGTCGACGGAGTTGGTGTTATGAAGCCAACCTACGCCATCATTCATGATGAGTGTGTGCGAGAATCTAAAGAAGAACTCGTGGTGAAGGATGACTCCTTTTCAACCACACCTCATCTGCTTCATCCTAACATCCCCTGTGATTCTTCCACCGCTGATTTCCCCTGTGAAAACTCATTTCTGGATGCTTCTACTTCCGATCATTCACAGGACACGTCGAATGTCAGTTTGTCATTACAGTGCGGAGAGGACACATCTTCCTCGAAGAATTTGTTCAATCTGTCATTTATATTTCTTGAACACACAGAGGGTGAACATCCTTGCTTATCATCTACCCCTCTGCCCGATTCATCCAATCATGAGGATGCCAACGAACATCTCGAATTTTCTGATCTTGGTTATCATGATCTATTCACTTCCTCATCCGATCACGATGTTGATTCAACCATTGTTAATCTATCCAAGGCACTGGTCTACGATGATCTATCTGTCAATGAGGTTGAAACCCCCTAGACTGTCGAGGCACTTCAGCTCGAGCTAATGGTTATGCCAGGTCCTCACTGTCCTGAGGTTGGTTTCACTTCTGGTCATGAAATTGTTGAAACCCTCAAGGCTCCTCATCACTCTCTGCTTTGAAGATCAACCAAACACCCAGATTTCGCTTCCTCCACTCGAACTACACGATCCCATCGCTCATGCGTTGGAGGAATCTTACACAGCAAGCACACATGCACAACACAAGTGGTCTACCTTTCTCATGTTTGCTTGCATGTCACAGTCAAGAGAATGCATACACTCAACATCTGCACGCAGTGTAGCACAACATCATGGCAGCACCACAGAATGCATGTCATGCACTTTCACTCATCTTTGTTCTGTGGTCACTTGTAAGCTCAGAGTGTGTTTGTCTTCACTATTACATCTTTCTTGTTTGCTGGTTCGCACAACTGTCTTGTTCGTGAACCATGCCTTCACCAACATGGGTCAACCAATGTGCTGGTGGCTGCATTGGAAGTATCACTTCACATGAGATGACCCATGCACTATTAGCTTAGGGGTAGGAGTAGTGTTTGCTTTTGAGGTGTTTGCTTGCATGCTTGTTTGCTTACTTGATTTGTTTGTTTGTTTGCTTGTTTTCTTACTTGTTTTGCTTTCGCTTTTGCTTCTGCTCTTGCTTTGCTTTGTTGTTTGTTAGTTCGCTTGTTTCATTTCGTAGGATAGTTTCGCATGAAACCATGTATGACTCTTGAAGCAAGCTGGGTAAAGTACAAGAGGCCTTGTGTTGCTATCACTACTTGGTTATTTGTCACCCTGCCTCCGTATGAAGAACTTGTTACTTTTAGTCCATGATATGTCAAAGGAAAATACGTATTGTTCGAAGTGAACCTTGGTGAAAACACAACGCTTGCACGCTAACTAATGCCACCTACTCTAGTCGGTTATTTTTGGGTTAACCCTTGTCAACTCAGTCAAGTAGAGTAAGGTGAGGGGGAAAACCTTAACAGGCATGTCAGAGGTATAATAAACTAGTTCTCTACTAGAACAACCTCTTCTATTCTCAATAAGTCGGAATCCCTCTTTTGCCTCTGAAATGAATAATGCTATGCACAGTTACAAAAATGAAAAAAAATTGAAAAAATGAAAATGAATAAGGTGAAAGAAGAGAAAGGCTCCTGCACAGAGAGGTCATGCAAGTAACTCCGCCAGGGTACTGACCAGGATCGCTGGCAGTGGATCCATACTTGTGTTCCTATGTGACTCCATCGGGGTACTCTCCAGGCATGCTGGCAGCAGAGTAACACCAGAGATGAAACTAAGACTCTGACGACTATACTGCTTGTGCACTAATATACCCCTCAACCCTAATCGAAACAACAGTGTTGCCTTGGCTTGGAATGTGTGTAAATCGACCAAGAGCTTGGAAAATGTTGCATCTTACAATCAAGCTAGTGTGGAAACCAAGAGGAGCTGAGAACTGAACAATACTTTCGAAGGTGTTAGACTTGCTTTTCACAAACAAGGTCCATTCAGAGAGTTGGAGTTCTACCAGTGTGTCGCCAAGTGTTGTAGTGGCTACAACCACCCTCCAAAATTTTTCCTTAGCTTCATTTTGGAGCCTCCCTTCCAACTTTTCACAGCAGCTTGCCTTGCTTCGTTATGTTCACAAGCTTCAGTGTTTTGCTTGCACAAAGGGAGCCTGTCGATCATAACTCAATGCATTCTCCTTGTAGGTTGATCACCCAAACTTGGTCCAGTTGCAGGCTGAGTAGCTCCCCCAAGAAATTGCACAATTCTGAAGGGCAACCAGCCTTCGCTCCATAAATTGCACAATCCTAACTGGCAGCCTGCTGGGCTCTAGAATTGCGCAATTCTGGCAGTCAACACTCACAGTGGAAATTGCGCAATTTTCCCCAACATTGCTGCTCAACCCATAATTTGCACAAATCTGGGTAGCAATCAGCTGCTTTGCCCAGAAATTGCACAAATCTCCTGGGAAGCCAGCCCAGCTCCCAGCCATAAATGTGCATTTTCTCCCAACAGTTGAGCAGTCTCTTGCAGGAGCAGCTGAGTTGACTGGTTCCCTCCGGGACCGAGAAAAACTAACTTGCATGCATGGGTTGCTTCTCCTAAGGAAACATGCAAAGGCATCACTTGTTTCTGCGATCTACTCTTGGCAATGGGAGGTTACATGCAAGGATCATTTCAGAAGCCCCCCACCAAGTGTCGCTTTCCCTAGATTTGTGGCATGCACGTCACAACCTCGATATTATCAAAACTCATCAACCAGACACTGCAGAGCTCATTCCTCACATCAACCTTGCAGCTCTAACATCCCACATCACATCTAGGAGCAGTCAACACATTCAGCTAAGCTATTTTGGGGTAAGCTCGCTTTCCATGCCTTGTGTTGCATTTCTGTCACTTTTTGTGTTTTCGCTTGTGTGAGTATTGTTTGCTTGATTTCTTTGAACACTTGTTGTCGTTTACATGTATACTAGCTTTTCCTAGCACTGTTTCAGTTTTCGTTGATATCTCACTATTGTCGCATGCATGAAACTATTTTTCACGAATGTTCGTCGATTTAGTGACTCGCCTCACCCACATGCATGTTGTTCCATTTTATGAATCTGTCATTCACCATTTGCATGCATGATCATTCACTTATGCTTACACTCAGTATCACCATGCATTCACACTCACATTCACTTTCAGTTGCCCATTGACAAATCTAGGCAGCCTTGGCCCAGACTCTGCCTCACCAAGACAGCATTGCGCAATCCTGAGAGGGAAGGCTCTGTCTTCCTCTCAAGAAATGCACATTTCTACCTAGTGAGTGTCCTCCAAGACTATTTTGCGCATTTATGAGGGACAGTGACTGCTGACCTAGAAAATTGCACAATGCAGTCACTGAGCCTGCAGAGGTTGCTAGCTGAGATTGAGCATTGCGCAATTCTAGTAGTCAGCAGCCAGATTGGACTGTGCATTGCACAGTTCCAACAGTCAGTCAGTCTCCTAGTAGCCCAGACTGTGCCTTACGCAATCTTAGCAGTCAGTCTCTCGACCTCCTAGCCGAAATTGCACAACCTTCATGATCAGTCACACAAGTATGTTGTAAGTTAGTTCTCAAGTTCATTTTCGTTTTCGACTAAAAGATTGCTTGCCATGAGTGTTTCGATGTCTCCAGGTATTGCAGGTGTTCATCTGCCTCTCAACAATGCAGGTACAATGGTTTCCAAGAGGGCAGAGTCGAAGACACCATTCAGAGCACACCCGGAGATGCAGTTGATCAAATGTCTATGGGCTTGCCTACTCACAAAGACATCAAGTTGTTGGTAGACAAGAACATCAAGATATCATAGTGAGAAACATCATGAACAACAGCTGAAGGCAGCATACCGAATGCAGCGAACACAGTGAATGCAGCGAAGACAGAGAATGGAACAAAGATGGAGTTGCATGTGCTGAAGTAGCAACTCAAGGAAGAACATGAAGCTGCACAGACGGGCGAATGAGTTGCAGCAGGAACATGAACAACAGCGGGCGCAACATGCACTCGCAGATGAAACTATGCCCGTACAAGTTAAAGATCCATCCCGGCAGTTGGCACGAAGCAGACATGGTGAGCAGTGTTGTTGATCGCATGCAAGGGATTCAGCGGCATGCATGTCATTGTGCGCACACATGCAATCCAACCCATTCAGAACGCTCACCAAGGCCAATACAAGAAGCAAGTCCAACTGGAGCTGAACATGTACTTCGACAAGTTGATGTGCATGACCACCAGCATACACTTGAAGATCAGCATGGACACTATGCATCAATGTGTGCTGGTTCAGTTGCACCCAAGAAGACCATGCGCATGTTAGCAGACGAGTTGGATGAAGGAGCCGAAGAAATGCACCGGATGCAATGGAGGCAAGAGTTCGCTTCAGCAAGATGTCACCATGGGGTGCATGCACACCATCACGGACGACCAAGCTTGGCATCAGCTCACCACCTTCACCATCATAAGCATGTCAAAGAGTTGGTCTCATCACAATGGACCGAGTGTCAGTGATGTCTTGCATGGCTTGCTCAAGCCATTTTGTCTCATATGATTACATGTGCATTGTAATGTTGATTCATGTCAAGTGTAAGTCAAGTGTCAATAATTTTGTCTCATATGATTACATGTGCATTGTAATGTTGATTCATGTCAAGTGTAAGTCAAGTGTCAATAGTTGGATGTAACAATCATAGAGTAGGTGAAGAGTCATGAGGGTAGTTGAACTGTCACAAAGGGGAATGTCAAGGGTCACCCCACCCTTTGCTATAAATAGTCCCTCATAACTCATTATATAGGCTTTTGGTCAGCCAAGTTTCTGATAAGACTATCTTGGAGAGAGCTTGGACAGTATTGTAACGTGCCTTGGCTTCTCCACTACACGGAGCTAGTACATCTCTTTGGAGGAGCAGGCAGATGTGGCTGTAACGTTCCACTATTGGGGCTAACAGGTTTACATGGATGTATTGTATGATTAGAACTTACACTTCTTTATATAATAAGAGCCAACACATTTTCATGCATATGTTGTTATTGTAGTTGGACTGTTCCGGTTGCTGTAGCAATGTATGTTGTTTAACTTACATAGTTGTGTATGAACTGTTTTTTATCCAATTATATGAATCTTGTTGCAGATATGTTGTTGGTTTAACCATCACTTTGGATTCCTCGCTGACTTGTTTTCCAGCTTGTGATGTATCTTCGCTCGTTTGTTCCCTTCCGAGCTGAGTATTGTTACAGGTTTTCAAGGGGCGCACTCATCTCAACCCACCTATGTTATAACCTCTCATGCACCTTCCTTGACTCACTGCAGCGGTCACACCTTTGCTACTGACAAAGTTATCTTACTTGCGTCTGTGCGACATCGCGGTCAATGCATTGCTTTACAATCCACTGCTGGGACTCCTACACCAAACAGTCTGAGGTCTAATTAGGACTTCTTACCAGGGAGATCCCCTTACATGTTGGCAGGTCTAGCACCGTCAACAAATCATAAAATCAATAAGTATAGCATTTGGATTAGAATTAGATGGATATGTAGTCGAACTAGTAGGTTGATCAGTAGTCTAATCATTCGAAGGATTCACATTACCATAGTCTTTACTTTGGGTGTCCACCTTAACATCATTTTTCAACTTAGTGGAGGAAAGCATCAAAACCGAGTTAGAGGAAGCGGGATCCCAGGAAACCATATTGGTCTCCTGATTCAGAAATGGTTTTGTCAACACAACGGGTGTAGCAGATGATTTAAGATATTGATTCACTTCCACCACGTGTGGACAATAGCAAGTGAAATACTCCTCATTACAAATCAAACATGGATAATGAGGTTTCCACTTTTCTTCAGAAGACTGATTGTTTTGTTTATCCTACAGAGGATTATCTTTCTTGTTTTTACCTTTGCCTTTGTTCTTACTTCCTAGTTGCTGAGATTTCCCTTTGGAAGATTAAATGGCATTTATCTTGAAAGTAGAAGCTACAGATGTGGTGGAAGGATGGATTTGAGTAGCCACAACAAGAGTTGAACCAGATGGTTAACTTGTCGACTGTTGGCTGGCATAACTAATCATGCCATTGATGACATGTGATTCTTTACTAGGAGGTTGAGGAACAATAATGAAAGGTCACGGAGCATTTGGTATTTTATCATAAAGTGTGTCGGACTGGGTATAAATAAGATCCAAATATTGGGCATGAGCAATTACCTGCTCTTCAGTCACAACTCCGCCCTTAGCAACATTTTCTATGATGGATGGCAACAAAGACTTATAAACCATTCAACTAATAATTGGTGAGGAACAAAAGTTTTTACCAAACGATAACGATGTTGCTACTCATGAATGTGATCCGAAAAGTGAGTGATATCAATTTTTTTTAAATTGGTTAAAAGTTCAATTCTAGTCTCATATTGGATGGGTAACTGGAAATGTGTTAGGAATGTGGTAGCCAAGGTGTTGAAATTATCGAATGAAGCTCGCGGTAGTTCAATATACCATTTTGTTATCGTACTGATGAGTATGAACTGGAAAAGACGCAAGTGAACAAAGTCAACATTAAGAGAGTTCAGAGAACACAACAAATGATAATTCATCACATGTGTAGATGGGTCTTCTCCGGGATTTCCATTGAATTTAGGGATATCACTAGCAAAATTTTGTGGGAATAACCAGAGTTATATGGAATCTACGGCTCCGGATAGAAGTATTTTCCCTAGGCTTGGTGGAATGTCCTAGAACAACATAAAGACAAAGGGATTGGTGTTTTCCTTAAAGTAAATAGATAACGGGATGAAGCCTACCTAGAATCTGTCGTATGCTTTGCTCCTTCTTTAGCTTGAATGCTCCAATCCTAGCTCCGATCACTATTATTAGAACCTGCATAGTTAAATAACACAAGCCAACGATCTACAAAATCTATGTAGCATCATCTAATCACTTTATTCAATAGATCAACATGGTATTGAAATATATGAAACCATAACATCATATATAGGAAAACAAAGAACTCTTTGCATTAATAGAAATGGAGTGAGTTACAACCAAAAATAGATGTTGATCCTGTAAAAGAGCTCCTCCAAGTTGACTTGTCCTTTCCTTGTCACAAAGTGAACCTCTAATCACCCTAATGCATGGAAATATATCTCTCACATCAACAGAATAAGGGTAGAATCACTCTCCAAAAGCTAACCCCTTGCCTATGGATGGCAATAAATATATAGGTGAAGGAGGTAGTTCATGAATTCTTATCCTTTTACCAATTAGGGCTTGAGATCCACTCTTGATGGGAGGATGAGCTCAAGAGATACAGAATGAAAAATCCAAGGTAGGATAGGATAGGATTCGAGACTTTTATCTAAGGTAAATGGTTACAACATATCCTAGAAGCTTTTGGAAGAAGAGGCTTTGGGATTCTCTGTCATTTTACAAAATTTCTAGAATCAATGCACCCCCAACACTGAGCAACCTACAAATGATCAAAGCAAGTGAAAATTAGGGAAACCTGGTAGTCAACGTTGTCCAGTAGGAGGCCAAGGAGCATTGGTCCTTAAAATGACTGAAACAAGGTGTTTTCAGGCAGAATCTCAAGGATTAGAATGAGTCATTATTAGGGATTTGTGCAAGGATGATGAAAAGGAGGTCTAGGATGTTGATTGATCCAATTGAAGGCATTTTGACCAGATGTAACAAAATGGCCTATAACAGATTGCCCCCTAAAGCGCAAAGTCAAACATGATAACTCATGATTGAAGTGCTTTACCTTATGACAAGTCAGGATCAAGAACAACCGGCGAGATCATCATCTGTTACAATACATTTACATCATGATATCTTTGTTGAGGGAGGCATACCCATACTGAACGCATAAGCTAACATTACATGTACATTGACCAAAAGACACGTCCACAAAGGATTGATGGTGGACCCATGACTGGATAATTGTTTGTATGATCATAGCCATCATACATTGTGATCTTTTATTACTCCTGAAATCGCAGCATGGATGGATGAAACTAGATCCGGTGTCTTCTATCTTGTTCACACAACCAACCAATGTACGAGTCTAACCATGTGACTCAATGAGCTAGAGTCGAACATGGTAGACACCATTTGATTATCAACTAATGATGTAATCTGTTAACAGGCTCGAGAGAAACCACCAATGATGTTAATTGTTCTCAAAGTATTCTAATACAATATGTATGGTGTGAATAAATGAGTTGATGTTGAACACCACACAAAATCTTTCGGTCGAAGGACAATGATGTAAACCTGTCTCCAAGAGCGAGGAAACTTGTCATTGATGTATGCAAGAACCAAGGTACCAAGGGATGTTTCTAAGTCAACTTCCTAGATAATAAGATGAAGTCGACATGAAGTGACTCATTACAAGAGGGCCTTGATGTATCCCCCATCAATGACATGAAACAGGTATGATGATTTGAGACAGAATTATCATAATGATGTTGATATGGAATTGGATTAGGAAAGGCAGACACAAAATGAAGGCTTAAGAATATTGTAGTATATATTGACTAAATGACTCTTCTTGAACACAGTGGTGCCACTAAAATGGAGTTGGCAACATTGACACATAACCAAAAGCGGAGGATTTGAAATAGTATGATAAACCAAAAGACAAGAAGATTTCCCAACCCAACAGCCATGGAGATGAAGTGGAAGAGTGTTGTGTTCAAGAGTGACTCGCTACCATTAACAAATGGAGTACCATGTTTTCCCAATTTCCCCAACCATACTAGTCAGTACCTCTTTATTTTTTAACAAGCTTGAGGAGGATAACATATGCTTGATCTGTAAGTTCATCCTTCAGATGAATCCCTCTGATAATATTTAACGAACCCAGAGAAGGAGTGGTTTGGTCTCGTCGTGAACGAAGATTCCATCATTGTTTGATGTTTTAATGAGTCCAACAAAGGTATAAATTGACATCTTTTTCATGTTTAGAGAGTTTTAAAAAGAGGCGGAAAAGAAAACTCCAGATGTTCATTTTCGTAAATAGTCCCTTAGGTCCGAAAAAGGCAGAAAATAATACCCACGAAAACCTCTTAGCCATGTTCGACTAAGGTATACCTTTTTTGTAGTTAGTCCATCTCAGTTCGGAAAAGCGTTAAACATATACTGAGTAGACGTCTTTTCATTTACTTTAACAAGTTCGAAAAGACAAGTGCTCGACAATCTTTTCATATTTTGGTAGTCTGAAAAGAGCTCAAAGAGGACTCCACCTGAAGGAATGAGTGGTATAAAGGGTAACAACTGGTTCCGGGCATGATGGAACTGTTCAAAACACACAAAGTTCAAGAGGTTGGCTAATAATACCACTCATCATAGTTGTTCCTCAAGAAAGGGTAAAACAACCATGTGAAAGTGTATGATCAACCAAGCAGATGGTGAAGATGGAATGAGAAAACCAAGGCTCATGTGGCATAAACAGGTTGATAAAAAATGGCAATCACATGGGATAAAATGAGAATGGTTTCATTTTTACACAAGCTTGAAACATGCGGAAGCTATGCTTGAGAATACTTGAAGATGGTTTCATATTTTCACAAGATTGAAACGTGAGAAAAACTATGCTTGGAATTGGTTTCATTTTTACAAAAGCTTGAAACAGAAGAAAAAATTGTGCTTGAAATAAGTTTGCATTCCCCCAACATAATGACTCAATTCGAAGTACATTCGCCCCAAGATTCATCTCATTCACCTGAGTAGACTACCAGTTACTAAGAGGTGGATGGAATGAAGGCTCATTTATGATAACAAGTGAAAGACTCGACTGGGAATTTACGAGATCTAATCAAATACTCGAACTGGAAAGGGATCTATTTCATTTTTTAACGAGCTTGACACAGGAAACTAACTATGCTCATGGGACCTTCTTTCATTTTTTAACGAGCTTGACACAAGAAAAGGAACTGTGCTCCAGGACCTTATTTCATATTTTAAGGAGCTTGACGCAAGAATAGGAACTCTGCTCCAGGATCTTGTTTCATTTTTTAATGAGCTTGACACAAGAAAAAGGAGCTATGTTTCGGTGCCTTGATCATGACCCGCAGAAGGCCATGGCTTCCAATATGTTGTCATCATATGGGAGAACAACGCTCTGCAAGGGATATATAACAAGGGATCCAATGGAAATATCAGGCCCCAATGCCCCTAGTAATTGATTCACCATATCACCTATTGGATCTAGGTCAAAAGAAGTTGAGCAGACAATGAAAGGCTCATTTTCATCATTAGGTATGTGGATGGGATAGGATGCCACATAATTAACCTGTGGCAGGGAAGATACCACTTGCATATAAGGACCATTTAGGGAATCTAGTTAATTGGGAGTCAAATTAGGACCAATGCACGAAAGGTGGTTAATAGTCACGATTCTTCCTTCATGTGGGAAACACATCACACGAAAGAGTGAAGAGACAAGAGCTCCCATGACATAAACATAGTCATGCCCAAGGATTAAATTAAAATCCAAAGGGCCTTGAACTACCATCACATCGATATAAACAATATTTCCTCCCAAATAATAGGAAACTTAGGAAGGATCCCTAATGGTTGACTGGTTCCTCTGTTCAAAGCCAACATAATCTGGGTAAATGGCACAAGTTGTGGAGAACCTAAAGCTTTCTAAGTAGTTGAGGACATAATACTAGAAGATGCACCTTCATTTATGATTGTTATAGGTATGACCACGTTATAAGCCTGTACAATGATTTGGAAGGGCACGTAAGGAGGAAGACAATATCTTGCCAGTCGACTCCAATCGAAAGAAGTGACCATGCTACTTGGAGGGGGTGTCGTGAGAATGGGAGAATAACCCCCTTGTGCTATGGGAATGGGAGAACTACTCTCTAGTGTTGTGGGAACGGGAGAACTATCCCCCAGTTCATTGGAACCTAAAGAAACAAGAAGAACCTGAGTGGTATGAAGTTCACTCTCTACGGGAAAGGTACGATCAACTCAAGGTGGAATCAAGTTGACCATTTTCTCAACCAATGGTTGGTTAGGAACATACTAATGGGATTCACGTTCAGAAAGAGTGGGATTGACTGGAGATGGATTCTGATCAATCACTTCATCAACCAGTGGAGGGTTGGGAGAAATCTTTAGATAACCAGTCGGAAGACGAGGCCTGAGAAGATGTAAGGTTTTCCAACACTTTTGAGGCTTCATCCATATAAGGACAAAGGTGAATAGGATGATTCCCTTCACATAACTTACAACGAAACTTGATTTTACCCTTTTTCCCATGGATCTTACTATCACTAGTTGAAGGTTTGTCATCAGCATTATCTCCAGAAGCTAATGACAAAGGTTGATGTGAGCCTGTAGACCACACTTCTAATATCTTGGGAATACCAGGACAATCTCTAAGAAGGTGATCATCCTTACAAACCATGCAAGGGAATTTAACTTTGCGGGGCTGATTGGAAGGTTCCTCCATACTAGTTCCATGGGTAGCAATGGTTGCTTGGTTGACACCCTGCTTATTTTTCTTCTTCTTCTTCTTCATCTTAGCTTTAGGGTTACTAGAATCAAGACTTTCACAAGGCGAGGAGGAAGAAAGGGATGAAGAAACAAAGAGTGAAGAAGGCAAAGGGTCAACTTGAGGTTGATATGGTTCAGGTGGAGGAGAACTTGTTTGAGAAGAAATTTGGACATTCGGAACCATAGGGGTCGAAAATAACCAAACTGGCAAGCCAATGGTAAATCCAGGAAGGGACAACATTGCCATATAAGGAGCACCAATATTTTCAAAAGGAGGATAAGGGCTAGGATTCCTGCCAAAGGGGTTTCCCTGATTGGTAGACTCATGAACAGTGGTCATTAGTCTCAACCTAAGATCCACAAAGGAGTTGTTCCACGAGAAGGATGTTGTTCTGCGATCAATTAATCGATTTTAGAAATTAACAACACAAAATAAAAACAAAGGGGTAAATTAGGCAAAAGGTTTACCAAGCAACCGTGAACTGCAATATACACCTTGGAGAACCAAGGACTTAACATAGGTGTAGGAAATCTCCCTGAATGTTGTGTTCTATGTATCATGGTGTACAAGGCGGCCGACACGGTTACCTATGGTGATGATAACAAGCTATAGGGGACTTCCAAAATATACTCGACGATACATGGAAGTGCAGTATGTAGTAGTGTTGTCTAATGCGTAACTATTCGATGAGAGCGTTCCCATATAATTTACATGCATGGAGCGCCATCCAATATACCCAAAGGTACGTGGAGAATGATCCTACACACTTGCGTACGTGGAAAAAGATATCACCCCTGGAATGAAACGCAAGTAAAAATTACAACTCCTATGTTTAAAAACGTCGAAAGACATCTCTAACCTATACCTGTATGTGTGTCGTTAAGTTTCAAATGCTCCTTAGGTTAATTGATGTGAATTTTAGAGTTGATCTTGAATTAGATTTCAGTTTCAAGGCTCAAAACTCGATGTCACCTTAACACACCTATGATGTAATTAATATGATAAAAATAACTCTTTTCATTTTCGATGAAAGTTATATAGTGTAGGGAAGAGGTGCAAACAATGATGCAACAATCAAATATGCAGCAAACAATAGCTTCCTAACTAGATCTTTAAATTTCACTATTCCAATTCAATTCAAAGCGTTAAAAGATGCCAAACCGTGCAATGTAATATATGCACAATTCCCCTGAACACTATGCAAATGTAATCTATGCACAATTTCCTTTCCTGCTGTGAAAGTGAGAATTTTGAATATGCAAATGTGATTTATGCAAGAGAATTCTTCAAAACAAACACAAGAGGATTCTAATGAAATCAAATGTAATATCAGATTTCATGAACAAAGGACTCAAGCTAAAATTGGGTGAAAATTTCAAAAATAAAAAAAGATGACACTCAAAGGCAATTAACACATTGAAATTTTCTGCAAAAATGAAAGCAAAAACATGCAATTTCACACTAGGGAATTCCAATTTCACACAAAAAACCCTAGATGCAAATGTAAAGAGATTTTTCTTTTCGATTCCACTTAATTTTAAAAATGATGAAAACTAAGATGCAAAGTTTAATCACTGATTCAAACAAGCTTTTTAGAACGATGAATAGAACACCAATTCATTTAAACACTCAATGATCAAACAAAGTCAGTTTGAAAAAAACCTAATGATAAGAACAAAGGAAAATATTTAAACAAATCCTTACCAAAGGTATTAAAACAAAAGAAAACCAAATGGAGGCTTCAGAGGGACCATAAGACACTCAAAGACTCAAGGAAGAGTAGCTAGAACAAGGTTGATCAGAGAGAAAATCAAGGCAAAGACAAACTTGTACATGAAGAGGGTCCAACATAGGTGCAAAGGAGGCACTAGTGCTATACAACGCAGGCATAGATAAGGCTCCGATGAGGTGCAACACTCTGTCAGAAGACCAGAGGGTGCGTTGGTTTAGGGATGCAAAGTTCTGACACAAGGATTGCAATTGAGACTCAATGAAAGGTCTTCCTAGGTCCGTTCTTGACTGAATAAGACAATAAAGGTTCGAAGAAGATGTAAGATAAACACAATGGACAAAGAAACCACCAAGGGAATACATTGATCCCCAGTATGGTCGCCAATTTGTTATGCAAAATCTACGACTGCGGACAGGAGTATTTTCCCTAGACCTGGTGGACTGACCTAAAACAACAGAAAGACGAATGGAATAATTTTTCCTTAAAGTAAATAGATAATGGGACGAAGGCTATCTGGAATTTGTCGTATGCTTCGCTCCTTTGGCTTGAATGCTCCAATCCTAGCTCTGATCGCTATTATTAGAACTTGCATAGTTAGATAGCACAAGAAAATGATCCATAGAATCTATGTAGCATCATCTAATCACTTTATTCAATAGATCAACATGGTATTGAAATATATTAAACCATAACATCATATATAGGAAAACAAAGAACTCTTTGCATTAATAGAAATGGAGTGAGTTACAACAAAAAATAGATGTTGATCGTGTCAAAGAGCTCCTCCAAGTTGACTTGTCCTTTCCTTGTCACAAAGTGCACCTCTAATCACCCTAATGCATGGAAATATATATCTCACATCAACAGCATAAGGGTAGAATCACTCTCCAAAAGCCAACCCCTTGCCTATGGATGGAAATAAATATATAAGTGAAAGGGGAAATTCATGAATTCTTATCCTTTTACTAATTAGGGCTTGAGATCCACTCTCAATGAGGGGATGAGCTCAAGGGATGAGGGATGAAAACACCAAGGTAGGAATTGATAGGATTCGAGACTTTTATCGAAGGTAAATGGTTACAATAGATCTTGGAAGCTTTTGGAAGAAGAGCCTCCAGGATTCTCTCTCTTTTTCTCGAATTTATAGAATCAACGCACCCCCAACACTAAGAAACCTACTAGTGATTAGCGTAGGTGCAAAGTAGGGCAACCTGGTAGTCAACGCTATCAAGTAAGAGGCCAGGGAACGTTGGTTCTTAAAATGATTGAAACAAGTTGTTTTCAGGCAGAAACTCAAGGATTAGAGTGAGTTGTGCTTAGGGATTTGTGCAAGGATGATGAAAAGGAGGTCAAAGGATGTTGATTGATCCAATTGAAGGCCTATTTACCTGATGTGACAAAATGGCCTATAACAATCGACCACCAAAGAAAATGAGCAATGGGATCCTTGGTGAGCCTAGTCAGATTCGACAATTCGAGAGTTACTACAAATGGCAATTGCCTGTTGAGGTTCGGTGGAGGATACCCTGGGTAAGATGGGATGGCCTGAGCAATAGGTATATATGTTCCGGGATAGGGAGGATTTTGATAACCAGAATACACATAACCTTTCTTCCCAACTCCAGGATAACCTTGTAAAGGTTGAAACGACTGGGTTTGGATTTGTTGACCATAAGGCATTTGAGGTATACCTTGATATGATTGATATTGTTGCCCTGTGGGATTTTGCATCATCCCAACATAAGGTTGGTTAGGTTGTGCATGTGCCATACCATATACATTCTAACCCATTTGAATTTGAGGAATGGCCTGACCAAGAAGTTGTGATTGTAAGTTACCTTGAAAAGGTTGGGCACATAGGGTTTACGAAGCACCAGATACTGATGGGATTGGTTGAATTAAAGATGCAACTTGTAAATGTTGGCTTACATTCACTTGAGCTTGAACAAGTTGAGATATAGGTTGATGAACATGAATCTAAGATGATAGTGGAACAGGTTGAGAGATTAAAGATGAAGCCACAACCAAACTAGGTTGTACGAGCAGGGTAGGTTGCCAAACATTAGCAGCGATTCCTGAATGTGGAGGACTCATATGAGGTTAGGCACTAACTTGAGGAGATGGAAAATACCCTGCAATAGGTTTCCCCCCTTGCCGAAAGAGTAGGGTTATACGAAGGCAACTGCTCCCCAAGAGGAGGGTTCCCAATAGGAGGTGGATTTGGTTGTTGTACATGTCCATAACCACTAACATAAGGACCAACCTACTGTTGAATTGTAGGAGTAGATGGACGAGGGGGAGTAGATTACATAACGCTAATCAAAGAAGTGCCAGACAAAATTCCAGATGTAGATGAGATGGGAGAGGTCCATGGACTGGATGTTGTGCCAGAAAAGGTACCAGACAAATATTGGTAATCAGGTGGGATGGACGGGCCACCATAAAAATGTGTTTCTGGCGATGTTATAAACATAGATGAAGTTTCACCATGGGTTGTCTCGGTCATGGTAGTAGATACAGGATGAGAAACATAGCAGATTCAGTCATGGTTAACTGTCCCAAAGAGGGTTGCTAAAGGAAACTCAAAGGTGAGTTGAAAGGAAAAGAACTAGACAAAGGAGCTTGTGATGGAGTACGAGGAGAAGGAAAAGGATGGGCCTAAAAATGAGCCCCAACTTGAATAGGAGAGGAGGGTTGAGGCTCTTCCTGTGGAATATCTTCAATACTCACAAGACCAGGTGGAAGTGGTTCATAGTCAGGTCTAAGATATATAGGTTGTGGTTGTGTCTAAGACAACAGAAGGGAAGAAGAAGGTTTGAAGTAACATGTGTAGATAAATGAGGTGCCTCAAGTTGTATAACCTCAGGTTGTGTTGTCTCTGATTCAATAGAGTCAAGTTCAATAACCTCAGGTAATGAGACTTCAGGTGCTTTTGTTTCGATAGTGTTAGACTCACCAACCAATGGAGAAGTAATATTAGGTTCAGTAGTCACAGGAAAAGATGATTCTAGTGGATCTATTTTAGGTGGAGGACTAAAAGTAGTAGCTTCTTAAGTACTAGATTTAGTAGTCTGCGTCTTTTTATGCTTCTGACGACGACCAACAGTTTCCTCAGGTGGAAGAGGAGGCTTATTTTTCATACTACACAAACGACAGAGTGTAGGGTGTTGTTCTTTCACGTTGGTTTAATCATTTTTAAAAATGATCAACAAAAATAAATCAAAGAGGGTAATCTAGGCATAAAGGTTTACCAAGAAACTATGAACTGCAAAATACAACCTTGGAGAACCAAGGATTTATGTACAGGCAGGCAATCTCCCTGGATGTTGTGTTCGGTGTATCACAATATACAAGGCAGACGACTCGGTTACCTAAGGTGAGGATAACAACCTATGGTGGAATTCCAAAATATACTCGACAATACGTGGAAGTGTAGTCTGTGTTAGTGTTGTCTAATGTGTAACCATATGATGAGAGTGTTCCCATATACTTTTGATGTGTGGAGCGCCATCTAATATACCCGGAGGTACGTGGAGAACCGTCTTATACACTTACGTACGTGGAATGAGATATCACCCCCGGAATGAAACATTGGCCAAAAACGACAACTCTTATGTTTATAGACGTTGGAACACGTTTCTAGCCTAGACCTCTAGAAGTTTGCGTAAATGTTTCAAATGCTCCTTAAGATTGATTCAATAAATTTTAAAGTTTATCTTGAATTATGTTTCAATTTCAAGGCTCACCGCGAATTTCACCTGAATATCCTAAAAAATGCAATCTAGCACGATGAAATGAAATTTTCTTTTTAATGAAAATATATGTTTGAGAGGGAAGAGAACAAAGAACGATGCAACAAACCAGATCGTCGAATCAATTCCCCTAATGCAACTATTCCAAATTCCAATTTACACACAAAACCCTACATGCAATGCAAAGAGATTTTTTCTTTTCAATTCACTTAATTTTCAGATGAAAATTATGATATTTACTAAATCACTGATAAAGAAAACTATTCAAAACGATGACTGAAACACCAATTCTTTCAAGTAATCAATGATCAAGGAAATAGTTTGCTAATGACCTAATTGACAAGAACAAAGAAAAATCCAAACAAATTCTTATCAAGGGCAATCAAAACCAAAAGCAAGCAAGATGAAGGCTTTTGAGAGACCAAGACACACACAAGGACACTAGGAGAACCAGTTGGAACAAAGCTAATCAAAGAGCAAAGAACAAAATGACAATTTTTTGCATCAAACAGGGGTCATCAAAGGTGCTGAAAGGGCACCAGTGCTCTGCAGCACAAGTGCAGAGAAGGCTAATGAGTGTTGCAATGCTCTGTCTCCAGACCAGGGGGAGCGCTAATCACGGTAAGGCCAAGTTCTGACACAAAAAACTAAATCAATCTCAATGAAAGGTATTCCTAGGGTTAATTCAGAGTTGAATGAGGTAATGAAGGTATGTTCAAGAGGTGATACAAGGGATAAGGTGGAAACCACTAAGGGAAAGAAACAATCCCTAGTGGAGTCGCTAATTTGTTATGCAGAATTTACGATTGCGGACATAAGTATCTTCCCTAGAACTAGTGGACTAGTATAGAACAACAGAAAACAAAGAATATAAAGTTTCCCTTCGAGAAATTGAAGAATAAGAAAGAGGCTTACTTGGAATCCATCACAAGCTTTACTTTCCTCCTGGCTTGTAAGCTCCAATCGTAGCTCCGATTGCTATAATTAGAACCTACACATACAATCAAAACAAGCCAAGGATCCACAACATCTACGTAGCATAATTCAATTACTCTATTCAATGGATCAACAAAGCATTGAAATACATGAATGTAAAAGTAACATAACACATATAGGAAAATGATATACTCTTTGTATTAATATGAATAGGAGAGAGTTTACAACTAAGAATAGTAGCTGATCTTGTAGAGATCTCCCCAAGTTGATTTGTCCTTCCTTGTCACAAAGAACACCTCAATGTCACCCCAATGCATGAATATGATGATTTTCTCATATTCAAGGTAGTAACATGAGGGCATGATCAGTCTCCAAAAGCCAACCCTGATGTTGTAGATGGCAATAAATTTATAGGAGAGGGATGGTAGTTTAGGAATTATTATCCATTTACCAATATAGGCTTGAGATCCACTTAAGATGGGAGGATGAATTCAAGGGATAAGAGGTGAAATATCCAAGGTAGGATCAAATAGGATTCAAACTTCTTATCAAAGGTAAATGGTTAAAACAACTCCTGGAAACTTCTAGAAGAGGAAGTTTTGGAAATATTTTTTATTTTCCCGAATTTCTAGAATCAACACACCCCAGTAAGGGACAAGCTGTTTTTGATCATCGTTGGTGCAGAATGGAGCAACCTGTTGCTGAAAGGAAGTCCCTAAAGGGGCAGGGTGAATTGGGCCTTAAAAGCACCGATTTGAAGTAGTCAGACCCAAAAACTTAGGGATTTGGAAGAGTCATGCTCAGGGCTTTGCGTAGAGATGATGACAAGGTGTTCACGGATGTGGATTGATCTGGTTTGCAGACCTATTGACCAGATGCGACAAAATGACTTATAACAGGCATGGACCTAGAGCACATAATGTGCAAAAACAGGAGGAAATTGTCATTGTTTGTATGCTAGGGAGGTATGAAGTGATCAATAAAAGGGTACACTAGTGGTTGCTCATAAGGCCTTGCAAGCTTTGTTTTGTGAGGGATTTGGCTTGGATAAAAACAATATGATATTCCAAGATAAAGAAATTCTTGCTATACCAGAATGGCATCAAACCATATATGCTTATGGTTGGTCATGGAACCACAAAAGGATAGATCCCCAAGAAATTTGAAAGTTCGAGAGATTAAGAAAAATCAAGCCTTTGATTTTTTTGACAATCCTTGTTAAGGAACTCCAAGTAAATGTGGAGTTGGTGGCATTTTACATTTAAATGAAACTCGTTAAATTAGTTTCAAGTGTCTAATAGGCCATGGGACAAATAACAAAGACAATATTTACATTTTATTGTTACTTTTGAAATCTATCGTTGATCGTGTCCGAGTTATGGGAGATTCAAAATTGATTATGGATTGGGCTAGTGGAAGAATGGGAATAGAAAATATAAGACTAATTTAAACAATGATAAGGATTTTTAAAGTTAGAAAAAAAAAACAAAACAAAACAAAAAAAATAGTTTCAAAAATTTCATTCACAATATTTATAGAGTTTAATGAAAGAGCAGACACATTATCAAAAGGCTCTAATGAAGTATAATTTTTGGATGAATTTATGTTTACATAATTTGTTGAATTTTTATATTAAATTCTAAAAAAATAAACTAACATACAATGATATTTTAATTTTTGATGAAAAATGAATAATTTAAACAAAAGTCCAAATGTAATTTTGTGGTACCATTTGATATAGGGAAAGGGCAAGAAAAAAACCTAAGGATCATTGTAACACTTAATATTTATAACTTTGATAGGTTATTGGTTATTTTAGTAGAAGGTAGTAAAGGTCTAAAGTTCTGAAAATGTTGATAAAAAGATATATAAATGTATATTTCAAGTTCTTTTATAAAACATTGAATATAATTTTTTTCATAGAAAGAAGAGAGAAATAGTAAAAACAATGTTCTCAAAAGAGATGATGGACAAAAATAAAAATTCATATAAAATTACTCAAAATTATTTTGCTTTGGGGATTAACTTGCATCAATTATATTTTCTTAATATTTTCATCTATAAACTAAAAACACTTTGATCCAATAAAAACAAATTAATAATAAAACAAAAAATACACTTTTAAAGTATGTGATTTTCTAAATCCAACCCTTGATATTTGAATTTTCTATGTTACTATTCAACAAGTTTTATAAATGAATTAATATTGAAAATTCCCAACAAAATAAAAATAAAAAAAACAAATTTTATAAATGAATTAATATTGAAAATTCCCAACAAAATAAAAATAAAAATAAATATATATATATATATATATTCAAAAGGAAATTATAGATTGCTTACTTACTAATATATAAAATGAAATTATAGATTGCTTACTTACTAATATATAAAATGAAATTATAGATTGCTTACTCACTAATGTATAAAATTTAACTGAGTCAAATTATTTTTCCACGTCATTGTTAATTGTTTTCTCTCCAAAAACCACGTTAAAGAAATTTAAAAATAAATAAATTCAAAACATCATTGTTAACTCGTTTCTCTCCAAAAACCACTTTAAAAATATTTAAAATGGACAAAAGCTTTTAAAATGAATGTAAATTTTTCATACTATTATCCATGAATAAATCAAATTCACTTGCATATTCATTTTGATCCGACAACGCAAATTTATAATTAACAAAAGATACACTTTTCGAGGTATGTAATTAACTCTTAATATTTGAATTTTCAATATTACCATCAAGTGTTTTATAAATGAATTATATTGAATGTTTTAATTTTCAATATTACTATTGAGTGTTTTATAAATGAATTAATATTGAATATTTTAAGCAATTTTTTTCCCTCAAGGGGAAATGTATGTAAAAGTAACACATTTATAAGGAGAAAATTAGAGAGAGACGGTTTACTTATCTATAAAATTTAATGATTTTGGATAATTTTTATATTATTGTTAATTTTTTTTTCTCTTAAACTATTTTGTAAATATTTAAAATTAAAAAAAATAAAAAATAAAAATATCATTGTTTTTTCTAAAGCCACTTTCAAAATATTTAAGTAAACAAAAACTTTTTAAATGAATTAAAATTTTTATTATTAGTTAAATTTAAGACAAGATGGAGAATCAAATCTTAAAGAGAGTGATGTAGAGACAATTAATTCTAATAATTGACTTTGAATAAAGACATATTATTTATTAATAAGAAATATTTTAATATTAAAAAAAAATCTTACACATCAGTTTAAAAAAATAAAAAATTCATAAATATCACACATTTAATTATAACATTGCCATTTTCATTGAACACAATATATATTTTTAAAACTTTTATATAAATAATTACATTAGTGTAATGATGCAACTTCAATTATACTTCACTAAACGTTGAACTTATCATAGCTAGTCACAAACACTTTTCAAACTAATCCTTGGTATGATGAAGAGTGCAAGGTTGCCAAAGGGTCACTTAAGAAGGAGACAAATAATGAAACACTGAAGAAGTATAAAAATATGATTAAAACTAAAGAAGACAATTACGTGGCTGCTAGAAGGAATGAACTAATTTCTTTGGTAAAACACAACCCCAAATGTTTTTGGCGGGAGTTACAACAAAAGACAAAAAAACAGATAATAATATAATATTAGTTGCGCAGTGGTTAGATTATGCGATGCTGCTCTATGAGAGAGATCAGGTGAAAAGTAACCCCCCATAATCAACACTACAACCAAATTATTCTCATTGGAAGAGGTCAAGCGGGGTATAACTTTTTTAGCAAGTGGTAAGGCTCAAGACATTGATGGTTTGCAGGCATAATTTTTAAAGTGGGGTGTTGAGAGCTTGGCCCCAATCATTATAAGGATATTCAACAATGTCACGCAAGACAATTTTCCAGTGGAATGGACTACGAGTGTGGTTATCCCGCTTTACAAAAGTGGAGACATCAGTAATCCCTCTAATTACCATACTATTATGGTCAATCCTCTTCTTAGAAAATTGTTTAGGAGCATGTTGGAGCACATATTCAGTGACTGTGCGGAAAAATAGGGTAAAAGAGCTAAAGGGCAAGCTGGTTTTATGCTGCATCACTCTTAGGCACTTCATCGAAAAAGTTTGGGACGTCGAGGACGAGGAGGCCTTTTGTTGCTTCGTTGACTTCAAGAAAGCTTTTGACACTGTCCCTAGAGATAAGCTTTGGAGAAGAATGGAAGAGCTCAAAATTCCAAGGGAGTATAGAGTAGTTGTTCATAAACTTTATGAGAAAGTTAGCGCAAAAATTAGAACTAAGGAAGGCTTTTCTGAATGCTTTGGTAGTGACATTGGGGTTAAGCAGGGGTGCCCCCTTTCCCCCACACTTTTCGATTTATATATTGATAAGTTGGAAGAATGGGTGAACAACACTAGTGGAGAGGGTGTTCAATTAGCAAGATATGTGGTGACGCTGCTTTTATACGCAAACGATCTTATTATAATTGCAAAATCGGCTCACGGTTTGAGAGAGCATTTGAAGGCATTAGAGCTCTTCTACCAAGAGCTGGGGATGCAAGTAAACACTAGCAAAACTAAAGTCATGATCTTTACAACAAGTTAGCTTTATCTTTGAGGGAAAAGCCTTGGAGATAATGGAAGAGTACAAGTACTTACGAATTGTTTTTCACAACAGGCTCAGTTGGGAAACATGCATAACTAAAAGGATTCAAGGGGGATGGAGAGCTTCTTACCTTCTTCAAAATAGATGTAGGAAAGCATAATTATGGGATTGGAAAACCAATAAAACTCTTTTTGGATTATTAGTTACTTTGGTTGTCCTCTATCGGTGCGAAGTTTCGGGGAGCAACGTGTCAGATCACAAATGGAAACAGGTAGAAAGAATTCAAAAACACTCAATCACTAGAAACTTAAAAGTCAAATCAACAGTCCCATATGAGATCTTGTTGGCAGAGACTAGTTTGTTTATGATGGAAGCTTTAACAATCATTCTTTTGTTAATGTATTTAGAAAAGGTGGTTGGCATGGATGAACACCGTTGACCCAAATTGATTGTGGTAGAAGAGTTAAAATGTAGGAAGAAAACTTGGAGGAAGCAAAATGACAAGTGGATGGGAAAATGGGGAATCAATTGGCGGGACTGTTCTAATTCAAAAGTGGAAATAAAAATTTGGGTGCTTGAAAAATTCAGGACTGCGATGTGGAAGAAACATGTTCGCTGTAAAAAAATGATATATGTTAATAATTTCAACCCAACTTGGTCACATGATGAAAAGACTTATTTGAATGCCACAATCAAGGGAATGGCTAAAATGTTAATAGCGCAGCTAAGGATCGGATCCCATCATCTTTGATGTGAAACAAGTAGATAAATAGTTCCCAAAAAAATGAGAAGAAAGAACTTGTGTCTTTTACAAAGAAAAAGCGATGAAATCAAATGACACTTCATCATGGAATATCTATCCATTTACAAAAATGAAACCTAAAATAAAAGAGAAAACAAACCAAAGTGTCTCTCCTAACCGACCAAGCTACCAACCTAAACAGAATAATTATCAAATTGCAAAACTTTAATGATATCTACTCGCTTGGGAAGTTACCTCATGACATCATGATTTAGTGTGCAACGTGAGGGCAATATAAGCCACGTCGACTAGCCATCTAACCCCATTGACTATCCGGGCTCACTTTAGTTCGCAACTGGGTAGGCAGCTTCTTTCACTTCACCCTAAGCGCACGTGAAGGAATGATCGCACACGTGTCGTTGGAGGAGGTGGGGCCAGAGACCCAACTTGCATGCATGTCGTGTGAATGGGAAGCCATGAACATGGATGCATGGTGACCATGGAAGGCCATCACACATTCATGCATGTCTACGCGCTGTCGGCACCAGAGAAATCAAGGCGGTCCCAAATGTCATGCGCACGTGGGAGAATCTCACATCTTCGGGGCCCTGCCACGTGGCTTGATATGGACAGGACGTGGGAAATTGGAGGGAAGGGTAACAGCCACTTTTGACTCTGTTTCAACCCCCGCCATTTGATAAAAAAAATCCAAGAAGATCTGCTTTTTACGCTCTCCCCCTGCCTCTGTCTGTCTTGGTGGGGCACGAGTGTACTTACAGGGCTAAAGTGGTGCCTTTCTTTATTGCTTTTCTGTGTGGACCTTGCAAATTTATTGAGTGGTCTTTCTGAAGTGGGTGGATTGGGTCCCAAAGTGGGTAATGCTCATGACTGGTGAACGTGAAGATGGACTCAAGGTGTGGGACTTCTGCCATGGCGGAAGGAAGAGCAGATGTTGAGTGTGCAGGGAATTTCAGAGTTTTATTCAAGTTCTCCCAAATGCACCCTCTTACTTTCTGAGGTAAGCCAAATGGATTTAGTTAACCGAATTCTAATCTGTATCAGTCTTGGAATGTCGGATCTTGTTGTAAGATTGGGTGGACGATTCAGGACTTCTGAAGATCATACCCATGGCTCAATTTTGTCAGGCTGGATGCCTCTTGCTATCTGTTTTCATTAATAAGTAGAGCCCATGAATGTTGCATACCAACGTTTCGTTTTTGTGTAATTGGTTCTTGCTGTTTTCTGTGGCCTGACATATGTATATGTGGGCTCTTGCAGGGTTACTTATTGTAGTTTTAGTCTATTTTTAGAATAAGTTACATAAAGATGCTTGTCAAACGACTTGTTGACAAGTGGTTAAATCAAAGCACCTTTCAGAGTTAAGACTTGGGTTCAAACTCCTTGAGAACATAATATGTCAATGATGTGGCCAACCAAGCCATACTGCATCTGGTCTGGCATCTGAGACCAGGTGAAAGTCCTGGAGACCTTCGTGACTCATGGATGCAGTCCATCTCAGTGGGAGAGGCCAGATGCAAGTCCTGGTTGAACTTGGTGAAATATAATACCTTTTGGTCATGGCATCTAAGGCAATGGTAGACCCACTTCTTTAACAAAGGTTTATTTACCAACCCAAAGGTTACAGAACTGACACAAAATGAGGAACAAGAAAACTTATTGCTTTGTTGTGCCACTGAAGGCTTGTCAATGGCAATGGTGTTTCGTACACTATGCCACTTTGATTCAGTGTCATGTAAGAATATGATGCTTCAATAAGCATAGACTAAAATTGGCCAAAGGGAAAAGATTGAATTATATTCTGATAATCACTTAATGAAGTAGATGGTCAGTTCAGGTTTTCTGCAATAGATAGTGGGGAATATTATATAGTGTCATCGATCTAGCCAATGGCTTCTCATTGGATCACTATGAATCACTACGAGTGAAATAGTAAATGGATAAACCATGATGATCAGAAATTTATAAGTGGCTAGTGCAGATGTTTCAAGCCATGGTGAGAATGTGGGTGTCTGATAAGCACAAAGTTATCTAAGCTAAAGGTAGACCCAATTCCTTTATTATTTACCTCTCACCACATGCAATATGTGGAAACAGCACACTAGATCTCTTTGATAAGGTGTCATGTAAGAATACAATGCTTTAATATGCAGAGACTAAAACGGGTTCAAGGGAAATTTTGAATCATATTATGATAATCAGTCAATGAAAAACATGATTCACTCAGGTGCTCTGCATAAGGCATAGTGGGGGAATATTGTATAGTGTTAACTCTAGCCAGACTGCTATAGAAATCATAAGTAGATAAATCATGATGATCAAAAAAATTGTCAGGTGATAGTGCAGATACCCCCAAACCATATGGTGCAGACATAGGTTCCTAAATAAGCATGGAGTTATATTTGAGCCTTGAACTTTGCCAGCTATCATGTACTAGAGGAAGTTCGAGTTATGATTAAGGCAAGGACACGGAAAATAGTAGAGGAATGCTGTGTATGGAAATTTCATTCATTCCTTCCATGTGTGGATTATGTACTATTCAATCTTAGTTTCTGTCTTCACCTTCTGCCTTCAAGATATCGAAGGAAGGTTTATGATTTTGAATCTTTGATACAATTATTGATTACAAGCTGCTGCAAACTTGGGCTCTAAACTCTGTCAGTCTAGGTTGGCTTTGATTATTTTCTACCAGATAATAATGACTCGTAAAGGTTCACATTTGTTAAGGGTTTTGTACATCTATCATTAATTAGAAAGAATTGTTTCAGAACCCCTATTCGCTGTCCTTTTTCCAGTTTGTACTTGCAATTCCAGTCCCACTAGTGCCAAGCCTTGTCATGGCATTTTTATTATGTCAATACGGTATTATGATACATGTTTTAACAGGTTTATAGAAGTCTTGCATGACAAGATTGTAGTCTTTAAAGCAGTTGTTAATTACCCCATTTATAGAACCGAAATTTTAAAGGAAAATCTGAAGGAAATTATAGCTTGGTGCAAGCATTGACATTGCATAGCAAGAAACTTCATTGTTAGTAATCGATACATCTTTTTAAGGAGAATGAAGAATGATATTGGCTCTGATTTCTCTCTCTATTTATGATTCTACCTAAACTCTAGATTTGTGTGCCATATTCTCTCAGCTTGGATTTGGAGATTTATTTTGCACCGGTCTTGCACTCTAATCCTTCATTTATGTTTTCCAGTTGATAATACCATGTCCACATAATCGCCATATTAATTGCTTTCCTAATTTGAATCGGTGTCAAGTTGGTGGCTAATCATATTAATGATTCATTGAGTTAGCTGCATACAGCAATGGAACTTGCAAAATTTTAAGATGGCTCACTCCTTTGCATCATTCTATCCAACCTTTCTCTTCTCAAAGATACTTCTAGGAGAACATTTTTCTCTATTGCATAAAGTCAGCTAAATTGTATCAGTGACACAAAATGTTATCGCTACATGGCTAAGGGGCTGTCACTGTGTCTTGTTCCCATCAACAGTGGCCGCATATCATGGAAGGTTTAGAATCCTGAAGTTGTTTGTGTGATGGTGGTGTCAGTGAAGAGTCAAGACACACATGCATGTCAATATGGGACTTTGGAGTTGCTCTAGCGCTAAAGCTCACTGGAGTGCTACTTCCCTCTTCACACTTCAATTGCTAAGAAGCAAATCTTTTCTGGGAATGGAGGTCCTCTTTATGTGCTTGCAGTGAGTCAAAGCATCCTAATTCTATGTGATCCTGAATGACACCTTGACTGAAGGAAATTATTTAGCCTGCATTAGTAAGCCTCTTAGACAGATTTATCTTGAGATCAATTGCCACTAGTTCACCCCCTGCAGAAACTTTACACAATAGAGGCAGGTTGTTGATCCTCGAAGACCACAAACTCATTTCAACAAGATACACTCATTGCACAGCAAAAGGCATATCTAGGTAATCAGCTGATCAGATTGTCCTAGGTGCTCATTAAAGTTGTTTCATCTCTATTGCACACGTGATTGATGTTAACCAGAAGTTTGTATTGGAGATGGATATAACTAGTGGGTTACAAAGGCAGAAGGCTCTAAGGATGCAACTGCTGTAACTAAAGTGTCAGGAAGAGAAACGTTTCTAAGACACCATTAACGTCCTAGTTCCAATGACTAGATTTCTTGTAGAATACCACCAGGCTTTATCTGGTAGAGGAATCAGCTACTCTTGTGCAACGCCAAGACGGACTCGCCAATGTTCAAAAGCTGAGCTCATTTAAGACAGAATAGTTCTCAAAACAGTGTTTGCCAGATCTCTTGCTTCCCGAATGAGCTTCTTCTTGGACTACCAACTTAGCAACCAAGGAATCTTGATTACGTTGTCCTGTATCATTTAAGGAATCTTGATTAAGCTCATTTAAGTTTGCATTCAACGTCCAAATGGGTCCAAAGGACTTCAGATTTAATAGTGCTAGCAAGCAACAAAATCATTATCTTGATAATGTGTGCATCCCAGAAGACCCATTTGTAATATAGAGGCTTGAATAAGAAATTGCTAGTTATTGAGCATCAGAAAGCCCAAAACGGTCTAGCCTTAGAGCAATCCCAAAATAAATACAAGATACTTTTCTACATATGTAATAAGGTGCATGCATATGTGTATTAAACTTTCACAATCTTAATCTAGATTCTAACTATAAACATATTATTAACCAATGTATATATAAGATAAGATAATTTTATTATTGTGCATTAGTGATCAAAGTACATTAATGGGACTAGAGAGTACAACAATCCACAATAGTGATATGGGAGTGTTGAGACGACTCCTAAGTAACAAACAATCCATATAATAATAGTTATTAGAAAGGGATAAACCCATACAAGAACTATGATGAGTATATTGTTATACAAAAGGGAAAAGGATAAATGAGGGAGGCTTTCTTTTTTTTTGGGGGTGGGGCGGGGGGTGTAAATGTAGAGGTGTAGGAGGATTTATCTTCATCATCATGAATCATTGTGAAGGTACAAACACAATGTGAAAATTTCATCTATTGCAGCAACTAGAAATTATTCTCCTAACTGTAAATTAAATTATGCAGTTTATTTGCTACGACAAACAATGAATAAAATCACAACTGCAATTTTCACCATAAAAAAATCTGTGGAAAGTAAAATACTAGAAACTGAGAAATTCTAGCACACACATTAGAATTTTGACATAGTTAATTTTAGACAATTGTCCCCAGAAAAACCCAATGTGGGAAAACCGGTGTAGCAAATGAGGGTTTTATTATTATTCTTCAGCAACAATTCTGAGTACAATAATTTAGATGCTCTACTGGAAATCTAATCCGAGAAGAAAATTGGCAAAATTATTGTGAGAATTTTCTCTCACTCCACAACTAATTTCTTCCACTGAAATTGCCTCCCTTATTTTTGCCATCGAAATTGCCTCCCTAGCCACACGTTGAACCTTCTGCATCACCCTCTGCGCAGTGCTTGCGCATAACCTCTGGGGATTTTGACCTTCCTCTCATTGTCTCTTCCTGGGACTGGAATATTTCCTCTTGGAATGCTGCTAACCTCCTCTACCACCTGCTACTCACCCTCTGGCTCTATCTTCTCTGCTGAATCTCTGCCATTGAGAAAATCGAATTGCCTTGGCAACTGAGTATCTGCACTGGTGTGTTCTCCATCACAACATCAATCCTTTCTTATATCTTCCTGTTGGGACTCCAATGACCAAAATTAAATCTTAATTGATGGCTCAGATCGTTTATGGATCTATCTGAGTGAGTTTTTAGATGATTCTCACCTTATCTCAATAAATACTGATTAATTAACCATATTCCCTAAGTTTAGACTTAGGAAATATTTAAAAAACGGTTAATAATCTAATTTAGACACTTCGAGGTGGAATTTCCAAAAACGACTTCTGGGTTTTGGAGATCTCATGTATTCTAGCCTCCCCACTAAATTTCGTGGCTAGAACACATTCGATGCTACGAAAACTAACACTCCCTCTTAGCAAGGAATGTGTTCTAGCGCTGCACACCTTGTCACAACACTATGTTTTTGTATTATTTCTTGTCACACTGCTGATGTCTGGCTGGTGCTGCCCACCAACTACTGCGCAACTCTGATGTTGCGTCTGTGCTGCTGCTGACATTGCCATACTGCTGCCAACACTGCATCTGCAATTGAAAAATTTGTCCTTGCTACTGGAACGGGTTCTTCATTATACCCATTTGTTATCTAAAATAGAACAAATGGTTATATCTACAACTTAGAGATTTTGTCAATATATCTACAACTTGCTCTTCTGTGGGAACATACAGTAGCTGGATGACCCCACGTTGTACACAATCTCTAATGAAATGACACCGAATATCTATGTGTTTCGACTTGTCATGAAACACTGGATTCTCAGAGAGCTTGATGCAACTTTGATTATCACAGTAGACTCTGGTCGCCTCCATTCTCTGTCTGAACAAGCTTACTAGCAGCTTCCGAAGCCATATAGCTTCGCACGTAGTTGTGCTTGCTGCCATGTATTTTGCTTCTGCAGAGCTCAGAGCTACCAACTTCTGCTTCTTGCTGCACCACGAAACCATCCCTGATCCAACGCTGAAGCAGTACCCGGAGGTACTTTTCCTATCTACTGAACTGCTTGCCCAATCTGCATCTGTGAACCCACATAGTCTGACGTCATCCCCTCGGGTATATCTCAACCCATACTCGATTGTGTCGCGCACATACCTCAGAATATGCCTCGCTGTTGCCCAATGTACCCTCTTCGGCTCTACCATGAACTGACTGAGAGTATTGATTGCAAAGCAAATATCTAGCCTAGTGTTGACCAGATACATGAGAGACCCAATAAGTTATCTATACAAGGTGGTGTCGACATCCTTGTCATTTGACGCATCTATCTTCTTCCAGTTGGTGATCATGGGCGTAGACATGGGTCTGCAATCTTGCATTTTGAACCTCTTTAGAATATCTGTAGCGTATCTTCCTTGCCCAAGGAAGATCTCCCTATCCTTCTGCCACACTTCCAATCCTAGGAAATAGTGCATCAACCCCAAATCTTTCATATCAAACTCTGTTGCCAGGTTCCTCTTGCAGTCCTCTATGAGCCTTAATGACCCTTTCAAAAAAAGATCATTCAATACAAAACTAGGATGAGTGGCTCACCCTTTACCATCAAGTAGTAAAGGTTGGGATCTGCGTCACTCTTGACGAATCCCATCTGCTGCAAGTAGCTATTAATCCGACCATACCATGCCCTGGGAGCCTGCTTGAGTCCGTATAGATCTTTCTTCAGTCTGCACACATGAGTGCGCCTCTCATGAGTCTCGAAGCCCTCTGGCTATTCAATGTACACCTCTTCCTCTATCACCCCGTTCAAGAATGTTGTCTTGATGTCCAATTGATGAATTTTCCATCCCATTTGAGCTGCTAGGGATATAACTAACCAGATAGAGGTGTATCTAGCAACTGGGGCGAAGGTCTCCTCATAATCTATCCCTTCTTTCTATGCATACCCCTTTGCCACGAACCTAGCCTTGTACTTTTCCACATTGCCATCTGCAACATACTTAATCTTGTAGATCCATCTAGAACCTACAACTGACCTGTCTTCAGGCCTTGGCACCACCTCCCAAACATCATTCGTCATGATAGAGCTATACTCTTCTACCATGGCATCTACCCACACTTGATGCTGTGCGGCCTCCTGAAAGCTGGAAGGTTCTGCAACCTGAGCCACCAATGCTTGGTACCTGTCAGGCTGTCTGTGTTGTCTTTTGTTCGTCCTAGGAGTTCCAATAAACTCCTCTGCATCTCTCAATGTTTGACGAACCTCTCTGTTGGCTCAACCACTAGTGGTGGGAGGTTCAACCAGCTCCTCCTCATCCTGACTCTGTTGCTTTGTCTGCTGAGAACTCCCCGGATCTCCTGCACTTGAGGAAATACTAGTACTAGTCATTGTACTCGATCCCTGTGACTGTCCTCTTGCCGGTCCCACTGGCTTCCCATGTGGTTGCCCCTGATGCTGGACTAAAGGAGCTTCTGTTGACTGATTCTGATCACTTGCAGGCATCTCATGAGATCTCCTGAAAGCTCGGTCCTCCATGAAATTCACGTCTCGTCTCACCACAATCTTCCTACTGCTAGGAATGTAGATCCTGTATGCCTTTGAGGTTTTGCTATACCCAACGAGAAACCCCTTTTCTGCAGTTTGATCCAATTTGGTATGCTTTTCATCTGGCACGTGGCAATAAGCAACGCTGCCAAAAATCCTGAAGTGACTAACTTCTGGCTTCTTCCCTGTGAAGACCCCTTTTGGCGTTTTCTTCCCCAACGCTCTATGAGGAGTCCTATTCTGAATATACACTGTTGTGTTACATGCCTTTCCCATAGAAACCTGGGCAAATCCTGGTCATATAACATAGCCTTTCCAGCCCCAACTATGGCTCTGTTTGTTCGCTTTGCTACACCATTCTTCTGTGGATTATACAGGGTTGTCCATCTGATGTCTACCTTCGCACAAAAATTTGTGAAGTCCTTATCAGTATATTCTCCATCATTATCTCAACGAAGCACCTTGATCTATTTCCCTGTCACATTCTCCACGAGAGCCTTAAACTCGTTAAAACGATCGAAGGCCTCATCTTTGGTCTTCAAGAAGTAGATCCAGGTTTTCCTGGAATGGTCATCAATAAAGGTGACGAAGTATTTGGCACCACTGAGAGCTCTAGTGGACATCGAGCCACAAATATCTGAATGTATAAGTCCTAACACGCCATCTGCTCTGTTGTCACTTCTTGGGAATGCTACCTTAGCATACTTCCCAAGTACGCATCCTCTGCACACATCATCGTGTTCTGTGCCAAGTTCTGGAACCCTTGTTACTATTTCCTTGAGCATCTTGAGTGCTCCATGGTGTAGATGTCCCATTCTCCTATGCCATAACTCATTCAGATCCTTCCCACCGCTATTGTCACTGCCTATCAGTGCCATTGGAGAGTCGAGCTGCAACCTGTACAATTTGTTGCTTCAGACTCCAATTTGTCTTACCTTCTTCCAGCTTGAGTGTTTAATAAACACTCTCTTCCCTATGAAGTGGATATCATATCCCTTATCCTGTAACTGGGATACTGAAATTAGGTTCATACCCAATCCTAGCACATGCAGTACATCTGTAGTGCTGGTGCTTGCTCCTGACTCCCTTTGAAAATCAATGGTACCTCTCCCTACTGGAGTACACTTAGTTATGTTTCCCATCGTAATTTGGAAGTCCATTTGCTGCTCCTTGTAGCTAGAGAAATATTCTCTAACCCCTGTCATATGAGCTGATGCTCCACTGTCTATATACCAGACACCCTGTGAAGTTGAGCTTGATAAGCAAGCAAATTCATCCTGCAATCTGGAAGACAACTCTGAAGCTCCCTGAATATCAAATTGATCCATGGCCATATTGTGTGTTATTCCTCTTCCCCTCGACACTGATTCTGCTACTGCAAACTGCTGCAAAACCCTCTGTGCCACATATCAGTAATATGCTCTCGAAAATAACTCTGTTGTTGCTCCCTCTGCCTACTGGAATTACTAATCTCTAGAAATCGATATTTTTTGTTGGAAAATGTACCTAGGTTCGATCTTCATTTAATGTATCTGAGTCATCATGTAATGTACTTGTCAAAAGAATAAAGAAAAGAATTTTTATTATTATTATTGTGACTTATTAAATGTATGAAGCCTTGTCAAAGTTATTATTATTAAGAACGTTGGTCAAGTAGCAAGTTTGAAGAATGAGCTAAGGACCACAAAGATGATTCAAGAAGACACAGTGGCATCCTTCTTTGTGAAGACAACAAGAATCAGGGATGATCTTTTGGCTATTGATGAAATTGTTTCCGACAAAGAACTCGTGATCACTGCCCCATTAGGGTTACCATCTACTTGGGGTGCATTTGTTGCAGGTCTTAATAGTTGGAAGGAAGCTCCCACCTTTGAAGAACTATGGACTACCTGCAATCAAGAAGAATTAAGGATCTCTTTAGTTGCCAATTCTGAAGGTGTTTCAAATGCCTACATTGCTCAACGTAAGGGAAAGAAATCAAAAGGACCAAGGAAGAAAGTTGACATGTCCAAGGTAGAATGTTATCAATGCCATAAGAAGGGTCACTACAAGAGTGATTGTCTCGACAATCGAAGAAATAAGAAGAGAGAAAGAGATCATGCTAACATTGCCGAAGGAGACCCAAAGAAAGTCAAGCCCGAAAAATCTGACATTAGGGACTTACACTACCAAGTCCTTTGCTTGTAGCCTTAGATATCTTATTTTATATTTTGATGTTTTAGAATTTATAGGTTTTTAACATATTTTGGAAAAGACATTTTTATTGTTTTTATAAGTTTGTAGGTATCCCTCAAGCTTTGGAGGGAGTCCCCAACAAACTCCCAAAGATAAGTATCTCATCTCCTTTCAGTTTTTGGTTTCATGCACTTGCTTAAGTTTTGAGCATATTAATACTAATCACCATTCTCCCTCTATTATCTTGATTAGGAAAACATCTCCTATATCCTCAAGGAGTTTGAAGAGAGCTACCCAAGGAAAGGTGTCAAGAAACAAAGGTAAACTATAATACATTGATCTCTTTATATTAAAAGTTTATTCATTTGACAGTCTATTACTAACATTGTTATGTCTAGCTATATTGAATCATAACGATTCTTGTTTTGGGTGATTCATCACTTGATAAATCTACCCACCCCACTCATATTCTTAACTGATTTTGTAGAACCCTAGACAGGTTCTAGAAAACCCTAATCTAAGGGTATGCTAATGTGAATGTCTAAAACCCTAAACTGCTTAGGGATATTGTGAAATGCTATTTGAAGTTTTATTGATGATGTCATGTTTGGGATTTTGGTATGATCAGGAAAACCTAACTTGTTAGGATTGAATGATAAGGTCTAAAATCCCGAACCTTTGAAATATTGGTAATGTTGGGTTTGCTATGTTCCTATGTTGAAACCCTAACTCATTAGGGTTTGGTGGAATGTGTAAGCAAGACCCTTATAATGTCTTAGAAATGATTTCCTTGGTATGTGTGTCCAATCAAATTTGTTATATGTCTAACTTATATTTGATATTTGTGAAGTTGGGTTTGACTGACACATGATATGAAATGTCTTTGCATGATGATGAAAACCTAGGCATATATAGATATGTCCTTTCGGTCGAAACCCTAGCTTGGTCTAGGTCAAGTATATGTCTAAGGTATTAATGTTGTTGAACATATGATATGCTTATGTATGATTATGAATTCCTAGATATGTGTGTTGACCTAGTTATTGATGGTCATAAGTCTTAGGATTTGAAGTAAGTACTTGTCTGAGATTCTAGGAGGATATTTGGAAATCTAGGGTTTTACAACGAAACCCTAGTAGGAAGTAAATTCTCTAGTATGTGTGATATAACAATTTGAAATCTATTTAATGATTGTTGAGATTGTGAAAATGGAATTCTAGGGTTTTGGAGTTGAACCTTAGTAGAAGTAAAAATCTTTGATGTATGATGACAATATGATAATTTGAGGTTTGTGTAAGATTGTTGAAATTTGAGATTTGGTTGGGATTGATGGTTGATCGGAAATCTAGGGTTTGCAACTAACCCCAGTGGAAGCTAGTCATGTTAATGACTAAGCTGTGATTCACTTTGATTGATTCTTTTGTATGAAATCTAGGATTTGCATAAAACCCTAGTGGAAAATCTAACATATGAATTTTGAAAAGTTGTTAGATGCTTTATTTTTGTTTATATTGTTTCTAGGGTTTTATATATGTTGTAGTAAGGTATGTCATGTTTTTGGAAGAAACATTGAAACCCTAGATGTAATGAAAGTTGATTATGATGTAGTCTAGGGTTTATGACAAAGTCCCTAGCAAGATGTTGAAGATTATATGTCTCTTGTTTGTAATTAAGTTTGGGTATTTGTTATGTATAAAGTTGAAATGCTTTTGTGATTCTGATATAGCTAACTTCATTCTTCTATAGTTTTGGTTGTACTTGCTATCTAAGTTGTGCAGGTACACAATCTTCAATATGGTGAAGATGCTCGTTGATGTAATAAACATGATGAGGATATTGATAACTCTAATGAAATGGTTGGAAGCCACGAAAGATTCTCCGATGTTGAAAAGAAGAAGCTGATCTCCCCGAGGAAGCTTGAATAGAAGAGATCTCCCTAAGATTAAGAGGGAGTCTAGATAATAAGATGCTCCTTGGTTGAGAGGGAGGGTATAGCTTGGTTTTGATTGAAGAATGAATTTCGGAGGATATGTTGCTGCATGAGAAGTAGGAAAGCATATAATTGAGGAATCTTCTGTCAAAGATTCGGTTGATAGTCCTACTGAGTTGAGGAGCAACATCTAGAACGACCCCGGAGGTTTGTATTTGATTATGTACATGTGAAAGTATATTATTGATTGGGGTTGTGTTTGTACAGGTGAATCTCTTGAAGGTTTTGATAGCATGCTGGTTACCGATCAGTTTGATCGGGAGAGATTTGTTGTCCTTGATCTGCTGGATCAAGGGGTGTTGAGGCTTTGTGAGTGAAGCATTGCCTGGGAGGACATCTAGTCGACACTTTGTGTTGATGTCTAGGTCCCGAAGTTGGAAAGGTGGCGTTGGTCATTGAGCTCTGACACGCACTTGGATTTCTGGGTTGATGGTTAGCAAGTAAGCTTGATGGTACCTAGAGAGGCTGAAAGCTTGAGTCCATCTTAGTCCCACATGGATAGATTGCCCTGGTCAGGAATCTAGTCCGTGGCATTGCGGTGCCTAAATTGTTGAGAGACCAATGGATAATGGATAGATTTCCCTGGTCAGGAATCTAGTCCATGGCATTGCGGTGCCTAAAGTTCTTCATGGTTCATATAGTTTGAGATCTTCCATTATACTTGTATATAATGAATACCTCCCTAGTTAAGAGGGAGTGTTGGAAAATGTAACTAGGTTCGGTCTTCATTTAATGTATTTGAGTCATCATGTAATGTACTTGTCAAAATAATAAAGAGAATACTTTTTATTGTTATTAGTGTGACTTATTAAAGCATGGGTTTCATGCTTGGGTTACCATGTTTTAGGTCAAAGTACCCATTGAGGACTTCTAGGATTTATTTTAAGTCAATAGAGTTATTGTGCTTTTAAAGAGACCCTTCTTGGGCTTTTCAATCATGTACAAGGGTTTAGTATTGAGTCAAATATGATTTATGTATCCACCACACCAAGTCGGCCTAAGAAGACTATTAGACCTCACATGGAGCTTATAAATACAAGCTTATCGAATTCATTTAGAACACACTCTCTCACAAGAAGTTCAATATCTCTTGTAGCTGGGAAAAGTGCAAAGTCTGTTGCCGGGAAGCCGAAGTAAGTGCGAGTTTGGGGAAGTCTAAGGAGAAAGGAAAAATTGAAATTTTGGTGCCTCTCTCTCTCTCTCTTTGTTTCATGCCCCGGATTGGGAGATCGAAGTCTTCCAAGTTTCACTGTTGCCAGAAGCTGTTAGTTGCCGGAAGCTGCTACCTAGTCGAAGTTGCTGGAAAGGGGTTGAAATTTTGGGAGGTTGACTTGGTGTGGAGGGAAGGTCTGGTCTTGGTCTAGGGTGAAGAGTCTCAAAGAATACTATTGAAAGGAAGATTTTTTTTACTGGTTTTTCCCCTCGAGGGGGGTTTTGCCCTGGCATAGTGCCTACATTTGGTGTCTATTGTTTTATGTGCTGCTACTTTGGTAATTTCTTGATGAACTAAAAGAAAGAAGATATAAAGAATCGTAATAACAAGAAACATCACAAGTAATTATCAAGAATAAGAAAATCTTTTTCCTTTTTGATTTCTAACATTTTTCTGCCACCTGCAACTGAAAAATCGAATTTCCCAAGTAATTCGTATTGACTGGCTAGGTAATTTGCGCAGCCTCTGTGAATTTTCTACTGTTGCTCCCTTTGAACAACGAAATTCGTGCTTCTTCGATCTGAGCTACCAATTTGCTAAACTAACTCTGATACCATGTGAAAATTTCATCTATTGCAACAACTGGAAATTATTCTTCTAACTGTAAATTAAATTATGCAGTTTATTTGTTACGACAAACAATGAATAAAATCACAACTGCAATTTTCACCATAAAAATAATATGGAAAATAAAATATTGGAAATTGAGAAATTCTAGTACACACATAAGAATTTTGACACAGTTATTTTTGGACAATTGTCCCTGGAAAAACCCAATGTGGGAAAATCAGTGCAGCAGATGAGGGTTTTATTATTATTCTTTAGCAAAAATTCTAAGTACAATAATTTAGATGCTCTACTGGCAATCTAATCTGAATAAAATTTTGGCAAAATTATTGTGAGAATTTTCTCTCACCCCACAACTAATTTCTGCCACCGAAATTGCCTCCCTAGCCACACATTGAACCTTCTGCATCACCCTCTACGCAGTTCTTACGCATAACCTATGGGGATTTCGACCTTCCTCTTAGTGCCTCTTCCCAGGACTGGAATATTTCCTCCTGGAATGTTGCTAACCTCCTCTACCACCTGCTACTCACCCTCAGGCTTTATCTTCTCTGCTTAATCTCTGCCACTGAGAAAATCGAACTGCCTGGGCAACTGAGTATCTGCACTGTTGTGTTCTCCATCACCACATCCATCCCTTCTTATCTCTTGTTGTTGGGACTCCAACGGACAAAATTAAATCTTAATCGATCGCCCAGATCATTTCTGGATCGATCCGAATGAGTTTTTAGATGATTTTCATCTTATCTCAATTAATAATGATTAACCATATTTCCTAAGTTTAGACTTAGGAAATATTAAAAAATAGTTAATAATCTAATTGATACACTTCTAGGTAGAATTTATAGAAACGATTTTTGGGTTTTGGAGATCTCATGTATTCTAGTCTCTCCACCAAATTTCGTGGCTAGAACATGTCCGATGCTACAAAAACTAACACACAAGGCTCAATGATGTTGTTTAGGGAGTGTTGATATTGAGACTCAAGAAGACTTTCCTAGGTAATCTTGCGGGGAGGTTGAGTACAATATACTTAGGCACCCCTAACATCTAAGGTCAAAGAGGAAATTCTAGTAGTGGATGCCTAATTACACGATCTATTCTAGGATGTTCTCATGCCAAGACCAACTAGAGTGGGTACATCTTCATGGCTTTGTGTAAACGGGTTGTTGTGCCTTAACAAAATTTGAGGTTCTGAGCCGTCTCATTAGTCTATGCTACCTTGTATCCATGGATGGTGTGTCTAGATGACATTTCACATCTTCAATCAACAATATAAGTTAGAGGAAAGAGGTGATCAACTTGTAGAACTAGTCCTTGATAGGTCTTGTAAGGTCTATCATGTATGACTAATCACATCTTGATTGTAGAGATTCAAACATCTATGATTTAGATAACAAAAAAAAATAGCAAGGATGTAGTTGCTCCTTGTAACTAAAGTGTCTAAACGAGAAATATTTCTATGACACCATTAACGTCCTAGGTCCAATGATTGCATTTTTTGTAGAATACCATTAGTCTTGATTTGGTTGAGGAACGACCTACTCATGCACAACCTCAAGAGAGACTCACTAATGTTTCAAAAGTGAGCTCATTTAAGTGAGAATAGCTCTCAACACACTATTTGCTAGATCTCTTGCTTCCTAATGAGCTCCCACTTGTGCTAGCAACTTAGCAACCAAAGAATCTTGAATATTGTTTTCTTGCATCATTTATTAAACTCTTGTAAATTCGCGTACTTTTTTCAACTATCAAATGGTTGAAAGGACTTTAGATTTAATCATTTTCTAGCAAGCAACAAAATTCCTACCCAAATAATGTGTGCCCCACAAAAGAGCCATTTGTAAGATGGGTTTGGAATAAGAAATTGCTAGTTATCGATGCACTAGAAGGTCCAAAATAGTCTAACCTTAGGGCAATCCTAAAGTAAATACAAGATACTTTTTTAATTTTGTAATAAGGTGCATGCATCATATGTGTTAAACTTTTGCAATCTTAATCTAGATTCTAACTATAAGCACATTATTAAACAATGTAAAGATAAGATAATTTTATTATTGTGCACTTGTGAACAAAGTAAGTAAATGGAACTAGAGAGTAACAATTGTTGAGAAATCAATACATGTAGATATTAGGGTTTGATTCCTCTTTTCTTGATAATCACTTGTGATATGTGTTGGCTTCTTTTACTTATTTATTATGTTATCTTTCATCAAGCAATTACTGAATCAAAAGTGCATGAAGATCACAAGAACAAGAAACACAAGATGTAGGCACTTAGCCAGGGCAAAACCCCTATGAAGGGGAAAACACAGTTAAACTCTTCCTTTAGTAGATTCAAATCAAGATGAGACAATCCAAGACCCTTTTGACCTAGACAAGGCCTCCTCCAGTCACCAAGCCAACCCTTCCTTCAAGTAGACAAACTCTGCCAAAGAAACTAAGTGTCAACTCTTCAAATATTGCTTCAAATCCAGAATTTTGGCCTCCCAGCTACATAATTTCAGACCTGCAGTTACTGCAGAAATTTCGGCCCCTGCGACTTGCCCAGAAACCCTAGAAAACTTGCACGTGTGAGAGAGAGATGCCCAAAAGCTTCGATGTGGTCTTCCTTGGCTTTGTTCTTCCTTTTCCTCGACTTCACTTTTCTTTTCTTGCTCTTGAGTTGTAGATCGAACTTGTGGATGAATGGATTCCAAATAAGGTCGAGCTCCTATTCTATTGATTTGAACTTAAACAGGAACGCAACAACTTACAGATATAATCATAATACAGAGATGCAGCAGAAAACACTTCATTTCATTAATAGAAAAATACTGAACTATGCTTACAAATAGAATGGAAATAAGATAGCTCGGGCGATGGTAGCTTATCACTGAAAAGAGATGTGGCTGCTACATGCTTCTGAACTGTGTTACAATGAGGCTCAAAGGTCTATTTATTATTGAGAAATAGTGGAAAATCGTAAACATCCAAAAACTTAACCGTAGGAGATGAGGCGCCAAAATTGTGGGCCATGTTTGGGTAAATTGGTATATCAACTTCCCGGGGTCATAACTTTGATATACAATATTCATTTGGCTATCATAATACCTCGTTTCGAAAATCTCGAAGAGAAGGCTGAAAATAAACTCGCAAACCAATTTGGGACATTTTTGGTCTCTTCGTTTTCCTTAAAAACGTTGTTTAGGGCCTCAAAACAACTCCAGAAGTTCAGGACCCGAAAAATTGCCAAAAATAGTAAACTGTGCTACAATTAAGGAAACCGAAAAACTGAAAGAGACAGTGTTGGGGGTCCAAGTGGAATAGGTGGGTGGCCACCAATATCCACCTGGATCATCTATTTATACTGCTTCTGCTGGGTCGAATAGCCCTAATCTGGGCCGACTTCATCAAAGTAGGGCCGACTTGGTGAGGAGGTGACAAAAGACACTTTTGACTCAAAATTAATTTTCTTTACATGATACAAATGCCCAAGAAGGGTCTAATAAATGTGACAATGACTCTTATGACTCAAGACAAAACCTAGAAGCCTTCAATGGAGACTATGACCTAGAAAATAAATAAAAGAGCATGAAACCCATGCTTCAAAAATAAATTTTCTTTTACAATAAATTTTCTTTTTCTTTCTTATGACAAATTCATTACATCATGACTCATATACAATTATGAAGACCGACGTTAGTTACATTCTTCAACACTCCCTCTTAACTAGGGAGGTATTCATAATTATACATATATATAGGTACAAGGATGCACTGAAAATGATATGCTTTACAAAGAGTCATAGCATATGCGATGCTAAAGATTAGATACTTGACCAAGGTATCTAGCTGGTTGGGACTATGGTGTTATCCAAGCTTCCACCACTATAGGTACCATCAGGCTTTAACTCTAACACCAACCCACAGGGATCTTGGTATCGTATCCAAGGTCGAAGCTCCACAAGACCAACGATAACCTCCCTCTTTGGGATCTAGCCATCATCACAGGTCGACCAGATGTCCTCCCAAGCATCATATAGGCACACAACCCAAGATGCTTCATCTCTCCCTGTATACTAAATCTGAGATATCTACTAGTCCAAGCATGCTTCTGAAATATTTGAACTTCTTATTTGGAAGAGATTCGTTAACACGTCAGCTACCTGTTCATCAGTCGGAAATGTATTGTAGCTTCAAAACCCCATTTTGCACCAAACTTCTAATATAGTGGTACTTGTTATTAATATGCTTCATCCAGGCATGGAACACGCTATCTTCAAACATCTTGATACAATTAAGCAAAGTCTTTCAGTAGAAATCACATAAGGTGGCTTCAACCTTTACCATCCGGAGCTCCTTAGATTTGTAAAAGACCCAGTGGACCCCAAGAATATGAAGGGTGTTTACGTTATCCCATGCTCTTGTGGGACTCCCTACATTGGTGAGACTAGTTGCTCGATTAATCAAAGGATTTGTGATCATGCCGTTGACATCAAGCATGGCAGGACCCGCTCCTTTGCTTTGGCAGAGCATGCAGATAAATCTAAGCATCACATCTGCATTGAGGAGGCCCAAGTCATTGCTAGGGTTAGTCATTTCCATCATCGTAAATTGAGGGAGGCCCTAGAAATTGAAAAAAAGACCCAATAATTCGAATAGAGATGATGGCTGGAATATTAGTAGAAGTTGGGTCCCTGTCCTATCCTCCTAGTTTTTTAGGCTTCTTTTTGGGATTTATTTTGTTTGTTTGTTTATCTATGTAGGTATTGGCATCCTTTTTATAGTATTTGTTGTTGATTTATTCTTCATTAGAGTTTATTTTCTTGATCCTTCATGTTTTTTATATATTTTATCATCCTATTCGTTCTTAACTCCTTTTAGTATTTTTGTTATTTGTTTAATGAGCCTCAGCCCCATATTTTATTGTTGACCCTGTTTTATTTATTGATTACTTTTCTTTGAATATATATATATATATATATATATATATATATATATATATATATATATATATATAGTATTATTTATTTATTTATATATATATTTCTTTTGACTTGTGTATATTTTTGTTTTATTTTATTTATTTTTCCATTAATTATTTTTAATTTAGTTTATTTTATTTCCATTAATTATTTTATTTATTAAATGATCTTGTCTCGATTAGGGCCTTGACTCCTTTTTATAATTTTTGACTTCCCTCCTTGTTTAGAGTTTGATTTTTTTTTTTCAAATACTAGCTGTTTAATATAGCGGTTACTTATTAATATTTGTTTTTAATAAATTAATAAACTAATATCATAATTTAAATATTTTTTTTCAAAAACTAGTAATATTTGGTTTTAATAAATTAATTTAAATATTATTTTTCAAAAACTAGCTGTTTAATATAGTCGTTACTTATTAATATTTGTTAATAAATTAATAAACTAATATCATTATTTAAATATTATTTTTCAAAAACTAGTAATATTTGGTTTTAATAAATTAAAATATTATTTTTCAAAAACTAGTCGTTTAATATAGCCCAGTGTTGCGGAGGAGCGCCCCCCCCCCCCCTCGCTCCCGCTCCCGATCCGCGCTCCGGGCGGGAGCGCGCTCCCGAAATCGCTCCCTAAAAAAAATTTCGCTCCCTGCCTTTTCGGGAGCGTTTTGCCTTTTTTGCATTTTTTTTTTTGTAGTAATGTTCGAAATGCAATTTTTTTTGAAAGAAACAAATAGTTTTTGAGTGGGGCAACTTAATGATCAAGTGTAGGCCCTAGTATTGATATGCTATTCATGGTAATGTTAAATTCTTAAAGTAAAAGTGACATTTTCTTTAATTTTCATTTTCATCCTTTTACTTAAATTTTTAACATTACCATGAAATGACTCAGGATGTTTGAGAGTGGTTTCGTCCTCATTGGATTTCATATGGAGAAAGTAGAATTTTAGATTTCATTCAAAATCCAGCAGACTTATCAGTTTTTCAGGATTTCAGGATTGGGGGATTGCAATGTTTCCATTGAATTTTGTCATGTATTAGGGTATGGAACTCATATTTAATCAAGAGTACCAATCCCTCTATGTACCTTGATGTTAGTGACATTGGTTGTCGAACTCCTCTATCATGACCCTTCTAAAAATGTACGCATCACTCAAACAAAATCTTGACTTGACATGCTATGCTTTTTCCATCTTATGTTAATGCTTAGAGGGTGATATTAATGACAAAGATCCCTATACAGATACAAAGGTAATGACAAAGATACCTCTGGATATTAATGCTTGGAGGGTGATATTAATGACAAAGATCCTGATTTTGCAACAAGACTAAAAAATTAGACATTTCTCGTGGTGGCAAGAGGCCCAAGCATAAGAAATAGATAATAGATTTACTTCTCTTTTCTAGTTTCTAGTAGCTTTTATAACTATTGACTCTTTCATATTTATTATGATATTTTTTTAAACAATATATGACAATTTAAGTTTGAAGTTGGCAATTATAACTCATTAGTAATGAATTATGAATATGATGCTTCATGAAAGTTGAAAGTTGTTTCATTTCATTTCATTTTATAACATTTCATTTCATGTTAGATATTATTTGTTGTAATGGTTACACTTAGCTTACAAGTACAACTTTGGTGATCAATGATGATAAATGTTATATATTGAATTTTGAAAGCTTGAAACTTTAAGATTGATGAATCATGAGACTCAATATGTTGTATGTTACTATGTTACTAACTTGCGGACGTGGTTGATGAAGATTATAACTTCTAGATGATTGTTGTTATATGGTTCAATCTATGCTTTTTTATGTTTTTTATATCTAATTCATCATTCTACATGTTTTTGTTGACATATATGTATCAAAAATTAAAAAATATAAAAAATATATATATTTTTAAAAAATCGCTCCGGGATTCGCTCCCAAACCGGGAGCTTCTGAAAATGGTCGCTCCCGCTCCCGCTTCCGCTCCCGCTTCCGCTCCCGCTCCCAAGTAACATTGATATAGCCGTTACCTATTAATATTTTTAATAAATTAATAAACTATTATCATTATTTAATTTTTTTTTTCAAAAACTAGCCGTTTAATATAGTCGTTACTTAACAATATTTGTTTTTAATATATTAATAAATTGATATCATAATTTAAATATTATTGTTCAAATATAGCCGTTACTTGAAATTGTCTCTACATTGCTCTCTATTTAAGCCTTTGCCATGGCCTGCCTCTTCATCTGGTCCTAATGATGAACCACACTTGTTGGTTCGAAACATGTTGGCCAAAAATTTCTCATGTGATTTCTATCGAAAGACTTTGCTTAATTCATTATGGATCACAGAAGCCTGAATACAAAAATCTTGAAACAACTTTGATTATCACAATTTATAATTATAGGATCTAATGGCCTTCCAAACAAATATGATAGAAGCTTTCTTAACCAAACTGCTTCTTTTCCTACTTAAAATGCAACAACATATTCAACCTCAACGCTATTCAAAGCAACTGTATCTTGTTTTCTACTCATCCAAGAAATCATTGCAGATCCCAAACTAAAACAACCACATGTAGTGCTTCTTCCATTTGTCTCACTGCGACCCCAATTAGAGTCGGTAAAACCTATTAATCAAATCTCCTTCCCATCATATTTTAGGCAATGATGAATATGTAGGCATCTCAAAATGTGCTTTGTAGCTATCCAATGATCATGATGAGGCTCCAACTGAAATTGACTAAGGATGTTTATAACAAAGCATATATTAGGTCTAGTTTTCACCAAGTACATCAAGGAGCCAACCAACTTTCGATAACTTGAGAAATTCCAACCAACTAACTTGAGAAGTGGGATTAATAGGGCGAGAATCAAAACTTCTCAAATTCTTTATATTTGTGATCGTAGGAGTTGTCATAGGCTTGGAATCCATCATACTAAACTTTTGTAATATCTTGATTATATATTTTCCTTGACCAAGATATATCTCACCGAGTTTCTGCCAAAATTCCAAGCTCAAGTAGTGATGCATAAGTCCTAAACCTTTCATTTCAAATTCAGCTTCCAGCATCTTCTTACATTCTAGAATTCTACGCTCTACACCTGTAACAAATAAATCATCCACATATAAAAGTATAATGACTGGTTCATTCTTCAGTATCTTGATGTAGAGGCATCTGTAGAATTTTTGACAAAGCCACTCCTTTAAAAGATAGGCATCCATTCTTGTGTACCAAGCCCTAGGAGCTTGCTTCAAGCCATATAAAGCTTTCTTTAATATGCAGATGTGAGTTTCCCTGCTATTTATCTCAAAGCCTTCTGGTTGTTCAATATATACTTCTTCATCTATGGTTCCATTTAGGAAGGTTGTTTTGACATCCATTTGATGGATATTCCATCCCATAGTGGCTGCTAAAGAAATCAAAGATCTAATAGTAGTGTACCTGGTAGTAGGAGCAAAGGTTTCTTTATAGTCTAGTCCTTCCTTTTGAGAGAAACCTCCTGCAGCAAATCTTACTTTGTATTTGTCTATGCTTCCATCAATGACATGTTTAATCTTGCAAACCCATTTGGAAGTGATAACAGATTTGTCACTAGGTCTAGGAACGACTTCCCAAACCCCATTCTTCATGATAGATTGATATTCTTCCTGCATTGCTTTCTTCCATTCTTCTTGATGAGCGACTTCTTCAAAAGTAGTTGGTTTTTCTTCAATTAACTTCGTCATGTATGTTGCATATCCAGAGTATCTTTTATACTTCTTTCTTTCTCTGAATGTGTCCTTCATTGCTTTGTGTCCTTTGGCTTCTTCAAGTGTAGCTCTTAACCACGCTAGTCTCTTCTTTACTTCGGGAATGATAGTAGGTTGAATAGGTTCACTTGGTCCTTCTTCTAGATTTGTTGGTGACTTGTCATGTTGCTCTGCCTCTTCAAATAGTGGTGCATTTTCTTCATCAGATTTAATAGTTATATCCTTGGATCTTTTGTATGCAAGATTTTCATCAAATATGACATTCATACTAACTTCAAATTCGCCTTTCTTCTTTAATGTAGATTCTATAAGCCTTTGATGAGAGGCTATAACCAACAAAGATACCTTTTATACTTGTAGAGTCTAACTTCTTTCGCTTGTCTTTTAGAACATGAATGTATGCAAGGCATCCAAAGATTTGGGAGATGATCTACACATGGCTTCTTCCTTGAGAATGCTTCTTTTGGTGTCATATTATCAAGAATTCTATGTGGACTTCTATTTTGTATGTATACTACTATCATGGTTGCTTCTACCTATAGGAATTTTGGTAGTTCTTGATCAAATATCATAGTTCTTATGCATTCCTCAATGGTTCTATATTTCCTTTCTGCTACTCCATTTTGTTCGAGATTGTAGGAAACTATGAGCTCACTTTTAATGCATGCTTCTTTGCAATAAGCTATAAGTTCCTTAGAAGTATATTCACCCCCATTGTCGGATCTAAGAGTTTTTATCTTTCTTTCGATTAGGGTCTCTACTTCGGATCTAAATTCCTTGAACTTTTCAAATACTTCATCCTTAGTCTTGAGAAGATAAATCCATTTCTTTCTAGAGTGATCATTAATGAAGGTCACATAGTATAGATGGCCTTCAAGAGATTTATCAGACATGGGTCCACATACATCAGAATGAATGAGGTCTAGTATTTCTTTAGACCTTGTGTCACTGCTTGTAAAGGGTTTCCTAGTATTCTTTCCCAAGGCACATCCCTTGCATACTCCTTCATGATCTTCCTTAATGTTGGGGATGCCCTTCACCATTTGACTTAGAGAGGGTAGTATTTTGTAGTGAATGTGTCCATATCTTCTATGCTAAAGCTCGATGGAACTAATCTCCATGTGAACAAGGGCTTGAGGAGATGGTGTTATAACTCTATATAATCTTCCTTCATGAATCCCAATAACCCTTGCCTTTTCAAAACTAGAACCATTTCCCCAAACCAAAACTTTACCATCTACAAAAGCAACCTTATCTCCTTTATCTTCTAAATAAGAAATGGTAAGTAAATTCTTTTTCAACGCTAGGACATAGAGGAATGTTGTTGAGATGTATTTTTCCTCCACTTTCTAGCTCCAAAGATGTAGATCCAAGGCCTTTGACTACATAGTTATTCTCCAAGCCCCACTGAATGAGATGATGTTCCTTTTGATAAAGTATGAAGTTGTCTACAGTCTCTTGTCATGTGTCTTGAGGCTCCACTATCAATAATCCAAGCATTGTCATCATTAAGTGTACTTGTAAGTGCAACTAAGAATCCTCCACTCTTGACTCTCCTTGATAGATTTTAGATGACCCTTACACCAAAGCTTCCTGCAATTTTCAAGAGGTCGAGTCTCATCTTCAAATAGCTTGACATTGAGAGAGTGATCTTTCTTCCAAGATTGCTTTCCTTCAAATGATAGCCAATAAAGTGATCTTCAAATAGTCCTTCTGTCACCTTAGCTCAGATACCATGTTGAGAAATTAATACATGTACATATTAGGGTTTGATTCCTCTTTTCCTGATAATCATTTGTGATATGTGTTGGCTTCTTTTATTTCTTTATTATGTTATCTTTCATCAAGCAATTACCAAATCAAAAATGCATGAAGATCACAAGAATAAGAAACAGAGGATGTAGGCACTCAGCGAGGGAAAAACTCCTGTGAAGGTTAAAACCTAGTCAAACTCTTCCTTTAGTAGATTAAAATCAAGATGAGACAATCCAAGACCCTTTTGACCTAGACAAGACCTCCTCCAGTGACCAAGCCAACCGTTCTTTCGAGTAGATGAACTTTGCCAAAGTCACTAAATGTTAGCTCCTCAAATATCGCTTCAAATCTAGAATTTCGGCCTCCCAACTACAAAATTTCGGACTTGCAGTTACTGCAAAAATTTCGGCCCTTGTAACTTGCCTAGAAACCCTAGAAAACTTCGCACGTGTGAGAGAGAGATGCCCAAAAGCTTTGATGTGGTCTTCCTTAGCTTTGTTCTTCCTTTTCCTTGACTTCACTCTTCTTTTCTTGCTCTTGAGTTGTAGATCCAACTTGTGAAGGAGTGGATTCCAAATAGGTCAAGCTCCTCTTCTATTTATACTGCTTCTGCTGGGTCAAATAACCCTAATTTGGGTCGACTTCATCAAGGTAGGCCGACTTGGTGAGGAGGTGACAAAAGACACTTTTGACTCAAAATTAATTTTCTTTGCATGATACAAATGCCCAAGAAGGGTCTAATAAATGTGACAGTGACTCTTATGACTCAAGACAAAACCTAGAAGTCTTCAATGGAGGCCATGACCTAGAAAATAAATAAAAGAGCCTGAAATCGATACCTCAAAAATAATTTTTCTTTTACAATAATTTTTTTCTTTCTTTCCTTTGACAAATTCATGACATCATGATCCAAATACAATTATGAAGACCGACACTAGTTACATTCTTCAACAATAACAAGCCACAATAGTGAAGTTGGAGTATCATGGCTACTCCTAATTAACAAAAGAATATATATAATGGTATTTAGGATAAACCAATAAAATAACTAAGATGAATACATCGTTATACATGAGGAAAAGTATAAAAGAGGAAGGGGGTGGGGTGGGGGAGCACTACACCATACTTGGGGTAAATGTAGAGATGGAGGAAGACCTATTTCCATCCCAACGTCACATGGTTTGGGTTCAACAAGGATGAAATTCAATTCGAATTCAAATTTCTCGATGATGTTATATATATATATATATATATCTATGATAATATTTTTTTATAAATAATGATAATTGTGGTCTATGAGTGGCGACCCATGATGGCATGACCATGGCTTGTAGCAAGTTGTGACTCAAAACAACTGACAACAAGTTGCAACCTTCACCTCTCTCCATGTTGCAAAGTATGGTTTCTTGTTGCCATAGGTATGGAGGCACTAGTTTCTTGATGCAGTAAATCACACAGTGCCACAGTGTAGAGATGAGGCTTGAGGGTTAGAACTAGTAGTTGATGGTATGGAGAGAATGCATAGATGTGGACCATTAAATTTTGTCTAGAATTGATTTAGGATTGTAATGATGAATATGATAAGACTCTGGTTAGAACTCACAACGTCACATGGAATCAGGCTAATGACGTCAAACCTTAACGAATGGGGTTCGTAGAATTTCAAACCTTAACCTAGAAGTTTTGCAAACCTTGTGACTTAGTCTCCATCATCAAGAATTGTTGTGAAGATACAAATTCAAAGCTTAATGATGTTGTCTAGAGATTGATTATGCCTAAGAGAACTTAGCTGGGTTATCTTGAGGGGAAGTTGAGTATAATCCATTGAAGCTCTCCTAACATCTGTGGCTAAAGAGAAAAATCTAGAAATGAATGTTTGATTACTAGATCCGTGTTTTGGGCATTCTCATGCTAAGACCAACTAGACTAAGCACACCTTCATGGCTTTGTGTAGGTGGTTGTTGTGTCTAGAAAAAATGGGAGGATGTGAGCTGTCTCATCTACCTTCAATGCCTTGTATCCATGGATGGTGTGTATACACAATGTTTCACACCTTCAATCGATGATATAAGCTAGAAGAAAGAGGTGATCAACTTGGTATAGTTGGTCCTAGATAGGTCTTGTAAGGTGTTTTGTCTATTATAAGTAGTTGGATCTTGATTGTAGAGAGTCAGGCATCATTGATTTGGATAATGGAAAAAAATAGCTAGGGATCCTCCTAAATTGCGGTATAGAGAGATATCTCCTTTTGACGTCATAATATATGGGACTTTTGTAGATGTAGTAGTCATTTGAATCAATCTCTTGTAGATGACACAATTGACAAATCTTATCTAGTCACAGAATGTGGGGGTTAGACTCCATATATAGATGGTGAGAACGTACCCTCAATTGGTCTAGTGGGAACTTGAATTTGTGTGACTGATAATGTTTTATGTAGTCTAAATAGTCAATGAGGACATTTTTCAACTCTAGAAAATGTTCAAAGTAGAAGCCATATTAGGGCCAAGAGGATTGGTGGTGGGGGTTCAAGTGACTTGAATACACTTACAAAATATGTCTTCCCTGATCGCTCTATTGAAATCTTCCTTTTCTTCCTCTCAATATTAAGTGACCAAATGTACTCTAGCCTCTTATTGCATGCTACAGGAAAATCTTGCAGATTCAAATACCATTTGAGCATATCATAGACATTATACTTGGAGAGAAATTAGTTGTTTCATATTATAATGTAGGGATAAGATATCGAGATACTAATTCTTGTCCTTTCATGTTCTCTAAGTGAAGGACAGATCATCTTGCTCCAAAACGGGCGAGATATAGCAAGGAGTTGAACCAAGGTCCAAAAGTATTTGGGTGGTCTGATAGAAGTGAGGAAATTCTTTTAATGTCTCACAAAAGTGCCAAACTTGATACTTTTTGTCCCTTTTAGTTGAGGGAACTATAAGCCTAGACATTGCCTATCAATTTTAGCTAGAGAAGGGACTAAGGAGATTGAGCTGTTGTACCTCTTCAAAATCACGAGGGTTTTAAGGATTAAAATAAGTCCTTGGTGCACACAATCCTTCAACTCTCTACGAGCATTGAGGATGTGTGATGGGAGTATAAAGTGATATTGTAAAACATTATTTTCTTTTTTGTGAGATTCAATTACATCATGAAACAAAGAGTTACAACAATTTAGTGGTAGGATTGTAAGGAAAATCCCTTCCAATAAAAGCCAAAAAACTCGAACATTTGAGCCTTGGCTACAATAGGTAGGGATTCAACATCTTTGTTGAAAAATTGAATTTGGCTTTTACTTATTTTTATTTAAAACCATAATTGGGAGATATTTATAGTAAAAAAATATAGTTGTAGTAGAGCTAATAACAGGCATACAAAAGGTGTTGATTGAGAATCTTGTCAATCATGTAGTTTTGCAGATTTTCCTTTCTCCCCTCAAAGAAATGGAAAGAGAGAAGGTGAATTTTCCTGCAAAGTCTCCTTTTGCCAAATTCCTGTGCACAAGAGCAGATCCTTACAAATTGATTACAGAGGATAGTACAAAAACAAAACATAGCTATCAATTGCTAGTTGAAATTGCTCTCATGCCCAAAGTAGGTTGCATAAATGTCTGATATCCCAAAAGGTTTTGCTTTTTTGTCTCATAAGTTCTTTGATCCTGATTGGATCGAAGCCCTTGTGAGAGGAGGGGAGGGATTCAGAGCTTTCTTTAGGATTTTGTTAAAGGATTTAGAAGGTTCAATGTGAACCCTTGCTACTAGCTTTGGTTCTTTTTCCTTATCCTCTTCTATTTTCTTGGCTTCCTTTACTTCCTTTGCATCCTCTTCTTTCTCCTTATCATTTTCTACTTCCTTTTTTGCTGGAGCATTGGTCTCAAGATCCTCAGGAGCTGGATACGTGTCATTATTTGGGAATGTTGATACAGTGGTGGGATTTATTGCTTCCTTTTCAGATTGTTTCCCTGAGTCTTTTGGCTTTAGTAAAACCCCTAGATTTCCAAGAACTTCAAATTGATTATTGCTTAAGGAGGGCAAAATCTCTTAGGATGCCATTTAAGGAGGCAGCCTCTTGTGCTAAGAATTCTTGTGCGTGCTTGAGACCATCTTGAATTCAGGTTCTTCATCTGTCTCTTGCTTTGATGAAGGCTACTATTGGGTTTTTGGACAGTTTTGGCAAAATGACAATAAACATGACAACCATTGCACTTGAATCGAATCTGTTCATAATCTAGGATCTGTTGATAGCTCCACCCATCTATATTTATTTGCAAAGCCTCTGGGAGCTCCTTCTCCAAATCCATCTCCATGCAAATTAATTGCATGATATGTGCCTCAGTTCTCATATTAAAAATAATGGAATGGGTTGATTGGAAATAAAACCATTGAAATTGATGACCCCCACTTTTAGGGATGTGGCTTGATTAGCAAAACCATCTGGTAAGTGATTATTCTCCTGAAGAACATTATAAAACTGAATGCTGGTGAATTTGACTGCTTCTTGTTTTGCTTGAACTAGCACTGATGCTAATAAATTATCAATTGTGGTAGTGTTCAATTACCATCTGGCCTATGATAACCTTTGAATCTCCCATCACAAGCAATGACTGTATGCCAGAATTGATATGTTTCCTCAAGCCTTGCAATAAGGCATATATAAGCTTATGCTTGATTATTAGATGAAATACCAAGATTCAAGATCCCAAGCAAAAGATGTTTCATTTGTACCTCCAGGGCTTATGATGAACCCCTCGGCACTTGCCACCCTTACAAGCAAATTCCATTACTCTAAGAGGGGAAGGTTCCTCATGAAAAGTACCCAAAAACATAAAGATACTTGATCTTTTTACCCATTCAACCCTACCTTACCCATGTCAGAACCAAAAATGGTTTTTTAAATTTGCTGCATTTTAGGGTTCACTCCTGCTATACAAATGCATGACCTTAGAGCACAGTTTAAGTAAAAATGGTGGACAAATTACTTGATACGAGAGTCAACTGTCTCCTACTAGTATTTTTGGTGACACACCTCAAATTAATGTCCTTTTGCACTCCTACACTTCATCTCCTACATTCCTGGACATCCAGTTTGATCAATTGCGGTGTCATGTAAGTAGAAATATGACTTAGCTCGTTTCTAAAGAGTGAGTTAGAAAGAAGCATCGTCTAACTTCAACATTCATGGTTTAAACTTTAATCATCAGTATGAGTAAATTGTAGGCCACTGAGGACTAGGAGAACTGTCCCAAATGCTCAGCATTTGCAATTTGAATTGTCATGGAAGTTCCAATTGCTCTGCATGATGTTAGAAAGGATATGTGCATCACGCCTTTGAGTTAAAGTTTATAGAGTTTCCTTGCATATCCAGATAACAAACATTTGATATGCTTCATGATTCTCCATATAAAGCTCTTTCTGGAATGATATATATATATATATAGTTGCAATTGGATAATGAAAGACAAAGGTGGAGGGCAGTCCATTAATGGCTTAAAAATTCAATAGGTATAAATTTGATCCTAGAGTAGAAACCTCATGAAGATTCTGACATTCTAACTCATTTCCTGATTCAGTTTAAAAAAAACTGCTAGTTTCATTGCTTATGCTACATAGGAGATACAACCAGCCAGATTATATTCTTTAATATCTGTTCTGGTCTGTATGTCTTGCATTATAGAACATAGCTTCCAAATTCAGCTGAATCAGCCCAAACAAGAAATTCAAAAATTCGGTTTTGTTGGTGAATGATTTTGTTAGGTTTATAGCAGAAGTGAGGTTGTGTTTCAGATGTGTCCCAGCTGTTTTCAAAGAGCAAGGTTCAGGCTAAAACTGATATGATCATTTCCGTTGTAGTGTGATTACTGTTTCTCTGATCTGTGCAGCAAGCTCAGATTGCCAATACATACAGAAGCTGCATTAACCTCTTCATTAGAAATGGCTGGGTTGAAAAATTGGGAAGGAAGGAAGTTCCAGTGAGGTGGAGTCCTATCTTATACCTACAGTTAATTGATTCCCTCTCTTCTGCTTATTTTACTGTCAACTGGCCCTGACTCAGTGAATGGAATCCATGACAGGGGTTCTTGATATCCAGGCATGTCCAAACTACACATCGATAATTAATATAAGAGTGAAAAGTATTGCTCATTTGAGCGATTTTTGTATGGAATGTGTTAGTATTGGATTTTTGTATGGAATGTTTGGTATTGAGAAATCCAGCTTTCAGCATCACAAGGGGTTTGAATCATTTACCTGGCTATCTGAAGAGTTGCTGCAACAATCCTTGATAATTTGAAGGAAACATATCGTATTACAGTGTCTATACTCAAATTTTTATTGCAGTGAAAAAACTTTCGTCTGATTTTGTTTTCATATTGTACCGAATTTGATTTTGAACTTGTTAACCATGTTCTAGAATATTGCTTGTGATCTGTCTAGCGTAGAAACATGTTCTGAAGAGGATAAAAAAGGTCACCATGGAGATTGGTATCTTTTAAAAATAACTTTTTACGTGTACTTCTACAGTTTATTTGTGTAGTCCTTGTTTTCCAATTATTTAATTTCTTTGCTTTAGATTACTAATATTTTGATTACAAGAAGCTTCATTAATTAGTAACCTAAACTGTATAATATTTGAAAACTGAAAGGGGAAAACCAAATCAAGGTGGTATACGTTATATTTTAAACTCAGTATGAATTTTAGCAAAGAACTCAGGAATTAGAACCAGAAATTTCAAAGCTTAAATGAGAAATGAAAATTTCATACTTTGTACGAGTTGTACTTCATATTTTCGAATTTCCTATGTGATTTACATCCTCTGAATTCTTCTTACTCTATTGCTTATTTTTAATCGGTCTTGCAAAAACAATTATTGTAAGCATGGTAACATCGTCTGGCAATAACAGCCCAGTGTCTGTTAACCTAGGCATCATTCATCAGATTGGAAGTAATTTCTAACAAATAAAAATGGGGAAATAGTGGCAAAGAAAATTAAAAGAAAAAACTAATTTATGAAAAAGTGGATAATTAAGATAATTTGTCCTTCGTCAGTTCGCTTGTATGCTTTTAAGTTTTAACTGCTCAGTTTGGTAAAAATCCACCATTCATTTTTGGCTTGAACATTTTTGAGACTCAGTAACACCTGCTTTCCAGTGCTGTTTGTCGTGCATTTTGATTTCCTTTTGCAGATGACCTCAAAGCTTAATGTTAGAAAAAAATGCTAGCATCCTGAAATTGAACCTAATTTGGCCATGCTTTCGGCTTGCAGGAGGATAAATAAATGGGTTGCAAGCTCCTGGAACCAAGTAGGTTGTGAAACCATATACAAGGGCCCAAAAATGGGAGATGTTAGAGAGTTCAACCAGAATCCTCCATCTCCAGATGATTCAGAAGATGACAGTGGGCTTGAACTAAGTTTGGGCCTATCATGTGGTGGATCTGTGAGCAAAGTGAAAGGCAAAGAACCTGGTTCTAATGGAGGAGGAAAAGAAAATTTGAAAAATGGTAAAACTGGTGTTAAAAATGCATTTCTAAAACATTTCCTTGAAAATAGCCATGGAGAGGAGGAAGATATTGGGAAACAAAAGGCTGGTACTTTGCCTTTACAACAGGAAAGCTTTAGGATAAGTTTAGAAAAAAGTACTTTAGAGGAGCCACAGAAGTCAACGGGGATGCATACGAGTCAACTACTGTTTCCAGGTTTTGGAGACACATGGTGTGCGGCAAAAAATTCAGAACTGCCAAAAGCTTCTCCTCAAGAAATTCTGTCAAACTTTTCTTCACAGAACAGTCATGGAGAAACTCCTGGGACTCCAGTAAGAAAAGGTGATATTAATATCATGTCGAGAGAACTTCAATTTCCACCACATGCAGCAGCAGGACAGTTCATGCAAAATAATTTGCCTGCCCATTTCCTAGATGCTTTTGGGAAGGGAAGTTTGATGTCTGGGCAGGCTATTGGACAATCACATGCTATCCCAAATTCTCTAACGCAACACTCAACTCAGATTGTTGGAACTCAATCTCCTTCCCTGGGAATGAAAGCATCCCTTCGATTGGATATTACACAGGACAAGCAGTTTATAGGCATGGAGAATGCAAATACTGATCAGCAACAAAGGAAGTCAGTGGTGCAGCAGCACCAGCGAGATGACATATTGGAGCATCAGAAGAAAGAAGAGATGAGGGAGGCAAGAAAGAAGCGTAAAATGCTAATTGAGGAACAAAAACAGCAGAAGAAAACAAAGAAGGAAGATGAGAGGGCTGGTCCACATGGTAAGCCTACCATCTCTATGTTATATTTCCAGTTACTAACTATGTAAGATGTTTCCTTTGTTGACATTGATGATACCGTTGAAACAGGTTTCCGCAGGCCTGGAAGCAACACATGGGTTCGTGGGTGGGAAATGGCCACTCCATCACTTGCTGATATGGACAGATCTAAGATTACTCAGGAAGATCACGATGAAGCCAATCAAGCAATGGATGTAAGTTTTAACTTGCAGCGAGAGAGGGACAGAAATATGAAGGAGAGCGAAACAGACACAGATAAAGAAGAGAGTTCAGAATCTCAGCAAGAGGAATCAAACGACTCTGATAATTCTTTCCTGCAGGGTCTGAAAGCCCGGGAAATAGGCAAATCCTTTTCAAATGCCAAGCAGTTAGGATACTTACCAAATGAAAACTATAAATATTCATCAGAAGCCCAACAATGCACATCCAAGGGAACTGATGCATTGCAGAAAAAAGAGAATGCAGAAGAGCAAGACTGCAAAATACAAAGTCCAGTGGGTGTAGGAAAACTGGTTCCGCAGTCTAATATGGTTGGAAATAACTCTAATACAGTGCTTTCCAGTGTGCCGATTACAAATTCAGCCACAATAACAAGCACAGCTCTCCACTACCCTCTTCAATCCTTCTCAGTTCTGCCCGCACCCTACTCTCTCCCCATTCCAGTACCTAACAATCCAAATGTCCCATTTCCAGTAGGGTTCTCATTTCCTTACCTCATGCATTATATACCTCCATCTGTTGATTGTTTGGATCGTACTGGAGCTCGGCCTCCAATTTATCCAAGTGGCTTTCAGCTGCCTCCTGGCTATACACCATTTCAATTGCCAACACCTGAAGCATCACCATCTTGGGTGCCAGTTATGCGTCCTCAGCAATCTCCAACCTTCTATCCAGCAAATTTTGGAGGTGCGAGGACTTCTTCAGAAAGTGTAGAGGATGAAACAAAAGTTTCTCAAGGTTAATTTCTTTCTTTTCTTCCATGCAGATTGTTCATGCATGTCAGTAAACAGATATGCTATGCTTGTATATATTCTTGATTTATAATTTTATACGGCCATGCTTTTTGAGATTGATGAAGCCATGGGATTATACCATTCTCAGTTATTATCTTACATTTCATTTTCAGTTGAAATTTATAGTTCAATCATCATGCAGAAGTCAGACCATGTTTTTCAGGCTGTAATGCATGAATCAAATCTGAAATTGTATACATTTTTGGTTTTATTCAGCAGCACCAAGCGCTGAGTTTTAAATGTTTCGACCTAGGAAGATTGTCACTGGGGATTACTGGATTGGCTGTTTTTCTATGAGCTTTTGGTCTAACAGTAAGCGCTGACTTGCTAGAAATATTGTGTGTGCTATATGGCTTCTGCCCTTGTTGATATAAAACCACCTAGATAGCTTAGTTCTTGCTATGCTTTTAGCATTTTCAGCCACTTAAGGTGTCACAAATTTATTTCCTATGAATTAGAGCATATAGCAGTTGCCAGTAACTTTGGCTTGGTTGCACAAGTTGTGGACAAGGTTGACTGGTTGAACATTGCAATGGCTAAGCCACTAAGATCTGCAGGAGGATTCTGAGTTCTCCATGTATGTTTTCCTCAATCATCATGTATTGACAGTTGTTTGAAGCTTAATATGTTCTACTTTTTTTTTGTTTTGAAACTGGGATCTCTACATTATAGTACTCTTATTAGAGAAGAAATGGATGGTATATAGGGATGTGACATTTCCAACAAGTCACCTGTAATTTTGCAGCTTCCAGTTAACTAAAATCTATACTTTTCAGTGATAGTTTGGAGGGCATAGTTGAGTAGTTAACAAGGTCAACATTCCATGTTTTAAGCCTCCTCATGTTATTACAACGATCTAATTCCTGTCTACCAGCCATTAGCCACACCTATTTATGCATCACAAGTTGCAGTTGTCCAGGTTCTATGCTACAAATAGGTGCCTTTCCTTGATATCGAGGCCGGGGAATCTGTAGTTACATGTATCCTTCATCATGATGAAGAAGCCTCTCCTTGGAATTGATGTCATTACCTTGTCTTTTTGAATTGCTTTTCCAAAGTGCCATACACTACTGCAATCCCATGCTGCTTTTGACAATTCATTAGAACACCAAAATAGATTGGCAAGTATTGTACTTCCCCACAATCATATAATTATATATTGTGAACATAATTAATCAATTCATATTTGGCATGGGACAGCTATTACATTACTTACAGAGAAATAATGACGTAGAAAAATGAATCACTCACAAAACACAAAATGTACGTGGTAAAACCTTGACAGTGTGTCAAGGAAACATTCACAGGGCAAGGTAAGGTATTTTATTGATCAAGAAGAAAATCAGGCTTACAACACAAATCAACCCATCTTTCGAGCTACATAGATATACCTATCTTGGCACCATTACATGTGTTATATGAGCTGCCACTAGTTTTGTAAACCAACATTTATAAAAATTACGAAAACATTTACATGAACTAAATTTTGTCTTTTAACAATTTCAGTTAATTGTTGTCATGAATTCCAACAATCTCCACCTTGACAACATTTTACTTGATACCTTGCCCAAGCCCATTCATCACCTCATCTGTAAGCCAAGAGAAGCTAAACACCACAGCAGTTTCTCTAACAATACTAGTGTTGTAAACATGTCTCAATTTTCTTGAGTGTGGGCCTTTTTAAGATTTACTACACCTCCATCAATTATTTGTCTTACAAAATGGGACTTAATATTAATATGCTTAGTCATAGAATAGTAAGCTGGATTTGTAGTCAAATGGATAGCACTTTGACTATCACATAATATAGTTGCATTGTCCTGTGTTCTTCCAAGCTCACCTAGAAGATCCTTGCATGCATGTGAGACAATAATATATTCTGCCTTAGTAGTGGATAAAGCAACTATTTCTTGAAGCTTTGACATCCAACTATTAGATCCTCCTGTAAGAGTAAAGACATAACCTGAAGTAGATCTCTTCTTGTTCAATAAACATTATTTCCCATAAACAATATTACAAGAAACATTATTTCCCATAAGAACAATACCACCATCAATAGCTCAATAAGAATAAAACCAACTTCTATACACATGTGATGAGAAGCACTAGAATCTAACAACCATTCTTCATAGTATTGAGGGGCATTACAAATAGACAAAACTTTGTTAAAATTGGCAACTAGGGCCAAACTCCATGTGGGTCACCTTATTTATGGCTGCTGATATTTTTCTTAGATTCCTCTCGTCGAGAGGTGTAGGATTGATCTAAAGATCATCCGATTCCAATAAGTATTTATGAAGATATGAATTTATTTTGATTATGGACAAATTGTCAAGGTTGGCCAGCAAACTTATGTAGGCTTAGAAGCCCAACAGTCATGTCTAATCAACCTCAACGTTTTGCTATAAAAGGAGAAGGTCTTCAAGTCATTTATGCACGCACTCCTTATGTGATCTCCTCCTCTCCACGCCTTTGGGTTTTGGTGGAGGAGAGACACTAAGAGTATACGCTGGCCTAAGTAAAGATGACGCCCTAGCCGCAGTAAGGATGATGCCCTAGCCGCAGTAATGAGGGTTCTATATGCAACTAGAGGAAACTTCTATCCACAGCATTTAAGGGTGCCCTAGCCGTAGCATTTAAAGGTGCCCTTGACCGCAGTCAATGATGATCTGATGTAGCAAGTGGAGGCACTTATACACAGTCTAGAAGAGAATTCCGCAGAGAAAGGAGGTTCTAGATGCAGCTATAAGATGCCCTAAGTCACAGTTAAAGGGAGGCTCAATACACAGTGCATGAAGGTCCTTAATTATGCAGTAATTAGATTCTCATACGCTGTTTAAAGAGAGCTACAATCCACTGTCCTAGAAGGCTCCTATACTTAGTCCTAGAGGAGAGTAAGATGCAGTCATCTGAAGGTCACTAATCCTCTGTAAAGAAGAAGATAACTGCAGTTGAAGGAGAGCCCTATCAACGGTTAAATCTAGCTGCAATGGTGGGGAAATCTGACCGCATTCAAAGGAGGCCTAAACGCAGCAAAGAGAGGCCAGATCCATAGCCCAGAGGAGCTCCTATCTGCTGTCCGAAAGAAGCTCTGATCCATAGTCTATAGAGACTTAGCCACAACAAAATAAAGACCTTTAAAGTTTAATCTACAGCAAGGAGCCTAGACAACGTGGGATTTGACAGTGCTTAATAAGGCTGATCTAAGGTTTGGTGCAGCCTCAAAGAGAAGGTCAATCAAGTGTGTCTAAGATGATCTCTCTGGATAAGATTGGAAGACACACTGCTGTTCAAAGGCAGTAATATTTGGGTGCTGTGTGTAAACCTATCTTATGGCTGAGCTAGGCCGCAGGCCATAGCCAGCAGCATAAAACTTTAAGGGCTGAACTAATCAGTGGCAGTGCTGGAACCTCTCTTGGTCTTTGAGTTGTTGACTGTTTCAAGGACTAACATGATGTAGGTGACATCAATGATGTTGAGAACAACTCAATGATATTTGGGTGCAACACCGAGACGATGAAGTACAACATGATAGTAAGGTACAACATGATGATGAGTTGCAGCATGGTGATGGGAGCAGCCTAGTGATGGGAGCGGCTCAGTGACTAGGTGCAGCACAATGACGAGATGCAACACTATGATAGGTGAAGCAGTCACCTTGTAGAATCAGTGGAAGCAGCATGTCTTCAATTGATCTCATGTAGAAAGTCAAAGTGTTGACTTCTGTTATAAATGTACTACCTCTATCTCTCTCTATCTGCTGAACTATTGAAGAACATAAAAGAAGAATTGTTCAAGGGTTTCCCCACATTGGGGTTTGTCCCTGGCTAGCGCCACATCTTGTGTCCTCTTGTCTTGGCTTGTCTTCTGCGATTTATATTTATGTTCTATCTGCAGTTTACTTTTATGCTGATGTGATTGCTAATCCGGAAAAGATATTGAGCTAACTATGAAAATTGAAATAAATTGCTCTAGCATAGAACATACCTAAAATTTAACATGGTATCAGAGTTGAGGTGAAGACAAAGCCAAAGCAAGAGTGAAAGAGCAATCACCGAAGACAGTTGGGAAAGGACAAAAGGATCAATGGGTTCCTCATCCCTCTTCAAATTCACCCAGGGTGAAGTCGAAGCAGAGAATATTATCAGAATGGTGCAACGGAAGTTTCTAATGGCCTACCTAAAGATCACTTCATTGGGAAGTTCGGATCTAAAGGTGGAAGGAAAGACGGATGCCTTGGTTGCAATAAGTTCGGCCATTATGCGAAGGAGTGTCCGAATGGCAGAGACACATCTCTTGATGAAGATAATAATCATTCATGGGACATCTTCAATGATCAAAGGAATGACAGGTAATGCAGGTCATCAAGGAAATGGTCAACTCTTCAAGGAAAGCAAGGAACCCCAGGTATGAAGATCAAATATTGTTTCTGATAAGATAAAGAAGCATTATCTTGTATTGGCCCTCTCCTTCATATTCTTTGGGAATCTGGCTTATCGATTGTAGTGCTTCAAGGCACTTCATTGGATAGATGGGTGCACTCTCTAATTTGGTAGAGATGGAAACAATCGTGGGATTATACTTGGAGCCGATGCCACCTATCTTGAAAAGGGTGTAGGGAATGTTATCCCTCAATTGAATGAGGGTAACTCGATTCATTTACAGAATCTCTTTTATGTACTTGATCGCAAGAAGTATTTGGTGTCCATTTTAGCAATGGAAGTCAAAGGTTTCCGGGTGGCACTCATCGATGGAAAGGTACATGTTTGAAAATAGAATTTTCAAAGATGTTTTTGAGTTCAGGGTTATATCAAGTTATAGGAAGTCCACTGGGGACCATGTCCATTAACACATAGCACCGAAGGTCTGTGAGTCAAATGGTGACAGGGATGCTTGAATTCAAAAAGAGCATGAAAGTACATGTCTGAGATGTACTGAAGAAAAAACTTACAAGGGGACCAGTCCCCTCATGTAGCAAGTCCACAGGTTTGGAACAACCCGAGGGGTTTGAGATTGATGATCAGGAATCTCACGTATGCAGGTGGAAGAAAGCCCTCTATGGCTTGAAGCTAGTATGAGAGGATTGATAGCTATCAGATGAAGTTGAGATTCACTAGGAGTGAAACCGATCCAAACCATTACCCGAAGGTTGTGGACGATAGACCTCTCATACCGGCACCTTATGAGGACGACCTATTTCTGACAGGTGCAGACCCTCTCATTTGCAGAAGTAAGAGGGAGTTGGATTCCGAATATGGAATGATAAACTGCAAGCTTGTGACTACCTCAAGGATCTTAACTTTCAGAAGTTATATGGTAGTGATGTCGGGCCAGATTTGGGAAATGCCTCAGAGTTTCATAAACTCATTTGCCTTGATGTTCTTGATGAACTTCTGTCCGGACATATGTTTTACAGTTTGCATGGTGAGCTCATATTTTGTTGAGCCTCACTGGATTGGTGCCAAGAATCTTCTGAGATATCTTCAGGGCACAATCTCTCATGGATTGAGATACGCTGTCGGAAATATGAAACTGCATGATTATTCGAATGCTGAGTGGGCAGGCAGTGTGGAGGATCACTAGAGCACTTCTCAGTGCTGGTTCTCTTTGGATTCTGCTTTGATATCATGGATGAGCAGGAAGCAGAAGTCAGTTGCTACAAGCACCGCCGAGACCGAATACCACTGTGATTCTCTGTGACAACCAGAGACGAGATTCGATTATTGAGGAATCTCATATTCAATAATTTCTCCAGCAGATAGACATCAGATACTGCCTTATCTGGGATATGGTAAGTCGATGAGCAAGAAGGCTCCATCGCATTAAGACTGATGTACAGGTTGTTGACATTTTGTCAAAGCCCCTGGGAAAGGTCAAATCTATGACTTTCCCGAATGACTTGGAGTCGTTGAGAGGCCTTCTTATAAGGGTCCTGCATGTTGCATGCATTGAGTTCTAGGAACTCTAGGGGGGCTTGGGGTACTTACTGGAGAAACATACGACCACAGGGCGACTCACCCTCCCCTGGTGGTGCGCTATGAATAGGATGATTCATTCTCCTGTGGGCTAGGATGATTCATTCTCCATGGCGACTGTGGAACAGGATGATTCATTCTCCTGTGGGCTAGGATGATTCGTTCTTATAAGAAGAGCTTCGGCGTAATTCACATAATGAAAGACTTTTGTCGACGCGTTTTGAGCCAGCAAGTGTGGCTCATCGTCAGGACAAGTTGAAGAAACAGATCCAGCTTTGCGTGTTAAATAGTATGAGCAGGGCCTCCAACAGCTATCTAGAATAACGACTAGTTTTGACTTAGGGACAGTCAAAAAGTCAAATTGATTATTTCAAGGAAGATAGCAATGACCATACCTATATATAAATATATAATTATATAAATGAAATAATTTAAGAAGGGGTTTACTTTAATAATTAGTTAAAATGTATAATTTAATAATTAATTTTTTTTTAATTAAATGGGAATTAGTTAAATTGAAGACCTAACTTATTTATAAACAAGGTAAATGTAATTAAATAAAATAATAATACAAATCAGCAAATAAATAAATAATAATAATATATATTCGCAATATAACGGATATATATCATTATTAGTATTTACTTTATTATTTTTATAAATAGATAAAAATCTATATAAAAATAATAATAATAATAACTAATTTATATATATTATTATTATTATTATTTTTATATAGATTTTTATCTATTTATAAAAATAATAAAGTAAATACTAATAATGATATATATCCGTTATATTGCGAATATATATTATTATTATTTATTTATTTGCTGATTTGTATTATTATTTTATTTAATTACATTTACCTTGTTTATAAATAAGTTAGGTCTTCAATTTAACTAATTCCCATTTAATTAAAAAAAATTTAATTATTAAATTATACATTTTAACTAATTATTAAAGTAAACCCCTTCTTGTATGGTCATTGCTATCTTCCTTGAAATAATCAATTTGACTTTTTGACTGTCCCTAAGTCAAAACTAGCCGTTATTCTAGATAGCTGTTGGAGGCCCTGCTCATACTATTTAACACGCAAAGCTGGATCTGTTTCTTCAACTTGTCCTGACGATGAGCCACACTTGCTGGCTCGAAACACGTCGACAAAAGTCTTTCATTATGTGAATTACGCCGAAGCTCTTCTTATAACTATTATGGATCACAGAAGTCTCAATTCAACAAATGATTCGTTCTCTGTGGCGACTGTGGAACAGGATGATTCATTCTCTTGTGGGCCAGGATGATTTGTTCTCCGTGGCGACTGTGGAACAGGATGATTCGTTCTCCGTGGCGACTGTGGAGTAGGATGATTCGTTCTCCGTGGCGACTTTGGAACAGGATGATTCGTTCTCCGTGGCATCCACTGACAGGATGATTCGTTCCCCTGTGGACAGGATGATTCGTTCTCCTATCGAGGCATCCTATCCATGCAGTCTGGGACTCATGGGAAGTACCTCTCATCTGATCAATGAGTAGGGAAATTAGGATAGGGACCATAGTAGTTCTATTGATGGACGTATCATTGTATCTACCGTACTCCTTATGCTGGGATTACCTCCATCGATCTGGGATCAATGAAACTGACTTCGGGTCAGTGAGAGTGATGTGACACACTCTCTTCAGATGAAACTGACTTCGGGTCAGTGAGAGTGATGTGACACACTCTCTTTAGATGAAACTGACTTCGGGTCAGTAGAGAATGATATGAGACATTCTCAATCAATTCTTCTTCTTCATGGTTTAGCAGAACTGAGCAGAGCAGTGCAGGGCACTGATGGCAGAGATAGTACAGTCGGACATATGGATCAACGGATGGAGTTCTCCCTAGTTGAGAGGGAGTGTTAAAATTGGAAACTAGGGCCAAACTCCATGTGGGTCACTTTATTTATGGCTGCTGATATTCTTCCTAGATTCCTCTTGTCGAGAGGTGTAGGATTGATCTAAAGATCGTCCGATTCCGATAAGTATTTATAAAGATATGAATTTATTTTGATTATGGACAAATTGTCAAGGTCAGCTAGCAAACTTATGTAGGCTCAGAAGCCCAACAGTCATGTCTATTCAACCTCAACGTTTTACTATAAAAGGAGAAGGTTTTCAAGTCATTTATGCACGCACTCCTTATGTGATCTCCTCCTCTCCACGTCTTTGGGTTTTGGTGGAGGAGAGACACTAAGAGTATACGCTGGCCTAAGTAAAGATGATGCCCTAGTCGCAGTAAGGATGATGCCCTAGCCGCAGTAATGAGGGTTCTATATGCAACTAGAGGAAACTTCTATCTGCAGCATTTAAGGGTGCCCTAGCCGTAGCATTTAAAGGTGCCCTTGACCGCAGTCAATGATGATCTGATGCAGCAAGGGGAGGCACTTATACACAGTCTAGAAGAGACTTAATTCCGCAGAGAAAGGAGGTTCTAAATGCAGCTATAAGATGCCCTAAGTCACAGTTAAAGGGAGGCTCAATACACAGTCCATGAAGGTCCTTAATTACGCAGTAATTAGATTCTCATACGCTGTTTAAAGAGAGCTACAATCCACTGTCCTAGAAGGCTCCTATACTCAGTCCTAGAGGAGAGTAAGACGCAGTCATCTAAAGGTCACTAATCCGCTGTAAAGAAGAAGATAACTGCAGTTGAAGGAGAGCCCTATCAACGGTTAAATCTAGCTGCAATGGTGGGGAAATCTGACCGCATTCAAAGGAGGCCTAAACGCAGCAAAGAGAGGCCAGATCCATAGCCCAGAGGAGCTCCTATCTGCTGTCCGAAAGAAGCTCTGATCCACAGTCTATAGAGACCTAGCCACAGCAAAATAAAGACCTTTAATCTACAGCAAGAAGGAGCCTAGACAACGTGGGATTTGACAGTGCTTAATAAGGCTGATCTAAGGTCTGGTGCAGCCTCAAAGAGAAGGTCAATCAAGTCTGTCTAAGATGATCTCTCTGGATAAGATTGGAAGACACACTGCTGTTCAAAGGCAGTAATATTCGGGTGCTGTGTGTAAACCTATCTTGCTGCTGAGCTAGGCCGCAGGCCATAGCCAGCAGCATAAAACTTTAAGGGCTGAACTAATCAGTGGAAGTGCTGGAACCTCTCTTGGTCTTTGAGTTGTTGACTGTTTCAAGGACTAACATGATGTAGGTGACATCAATGATGTTGAGAACAACTCAGTGATATTTGGGTGCAGCACCGAGACGATGAAGTACAACATGATGATGAGTTGCAACATGGTGATGGGAGCAGCCTAGTGATGGGAGCAACTCAGTGACTAGGTGCAGCACAATGACGAGATGCAACACTATGATAGGTGAAGCAGTCACCTTGGAGAATCAGATGAAGCAGCATGTCTTCCACTGATCTCATGTAGAAAGTCAAAGTGTTGACTTCTGTTGTAAATGTACTATCTCTATCTCTCTCTATCTGCTGAACTATTGAAGAACATAAAAGAAGAATTGATCAAGGGTTTCCCCACATTGGGGTTTGTCCCTGGCTAGCGCCACATCTTGTGTCCTCTTGTCTTGGCTTGTCTTCTGCGATTTATATTTATGTTCTATCTGCAGTTTACTTTAATGCTGATGTGATTGCTAATCTGGAAAAGATATTGAGCTAACTGTGAAAATTGAAATAAATTGCTCTAGGATAGAACATACCTAAAATTTAACAAACTTCATCAATTAGACCATGTCTTGATTCAATCGGATTTGCTTTTTTTTGGAATCTTCTTTGGATTCATGCCTCTTTCAAGTTTCAACAATCTTTCTAAAGATGCCCTGACTTATTACAGTACCAAAATTTGATTTTACTCTTCTTTCCTTTTGACTTTGATTTGAATGTACCTCTTGACTTCTCTCCTTTTTCTCTAAACTGACTTCTAGCCACCATTGCTTCTGTTGTGGAGGTTTTAATACTGGATTTCCTCCGCATCTTCTTGGATAACAATACTCCCACAACAGAATCATAGTTAAGAGTATAAGTTGTACTAAAGCTGATAGAAGTGATTAAATGATCCCATGATTTAGGCAATGAATACAATAATGTAATTGCCTTATCTTCATCTTCGATTTTAACATCCATACTAGTCAACTGGCATATAAGAGTGTTTAATACATTTAAATGATCTGCATTTTTGTACCTTCTTTCATTTTTAGGATGTACAGTTGCCTCCTCAAGTAGAGTCCGTTTGTCAAGGATTTGGTCATATAAAGGCCCTCTCTGCTCCATAAGCCTGCTGCTTATCTTTCTCTGATAATATAAAACAGAACATCATCTGCAAGACATAACTGAATGGTGTTGAGAGCTCTTGCATCAAGATCTTCCCATTCCTTATTAGTCATACTTGTAGGTTTCTTCGTCTTGCTATCTAATACCTAATGCAGACCTTGCTTCCCTGACAAATCTCGCATCTTAAGCTTCTCTAATTCGAAGTTATTTTTACCTTCAAAATTTCCACCTTGAACTTGGCATTTGTCATCTTTGCCATTAATCTCTACACAAGCTCCCTCCAAACTGAAAATAGATGTCAATTTGAAAAAATAATGCGTGTGTTCACCACAAGACCAAACTCTGTGGCCTTCACCAAATTTAAACGGCCTCAAAAATACCAGAACTTTCACTAAATTTGAATATGTGTGTGTGTGTTTATAGGAAAAAAGAGTGCATAAATTTTTAAATATATACACTTTATCACCAAACTCCACAGCCTCCACCAAGTTGTCCAACATAAACTAGACCTCCTTCACGACTTCTCTGCATGGCCAAACTGTGTGGGTAGAAAATTGCCTCAAACAGGGTTCATGGCTACTCGAACAACTCCTCGGACTTTGTTCAATAGATGTAACTGACAGTCTTCCTTTGTGTTTGCACCCGAGCAAGCTGGACTCTTCACTACGTGCTTGTACAGCCTGTGGCTAAAGAAATCATGATGCGAATAGATATTGGCTCGAATAACCTCCTTTGCAATGGTGGCTAGGGTTACAAGAAATCCACCTGTGCCTCTCCTCTTCTATGCATAGTGTGATCACTCCTCCATGAGTTTTTGACGGTTTGTCTCGAGCACGAACGGGCCCTGCAATCCTCTGCGACAACAGTGCTCTACGAGTTCGTCTTTTCTTGGTGGATAAGTCCGCGACTGCAACGCACGGCTAGCTCGATGGCTGTCTCGACTCTTGAGCACTAGACATAAACCTTTGCAACCTCCCTCTTCCACTGCGCGTGATGGACAAAACTGGCTCCTTTTACCTTGGCTCTGTGGCACAAATAGATCTCAGCCCTTCCTCAGACTAGTGCTATGATACCACGTGTTGGTAATTAGAGCTTGGATAATATTACTTACAGAGAAATAATGACATAGAAAAATGAATCGATTACACAACACGAAATTTATGTAGTAGAACCCTGACACTGTGTCAAGGAAACATCCATGGGCAAGGTAAGGCATTTTATTGATCAAGAAGAAGATCAGGTTTACAACCCAAATCAACCCATCTCTTGGGCTACATAGATATATCTATCTTGGCACTGTCACATGCATTATACAAACTTCCAAGACCATTACGAAAACTACCAAAAAAACTTACATGAAGTAAATTTTGAATTTTAATGATTTCAGTTAATTGTTGTCAGGAATTCTAACAATAGCTGGTGTAAGCTAATCTTACCTATCACGTATTTTCTGGAGATACAATGTTCTATTACCTAGCATACTCTCTTTTGGCTGGTGCAGTTCAACGGTCAAAAGGGATTGGAAAACGGCTTTAGGATTGTTGTCATTAACTATGCAATGACAAAGGAAGAAAGTTCTCTTCTCTTTGTCTCAAGCTAGGAAACCGGATTCGTCCTAAACCCCCTGCGAATCCCGAATCCGGTGAATCCGACACGATTCGGTCCGGATTCGTGTCCAAATCACAGGACACGTCGTGTCCGAGGGCGTGTCGCGATTTTAGGACACGTGTCCGGTTTCCAGGACTCGCTAAGCTCAGTGCGGGTATGAAAAGGGCGTGTTTGCTCATTAATATTTTCATTTGGTAAGTGATTTGTGCTGTTGCAGCAAGGAGTAGAGCATTTTGGCAGCTTCATAATCAAGTCTAGGCCCTAGTATTGATATGCTATTCATGGTAATGTTAAATTCTTAAAGTAAAAGTGACATTCTCCTTAATCTTCATTTTCATCCTTTTACTTAAATTTTTAACATTACCATGAAATGACTCAGGATGTTTGAGAGTGGTTCCGGCCTCATTGGATTTCATATGGAGAAAGTAGAATTTTAGATTTCATTCAAAATCCAGCAGACTTATCAGTTTTTCAGGATTTTAGGATTGGGGGATTGCAATGTTTCCATTGAATTTTGTCATGTATTAGGGTATGGAACTCGTATTTAATCAAGAGCACCAAACCAAGAGCTTCTGAATATGTCGCTCCCGCTCCCGTTTTCGCTCCCGCTCCCCGCTTTCGCTCCCGCTCCCAAGTAACACTGTTCTTGATGATATGGGTCTGGACACCATTGTTGAGTTGGCATTGGCCAACATGGATCTCAATGATCCAGTGCTAGAGCCTGTTAGATTTGATGACTTAGAGGGGTCAGCCTCCATACTAGCAGATGCAAAGGCGACTATGGATACAGGGGAGGAGGAGGATGTAGAGGAGAGCAGTGGGGACCATGATGATGGGGACAGTGATGCTGATTTTGATGCTGATTGATGCCTTGAGGCTTGTATACCTGTAGTTGTTTTATATTTTCTATTTCTATTTGCCATTGGCATTGCACCAACACTACCTATGTAACACATTTTGATTTGATGACTTAATGAGAAAACTACAGTTGTCAGTGTGTTTATCTTACTATCTTGTAGTTGTAAGTTGTCTTTCAGTTATGAATTATGAATCATGATTTAAATTTTTAATAGATTTATCATTTATGTGACCAGTACCACTGACATTTATTTGAATTTTGTATGTACTATGCATGCTAATAGCTATAGATGAAGATCTATGTTTGAAATCAATAAATTTGTATCATTAATTAAAATTTGTGTAAGAAATATGATAATATCTAATTTTTAATATATATATATATATATATATATATTTTTAAATATATTATGTATATATATATTTTTTAATAAAATAATATATAACGTGTCCTAACGTGTCCTGTTCCGGGGGGTCAGCGTGTCCCGAATCCGACACCACGAATCCCGAATCCTACGTGTCCCGAATCCCCGTGTCAGGTGACTTAGGTCTCAAGTAATACTGTTGTCATTAACTATGCAATGACAAAGGAAGAAAGTTCTCTTCTCTTTGTCTCAAGTAATACTGAAGAGCGAGCTGTGCACATCCTTCAAGTTTTCATTTTCCAATGGGTGGTTACTTTAGATGCTAAACTTTTAGGGACACCTGGGGTGCTGGTCTGAATGTAGATTCTCTGACACAACTACCAAGATATCCCTCTCAGTTTGGCTCAGCATCTTAAATACTCTACTTTATCCTAGTGATGCATCGGAACTCCTTACTGTCCATTCTACAATAGGGCAATATCTCTGCCTTGCATAAATTGGCAAGTAAATGCAGGTAATTCTGCATTTCCATCTTTCTAGCTTTTACTTGTCATGGCTGTTCAAGCTGGCAGTACTATTTGTTGATATGTTACCGTCTTATATGTTTGGATGCATGTCTGATAATTGCTTAGGTTGTCTTTCAATCTCAACATCCCATTCTATGCACATATTTATAGAAAATTATGCTTAAAGCATCAACTAGGCATTCTATTTATTTTCCTGATAATGCCAGCTTTCTGTTTGGCAGGAGTAAAAAGACATGACCAACAAAGGAAACAAGTTTCCTTAACAACAGAGGATACATTTAAACATATCTCTTCACTACATAGATCAGATTCATTGCGTAATAGTCAAGAAGAAGATACAGCACCTGCACACTTACTACCAGTGTTAGGTTCCCAAGTCCTATCAAGTCTTTCATTTTCATCAGGCTCTTCACTTCCCCAACCACAAACACTCTCTGGCACAGGGAAAACACAGTTCTTCACTGAAAATGGAAGAGTTTCTGCAGTGAGGGATTCTGGAGATTCAATTTCCATTGGATCAGCAACACGTGAATGCAAAAAAGCAGTGTCAATAAAATCTCCAAGAAAAGATGAAGCAGAATTAAAAAGAAATGTAAATGGGAGTGGCATAGCTTCTGAGGCTGTCCAGAAGGACGAAGGACATGCCATTGGAGGGCCTTACATGACAAGTTGTCTCTCTCAAGAAGTTACGGCTTTACACCCTGGTTTAGCATGCGGATTGAAGTTCGGGGGTAATGGCACAACACCAGAGCTACCGTGGGTATCAACAACTGGGCGCGGTGGAAAGACAATATGTGGTGTACTATACAGGTATAATGCAAACCAAGTTAATGTAGTGTGCGCCTGCCATGGAAGGCACATGTCATCTAACGAGTTTGTACAGCATGCAAATTTTGTAGGAGCTTCAAACCCACAGATGAAAAATGCTGTTAACCCTTACACTGTCGACAGCCCAGCAGCATCTGCACAGGGGTAAATTGAATAGGAGAATAATAGCATAGGAAAAATAGCTGCAGATTTAGACCTGCGAATAAGTTTTTGCTGCATAATTAATCCAAAACTTGAGACCATTTAGGTGAAGCAACTAACTTAAATACCATCTCTATGTTCTAAGCCATGTGAAACGTGGCATCTGGATACAGTGATTTTTTAATCCAAGATGGGATTCTCATCGTTGTTTGGAGACTTGTGGGTATCTTCCGCATCAAGAATTTCGAAACATTTTAAATGCTCTGCTAATGATGAGTTGCAAGGATTGGCGTTTTTAATCGATGGTGGAACTACTTAACCTAAAAATCAATCATCAATGCTTTATAATCTTATTTTCATGGTCTGGACAGCGTTCTTTTTATATGAATTTTAAAACAGAAATCAACATTGTTTAAAAAGCCAAATTTTTGAATAGTTGAGGTGATGTTCATTTTCCATTAAAGGACTTTTCTTTTGGAAAGCACATCTATTACATCTATTATCTAATAGCTGTACAGTATAAAATACATAAAGAGTCATGAGTTCTGGTTATACAAACTCCTCCCTAGATAGGCAAGGACAGCTAGCATATTTATCTTGGCCTTATGTGATTATGAATTCACATGGTACCATGTGACTTTATTGATGTTTTAGATGGGGGAAATTCAAATTTCAGACGTCTTAGAGATGATGTTAATTGTGTCGAATTTGGTTCGTCTTTTGATGCATTTCTTGAGGGCTCTAAACAACATTTTTTAGACTTTAGACCTGGTGTCATACTACGTGGGAATTGTTGTTGTCATTGAGATATTTCCATGAGTTAATATGCACCTAAAATAAAGTTCCTATACAAAAGTCATGGCCTTTGCAATGTACTGGTGACCATGTCAACTCACCATAATTCAGATACAGGGAGATAGTAATGTGCGAGAATTCATTTGAGACTTCTAGAAGCATCATGTAGGTCCCATTAGAGTTTTGAAACCGTAAAACCAGCCCCAATTCTAACTTGAAAAAACCTAGTAGCATTGGGGAAAGGGTTCATTTTTCAATAGCCACCCATCATAGTATGAGCAATGGTGTGTGGAGGAGATATAATAGAGTAGAGAGATGGGAAAAAAATCTTATTTCTTCTATGCTTTTTGTTTTTATATGAATTAAATGAAGTGTGTGTGTCCAAATGGACATTTTATGCCCCACTATTTGAGTATAATTTTGAAGTCAAAGTCAAATAATTTTCTAACAAAGAGCCTTCCTCTTTTATCAATCCATTAGCTGCTAAAATTATGCTTTTTGTTAGTATATGAATCAAATGGAGTCCTTTAATCTACCTAGGGAAGTGTAGATATCCCATCCACCTTTTTGTTATTTGTTGATTTTTAATGTACCTTGGACAAGTGGTTTCCTATGGGGTTAATCTCTACCTACGGAAAAGTGTCCAAAAATTTCTTTTCCTAAATGTGACTTTATAAGTGGTAAAGTCAATGTTAAATTATAAAGTGAAAAGTGACTTTAGACATAAAGTACAATGTGGGTACTTTATTTAATGCGTGAATTAAAAATAGAAAGTGAGAATTAAATGCACATTTATTCTCAGCCCTTGATCTAAATGAATTTGAGCCATTAGATTTTAGGGTTGCTCAAAAGTCATTTAGGGAAACAAAAGAGGGAAAATAAAAGAGTGACTGCATTCATTTTTCATGAGCAGATTGGAGAAAGGAGGCTGAGAGCTAGAGAAAAATTCTGAAGGAGAAATTTGTTGCAGCAAGCTGAAGGAGTGGTTTTTGGACAAAGTTGGGCACATAAATCAAGGCATAGAAGACAACATAAGGTACAATACAAACAACATTTAATGTTGTGAGTTGCACATCGTTCGAGAGAAATTTTTGAGTTTTTTTTTGAAAAATTTGTACAATACAGTTCGTATTCGTACAGTACATATTTTCAGTGTCAAGTGGGCATGGAAATCGAGGCAAAGTGGGAACGGTTTTCAAGGAGTTTTGGGTTGAAGAGATAAGTTGTATTTTGTTGTTTTGTTTTGTCTGCAAATGTATTTTTCTCGAACTTGAAAGATAAATAACTTTGAAGAGCTTTCTAACAGTTTTTTCTCAGAGAAGATTGAAGGGGTTTTCCCTGGGTCTAAGTTGATAAAAAAATTTGTCTTTTTATGTGTGTTGCTGGTCTGTTTATGTCCATATTTATTTTTAGCATGTGTTGATAGGCCCATGTGTTTTAATCTGAAAATTTCATTTCCATAATTCTATCTGTTGAATGTATGTTTATGGGAAAAAAATGTTTAACTGAATGGGAGTGATAAGGTGAAATTAAAATTGGGTTGGGATTGCAGGAAACTTTTTAGTCATTAAATTTCAACATTATTGGAACTGTATAATTTTTTTTTTAACTCACTATACTTAGAAGAAGGAAAGAAGTGCGATTCAGATCCAAGAGAATTAGGTAGGGAATCTTATTGTCCAAATATGTGATGAATATTAAATGAATGAATACACTAGAGTAATTTACAAATTAGGTGAAAGTCATGAATATTAAATGAATGAATACACTAGAGTAATTTACAAATTAGGTGAAAGTCTTTCACATACATGTATGTATGTATTTATTTGTGTTTTAGATCTAGATGAACTAACTTTAAGCCTACCTACCACTATCATGGAAAATAATCACCCACTAACTGTGTGTAATAAGTATCCCACCAATTAATGATACACATTAACTCTATCATGGTGTGTAATGAGTGGTCCACTAATGTTATACCTAGGGAAGTGTAGATATCCCATCCACTTTTTTGTTATTGGAACTATATATATATATTTTTAATGTGTGTAATAAGTATCCCACCAATTAATGATACACATTAACTCTATCATGGTGTGTAATGAGTGGTCCACTAATGTTATACCTAGGCAAGTGTAGATATCCCATCCACTTTTTTGTTATTGGAACTATATAATTTTTTTTTTGAACTCACTATACTTGGAAGAAGGAAAGAGGTGTGATTCAAATGCAAGAGAATTAGGTAGGGAATCTTATTATCCAAATATTTAATGAATATTAAATGAATGAATACACTAGAGTAATTTACAAATTAGGTGAAAGCCTTCCACATACATGTATGTATGTATTTATGTGTGTTTTAGATTTAGATGAACTAAATTTAAGCCTACCTACCACTGTCATGGAAAATAATCACCCACTAATGTGTGTAATAAGTGTGTAATAAGTATCCCACCTAATTGATGCACATTAACTCTATCATGATGTGTAATGAGTGGTCCACTAATGTTATACCAAGTCAAGGTTAGTATTTGTAACTAACAACCCCCTCAAGTGTGACTTGGGCACTGTTACGAGATTTTTTTCCCTAATGGTTGGGGTTAAAAACCTCAAAAAATTGGACGAATGAAACTTAAAGACACAACCCAAATAATCAAGCAATTATGATAAACTACCATCTAATGGTCAAAAGACATACTAGGGGATTCACAAGTTGGAGATTCCCTTGTCCGATCGTCACCTCCCACTCCTCACGTTCAGGCCTGTAATTGACACAACAAATGAGAGTAGACAACAACAATATCAAAGTAAACCTGAATATAAAATATTAGTGAAATCTAAATTCCAGTGCATGAATATAAAACACATCATATAAAACACTGAAATTGAGATATGAAAGATGAGTTTCTTATAAATTTAAAGAGTAGCAATACAATGGATGAAGATCACTTGACTCTTGGCACAGACTTTGAATAGAACTATCCTCTGATTCCTCCTTCCTGGGCCATTAAAGGTTTCCTCCTACTATCTTTTGCTCTAAACCAATGTGTGAGATGAAGGAGACTCAACAAAAAGTTATGGGGAGAAAATGAAGACCGAGAAACAAGGGTTTCGTATTGAGAGAAGAGATTAAAAGCTTAGGGAAACAACCTTAGACCAGGGAGAAAATTCGCTAGTGTTATGTTGCGCAAGTAAGCATGCTTTAATCCTTAGTCAAAGGCATCAATTTATAGTCCCAATAATTGGTTGGGGTTGTTGAGATACAAGCTATAGTAAGTGGCTTTTCGTCTAACTTGTAAACCTCGCCTAAAAAAGTGCCAAAATACACACATTTAAAGTTTTTTGGTGCATTTTTGAAGGTGTACATAGGTTTATTTTGCAGGAACCGTAAATATACATGCTTTGTCTCTATGAAGCTCACGTATATACGTGTTATGCTAGAACAAGAAGGGCATATGGATACTCAAAAAGTGTTCTTTGACTAACGTTTTGGGGAAAAAGAGTCTGCTATAGGGAAAGGGATATAATGTCATAGCCAATCACTGCATCTCAAAACATGTGGCAAAATATGTTATAACATAGACAAAAGAAAGAAAGGTAGAAAAATAAATATATTGTTGAGACTACATTTTTGTCATTGAAGGTGTCAATGCATGCATTCGATCAATTAACTATGACCTTCAAACATATCCCCTCAATATGCACTTGAAAAATATTTGTGGAAAAAAAATAGTCTAAGTAAAATTCACAATAATACCACCTATATGTGAATTGGGTAGGGTATACAATTATGACCAGTGTTGACAACATCATGATGAAAATTGATGAAGATGAGGTGCAAACATGTTGTCAATGGAGAGTTCGTGAGAACTAAATCTCAAAACGCTAAAAAAATCTTCACCAACTTCTTATGCGCTAATAAAGTAATAAAAGTTTCCACAAACAAGATTAGGTACAAGTGATTGGTATTGTTAAAATAAATAATTTGTACGACATCTGAGATCACAAAGAACATGTTGACATTGAGAGTGATTTGACTAGGATGTCATTAAGGCAAATAATAGTTTCCACAAACAAGCTTAGGCACAAGCGATCGATATTGTTAAAATGAATAATCTCCACAACATTAGAGATCACAAAGAACATGTTGACATTCACAAAGAACACGTTGACATTGAGAGTGATTCAACTAAGATGCCATTAAGGAAAGTGTGTCAAATATCAATAAGAATTCTATGAAAAATTACTCTAAACATCACATGGGACAAGATGAGCTATATGTCATAAAATCCTTTTCTTCTATGCACATGTGCAAAAATGAAGCAAGAAAGCAAGGTTGGAATAAAAACAATGTGAAGAAGACATCACTGCTATAGTGAATCAATCATAGAAAGGATGATAAGTGATGAGAATTGCACCACTATACAAGTGATTAAATTAATGGATAAGATAGCTTCAAACAATAGCTTAAATATCGCCATGACCAATCATCAATCCAACTACAATTAGTCTTAATAGATGGTTTCAATCCAAAATTCTGCATCCATGCTTCTTAATCTTTGACTTGTAAATGCTAATCCTTGGATGGAGAGTGAGAATGCCTTTAAAAACTATGGTTAGGATGTTCATATCAATTAGATGTGGATGGTGAAGAATTTGGTTCTAGTTGATAAAGTGTTGGATCTAGTGCTAATGGGACCCAAAGCAATAGACATAAATGATGTAGACCTTGGTTCTTATAATTTATTAGTAGTAAAATAAATAATATCACTCACATCTATCAATGTTGTCTCAAAATATCCAAGGCCTGGTCTCATTATCCTTATTTGAGGCTCAAATAGAGCGAAAATACCTTGCCAATTCTTATAGAGTTTACTGCCTATATAATCCATATGTAGAAATAATTTGGTTCCATTTCCTTTCGTATGCTTTTCAAAATCAGGGAAAGAGAACATATTGATGATGATGATGATGATGATGATGATGATGGTTAACGTCCACTGAGACCAAATTGGTCTATCGGACCTACAATCTTCTTAATTTTTACTTGTCTGGCTCCTCGTCTTTCTTGGCGAGATTGGTGTTGTAGCTTTCTTTCTTTTCTCTACGGTCTTCCAACTTCCTTTGTCTTGCATCTCCTTCATCTCTTCTGGTTCTTGGGACATTGGTGTCTTAGCTTCGCGATCTATAGTCGGAGAAGTTTGGTTTAGGAGATCTGCTTTGTTGTTAAATGAAGATTTATTTTCTGCGGTATTCAAATCCTCATAACTGTTGATTTGTTGGGGCGGGCTTTCTCCTTGCTTGCTTTGAGAGTTGTTTCCTTCTTCCTTGATTTCTTGTGACTCAGAGTTTTCTCTAGAATATTCTTCTTTGATGACAGTGTAGTGTTCTTTTTGTGCTCCTTCCCACCATGTAGATCTGTGGTGGTTTTTTCTAGCAAAATTTTTCTCAGAGGCTTTTGGGCAATTTTTGGCTAGATGCCCCGTCTCAAAGCACGATCGACATCTGAAGAGGACACTTTCATAATCAAGCTTCTGGTTCCACACATAGTCTTTACTTGTTAGGTTTATTTCAGCTGGGAATCCGGCGCTGAAATCCATTTCCACACAGATGCGTGCATAGGTGGTTCTGGCATATTCCTCTGTTTCTGGGCACCTGCAGTAAAATTTCCCAATTGCATTTCCGATGGCTTTTAGCGAGGAGAGATTCTAGAGATGCAAGGGTAGGCTTGGCAATCTCACCCAAACTGGTGCTGAGGTTATCACTGCTGTAGAAGGATCGAATGATGGGTTCCATGGCTTCATGAATAGGCCTGATTTTTCCCAAAACCAAGGGCCGGAATCTAGAATACATTGTCTGCTTTCAGGATTTTCAAAATCTACTATAAAGAAACCTCTAGCACAGGGGTAGATATTAATTTCATCAGAAATGATAGGCTTCCATACCTCCGAGATCCAATTGTGGAGTTCTATAAGCCGCGGCCAAAAACCATTGAACCGGCAAATTAGGGCACTTTCGGAGAACTTCAAAGCTTCATCGAGTGAGTCCTGGACCATTTGGATAGTGGGAGCTGGGGCTTCACTCACGATATGGGCAGGAGATTGCCCTCCAGAGGCGGATGAGCCACCAGTTATTTTTGCGAAGCTCGGAGCCATATTTTACGCAGATCTGCACCAGATCGAAAGCCAAATCGCAGATCTAGTCACTGTCGCAGATCAGTGGAGATCAAAAGTTCTTCCTCGCCACAGATCAAACCACGTAAGAATTTACCCTAGTCGCAGATCCGTAAAGATCTGAATTAGAGATAAGAACCGCACGAAGAAGAAAAACCGCAGTAAATACCAAAGCAACCCTGGTATATTAATATGTAAGACTGTCCAGATCTTTACGCTGCAAATGCGACTTTAACACAAGGATATATGCCATAAGGAAGCCGTCGGGCTGGAAAGATGGCTACCGAATTAAATCGTGGGCAACAGAATAGAGGTGGCGAGATCAAATCCTTAGCTGAAATCTTGAGCAGCGGATGGAAATAGTAAAAAAGGGAGCTTCGCGGAAAATTACAGGTTAGCGGCCAAGCCCTTGCTAGGCGATGAAACCGTATCGCATAACCCTAATAACCGCAGATAAGAACCGCAGATTACAGGAAGAACCGCAGTGAGAATAGGAAGAACCGCACGAAGAACCGCAGATTACAGGAAGAACCGCAGTGAGAACCGCAGTGAGACTACACCGAAGAAGAGATCTGCGAGATCAGATCTTTACCTCCGAGATTAGTATCAGTAGTGCCAAATAAGAAATTACATAAGAAATAGAGGAACTAAGTATTAAAGAAATAAAATCCTCCTCCAATTTGTGAAATGTTTTTTTAGTCTTCATTTTTACATCCAAGTGCTTTTAAAATATGAGAGAGATTTTTCCATTTGTTTAATACAATTGTCAAAATATCCCAAACTTGTTGCTCCCATTTGTACAAAGTGTCTAAATATTAACTTGTTGGTTATACTTTGCATAAAGGGGAATAATAATCTTGGGATCTCTCAAAATAAGTTTTCATGTGACTAAATAAATTCTCTAGTTTATATTTAGTAAATTTTCGTTCACTTACTTTTTCTAGAAGGTTTTGATTGAGGTGCCACAAAGTTTGAATGGTATTAACTTTCTTGGATAGTTGTTGAAGCAAGAGATCATCGTCATTCTTCGAGCCTGTTGGTAGGCTAAATTGCTTCATTTTTAACCCCTTTTTCTTTTCAAAACCATAACCTTATACCAATGTTTCAACCTTGTAAACCTCCCTATTCTTGCACTAATCCAAGAATCGTGCCTTTCCTTGCACTAGCTTTATATTTCATGTTTAAGGGTTACGAATGTGCTTAATTAATCATTTTCATAAATTTGTACCTTTAATAATCTTTGCAACTAATATTTCTTTTCCTAAAGTATTTGATAGACAATGTATTGATCATCCCGTTAGCATGGCCGAGTGTAGGTAGCATTCTTGCAGCGCTGGCGGATCCTTAACTGTTGTGACAACTCACCACCTCATGCAGACACCTTGTTCCAGAATGATCAACTCGAGTTGGGCTCGAAGCAGAGAAAAATCAGGGATATGGTGGAGATTGGGTCTCTGACTGAATACTTAGATTAGCGTTTTGTTATAGCGGAAGGCTTAGTATGAATTGTTATTGTTATTTTGTTATAGCCGAAAGGCTCAGATTAGAACGCTTGATGTAATTTGGTTACAACCGCAGGCCTGAATGAATGTATAAAATATACGATAGCTATAGCAAGGATATTGTAATTCTGTTCTTCTGTAATTTTGCTGGTATCGCCCTCGTTCTGGGCTGGATTCGAACTCATGATGTACATTTGCTGATTATTAATAGAAAGGGACTGCGCCATGATTTCTCAATCTTGCATTGTAATTTTGTGTTGATGTTAGGTCCCTATCCTACTAATGTAACACTTTATTGTTATTAGTGCAACCCCCTTATTATATTGTTGTGCCCATGTAGTCCCCATATTGTTATTATTGTGCCCCATAGAAGCCCACTGTTGTTATTGTTGTGCCCTTACAATATTATTGTTATGTCGGCTCTGATTATATTATGACCCCTTAGAATCCTATATATAGAAAGGAGGCCTTGTCATTTGTATCATCTAAGAATTGTTCATTCGTGTAATGTAAAGGAGGTTGCCCCCTCGAAGAGGCTGATTTCTATGGCGTTGATATTTTTTTTTCTATCTTTTTGTGAGTTGGTTTCATAACATTTGGTATCAGAGCTTTGGATTCTAGGGTTTCGCTGCTCCAAATAGGTCATTGTGGAATTTTCTCTATAACGTTTTCGCTACAAATTTTCAGAAACTAAAAAAAAACCATTCGAGCCGAAATCTCTCTGAACCTCGGGTCAAAATTTCAGATTTTGTCTCGCTATATTTTTAGAGATATGATCCAAGGAAGTTAGGGTTTTTGCAGACTCCCGAATTACATTCAAAACATGTGACCTTGGGAAAATCGTCATAACTTTCTCTCTGAGCATCAGATTGAAATTTCGTAAGAAATTACAGAAAGAGGATGGACTTTAGTTTTCTGTGTATCTTTTTCAGATCCAAAGGTTGAAACAGTGACACGTGGCACGTTGTACAAGTTCGCTCTACTAAAAAATTATATAATCAGGTCATCTTGGGAGATTGGGCATAACTCTTTCTTGGAGAATCCAATTTTGATCAGACTGGTGGCATTGGAAAGAGGACTCAGAGGGCTACCACAGGAAACAATTTCAAACCTTGGAGATCCGCAATTACAGAGATACAACAGATTCAATATCGAGCTTCTACAAAGCGAAAAAATGTGTGTAGTCTTTTTAAAATTTTGCATAAGTTTGGGTTGAAAAATTAGGTTGAAGTTCAAAGGGCATAGTGAAGCATAATTATCATTAATTGATGCCCTGAAGAAAGAAAATGGAAACACCTAGTAAGCAACCTGAAAGCTCTAGCATGAGTCATGAATAAAACGAAAAATTGCAACATGATATATCAAAATTACGAGACCAAGTGCAACAAATTTCACTCTCACAAAAGGTAACCAAAGGTAAGATGAATGGCGTGCAAGCTAAGATGGATGGCATGGAAGCTAAGATGAATGGAATGGACGTTAAGATGGAAGAATTGAATATAGATTTGAATAAGTTGCTACAAGAAATGCTCACTAATGGTGAAAGGGTAGTAAAGGAAACTCGTGATGAGAACAAAAAGAATGTTAATCATGATTTCATAGACTCTAATGTTGGATTGAAGAACCACCATGTTCCAAAGATCGACATGATGAAGTTTGATGGCAAGGATCTCGTAACATGGATACTACAGATGGAGCAATTTTTCGATCTCCATAATGTGCAAAACACACAAAAGGTATGCATTGCAACTTTATATTTGGAACCAAATCAGTTTGTATGGTATCGATGGCTTTTCTCTCGTAAACAAATTTTCACTTGGGAAATTTTTACGGAAGAAATGATAGCACATTGTGAGGATACAAAAAACAACACTTTCTTTAGCCAACTGATAAATCTCAAACAAAAGGGTTCAATGGAAAAGCACATTGAGGACTTCCAAAAATTGAATATAAGGGTCAATGATATTCCAGAGAAGCAAATGATTGATGTCTTCATAGGACTTTAAAGGACAACATTCAACATGAGGTTTGTCTTTGGGAACTTGATTCATTGGAGAAGGAATTCAGGCTGGCAAGAAAAATTGAAAGTGGAATTATGGAAATAAAGAATCCTACCACTCAAAACTATAAATATGGAAGTATTTTTTCTCTTGGTCTTCCACAACCCACAAGGTTTACACCACAACAATTGGAAGAAAAAAGAGAAAAAGGGATTTGTTATAATTGTGATAGCAAATACACTAAAGGTCATAATTGTGCTGAGAAGAAATTATTTTACATAGATTGTGAAGAGGAGGAAGAAAAGGATCAATAAACGTCAAAAGAAGAGGATATACAACATGAACCAACCATAGAGAAAGAAGAAATGAATCCAACCATATATTGTAAAGCATTGGCAAGAATTACCACTCCTCAAATTCTCAAGATAGAAGGACATATCAAGAAGAAAAATGTTCAAGAAATGAAAGATCACATAAAGCATCAAGAAATGAATCCAACCATATGTTGTAATGCATTGGCGAGAATTACCACTCCTCAAACTCTCAAGATAGAAGGACATATCAAGAAGAAAAATGTTCAAGCAGTGAAATATCACATCGAGTATCAACAACAAGTTCTTAAACTTTTAAAGGATAACCCCACTTTGGTGCATAATCGAATGAAACAACAGACATATCAACATCACAGTGAAAGAAGTTTTGATGTAGGCGATTGGGTATTTTTACGAATACAACCATACAAAAAAATGTCCCGCAAGCAAGCTAAGAAGGATAATAAATTATAACCAAAGTACTATGGTCCTTACAGGGTGTTGCAAAAGATTGGTACTATGGAATACAATTGGAGCTTCTTAAGTCTTCTCGAGTGCCCCCCAGCTTTCCATGTTTCATGCTTAAAGAAGGTTATAGGTGACATGCTCACAGTTCAAACAATATTGTCAGAACTTGACGAGGAAGAAAAAATCATATTGAAACCTAAAGTAGTCACGGAAACAAGAACCCAACAACTAGGAAATCGATCAATTTCAGAGTATCTCATCAAGTGGAAGAACTTACCCGCTGAAGATTCCACATGAGAGGACGATAATTTTATACAGAAGCATCCATAACTACTCAAGCGTTGATGACAATACTTTTTGAAGGAGAGGGGCATGTTAGGTCCCTATACTACTAGTGTAACCCCTTATTGTTATTAGTGCAACCCCTTTATTATATTGTTGTGCCCATGTAGTCCGCATATTGTTATTATTGTTCTCCATAGAAGCCCACTATTGTTATTGTTGTTCCCTTGCATTATTATTGTTATGTCGGCTCTGATTATATTATGACCCCTTAGAATTCTATATATAGAAAGGAGGTCTTGTCATTTGTATCATCCAAGAATTGTTCATTTGTGTAATGTAAGGGAGGTTTCCCCCTCAAAGAGGTTGATTTCTAAGGCGTTGATCTTTATTTTCTATCTTTTTGTGAGTTGGTTTCATAACAGTTGATGTGTTGATTTAGAGCTGAATCTTTACGTTTCCTAAATAGGGAAACGAGCTGGTTGGCTAGAGCCCAACCAACCCATCTCGTCCTCCCTCGTGTTCTTTTTTTCAATCAAGGTGTGCTAATTTCGTTTAATGCAAAGTGTGAATTAAATAGATGTTTTTATTCTTTTGCAAGGTTTAGATCTGATTTCATCACTGTGTGACGGATCCGTGGTATGCATGCTCGACTGAGTTTAATTTTATGATTTCTTTTCTTCGAAGTTTAATATCGTTTCTGCCTGGATCGTGCAAGCACGCATTCCTGCACTAGTGCATTTACAGTTTCACAGATTGATTCCTTTGGTTCATTATAGTAATAGTCTTTTATTCTTATATGATTGATGAGCCTTAATGCATTTCTGCAGTGCGTAATTTTCTTGATATTTTGAACTAAATATGCTTTGGTAATTCGAGATTGAATGCCGTTGTGACACACTAATCTGTACCTGTACTTCATATTGTTCAGGGAAAGATCAGACTCTATGTGTAATTATTTTCAAAGAGAATCTTTTTGAGTTAAGAAGGTTATGAATGCATATCAATTCGTGTGAATAACTATTACAGGATTGAAACCTACTATCACAATTAGATGATTTCTTTAGATTGCATGAAGGGGTTCCTTGATTAAAGAAGGGTGTGCTTTGACTTTTGAAATTAATTCTTATTTTAGATATTAAGATTGGTTGAAGCATATTTTTGTTTGAGGAATTTATTCTGAAGTTTTGTTCACCTTTGCAAGCTCTTTCTTTAAGTTAACACATTCTCTATTTTCTTATAAGAAGAATTGGAAAACTTGGTGCAAGAATCTTTGTTCTGGTACATGAATCGATATCCTGATACAGGAACAGAGTGCTCTAGTCTTGAGGCTTAGATCTCATGCATGAAGACATAAATCTCTAGTACATATGTAAAATATACTTCCAACACCTAAACTTTGTTCTGGTACTAGTGCAAGCACATTGCATGAATATAGGAATAATATCTTAGTGCAGGGAGAAAGATCTATAAGATGTAAGATATCTTCAAAGGTCCAATTATTAACCTGACACACAACTATACTTAAGATAAGCATAGATTTACATTTTCATTAGCCAAGATTGTGTGCAAGAAGTTTGAGAGTTCCTTTCATTTATTTTCCTACAAGTGTACTTTCTTTCACATTCCAGCACTAGAATATCTTTGATGTAAATTGCCAGGTGATATTTTATTTTTGATTTTGTGAGATTACAATTAAAGAAGTAGAATAGGGTTTGGAAAAGTTCATATCATTCCTGACATTTCCCGTGCTTCGTCTCTAAGTTTTTGAAATCCCCGGGTTGACAATTAAGTGTTGAAGGAGTCTGCCTAACCACAATTCCTGCACCCAACATTTTGGCACCGTTGTCGGGGGGAGATTTGAAATTGGTAAGAATTTTCCATTTTTTGTAATATGGGTAAGTTTGCTATTATTTTTAATGTAGTATGCTTCTATTGTTTTGAGGATTTTACGAGTGTTGATTTTTTTTATTCATTGCAACAATTAACAGATTCTTTTTCTTTATAAGCATTTGAATTTTTATTTTTGGATTTAATTTTTTTTAAATGAATGCCTAAGAAAGGTAGGGGTCTGAAGCCCAATAAGGGTCGACAAAATACTGAAAAATCTGAAAACTCTTCTCATATTGGACCTTCTTTTGCAGGTAGAAAGTCCAAGCAAACCCAGACTCATCACGCCGGAACAATCCACTTGGATTCTGGAAACAGTGATTCAGGTGTGACACAACCCGAAAAGGGGAAGAAGGAGGTTAACGATGATTGTAAATTCAATTCAACATTAGTCAACCTTCACCTTCTAGAAGTGGTCCGATTGGAGGCACAACAATGGTTGATCATGAAGACCATGCAAAGGGGATTGGCGAGAACCAGGTAAATGAAGAGCAATCCACTTTTGGATTTCCAATAGTGAATGTACAAATGAAGAATATTTCACCTTCATCTCTTCCACACTTTCATGGTAAGGTGCATGAAGACCCAGATTCATTTCTTTTTGAGTTTGATATATTGTGTCGGAGTTATGATTATTCTTCTGATGCCCAGAAATTAAAGTTGTTTCTTGCAACTCTCAAGGATTCAACCTTGCACTGGTTCATGGGACTAGGAGGAAACAATGTAAGTTATTGGGACCAAATGAAGAGAGTATTTTATAATAAATATAAGGAATATTGTAAAACTAAAGAAATGTAGGACGAGATTTTCACCATTGTACAAGGTGATGATGAGACTTTGGAGGATTACTTAGAGAGATTTTTGTATATACTCCACCAGTCCAAATACAAATTTGATTTAAGTACTATTCGAACCTTGTTCCTACGAGGATTCTAGACATAATCTAAATTTGTTAGGACAAGGAGATATTGCTCAGAAAACTTTTGAACAAATTTGTGACTTGTGTAGGAAGTTCTCTAGAAATCAATCTAGACCCATTAGAGGAGGTCGAAGCAAAACTAACAAAATGGATCTACAGATGCTATGATCATTGGCTTGGAGAATAAAATGGACAAAATAATGAATACTGTTAGCAAACAAATAGACTTTGAAATTTCAGAAAAAAAATAGAAAATGAACAAGAGTCATTGTCTATTTTTTGTCCAAAGTGTAGGAAAAAATATCCTTTAAGATAGTGTCCTGCTGATATGAAAGGTGCTAATAAATGTGTGATTTGTGTAGAGAACCATGCCACCGAGGAGTGCCCCTCCATACCTGGATTAAAATTTGTACTTGAAGGAGAGCATTCTGAACCTGATCCATTACATGCCATGGGAGCACGAAGAAACTAGCCACAGGTAAGTGCAGGTATGGCTCCTGAACCACATTTTTATGGCTATAATGCACCTCCATATTCCTATTATAATAATAATAATCACTCTCAACATTGGCAGCACGGGAACCATTTTCATCATGGACAATCCTCTCAACCTTGGCAACAAGGATGGAGAGGGCCAAACCATTCATATCATTCCTATCCTGCTCAGATGCCATCATATCCTCCTTCCTATGCACCACACCATATGTCACAACCATCTTTTCCCTCTCTACCTCAGCAAAGTCAATCATTGCCACCATTGCCTTTGCCACCACCATTTAGACCACCTCAACTACCTACTCAACCGGTACCGAATCCTAATAATAAGGCGGTACAACTGATTCATTTGGTTGGACCGTCCCCTCTTCCTACCTATTGAACCCTGCCAGTTGGGATAAATGAGCTTCAATTGAGATCGAGAAGGGTAGTTAAACCAGAAAAACAAAAATAGTCCACGATGATTATTGAGGAGAAAAATGAGGAGGTAACTCCTGATCATTTGAAAAACAATGTCACCCTTCAACCCATTCCCGTACCTTCAGATTCACCATCTTCTTCAAACCAACCCCCCTATCCAGAGCGGTTGGTCATGGAGAAGAGTGACCCCAAGTCCACTCTGGCTTCTGAATTAAGGAATCTTTGTATAAAGGTCCCTTTACTTCAGGCTATCCGAGAAATTCCCATCTGTACAAAGATCATTCGAGAATTATGTCTTAAAAATCCAGGGAGGAAGAGAGTAGAACCTCAAACCATTCAGTTTGTTGGTTGGGCAGCTGAGTTGATGATAGGATGCGTATCGATGGAGAAATACACAGATCCTGGAAACCTAGTTGTTTCTGCTCAGATAGGTGATATCCTTGTCTCTAATGTATTAATAGACCTGGGGGCGGCCATCAATGTGATGACCAGGCAAACCATGGAACAACTTGGGTTGGGCCATATTCGTCCTACACCCATCGTGCTTGAACTTGCAGACATATCTAAAATCAAGCCTGATGGAGTATTGGACGACGTGGTTGTCTCTATAGATTCATGGGAATACCCCATGGATTTCATTGTGCTTCAACCAAAGAATCCAGTGGGAGGACATCCTTTTATTCTGGGACGACCATGGATTGCCACAACTGATGCTTATATTGGATGTTCCTCCGGTGATATATGCATTTCACATGGAGACTCTAGGAAAAATGTCACCTTATACCCACCTGCTAGATCTATTCGGGAACTCAAATATACCTTATGGTTAGATTATGATAGTAATAATGAGGAGACCTGACCTATTTCTTCGATTCAACATCATACCAAGTCCACCCAGGATGGTGAATTACGAGTTTTCTTGAAAAATCTAGACAACATGCCTAGTTTTGATACAATTCATTAGATCTTTAGTCTAGATTTCCAAGAAATTTTTGATTCCCAACCTTCCTTATCCCATACTGTGGCATCATCTTCCTGTAATCTTGAGCCCGAGACCACTCTTTTTGAAATTAGTCCAGGCAAATCTTTACACATTAGTTCAAACCTGGATTCATCTCAGCAAGAGCAACTTGTTACCTTGTTGCAAGATCACTTGGATGCATTCTCTTGGAGTTATGAAGACACGAAAGACATTACTCTTGAGACTTGTACTCATCATATATATATCCAGGAGGGAGCCCGACTTGTCTGACAACCCCAGAGACGAATAAATAACTCACTAAGAGATATTGCTAAGGAGGAATTACAAAAATCTTAGATGCTAATTTCATCTACCCCATTTATGATAGTCAGTGGGTCTCTTCATTAGTGATAGGCCCTAAGAAAGATGGGAGATGGCATATTTGCATTGACTATCGAGAATTAAACAAAGCCACTCTAAAGTATTAATTTCCCCTTCCTTTCATCGATCAGGTGCCAGATGCCCTTGCCGATAAAAAGTACTTTTCATTTTTAGATGGCTTCAGTGGGTATAACCAAATCCAGATTGCACCCTCAGATCAAGACAAAGCTACCTTTACATGCCCTTGGGGTACATTTTCTTACCAAGTGCTTCCTTTCAGGTTGTGTAATGCACCCGCTACCTTTCAAAGGGTTGTGATGGCTATTTTTGTTGATCTTGAACGTGTTGAGATTTATATGGATGATTTTTCTGTGTTTGGTAACTCATTTGATGAAGCTCTTAAAAATCTAGAAAAAGTGCTTTTACGTTGCCAAGAGGCCCATCTTGCTTTGAGTGATAAAAAATGTAGATTAATGTGCAAAGCAGGAGTGGTTCTTGGCCATTTGGTTTCTGACAAAGGTATCCAGGTAGACCCCGCTAAAATTGAAGTCATTATTCATCTGCCTGCACCCAAAACCCAAAGGGAAGTGAGAGGTTTCCTGGGACATGCTGGTTATTACCGGAGATTCATTGAAATTTTTTCCAAGATTTCTACCCCCCTTTTTCGATTACTAGCTAAGGATAGTGAATTCACCTAGTCCACAACTTGCCAACAATCATTTGAAACATTGAAGGAAAAACTAGTACAGGCACCAGTTTTGAGAGGACCAAATTGGTCCTTACCATTTCATATTTCCTTCGATGCTTCAGACACTGCCATTGGCGCAGCCTTAGGACAAGAGGAGAATAAACAATCCTATGCTATTTACTACATCAATAAAAATTTGTCACCTGCCGAATTTAACTATACAATGACTGAGAAAGAATTTTTAGCCGTTATTTTTGCTATTAATAAATTTAGACATTACATTACAGGATATGAAGTTTATGTGCATACTGATCATTCTGCTATAATATATTTAATGAATAAACCTTTAACTAGTGGTAGAGTGACTAGGTGGTTGCTTCTATTATAGGAATTCAATGTTACAATTATTGATAGACCAAGAAAATCTAATGTTGTAGCTGATTATCTTCTAGATTAAATAATCATGGTGAAGTAATTCCTATTGATGATGATTTCCCTGATGAGCATATTTTTGCTATGTCAGCAAAATCTCCATGGTTTGCTGACATAACTAACTATTTAGTCACTAGAAAGACACCACCTCACTTATCCGCTCGTGAAAAGCAGAATATTATTCAGAAAAGTGCTTCATATTCTTGGATACAAGGAGACCTCTTTTACACTGGAACAGATTTTGTTATTTGTAAATGTGTAAGAGAGGAAGAAATGTTTGATATCTTAAAATCTACCCATGATGAACCTTGCGGTGGCCACTTCGCTGATAAGCGAACTGCACATAAAATCTTATGCACTGGCTATTTTTGGCCTTCTTTGCTTAAGAATGCCAAGCAATATGTTAGGCATTGTGATAGTTGGCAACAAATGGGTCAACCTATTCAAGCCAATGGAATGCCTTTATGTCCTCAAGTCATGATAGAGCCCTTTGAAAAATGAGCTATTTATTTTTTAGGACCCATAAACCCCACATCTTTAAATAAAAAGCATATCTTGGTTTGTACTGATTTTGTTACTAAATGGGTAGAGGCTAATACTGTTTCTTTTGCCACTGAAAAATATGTTGTTGATTTCTTGTTCAATGAAATTTTTACTAGATTTGGCGTTCCTAGAGAAATTGTTTCTGACAATGGACCACAGTTTGTTTCTAACTTGGTACAGGAAGTCATGAATCAGTACAAGATTCGGCATAGGAAATCTACATTGTACCACTCGCAAGCAAATGGCCAGGTGGAATCCACAAATAAGGTGATCGAATCCATCCTCACCAAAACAATAAACATGCACAGGAAGGATTGGGCTATCCGATTGCTTGAAGCCTTATGGGCTTATCGAACCACTTGGAGGAACAACACGGGGCATACACCATATGAGATGGTGTATGGAAAACAAGTCCTTTTGCGGATTGAATTTAAGCTAAAGAATTTTAGAACTGCAGTTCAGTTGGGTCTAGATCTCTGGGAAGCACAACAACAACGCCTATTGAAGCTAAACGAGTTAGATGAATTTCGAAGGGATGATGTTCAACATAATATTTTGGTGCAGCAACAATGCAAGAAGTGGCATGACAAGTTTATCAGGAAGTAACAGTTCCAATCAGGTGATTGGGTACTTCTCTATGACTCTAGATTTAAACATTTTAAAGGGAAGTTCCATACTCATTGGATGAGACCGTATGAGGTAATTCAAGTTTTCGACAATGGGGCTGCAGAAGTCGAAAATATCGATGGGCGAGATTCAATTTTCCTTGTGAATGGGCATAGGCTTAAAGTATATTTTCAGCTCATGACAAACAAAGACTTCATGCAGCAAGTGCAACAACAATTTGAACTTCAGTTGGTAGGTGGCTATGCCAACCTATTGTAATATGATTTCTTCTATCTTGAAATAAAGATTATATATATATATATATATATATATATATATATATATATATATATATATCAAAAGCAAAAAAATTAAAAAGAAAAATTGTGAAAATTAGTTTTACTGACATGATTGCAGAATGATCAACCTGAAAACCATCTTGCTAGCAGGAAGATCAGTTCTAATAAAATGGGAATATTGCTTGATCTTTAGATGTGTTAACTGTCACCAAGAAGAAGCAGTTTCAAGTACAGGAACCAGGCCCTTATCCAAGTCTGGGATAGCTGGCACGGAAATTTTTATTCAAGCAACACTCAATTCCTACTGCATTTATTTTATGGATCAACACTTTACAGGCAGATGTTAAGTGAAAATTTTCCCTTCTTCTATTCCCATTTTCGTAAAAAAAAAAAAATCCCCTTTCTTCTTTTTATCTCATAAAGTTTACCATACCTTTCTTCAAAGAAATTTTCCCTATCCGATTTCACATTTCCCTCTTTTTTCCTTGAAAATTTTTCCCCAAAATCCCTTTTTTGATTTGTCCCTCTTGGTGATTTCGCTCTTGAATTCCCTATTGTAATTTCCTTCCCATTCTAAAAACTTACTATTTTTTCAACTTTTTTTTTTCCCTCATGGATCGATTGCAGGATCTGATGTGAACTCACAAATCAGATCGAAAGGCATGTGTCAACACTAAAGAATGGTGAATAAAGCCTCCTTTGTATATTCAACAATTTTTTTTAATCCAACCTATGAATTATATCCTATCATAATTTTCTTTTGGTTCCCGTTATGCTACAAATATTCGTGGTGCAGGAATGTGTGTTTGAGTGAAAGAAAATTCACTGCAGGCATGGGTAGTGCAAGCATGCTCGTTGCAAGCATGGTTGGTGCAAGTACGTTGAGTGTAGGCAAAGGAATCCTCACTGTTGAGCGTGCCCAATTTGAAAAAACACATGTTCTGGTGCAGGAACACCTGGTGCAAAAATGCGTATTGAAGCTTATCTTTTGTTTCATGAACTTTTGTACAGGCATAATAACTGTACCACCTACAGATCATGACATTCAGTTTGTATTATGATTAACACTTTGTTTTATCATTTACCAAATTAGGAAGAAATCGTTTAAGTACAAAGATATTTTAGGTTATGAAATCTTATCTTTTTGATGAGTACTAAGTACACCTTATGTGAGATCATGGAGTAAATGCGGGATGGTACGATTCTCCCGAAATCCAATACTTACCTTCTCTTGAAAAACTCATCACCTGATAATAATGGCCTTACTCCATATCCGACCTTGCATGATTGTTATGTGGAATTATTATCTAATCTGTCAGCTCTTCCAATCATCATCGTCTATTTGTACTTGAACCAATTCGTATTCACATCCGTGTAGTTTTAATGATGAAGCATGACCATTCGGAAAAATGGTTAATATAGTGACGGATGTATAGCTCGACTATCACTCAAGTTCTTTATGTTGTAATTTTTTTCTTGAGACAGAGATTGGGTGAATTCAAACAAACATGGCGCCTATGAGGATTGGGCCATGGTCCATACAAGAGATGGAACGGACAACTGAGTACATGAATAGTCTTGTAACATTGCAGGAATCCGGGTTCCTCCCATTTCTGTAGAAATTCGATGGATTTGACTCGGGAGTCGAGCCAAGGTTGGTTCATTATAATTTGTAGTCACAGAAGAGTCCATATCTCAGGCTACAGGTTCATCAACAGTGAGGGAGAAATGGTTTAAGAAGGAGAAGTTAGGAAAGAAACTGTGGCACCGGTTCGTGGTCTACCCGAAGCAGAGGGTGGATTGGAAGAACGACCTCCAATAGAATGCTATGATCGGAAAGTGGAAGAATCTCATGTATGTGTTGTAGAAGTTACTTACTTGCGAGGGCTGCTACTCACTAACTTTCCTCTATCACATACGCCTACTCTTGCACTTTGAGTCCGGTAAGCTCATAAATTTCCCTTATTATTTGCTCAGAAGCTTAGAAAAGATGGTGAAAGGGGTTTAGGAAGTCTAGTCAGGTCGCATACAAATTATATCACCACGGGATGATCACAATCTTAATTAAGAAGGAGTTGGAAGCTAAAAATGTGACTTGGGGGAATTCTTAAAGGAGTTTCAAGGACGAAGTGCAGAGAAGTCGACTCAGAAGAAGAGTGCAGAAAAGTTGGCTCATAAGAAGAGTGCAGGGAAGTCGTCTCAGAAGAGGAGTGCAGGAAAAAAGGAGAAATCAGAAACACTGATCTCGCTTCCTACCGAGACCAGGAGGTCAGCCAGGAGAAGGACTGCCTCTTCGAGGGCGGGTCATGTTCAGTCGACCTCTCCAATACTGTTGGATGACTCGCCACCTACTTCACCAAGTAACGATAATCTTTCGGTCCTCGCTGAGGCAGCGACCCATACAGTGGTTGATGGTGACTATGTGGAGAAGGAAGACAACACATCCTTGTCGATCCTCTTTGGCAGGATGAAGAAAATAAAAGTGATGTCGAATGCAAGCAAGGAACCGTCAAAGGGTCTGGTGGATGACAGGGCATAGGATACTGAAACACTTGGTGCGATGGATGAGAAAGGTACTGAAACCCTCAATGATTTTGAAGAGCAGGGTACTGAAACCCTTGGTGCGATGGACGAGCAGGGTACTGAACCCTCAATGATTTTGAAGAATAGGGTACTGAAACCCCTGGTGAGATGGATGAGTAGGGTATTAAAGCCCTTAGTGACTTTGAGGAGCAGCGTACTGAAACCCCTGTTAAATTGGATGAGTAGGGTACTAAAACCCCTGATAAAGTAAACATGCAGGGCTCTGCGACCCTTAGTGACATTGATCCAAATGGATCCTAGAACACTCTCTAAGTTTTCATGAACTCTCTAAAAATCATGCCAAAGATTAAAAGTCTTATAAAGATCAAGCTATCGGAGGGAATCCTCAGACAGTTGCAATGGCGATCAATGTGGATCAATGAGGGCCGTCAATCTAGCGCGCAGAGCGGCGGACCATGGTAACGCATGTTGACACCAACCAACAAATGCAGGGATAATTTTAAGCAACGGAGGTAGTTTCCGATATGCGATTAGCGACAAGGGAAATCCTCTTAGTGAAGAGAAGCCTTGACCTGGACTCGAAATAATTATAAAACTCGGAGAATATTGTTTCAGTTTCGTCGGAGCGGGATTCCACAAAACCGGCAGGATATCAGAGGGGCTTTGAGTGGTAAGCGGTTTCAATCGAGTTCCGCCCGATGCCATACAACGAGTGCTCACGCGTTTGGGGGAGGAGAGAGAAAACCGCTCACATCGGACAGGTAAACATCATGCTACTCAGTCGCTCGATATGAACAACGACTGTAGGATCTGGGGCCCCCAGATCAATGACAGAGACGCGTTCCGGTGGATGACCGATTTGACAAGATTATAAAGCAAGATCACATAGGATTTGAAGTCCGATATGGATGACGCATTGGCAGAAGGTCGTGTTTCGCGGGCATTCTTGGAGTTAACGGAAAAAACGGTCGTTTCAAATATGTCCAAGAGAATTGACACTCATCTGTTATGAAATAGGTGGCCACCTACTTGTGAGGCGTTATACAGTCACTGATTACATAGGACAGAGGGATTCAAACGGACGGAGGCAAGGGAACCGGAAATCTGGGAAGTGGGAACGAATAGTGAGGAAGCAGATTGGCTTAAAAGCCACAAACTGAGAGAGAGAGAAGGAAGCAGAGCAGTAGGTAGTAAGCCGAAAGCAGAGAGAAGAAGTTGAGCTGACCTACAGAAGCACGGGCAGCATCGAGCCAGAGTTAAGACAGAGACAGAGAGAGTCAGAGGGTCTGTGCACTCCAGAGAAGGCTTGAGAGGTTCAAGCGTACTCCTCTGTAATGCCTGTCATGTATGAGTCTCAGATTGGGCTCATACTACTGTGACCAATAGAGGTCAAGAGTCAGTAAGGAGTGTTTGTGTACTCCAGAGACTTGGGGAATCCAAGTACAATTTTACTGATTTGTATCTGTTGAGTGAGACTCAAATTGAGCTCATTGTTGTAAAAACTCTGCTTTGAAAACATAATAGAGAGGCCACCATTGAAGACTGGACCAGGAGACGTAGCCCAGGAGTATTGGGTGAACTCCTTATTAAACTTGTTGTGTGTATATGTTTGCCTGTTATGTTTTCTTTAACTGCTTCATTGCCTATGTATTTCGCAATCTTATCGATCCGTTGCATAAAATAACATAGGCACATCCATGCACATGAGTCTGTAATACCTTATTAATTGTCTTAGATCAATATCAGATCAGACATTGAGACTCTGGGTGTTGAAACCTTTGATGATATTGAAATGCAGGAATTGAAAGTTGGCTAGGATAACCTCGACCTTGATGATGTCGGCACATGTCTGGAATCGAACGCCGAGAAGTCTGCGCTAGAGGAACAGGGAGTGGAGAACTCCACCCTCTGTCTGAACAGTCGGATAGAAGAGCTCAAGCAACATGTCTATGACTTGGAGGTATTAAACCAAGCCATGAAAGAGTAGAATACAGTGCAAAAACGAGCAAATGCAGAGTTGGCAGGAGAGGTGAAGGAGCATAAAAGACAAGTTAAGATATGGAAATATCGGGCCTCGAAGTGTTATGAACGTCTTAAAAAGGTGACCAAGAAACTAAAAAAGGCTCGAAGCAGGAAGGCAAAGACAGTGAAAGCAGGGATCAACATACAAGTTCAGAATTGAAGGGAGGCTCTTTTGTTTTGGTTTTTTTGCAGCAGGTAAAGTTTGTGTGAGGACCCACAACAACTTAAGGAGGGGAGGATGTTGTTAGGCTAAATTGCTTCATTTTTGACCCCTTTCTCCCTTCAAAACCATAACTTTAGACCTCTATTTCAACCTTATAAACCTCCCATTCCTACACTAATCCAAGAATCGTGCCTTTTCCTGCACTAGCTTTATATTTCATGTTTAAGGGTTATGAATGTGCTTAATTAATCATTTTCATAGATTTTGTACCTTTAATAATCTTTGCAACTAATATTTCTTTTCCTAAAGTATTTGATAGAGAATGTATTGATCATCCTGTTAGTATGGTCGAGTGCAGGTAGGATTGTTGCACCGCTGGTGAATCTTTAACTACCGTGACAACTCACCACCTCATGCAAACACCTTGTTCCAGAACGATCAACTCGAGTTGGGCTCGGAGCGTAGAAAAGTTAGGGATATGGTGGAGATTGGGTCACTAACCAAATACTTAGATTAGCGTTTTGTTATAGGCGAAAGGCTTAGTATGAATTGTTATTGTTATTTTGTTATAGCCGAAAGGCTCAGATTTGAACACTTGATGTAATTTAGTTACGACTACAGGGATGAACGAATTTATAAAATATAGGATTCAGATAGAAAATGGTAGTGAGCAATAACTATAGCAAGGATATTGTAATTCTGTTCTTTTGTAATTTTGCTGGTATCGCCCTCGTTCTTGGCTGGATTCAAACTCATGATGTACATTTGCTGATTATTAATAGAAAGGGACTGCGCCATGATTTCTCAATCTTGCATTGTAATTTTTTCTTGATGAATTGATTAAGAGATGAATCTTTACGTTTCCTAAATAGGGAAACAAGCTGGTTGGCTAGGGCCCAACCAACCCAGCTTGTTCTCCCTCGTGTTCTTTTTTTTCTTTCGATCCAGGTGTGTTAATTTCGTTTAATGCAAAGTGTGAATTAAATAGATGTTTTTATTCTTTTGCAAGGTTTAGATCTGATTTCATCACTGTGTGATGGATCCATGGTGTGCATGTTCGATTGAGTTTATTTTTATGATTTATTTTCTTCAAAGTTTAATATCGTTTCTCCTTGGATCGTGCAAGCACACATTCTTGCACTAGTGCATTTATAGTTTCGTAGATTGATTCCTTTGGTTCATTACAGTAATAGTCTTTTATTCTCATATGATTGATTAGCCTTAATGCGTTTCTGCAGTGCGTGATTTTCTTGATATTTTGAACCAAGTATGCATTGGTAATTCGAGATTGAACGCCGTTGTGACACACTAATCTGTACCTGTACTTCATACTAATTTGTGTAAAAGAGAAATATGTTTATTTCTCTTTTACACAAAATGACTCTATGTGTAATTATTTTCAAAGAGAATCTTTCTGAGTTAAGAAGGTTATGAATGCAAATCAGTTGGTGTGAATAACTATTACAGGATTGAAGCATGTTGTCACAATTAGATGATTTCTTTAGATTGCATGAAGGAGTTCCTCGATTAAAGAAGGGTGTGCTTTGACTTCGGAAATTAATTCTTATTTTAGATATTAAGATTGGTTGAAGCATATTTTTGTTTGAGGAATTTATTTTGAAGTTTTTTTCACCTTTGTAAGCTCTTTCTTTAAGTTAGCACATTCTTTATTTTCTTATAAGAAGAATTGGAAAACTTGGTGCAGGAATCTTTGTTCCGGTACAGGAATCGATATCCTGATATAGGAACAAAGTGCTCTAGTCTTGAGGCTTAGAGCTCTTACATGAAGACATAAATCTTCAGTACAAGTGTAAAATATACTTCCAACACCTAAAATTTGTTCTGGTACTAGTTCAAGCACATTGCAGGAGTACATGAATAATAACGTAGTGCAGGGAGAAAGATCTATAAGAAGTTAGCTATCTTCAAGGGTCCAATTATTAACTTGGAACACAACTATACTGAAGATAAACATAGATTTACATTTTCATTAGCCAATATTGTTTGCAAGAAGTTTGAGAGTTCCTTTCATTTATTTTCCTGCAAGAGTTCTTTCTTTCACATTCGAGCACTAGAATATCATTGGTTTAAATTGCCGGGTGATATTTTCTTTTTGATTCTGCGAGATTACAATTAAAGAAGTAGGAATAGAGTCTAGAAAAGTCCATATCATTTCTGGCATTTCCTATGCTTCGTTTCTAAGTTTACGAAACCCTCGGGTTGACAATTAAGTGTTGAAGGAGTCTGCCTAACCGCAATTCTTGCACCCAACAAAGCCTTGATATTTAAAGAGTTTAGTATTACAATCTTGAAGCAAACAACATCATCACAAATCTTGGTAATAGAATCTTACAATTAATTAGCCGCGTAATCAATGTCTTGAAATGAAAGACTTTGATCATGAAGACTAGTGTTATGATTTTGCAAAGAAGCAATTTCATTAGAAAGTTGGGTGGTAGATTCTTATGTGAAGAGAACTTTCCCCTGTAGTTGAGTGATACTATTTTTCAATAATCATTCTCAACATTATTCTTGAGATCAATATTTTGCAAGGAAGCAATGAAAACATCAATTTACCCCTTACAATATGTAAGGTAACTATCGTTTTTTGGCATTTCCAAAGCCATTCTTCATCATCATCATGATCATCCATGATAGAAGAAAATATGTGTTATGCAACTTTCAACAATATTTTGATATTTGAGTGTGGCATGTAGAGTGCAAGAACCCCATGATAGAACAAAATAAAAATATGTTTATTTCTCTTTTACACAAAATGACACTGGGAAAATAATTCTCTCTCTCCAAATAAGTGAAAAATATATCATCACATCAAGTGAAAAATATCAAAGTGACTTAATTTTCACCTTTAACATTTTCCAATTTTCAAAATTTCACTTTCCCCTATTGAAATATTTCATTTTGCATGTTTACCTTTCTCGCTTCAAAGGTACCTTTGCAAAATAAAATGGTATAGGATTCACTACTAAAGAGAGTTTATAAAACCTCATGTTCGAGACCCTCATAATACAAATAAGAAAAGTATATTATAAAGTTTGCTTTGTCACTCAAAGGAATATAAGAAACACTGTTCATGAACTATTGAAGACCATTCTCTGATGATAAAGATGCAACTTGCATTCAATAAATGTATTTCATGATAACAATACATTAAATATTTAACAATAACACATAATAATTCCAATGAACTTTGAAAGAAACATGAACCATAGGGCTTATAGGGAGTATATATGATTACAACAATTATATCATATCTTCATAAAATAGATTTGAAGTGACTTTGGGTTCTTGCCCATATACAAATTATTTTCCTTAAAAATAAATAATAAGTCGTTGTCAAAATCACATGTGACCTTGATAAAGTGTTAAGGTCATAAAGTGCCAACAACCAAACTCTTAACGAAGGCCTCTTTAGATTTGATCTTTGAGAAGGCTAAGAAGGTTTTATGATACTAATTGAAATGTGTTACCCACAATTTTGTGGGTGATATCCCTAGGAGAAATATTTTCTCCAAGATGGTCCTCAAATGACTACTAGTAGCCCCTTGCAGCCATCAACTAGCTCATTGTGCCACTTCTCCGCCACCTGGGCCAGCCATGTGGTCCCTCACTATTATAGACATTTTTGGGCCCTACAACCCCAAGCATGAAATGTCCATAAACCAAGGGCTCCTAAGTCCCTAAAAGTGTTGTTCTAACCCCTAAAAGAACAAGGTCAACTGATTACAGCTTCTCCCAGAAGTTCTCCATGAAAAACTACTCAGAACTGGTCAAAACTGGATCATTGCACTTGCTCCATGGCTAGAGTGCGATGCATTGCACCTTGTACACACGGGAAGTGCGTTGCATTTCAAAAAGCCCTTCTATGGGGTGCGATGGACGAGAAAAGACAAGTGGCAGAGACAGTTTGCGAGGTGGATGATCATGGAATCTTCCAGAAACTTCTCCTGGGACACTTGCCTCTCAGAATCGCCCAAGGATGAGTAAGAGATCAATGAGATCTCCAAGTGGCATCAAGAACTATCAGAGAGAAGACACTAATCAAAAACCCAGAGCTGACTCACACCTCTGCAAATATCTATATATAGATCTCTCATCCCAGAGATCCAGAGGTTGGAGGCTGGAATTTTGCATATTGTAAGGAATTGCTGTTGGTTTCTAGAGACAAACATCAGATTGTTGGGTGATCTAAGCTTTGTTTGAGGTGAAGAGGGGCTTCTTTGCTGGGAGGTTGATGCTGGGTCGGAACAACTGGTTGTAACTTCTCCTGGATCTTTTCTTGTTTATCAATAAAAACTATTTGAGTTTTCCTCCATGCTTTTGTATCATTGATGCTTGTTACATTTGTATGGTCAATTTACATCTGATCCTAGATTGTTTATGATTATAGATCCATATCTTTGTATAGTGCTATGCTTCTGTGATCTTACAGGTACTTTGTGAAGCTGGGCGTGCAAGGGAGCAGGTAGCTGAGAACTATCAAAGAAGAGAGGGATTGAATCGAAGGATTAGCGCAAGACAGAGGTTGGTCTTTCTGTTCCTCTCTATCTATAATTCATAAAGGAAAAACAAAAGTAGTTTTTCTCTGTTTGTTTCTAAGGCAGCTATCACACCTTAGTGGGATAGAGCAGTTCTAAATAGACACTTTTCCCTGTAACAAAGTGCTAATGTTATTGGTTTCAAAACAGCGAAATGATGCTTTCATATCGACAAGGAACAAAGATTATGGGAATCCACAGCTGTCGAACAACAAGGCTAATGAACAACCTAGTAGTTCGACAACAACTTTGACCGAAGTTGTGCCACCCATCATTCCTGAACCAATGATAAAGTCGCCAAAGGGAGTAGTACACAAATCGACATTTAATCCTCATGCAAAAGTAGCACAGAATTATAATATAGTAGAGGACCTGGCCCAATCGCCGTCCGTTATGTCGACACTTGAGGTACCGCAAAATTGCCCCTCCCAAAAGCAAGCTTTATTACCAGCAATAGGTGGGATTGACCCAATGGATTCCAATCTTGTGGCCTTTGATCATAAAGGATATGACCCTCAATTACCGGCTCAACTAGCTTTCCTTATTCAAGTGAAAGCCCTCAACAAAACTGTTCATCGAACAATTATTGATGAGGGGGCATCTACATGTATTATGTCGATGAGTTGCTAGAAAAATTTAGGCTCACCACCCTTGTCGAGATCGTCAACGACATTAAAAGCATTTGATGGACGATCATACACTCCATACGGGATTTTAAGTAACTTGCAAGTTGAACTGGGGGGCAAAACAATACAAATTGATGTTGAGGTTATCCATGAAAACCTCGATTACAACATCCTACTGGGAAGGCCCTGGATATATGCCATGGCTGCAGTTGTGTCGACCTACTTCAAGAAGATTGCATTTCCCTTTCAAGGAAGAATTACAATCGTCGACCAACAAACATTTCTCCCCAACAGTTTGCAAGTTACGGGAAGCATTCAAATGATCCATGGAAGCAATCATTCGCTTCAAAATATTGGAGTAGGCCTCCTAAAAGACCCTGCCTTAGTGGGTACTTTTGCCCTACCGCCTCTGAGAAATTTGGCGGAAGTGGCCACAGTGGAAACCTGCAATATGAAATCTTCTATATCTAATGGATTCGGAAGATTCCTAAACATTTTGTCAGCATGGATCATCGCCATTTTAGAAATATTGTAGCAATCAATTTTCTTGGCTTGGGGGGCAAACCCAAATCAACGCTCATTGAGTGTTTGGATAGATAGGTCTAAGGAATATGGCACCTCTTCAGATCCTTGGTCGCATGTACATTCTACAGACGAAGAAATCATTCAATCAATGATGATAGGAGAGGCACCATGGGAAGATTACCACCATCGCTCCCATCTTCCGGATTACCACGAAGATTATTCCAGCAACCTTAATCATCCATCAGTTTTTGATTTTCTATCAGATACTGTAAATACGGTGGACTCTGAGGATAGTTCTTTTACTGTGTCAACCTCATTAAAAAATGAAACAAATCCCCTTTCCAAATCTCAAAGGTAAACCTTCATTCCAACCACTGAGTTGAATGCAATGAAGCTTGGGGGGAATGCACCTCGATTTGCGTTATTATGTTGGGAGCATGCAAACTTATCATGAGCAGTGTTACTGCAGGGTTCAAGCTCATTAAAAAATAAACCCGCATCGAGCAGTTTTAGCACATAGTTCAAGCTCGTTCAAAAATAAACATAAGCCATGAGCAAATGTTTCCCCCTGCGTTTAAGCTCGTTAAAAAATGAACTATTCCCCGGTAAATAACCATCGTGAATGTAATACTTCAACCTTTAAAAGCCTTGGTCGTGTTCTCACCATCACCTCCGCTCTGTATTGGCCAATCATTCACCTCCATTTGATTGTTTACCCCTTTTGAGGAACAGCTGCGAAGAGTGATTTCACTAGCCATCCTTGTGACACTGCCGTGATTGGAAAATTCCAAACCTTACCTGGAATCTGCTGCTACCCGTTTTATCACTCGTTCCTCAAAAGACGAGTCTCCTTTAAGCTCTTTTCAACTGACTCGTAAAATATGAAAAGATTGCCGAGCCATTGGCCTCTCCAGCTCGTTAAAGGGACAGTAAGTGCTATCCCTCCTCTAGATTTTAATCTTTTTGGACCTGAGGGATTATTACACAAAAAGATCGATCACTTGTTTTGTTTGGCTCGTTAAAAGTATCGAAAATTCATCCCTTCTGTATTGTTTTATACTTTTTCGGACTTAAGGGATTAGATGACGAAAAAGGAATTTTGGAGTTACCTTTACGTTCCTTTTCAGACTCTCTAAAATTGAAAAGGACCGAGTTATCTTTGTCGTTAAACTCGTTAAAAAGATTAATAGCGACAAACTTGTCTATAGACGAGAACGAGTTTCACTATCGCTAGGCTCGTTAAAACATAGCGATGGGTTTGCCCGAAGGGAAAATTATAGAACAAGCATATGTTATCCTCCTCAAGCTTGACAAAAATAAAGAGGTACTGGTCAGCAATGACTGGGGAAAATTGGGAAGAAAACTTAAAGAAACTTTGTTGGTAGCAAGTCGCTCTTGAACATGACACTTCCACTCCGTGTCCGAGTTGGGTTGGGTTGTTTCATTCACCGGTCACATCACCATGGTCACGCCATACCATCCACATTTGGGGTTAATGCTACTAATCCATCACATCAGTGTCGCTGATATGTTCAAGAGAAGTCATTCAGTGAATTCACCTGTGTCTCACCCACTACCATACATTATACTCCATTCTTTCATGACCGTGTTGGGTCCCTATAATACTAGTGATTACCCCATTACTATTGTAGTTACACCCCTTATTTATATTGTTGTGCCCCTATTACCCCCATATTATTATTTCTGTGCCCCATAGAATCCCTCTATTGTTATTTTTGTGGCTTTATATTATTATTGTTAGGTCGGCTGGATTATATTGTGACTCCTTAGACTCCTATATATAGAAAGGAGGTTTTGTCATTTGTATCATCGAAGAATTGTTCATTTATGTAGTGTAAAGGAGGTTTCCCCCTCGAAGAGGCTGAATTCTAAGGCGTGGATCTCTCTTTTCTATCTTTTTGTGAGCTGGTTTCATAACATTTGGTATCAGAGCTTTGGATTCTAGGGTTTCGCTGCTCCAAACAGGTCATCGTGGCATTTTCGCTATAACTTTTTTTCTGTGACGTTTCAGAAGTCTAAAAAAAAACCCATTTGAGAATAATTTGCACTGAACCTTGGGTCCGAATTTCATAGCTTTTCGCGCGATATTTTCGGAGATATGATCTGAGGAAGTTGACCTTTTTGCAGACTCCTGAATTACATTCAAAACAGGTGACCTAGGGAAAATCGTCATAACTCTCGCTCTGAGGATCGGATTGAAATTTCGTAAAAAGGTACAGAAAGAGGACAGACTGTAGTTTCTTGTGTGTGTGTTTCAGATTCAAAGGTTGAAACAGTGATTCGTGGCACGTCGTACAAGTTCGCTCTACTGAACCAGTCTAAAAGCAAGTCACTGTGGGAGATTTCACATAACTCTTCCTTGGAGAATCCAATTTGGCTCAGACTTGTGGCATTGGAAAGAGGACGCAGAAGGCTACTACAGGTAGCAATTTCATAATTGGATGATCCGAAATTACAGAGATACATCAGATTCAATATCAGGCTTCTATAAAGTGAAAAAAGGTGTGTAGTTTTTTTTTTAAATTTTTGTGTATGCTTGGTTTAACGGAATTCAAAGGGCATAGTAAAGCATTATTATCGGTAACTGATGCCCCGAGGGAAGAAAATGCAAACACCTAGTAAGGAACCTGAAAGCTCTAGCATGACTCATGAAGAAGAGGAAGAAATGCTACATGATATATCAAAATTACAAGAACAAGTGCAACAAATGTCACGCTCACAAAAGCTAACAGAAGCTAAGATAAGTGGCGTGGAATCTAAGATAAATGGCATGGAATCTAAGATAAAGGGCATGGAAGCTAAGATGGAGGATTCGATGGAAGAATTGAAGAAGTTGCTACAAGAAAGGGTCACTAATGGTGAAAAGGTAGTAAAGGAAACTCATGATGAGAACAAAAGAAATGTTAATCATGATTCCATAGACGCTAATGTTGGATCGAAGAATCACCATATTCCAAAAATCGATATGAGGAAGTTTGATGGCAAGGATCCCGCCACATGGATATTACAGATGGAGCAATTCTTCGATCTCAATAATGTGCAAAACACACAAAAGGTACGTATGGCAACTTTATATTTGGAACCAAATCAGTTTGTATGGTATCAATGGCTTTGTTCTCGTAAACAATTTATCACTTGGGCAATTTTTACGGAAGAATTGATAGCACATTATGAGGATACAAAAAGCAACACTTTTTTTAGCCAATTGATAAGTCTCAAACAAAAGGGTTCAATAATGGAGCACATTGAGGAGTTCCAAAAATTGAACATAAGGGTAAAAGATATTCCAGAGGAGCATAGGATTGATGTGTTCATAGGGTCTTTAAAGGATAATATCCAACATGATGTGCGCCTTTGGGAACCTGATTCATTAGAGAAGGCATTCAGGTTAGCAAGAAAAATGGAAAGCAAAATTATGGCAACTAGGAAGCATACCATTCACAACTATAAAGACGGAAGTGTTGTTGCCCATAGTCTTCCACAACCTACAAGGTTGACACCACAACAATTGGAAGAAAAAAGAGCAAAAGGGCTTTGTTACAATTGTGATAGCAAATACACAAAAGGTCATAAGTGTGCTGAGAAGAAATTATTCTACATAGATTGTGAAGAGGAAGAAGAAAAGGAGCAAGAAAGGTCAAAAGAAGAGGATATATTCCAGGAACAAAGCCTAGATGAAGAACAAATAAATCCGACCATATCTTGTAATGCATTGGCGGGAATTACCACTCCTCAAACCATCAAGATAGAAGGACAAATCAAGAAGAAAAAGGTAATAGTGTTGATTGATTCAGGAAGCACCCACAATTTTATTCATTGTAGGGTAGCAAAAGAATTGAATTGCTTCCTATATCCAGCACCAGAGTGTCAAGTGATGATTGCAAATGGAGGAACAATAAATTGTTCTGGAAAGTGCCATAATATCAAGCTATCCATGGGAGAATATGTATTGACTAGCCCAATGCTTTCCATTCCAATGGGAGGTGCTGATGTTGTACTAGGAGTCCAATGGCTACAATCCTTGGGTACAATAGCTTTTAATTTTCAAGAACTTTTCATGAAATTTTCTGTGGAAGGAAAGGAAGTTGAATTAAGGGGTATTGCAGGGAAACCAGGAAAGATAATCAGCTCTAATGGCATGACAAAGCTTCTAAAAAAGGAGCAAAGAGGTGTAATTGCACAATTATGTTCGCTAGATGTTTCCACATTGGAATCATCTATTTCTCCAGATCTCCAAAAAGTCCTGGACAATCATTCCAAGGTATTTGAGACTCCCAAAGGTCTCCCACCTATGCGTGATCATGATCATGCTATTCATCTGATTCCAGGAAGTGTTCCTCCAAACATCAGGCCGTACAGATATCCATATGTCCAAAAAAGTGAAATTGAACGTATGGTTGCAGAAATGCTAGAGGCTGGTATAATTCAACCGAGTCAAAGTTCTTTCTCAGCTCCAGTAGTATTGGTGCACAAGAAGGATGGATCATGGCGCATGTGTCCAGATTATAGGGAGCTCAACAAGCTCACTATTAAAGATAAGTTCCCCATTCCTGTCATTGATGAATTACTGGATGAATTGCATGGATCAATTTACTTCACCAAGTTGGATCTTCGTTCGGGATATCATCAAATCAGAATGAAGATTGAAGACATTCCGAAAACGACATTTAGAACTCATGAGGGTCATTATGAATTTTTGGTCATGCCTTTTGGCCTTACCAATGCACCTTCAACATTTCAAGGTTTGATGAATTCAATTTTCAAACCATTCCTTAGAAAATTTGTGTTAGTATTTTTTGATGATATACTAATCTACAGCAAGTCTTGGAAGGATCATGTTGAACATGTTGACAAGGTGCTACAACTATTGGAGGAGAAACAATTATATGCAAAAAGATCCAAATGTTTCTTTGGAGTCCAGGAGGTGGAATATTTGGGTCATATTGTATCTCATGAAGGAGTTAAGGTAGACCCTAGCAAAATTAAAGCCATTAAGGAATGGAAAATCCCCACATCCATAAAGCATCTGCGAGGATTTCTTGGGTTGACAGGGTATTATCGCAAGTTTGTTAAGAATTATGGGAGAATAGCAGCACCTCTAACAACATTATTGAAGAAAGATTCATTTTCATGGACTCCGGAAGCAACAAAGGCCTTTAAACATCTTAAAGAGGCAATGTGCCAAGCACCGGTCTTAGCTACACCGGACTTCACAAAAACCTTTATTGTGGAATGTGATGCTTCAGGAAATGGAATTGGTGCTGTTCTAATGCAAGATGAAAGACCCATTGCTTTTGAAAGTCGTCCAATCAAGGGAAAGTTTTTAAACAAAGCTATTTATGAGAAGGAAATGTTGGCAATACTCCATGCACTTAAGAAATGGCGACCCTACCTAATGGGAAGACACTTCAAGGTAAAAACGGATCATGATAGCCTTAAATACTTTTTAGAACAAAGATTATCCTCTGAAGAGCAACAAAAGTGGGTCACAAAGATGTTGGGTTATGACTTTGAAATCATCTACAAAAAAGGGAAGCAAAATGTGGTGGCAGATGCACTCTCAAGAAAGGATGAGGATGTGGAAGCATTGTTGTGTGCCATTTCTATTATCCAACCAGATTGGATAAACGAAGCAAAGGAGGAATGGAAGAATGACGAAGAAGTGTGGGCACTTATTCGAAAGCTACAACAAGATTCCAGTACTTCTGATACATTTAGCTGGCAAAATGATTCGTTATGGTACAAAGATCGCTTATACCTCTGTAAGAATTCCCAGCTAAAACAAAAGATTCTTATGGAATTGCACACTTCTCCCTTAGGAGGGCACTCAGGATTTTTAAAAACTTACCACAGGGTTAAGAAGGAATTTTTTTGGGATGGCCTTAAATCAGATATTCAAAAGTTTGTGGCGGAATGTTTGGTTTGCCAACAAAATAAAGTTGAAACAATTAAGACACCAGGTCTATTACAACCTTTATCCATTCCAAGCCAACGTTGGGAGGAGGTTTCAATGGATTTTATCACAGGTTTACCCAAGTCTGAGGGAAAGAGTGTCATCATGGTGGTAGTTGACAGACTTACCAAGTATGCACACTTTTGTGCATTATCACATCCATTTAAAGCCAGTACAGTTTCTACTGCATTTATGGAAACAGTTCAAAAGCTACATGGAAACCCAAAGATTATTGTAAGTGACAGAGATCCCATTTTCACTGGAAATTTTTGGACAGAATTATTTTCTTGTCTTGGTACTCAGTTAGCTCATAGCTCATCTTATCATCCTCAATCTGATGGGCAAACTGAGATAGTAAACAAATGTTTGGAAGGATATCTTCGTTGCTTTGTATCTGATAAACAGACACAATGGGTCAAATGGTTGCCTCTGGCTGAATGGTGGTATAACACTTCCTTCCATACAGCAACAAAAATGACCCCATTTATGGCACTTTATGGGTATCAACCACCATCCATCACATCATATTTAAGAGAAAATTCTAAGGTTCAGGCAGTGGAACATCACATCGAACATCAACAACAAGTCCTCCAACTCTTAAAGGATAACCTTGTGTTGGCACAAAATAGAATGAAACAACAGGCAGATCAACATCGCAGTGAAAGAAGTTTTGATGTAGGTGATTGGGTATTCCTACGGCTACAACCATATAAGCAAATGTCCCTAAAGCAAGCTAAGAAGGATAATAAATTATCACCAAAGTATTATGGTCCGTACAAGGTGTTGCAAAAGATTGGTACTATGGCATACAAATTGGAGCTTCCTGCAGCTTCTCGATTGCACCCAGTTTTCCATGTTTCATGTTTAAAGAAGGTTATAGGCGACAAGCTCCCAGTTCAAACAATATTTCCAGAACTTGACGAGGAAGGAAAAATTATATTGGAACCGGAAGCAGTCACAGAAACAAGAACTCGACAGCTACGAAATCGATCAATTTCAGAGTATCTTATCAAGTGGAAGAACTTATCCGCTGAAGATTCCACATGGGAGGATGAGAATTTTATGCAGAAGTATCCAGAACTACTCAAGCGTTGAGGACAACACTTTTTTGAAGGAGAGGGGCATGTTGGGTCCCTATAATACTAGTGATTACCCCATTACTATTGTAGTTATACCCCTTATTTATATTGTTGTGCCCCTATTACCCCCATATTGTTATTTCTGTGCCCCATAGAATCCCTCTATTGTTATTTTTGTGGCTTTATATTATTATTGTTAGGTCGGCTGGATTATATTGTGACTCCTTAGACTCCTATATATAGAAAGGAGGTTTTGTCATTTGTATCATCGAAGAATTGTTCATTTATGTAATGTAAAGGAGGTTGCCCCCTCGAAGAGGCTGAATTCTAAGGCGTGGATCTCTCTTTTCTATCTTTTTGTGAGCTGGTTTCATAACAGACCGCCACCCTGAACCTTATATCACCTGATCGTTTTCACCTCCATTAAAATCATTTGCTCCGTTCCGTGTCATTGATGTGGGATTCATTAAGGCCCTCCTGTGACAGATCACTTCTTGTCGACATCAGCTCATTATCCAAGAAGCTGATCTAGGAACACCCCATTCAGTACTTTGAAGCTTGCATGCCTCAATGGCAAGTTTCTCACTTCCGGCGATAGGTTTACATCAATGGCCTTCGACCGAAAGATTTTGCGTGGTGTTCGACGCCAAGTCCTTTATTCACACCACGTGAATTGTACTGCAGTACCTTGAGGGTCATTATCATTATCGGTGATTCCTCTTGCGCTTGTTAACAATTTACATCATTGACTGGTAATCAAGCGATGTCCTTCCATGTTCGACTTCAAAACATTTCTCACATGGATCGACTTGTACTTCGAGTAAATATCGAACGAGATTGAAGACCCCGAATCTAGTTTCATCCATCCGGGCTGCGATATATATTCAGGAAAAATAAAGACAGTAAATGTACATCATTGCTACACAGATAATCATCCACTCAAAAGGATGATGGCTCTACCAGAATCATCAGTCTACACTCAGACGATTGGCTGTCCTATGTACATGAAAATGAATTTATAAAGCTGAGCATGGGAATGCCCGCCTCAGCTAGATCATGAAAATAGTATGAAGATAATGTATTGTATTGTATCTTATTACAGGTCTCCTCCCAGCATTGAAAGAACTTCGGATCCTCATAATAAAGCATTTCACCCGACATCAAAAGATTAACGAACTCATGCTTTAGGGGGCAACTGTTATAGACATTTTTGGGCCCTACAACCCCAAGCATGAAATGTCCATAAACTAAGGGCTCCCAAGTCCCTAAAAGTGTTGTTCTAACCCCTAAAAGAACAAGGTCAACTGATTACAACTTCTCCCAGAAGTTCTCCATGAAAAACTACTTAGAACTGGTCAAAACTGGATCATTGCACTTGCTCCATGGCCAGAGTGCGATGCATTGCACCTTGTACACACGGGAAGTGTGTTGCATTTCAAAAAGCCCTTCTATGGGGTGCGATGGACGAGAAAAGACAAGTGGCGGAGACAATTTGCGAGGTGGATGATCATGGAATCTTCCAGAAACTTCTCCTGGGACACTTGCCTCTCAGAATCGCCCAAGGATGAGTAAGAGATCAATGAGATCTCCAAGTGGCATCAAGAACTATCAGAGAGAAGACACTAATCAAAAACCAAGAGCTGACTCACACCTCTGCAAATATCTATATATAGATCTCTCATCCCAGAGATCCAGAGGTTGGAGGCTGGAATTTTGCATATTGTAAGGAATTGCTGTTGGTTTCTAGAGACAAACATCAGATTGTTGGGTGATCTAAGCTTTGTTTGAGGTGAAGAGGGGCTTCTTTGCTGGGAGGTTGATGCTGGGTCGGAACAACTGGTTGTAACTCCTCCTGGATCTTTTCTTGTTTATCAATAAAAACTATTTGAGTTTTCCTCCATGCTTTTGTATCATTGATGCTTGTTACATTTGTATGGTCAATTTACATCTGATCCTAGATTGTTTATGATTATAGATCCATATCTTTGTATAGTGCTATGCTTTGTGATCTTACATGTACTTTGTGAAGCTGGGCGTGCAAGGGAGCAGGTAGCTGAGGACTATCAAAGAAGAGAGGGATTGAATCGAAGGATTAGCGCAAGATAGAGGTTGGTCTTTCTGTTCCTCTCTATCTATAATTCATAAAGGAAAAACAAAAGTAGTTTTTCTCTATTTGTTTCTAAGGCAGCTGTCACACCTTAGTGGGATAGAGCAGTTCTAAATAGACACTTTTCCCTGTAATACTCACCCATCTGTCATGATTGGATATTTGAAGGTGGGCATCCCGAACCTAAAGGTATGCCTTGTCATTTGCTAATTCAGTATTGTAGTTTTCTTATTATGGACACTTCTGGGCATGTATTAATGGGGGGATTCGGTAGAAAGAATGGGCTAGGTCTGTGCTTTTGTCCCCTAGACCCCTTTTTGGATATTAACCTTGGGTTCTAGTCCAGGGGGATCTCTTTTACTGACCATTTGGCTTTAGGGATGGTATTTAATGGGAAACCCCAATTTTGGTTGTGTGGTCCCACTCCCTCATCTGCATATATTACCCCCTTTTTACTCATTATTAGCACATTCATCATTTCTCCCACCTGGGTCTACATCCCTCCACTGGGTCCACATAGGGCTAGCTCTCCCCTTCCCCTTGCCCGCACCTTGGGTTAGGCCTCGAATGATGCCCCAGAGGTTGATGCAGATGAAAAGAAAAGTAAAAGCATAATTGACCGCATTCAACAGGAAAATGTACCACACAATTTCCTTGATGACTTCTTGTACTGGAAGGCTAGGGGATGCATTGGATCTTATCTATGATTGCAGATGGTTTCCATCTCGGGTTTGGTCTCCCTATATTGGGTCCTAACCCTCCATAGGGCTACATTGGCACATGTAGGGTATGTGTTGAGAGACATGGGCCTCCACAACAATAGACAACACTTCATGGATCCCCAGAGATGCTCAAAGATTGCTCGAGATTCACCTATTGGACGAGGAAGATGCACCTGGCTCACCTTTGCCCAGCTAGCCCCACATATGTACCATGCACTTGGCATATGACCCAAGACTTGTAGGATGATGTGGCATCACTTACACCATCATTTGAGCCCTTAAAGATAGTCTACATGCATCTTCGACTTACATGGAGACCCATGATGTCACTTATGTGCCCTCACAACCATTGGGAGCACCACAGGTTTATTATGTGGAGAATAAGGGGCCAACCCCTTATCCATTACTTTTGGAAGTCCAACTCATCATTTGGCACTTATGGACTTCATTAGGCCTTTTAGATAGACTGACGACGTGCAGTGTTGATTATTCAACCTCTTGGGAGGCTTATTATTTTATTTATGAGCTAATTTGGTGGGCTTGTCACCAGTGAATAGTTATTTGCACATTATTTTAGTTGATGGGATAATGTAGGCTCAAATTAGGTAATTCGAACTCCTAATGAGTGTATAAATAGGAGAGACATGAATTCATTTGTATCATCACTTTGGATTGGATCATTCTTCTCTTTAGAGAATTTCACACTTTTTCTGGGATGATGAATTGGAGCATGGATGAATTTTGATGTTTGGATTGGAGTATTTTATCTTGGAGCTTCTTTATTGTCAAATTGTTGATGGTTGGATATGTTCTATTACATGTAAGTACACACATTTAATGTTATTCTTGTTTTACTTGTCATATGCATTGAATGGGATTTTCACAATATTAGGGCTAATTGTTGCATTGCATAAATTGTGAAATTGTGGGATTATTGTTTCCATATAACATCTCTCAATATTTGGGCCATGTATGTGAATGCAATCTCCTAGGGATAATTCCACTGGTGAATTTATCTTGATAAGCCATCTCCTTTTGTAAAGCGAAGTATAAAAGCTTTGAGGTCTCTTCTTCTTTCCCTAAAGGGCCAAGCAAAGTAGTCCTTAAGGCCTCCTTCATCGAAATACAAGTTCCTTTCTCATCATTCTCCTAGACTCCATTCTCCCAAAGGGATTAGGCATTGGTCCACCAATAGGTGATCACTCAAAGAACATTTTTCACCACCTCTCCCTTTCTCTTCTAGGTCTAGCCAAGTTGGGTCACCTAGGGCATCACTCTCCTGACAAAATAGCCAAAGAAAAAGTTTGATCTCCTTGCCTCTACTGCGCTGGTGTGTCCTCAAGGCCTCCTCCAATTTTGAAGCCACTGCGGCGGTGGAGTTGTGAGATAACCCAAGCCCTAGTTATGAGATCAAACTTTGCCCTAGTATTCCCTAGGATAACTCCTCATAGGATCAATTTGACACTTTCAATTGAAAATTCTTACTATGATCCTTTCCCCTTCCTTGTCTGGGTTAAGAGCATCATTGGTTACTAGATTCTCTCTCCTTAACCTAGGTTGGGTCCACTTGGTCCTGTATGGTCCCATGTATTGAATGGGATTTTTGCTATTTTAGGGCTAATTGTTGCATTGCATAAATTGCGAAATTGTGGGATTATTGTTTCCATATAGCATATCTCAATGTTTGGGCCAAGTATGTGAATGAAATCTCCTAGGGATAATTCCACCGGTGAATTTATCTTGATAAGCCATCTCCTTTTGCAAAGTGAAGTATAAAAACTTTGAGGTCTCTTCTTCTTTCCCTAAAGGGCCAAGTGAAGTAGTCCTTAAGGCCTCCTTCACCGAAATACAAGTTCCTTTCTCATCATTCTCCTAGATTCCATTCTCCCCAAGGGATTAGGCACTGGTCCACCAATAGGTGATCACTCAAAGAACATTTTTCTTCGCCTATCCCTTTCTCTTTTAGGTCTAGCAAAGTTGGGTCACCTAGGGCATCACTCTCCCGACAAAATAACCAAAGAAGAATTTCTATCTCATAGCCTCTACTGCGCTAGTGTGTCCTCAAGGCCTCCTCCAATTTTTAAGCCATTTCGATGGTGGATTTGTGAGATAACCCAAGACCTAGCTCCAAGATCAAACTTTTCCCTGCTATTCCCTAGGATAACTCCTCATAGGATCAATTTGACACTTTTAATTGGAAATTATTACTTTCATCCTTTCCCCTTCCTTGTCTAGGTTAAGAACATCATTGGTTGCTAGATTATCTCTCCTTAACCTAAGCTGGGTCCACTTGGTCCCGTGTGGTCCCATGCATTGAATGAGATTTTCCCTATATTAGGGCTAATAGATGCATTGCATAAATTGTGAAATTGTGGGATTATTGTTTCCATATAGCATCTCTCAATGTTTGGGCCATGTATGTGAATGAAATCTCCTAGGGATAATTCCAATGGTGAATTTATGTGGATAAGCCATCTCCTTTTGCAAAGCGAAGTGTAAAAGCTTTGAGGTCTTTTCTTCTTGCCCTAAATGACCTAGCGAAGTAGTCCTTAAGGCCTCCTTGACTGAAATATAAGTTCCTTTCTCATCATTCTCCCCAAGGGATTAGGCACCGATCCACCAATAGGTGATCACTCAAAGAACATTTTTCTCCACCTCTCGCTTTCTCTTCTAGGTCTAGCCAAGTTGGGTCACTTAGGGCATCACTCTCCTAACAAAATAGCCAAAGAAAAAGTTTGATCTCTTAGCCTCTACTGCGCCGGTGTGTCCTCAAGGCCTCCTCCAATTTTGAAGCCATTTCGACGGTGGAGTTGTGAGATAACCCAAGCCCTAGCTTTGAGATCAAACTTTTCCCTGGTATTCCCTAGGATAGCTCCTTATATGATCAATTTGACACTTTTAATTGGAAATTATTACTTTTATCCTTTCCCCTTCCTTGCTTGGGTTAAGAATGTCATTGGTTGCTAGATTCTCTCTCCTTAACCTAGGTTGGGTCTACTTGGTCCCGTGTGGTCCCATGCATTGAATGGGATTTTCGCTATATTAAGGCTAATTGCTGCATTTCATAAATTGCGAAATTGTGGGATTATTATTTCCATATAGCATCTCTCAATGTTTGGGCCATGTATGTGAATGAAATCTCCTAGGGATAATTCCACCGGTGAATTTATCTTGATAAGCCATATCCTTTTGCAAAGCGAAGTATAAAAGCTTTGAGGTCTCTTCTTATTGCCCTAAAGGGCCAAGAGAAGTAGTCCTTAAGGCCTCCCTGACCGAAATACGAGTTCCTTTCTCATCATTCTCCTAGACTCCATTCTCTCCAAGGGATTAAGCACTGGTACACCAATAGGTGATCACTTAAAGAACATTTTTCTCCACCTCTCCCTTTCTCTTATAGGTCTAGCCAAGTTGGGTCACCTAGGGCATTAATCTCCCGACAAAATAGCCAAAGAAAAAGTTAGATATCCTAGCCTTTACTGCACTGGTGTGTCCTCAAGGCCTCCTCCAATTTTGAAGCCATTCTGACGATGGAGTTGTGAGATAACCCAAGCCCTAGCCCTGAGATCAAACTTTGCCCTGGTATTCCCTAGGATAGCTCCTCATAGAATCAATTTGACACTTTTAATTGGAATTATTACTTTGATCCTTTCCCCTTCATTTTTTGGGTTAAGAGCATCATTGATTGCTAGATTCTCTCTCTTTAACCTAGGCTGGATCCACTTGGTCCCGTTTGGTCCCATACATTTGAAAGGTCAATTCTTCAAGAACCATTCGGGAAGCCAAGTCCTAAAAGGATTTTTGGATTGGGTAACTCCTTAACAAGGAATATTCCTTTAACCTAACCCTCAAATCCTCCTCTCCTTATCCTAGAAATCTTTGTACCTTGCTTGAAGAGCAAGCAAGCTCCATTCTTTACCCCCCTTCTTGGAAAAGGATCATTAGGGTCACTTCACATCCATTTGTTAATTCATCCTTCATAAGTGACTTCCATATACCAGGTCTCATACCATAAGTGAAATTCCGTAAAGAGTAGGGAGTCTTAGCTAAGGTGATATTGGGCTAAATCTCCATTGTTTCCCTTGGCCTAGCAATTGTCCCCTTTAGGAATCCCCTTTAGGCCCCTTGCTAGTTTGAGTGGTAACATTTTGGCGCCATTTTCAGGGAGGAAGAAGGTCTACCTCCCTAGGGGATCATTGAGGAATTGATTCATTAACAACATCTATAAAGCATTCCTTTGGCAACTCCACTCATTATCCAAACCCATAGTTTACTTGAAGGCGACAACATTCCTCCTTTAACTAGGGTTGCTGCAAAAAGGGAGAGCGAACCCCATCACTTGTAGGAACCGCCCTTTTCCCTGAATTTGAGAAAGTCAGCGATCCATCCCCAAAGATGCCATCTAGTTCTAACACTGACCCAAAACAAGATCAACCCAAGATGACCAAAAGTGAAAGACACTTGGTTAGTCTCTTTGCCCCCATTGAAATTGAGTGGTGATCCCAAACCACTACTTGAAAAATATAACCGATGGTTACCCAAATTCAAAGGGGATGATACTTGGAATTTCCATGGTTTTATTGAGGAATTCTATTGGCAAATGTCCCGTAGGATGGTCTTTGATAAAGATATGCTCATGATGTTTTTTTCTCTATCACTTGAGGGACAAGCAAGAGACTAGTACCTTAGCCTTCCCCCAGCATGCATAGAAGACTCCAATGAATTTGAAGACCTATTCATGAAGAGGCGGTCATGCAATGCCCAAGGAACCTTTAACATTGAAAAATTCTACCAAATAACCAAGGGAAGGGAAGATGTACGATAATTCATTTAAAAATTTGATAGGGTAGTGTTGTAGCGGCTGCAACACCCTCCAAAATTTTGGCCTGCATCCAATTTCAGAGCCTCCCTTGAATTTTTACTTGATGTTTGCAAGCACTCGGGCTCACCCCGTGGGCTGATGTGAGTCTTTTCACCCTCTTGTCCTAACCATTCAACGTACATATTTTTTCATGTTGTTCACAATGTCACACTTGCAACCATGTTCTGGTTGCGCACAAGGTATTCACTTCGTGTGTACATGTTGTGTTAGCTATGTAAACATCCATCACACTTACACACGAAGTTGTATGCATTGTTGTGCAAGCATCGTCGCGGTCATTCAACGATCCATCACAAACGTCGTGCTTGTCGCTCACACCGATGGTTAGTCATGTTGAACATATGTTGTCTTGATGGTTTGAGGTGTCTTGTCGTTAAGTTATGTTGAGTGTGTGTTCGCAAGGTCGCGTATGCACAAATTCACTCACTCACACACTTAGTCATTTTGCTAAAGTTCTGACGACCGGATCACCCTCTAGCAACTGGACCTCCACCCTGCAATCGAGTCGACCGATTATCACCCAGAACAATGCAAAAGTGTCCAACAAGCCATTTCAATCTACACTGTTGGCAAGTTGATCAACCAACCCTCCTACTGGTCAACTAAAGAGTTTGACCGGGTAGTGACCCCGGGACTCACTCTCCTAAAAAATTGTGCAGAAGTTGTAGACCTTGCCCGCTCTGCTGACTGAGGAAACTGCACAGACAGTCCGGAAAGACACCAAGTGTTCGTCCCTATCTTCCCTAAAAAATTTCACAGTTTTTCCAGCCAACCACCCAGTCAGTCGACCGGCTGCTCACCCAAACAACTGCGAAGATTTCATGAGCAAGCCCCTCAGAAGCCCAACATCCTGCTCAGATTAGAAATTGCGTAGAGGTGTTCAGTAGGTCAGCCTACCAGAAATTGTGCAGTTTTTGTCTCGAGCAACCCCGCAGCCCATTGCCAGCTCCCTCCAGGAATTGTGTAGTTTTTGCTGCCATGCCATCCAGTAGCCCGCTGCTAGCTACCTCTAGGAATTGCGCATTTTTTGCTGCCAATCATCCTAAAGCCGCAGCCATCTCCCTCTAGGGATTGCACAGTTTTTGCTGCTAAGGCCCTTTGCTGCCTGAACAACTTCCTTCTAGAAATTACGCAGATCTGCCCTCCAGCCGAGCCAGATCCGACAGACAGTCACTGCTGACCTGGATTGTCCATCTCAGTTCCCCAGTGACCTCTGCGCAATTTTCACTAGCAGTTCCCGAAGCTCACATCCCAGCTTGAAACTTGCTTTGCATAGCTTCGCAGCTTGGTCCTCTCTCCTGGTCATCTGCATCCAAAAGCGAACGACCATGCATCATGGTAGACTAGGAGGTTTATGGATTTGATGTCGTCTCGTCATGAGTGGTTGCAGATACAGGTATATGAATAGACATGATGTGACGACAGATGGGATGAACAAAGAGAGTACATGCAAAAGGGTGTGTTCGCGAATGAATGAATGAACAGACAAATGATGCATGCAAGGAGATGTGTTCATGAATGGATGACCATGCGAAGATGTGTTCATGAATGGACGAACATGAAAGGATGTGTTTGCAGACAGACGAATGAATGAACATGCGAGGATATATTTTCGCGAACGGACAGACATGTCAAGCATGCCAAAGTACAAGCGAGGAGCAACGCACACATGCAACATCAAGCGAACCCAATGACCATCGAGGACTCTGCACACCTTGCCATGTGGAGGTGAAGCTGTGATACACCAAGAGGACATCCATCACTCAGCAACACTGCAGCTTGACATGCACACCAACAGCAACATTAACACACCAGCACTGTCATGTCTTGTCATGTCGACCACATCACTACTATGGGCCATACTGTTGTCAATCAATTTAATGTAACGTGGAAGTCCAAGAGACCCACTTGCAATCTAAAGAGTCATGTAATCTGAAAAGTCATGAAAGTCAAATAGTCATGAGGGAAGTTGAACAGTCACAAGGGCTAGTTCACCCTTGGCTATAAATACCCCCTCATTTGTACATGCAAAGAACTTTTTCACCTTGGCTCCTCCCCCATATCCTTGAGAGTCTATAATCTTTTATTTGAGGAGCGATTAGTGGCTCCAATGCCCCACCCACGGGGTTAGTGATGTATGGTTTATCAATGTGTCTCAGAACTTTCACTTAATTTAGAAGCCTGCTAATAGGCCAACACGTTTTCACATATGTGTTGTAACTATTTGTAAGATTGATTGTGAACACTTGTAATACATGCTGCTTTAACCTGTGTTAAACAATTGAACTCATTCAACTATTCTAATACACATATTGATGAAAATGTGTTGAATAAGTTGTTAACGTTGTCCTGCCCGTGTTGGTTACCTCCCTGGACATCAGACATAACATTTCACGTAAACTTGTTATAACAACTATCGCACTCACACGGAATGTCCTGTTGGGTGTTGTACGTGCTATCTTTCCTTTTGTGTTGTGACTACTGCATCCATGTGGATTGCTCCTCTGGAAACTATGCATGTCCTGTTGTGTTGTGTATCTCTGACAGAGTTGGGACTTCTCCCTTCCGACTGGAGACTCACTCCCACCCTCTCTCTCAGCTGTGAAATAACCTTGACACAAGTAACACTAGCACTCACCAGGCACGCGAACCTCACTGTTCGAAGACAAAGTAGACCACTCTCTCGTGCTGACAAGCAAGGGCTAAGGAAAACATTTAAGATAATGGCAAACAGGCCATCATACCAGATGGGACTCATACACCAAACGATGTGAGGTCTATTTGGGACTTCATATCGGAGAGATCCCCTAAATGTTGGCGGGTCTAGCACCATCAACATTTCTAGTGCTAGAGGGAGGGCCGCCAGTTGTTTATGGATGAATTTCCTCTCACACCCACTCATCAATCATCTAGTCAAGGCAATAACTTGCACTCCCTCTCACCTACGCGTGACTTTGAAGTTGGTTACTCCTCACCTCTCATACGTGAACACGAAATTTCATATTAGCACCTTCGCTCGATCTGTCCCATCACTCGTTAGTTCGCGAAAGCAATCAGACTGATCCCAGGAGTACAACATCTTCCATACACATCAAGAAAGCCAAAAACCACTCCCACAAGGGTTGTTGTATCATCAATGGAAGAAGAAGTTCTTTCCACACTTGAAGGTTTGGCAGAAGCTATTGAGAACAAAGAGAAATCTCCATTCTTCCAATAGGGAGAACGAGACACCCTCGTGATCTTGGGCTTAGAATCCAATACAGGAGGTGGAGGGGAAGGCAACGGAGGAGGCGGAGGCGGAGACGAACCAATAGATTCAGAGCCGGAACCGTCAGATTCTGAAGAAGAGGAGGAGGACGAAGAGAAAGAAGACATGTCTAACCAAAATCTGGAATGGATGACTCAGGGACCATTGGCCCTCCCAATCACTTGGCACAAGATTCCGAAGCGGTCAAACAGGATGATCACAAATTTCGACCCTAACAACACAGTGAAGGCAGAAGATCACTTAGAAAACTTCTACCTACAACTGCAGAAACTTGAGGTATGCTACGATGACGGTGCATGTAGACTGTTACCCTATACCTTGGATTGTCGCGCAACTGTATGGTATCACAACCTTCATGTCATCACCATACATAACGAGGGTATGTTCAAACATCTGTTTCTAGAAAATTTTGGTGATGACAAGATCCCAACCACGTGACTAAAAGAATTGGGAAGCCTGAAGGTGGTGGGGAAAGAAAAGGTAAAATATTTCAATCAGAGGTTTCTGTGCATATTGAATAAGTTTGTAGCTGACACAAAACCTCATGACTCCATCACTACTGATTACTACACGTCCGCATTGTCAACCAGCGTTGCGTAGTTTGTCAAGCGAGCTGCAAAACCAACATTGTTAGAAAATTGCGAAGAGGTAATCACTGTTGAAAATGACCTGTGCGCGATTAGAGTCACCAAGGATGATGAACGAGCGAAGGACTCCAGAGATGCGAGCAGGAAGCCCCAGGTTGTGGCATGCAAGGGTAGAGACAAGGAAACAAGTGATATTTAAATCCTCACTTGCCTTATCAAGAACTTGACAACATAAGTCTCTGAGCTTAAAAAACAAATAGTTGACACATATGCGAGCAACTAACTGCCCATACAGAGACAAGGAAGCATGTCATCAGGTAACAACCACTACCTGACTAAAACTGCGTAGAGCTCCAACTCTGTGTTCCAGGTCGATGATTGCGTGAACAATGAATTTTGTTCATTTTGTGAAGATACGCACTCGGAAGGGTCTTGTTCCGACTAGAAACGAGTTGCAGGCTCCGTATTCGACCAAATGACAAACATGTTGAGCAGTTTGCAGGGACAGTCGGGGGACATGGATGATGATGAAGATGCTACACCTGATGAGATATCAAGAATTGGGCGAGTGATTAACATGTATCAGTGCGCGCAAGCACTACAAAAGACAAGCACCGAGAAGCAGCTCCCCAAGCAGAATGAGCGCTACAATCTCAGAAGTAAAGGCCCCCCCCCTACAATTGGGGAAATGAAACAAAAGCTCGAACTGCTGAGGAGGGTTGATCCACCAGCCCTCCAAAACTAGAAAATGCAAAGCAAGTCTGGGAAGACATCAGTGGACAAGAGTACGTCCGTGAGTAGCAAACTGAAAAACACTCTTCCAGACAACACGAATACCAGTCTTACCCGAGACACCTCGGTAAGTCTACCCCCTCTGGATTACAACATTATGGAAGACATGAAGAAAACTCGCGCAAACATCAGTTTGTTCGAGTTGGCTAAGATCTAGAGTCAGCGGGACATCCTGCTATGTGCACTGGGACAGACATTAGCAGAAAACGCAACCTCTACCAACAAGGGAGAAAGCACACCTTCAGGATCAGTTTCAACTATGCTAAACACACTCCAGATGGAAGAAACAAACTCTCTTTGCCCTCCATTTTTGCTTTCATTTGAAATCTTCAACTGTAATGTTCACAACTGTTTGGTTGATTTTGGCGCGATAGCCAACGTCATGCCGCTCTCCATTGCTAAAGAGATCAATGCGCAGTGGACCAAAACATCCGCTCAGATCATCCAACTTGATCGAATGTCTGTATAGGCTATTGGTGAATTGCGTGACGTGATCATTAGACTATCCCATGACGAACGAGTTCATCAATGCATAAAAATTATTGTTATGGACATACCTGATCCAGGTGGATATTGGTGGCCACCCACCTATTCTACCTAGACCCCCGAGTCAGTTTCATCTCTTTCCTTAATTGTAGCATAGTTTACTATTTTTGGCAGTTTTTTGGGTCCTGAACTTCCAGAGCCATTTTGAGGCCCTAAACAACGTTTTTAGGGAGAGCAGAGAGACCAAAAGCATCCCAAATCGACTTGCCAATTTGCTTTCGGCCTTCTCTTCGAGATCTTTGAAACAAGGTATTATGATAGCCAAATAGAGATTGTATGCCAAAGTTACGACCCCGGGAAGTTGATGTACCAATATACCCAAATGGGGCCCACAGTTTTGGCACTTCATCTCCTACGGTTAGGTTTTTGGATGTTTAGGGTTTTCCATTGTTTCTCAATAATAAATAGGCCTTTGAACTTCATTGTAACACAGTTCAGAAGCATGTAGCCACCACATCTATTCTCAGAGATAAGCTACTATCGCCCGAGCTAGTCTTATTTCCATTTTGTTTGTAAGCATACTTCAATATTTTTCTATTAATGAAATGAAGTGTTATTTCTGCTACATATTTGTATTTATGGTTATATCTATAATTTGTTGCGTTCCTGTTTAAATCCGAATTAGTGGTATCAGAGCTGTCTGCTCTTTCTCTGTTTTTCTTTGCATGTCGCCAATGAGGTCGGGATATATGGAGTTAGGGCTCGATCTAGTTGAACCTTTGCAAGATTAGCCTCACAAATCCCAACGACCTCCCATGGCGGATGAAAATAAAGACGAGGGGGTAGGAGATCCTATCAAAATCTTGCTCGAAGAAGCCCTCGAGCGATAAGGAATGCGATGATCGACAACTTTGCCCGGATCCTTCAGCGGCTACCTAGGGGCGACACATCTACTTCCAGTAGCTACTCTAGAAGCGCCACACCCTTTAAGGTACAAGTTAATTTTGACATTCCCATATTTGAGGGTCAGATAGATGCAGATGCCGTAGATAAATGGTTAAATATGCTAGAAGAATATTTTTTTGTTCATGATTTTTCCAGCCGGGAAAAGATCAATTTTGCACTTCTCAAAGCCGCTACCACGTCAAGGATTGGTAGGAAGCCTACTGCGAGCAGAAGGATGAAAGTACAGACTCACTATTTTCAGCCGCACCCACTTGGAATTCATTTTAGAATGCCATCAAGGAGCAATACTACCTTGTTAGAAGCTATGAGGATAAATACATAAAGTGGACCATGCTGCGGCAGGGAAGGGACCAAGACATGCCAGAGTTTACTAATATTTTTCATACCCTTCGCACAAAGTTGGGTATCAAGGATTTAAAGTGGGATTTTCTGCTCAAATACCGTAGTTGCCTACATAGGTACATCCAAGACGAGATGGAGTTCATGGACATCTCCTCGCTTGGCACGGCTTACTGATACACTGTCAAGATCGAGCATAAGTTAAACAAAAGAAGCGAGACTTTGGATTTGCGAATCTGAAGAACAAAGGAAAAAGCCAAGGTGGGGTGACTGAAGACAACCCATCGAAGCTGCAAGAAAAGAACATCAACACGAAGTCAAAGAAGGACATAGGAAAGCGGTTTGAGTTCCATAAGAGCCCCACTCACAACACAAGTGAGTGTTGAACTAAGCAGTCGTTGGTGGCCAAGTTGAAGGCTTAAGAATCAGATGCATGTTCTGACCCTGAGTCAGAACCCAACAAGAGGAATGACAAAGGGAAGACGATTATTGATGCAGAGCCTATGGCCACTGTTGCCACCGCCAAGATCCAAAATAATGAGCTCGGAAATCTAGAGGAGGGGGAGCGTCTTTTCCACTCACAATTGTGGGTGAAGGGTTTGCCGCTGTAATTCATTGTTGACAGTGGCAGCCAAAAGAACCTCATTTCGGTAGAGGTTGTGAAGTAGCTGGGCCTATTGACCGTACCACACCCGCATCCGTACAACATCGAGTGGCTTCACTAAGGACAAGATCTTCAAGTCAACCAACAGTGCCTCCTTCCCTATAACATCAAGCCCTTCACAGATGAGGTATTGTGTGATGTTGCTCCTCTCGACGTTTGTGATGTATTATTAGGAAAACCATACTTGTGGAAGCAACATGATGTATATGAGTCTAGAGCTCACTTTGTGAGACGTTATACATGATACTAGAGGTAGCCCCACCTACCGCCACCTCTTTGATCTTTGCCAAGAAATGCAGTAAGATCATCTCCTAGACTATGAAATTTATTTTCTTTTTGGTTCGCTCTCAAAGTAAGGGGAATATCATAGCCACATACATGGCCCCCGGGAAGGGTTCCTCCACACATTAGAAGTAGGTGGATACGGTCATGAAACAATAAAGGGACATCTTCTCCTCACCCACAGGGGTATGGTTGCACTGTTAGGTCAAGCATTCGTTCGATCTGACTCCCAGAGCACCTCTACCCAACGGGTCGATATATCGTCGCGCCATTGTGGAAAATGCCAATTACAAGTAGCAACATGATCAACATCGGGTGCCACACAATTTTTAGGTGGGTGACAAAGTCTGGTTACATTTGCAGAAATAACACCTTACAAAAGCCCATCAGAAACTCAGACCACTCCGATATGGTCCTTACACCATTACCAAGGTTGTGGGAAACAATGCTTTGGAGCACAACATTCCTCAATTCCCTGGCTTGCATCGAGTGTTCAATGTGGATCGCCCTCGACCATGCTTTCCACCATTACTGGACACATCAGAGATAACAGAACATCTCACCAGGGACCAGGTTCAACAGAAATTTCCTCACCTCATGGAGGCTTTGCACGCAATGGGGACCATTGCTTTCTAAGGGGGGAGGAATGATCCAGGTGGATATTGGTGGCCACCCACCTATTCCACCTAAGCCCCCCAGTTAGTTTCATTTGTTTCCTTAATTGTAGCACAATTTACTATTTTTGGCAGTTTTTCGGGTCCTGAACTTGTACAACCGTTTTGAGGCCCTAGTCGATGGTTTAGGGAAAACAGAGAGATTGAAAATGCCCCAAACTAGATTTCTCGCTTGTTTTTGGCCTTTTCTTTGAGATTTTCAAAACAAGGTATTATGATAGCCAAGCAGAGATCGTATGCCAAAGTTACGACCTTGAACAGGTTGATGTACCAATTTATCCAAATGGGGCCCACAGTTTTGGTGCTTCATCTCCTAGGGTAGGTTTTTGGATGTTTAGAGTTTTCCATTATTTCTCAATAATAAATAGGCATTTGAGCCTCAGTGTAACACAGTTTAGGGGCATGTAGCCATGACATCTCTTCTCAGAGATAAGCTACCATCGCCCGAGCTAGTCTTATTTCCATTCTGTTTGTAAGCATACTTCAATATTTTTCTATTAATGAAATGAAGTGTTATTTCTACTACATCTCTATATTTATGGTTATATCTGTAATTTGTTGCATTCCTGTTTAAATCCAGATCAATACCGGAAGCGTACGACTTACTGCTCAACAGAGACTGGTCTAGCAAGCTGAACGAATACTTTGCTACAGATTGGTCGCCATGTGGCTTCCGTACAAGGGAAAAAACAATCCAATCTGGGTGTTATCTGAGAGATATATGAGGCACAATGTCACTCCCATCAATGGCGAAAACGAATCGTTGGCGCATAGTTCATGTTCGGCAACTGCCTCTTGGAAACAATGCTGGGGTGTTATCTGGCACGACCAACCCCAACCCCTCCAGACACACAGTTGGGTCTCCTTCCTTGCCTAACTGATGGAAATGAAACATGTACAATACATTGTAACATTAGTAGCAGTAGAAGTAGTGATAATAGTAGTAGTAGTGCAAGAGTTGAACATTCCGCATACAGAGGAGTTGTGGACCATGTACTTCGATGAATCGAAGACACAGGATGGCTCAGGAGTCGAGAGTGTCTTGATCGACCCAAAAAACAAGAAACATATGATTTCGAGCCGCTTGGAGTTCGAGTGCTCGAACAACATTGTTGAATACGAAGCACTCGTGTTGGGCTTGTAGAAAGCCATTAGCCTCAACGTGGTCATGCTCAAAGTGGTAGGTGATTCGGAAATAGTGGTACAACATGTATGTAACACCATTGATTGTTTATCATCGCATCTCAAAAGTTACCAGCAAGAGGTATGGTGAATGATCTCTAACTTCCAAGCATTCAACATCACTGTTGTACCAAGAACGCGTAATGCAGCTGCCAATGCTTTGGAAAATACAACTTCTAGAATGTCACCACTTAGGGATAGATTTACTATTGAAATTTTGTATAGACCATCTATCCTAGATAACATATCTAATTTAAGCATGTTTGATGATGATCAACATATACTGCATTTCATGGCCAACGCTGATACCTTCAAGGATGCAGTGATAGATGAAGACGAGCACGAGTGATCTTTGCAAGCTGGGGCAGATATCAAGAAAGGCCACCTCATTCCCAAAGGTGTGGAATCTTTGGAAAAACTCTATGACTTTCAAGAATGTTTTCAGGGGCCGAGGAACAACAAAACACACAGCTCTACCACGATGCACGAACTGATCAACTTGGGAACAGAACAAGATTCAAAGTTTGTCAATATCGGTATGTGGTGCATGTAGCGAGACCGACAAGCCTTTGTCCGCTTGTTCAAACAATACTGGGATGTGTTCATGTGGACATATGATGATCTAAGAACTTATGACATGCAAATAATCCAACACATCATTCCAATCAAAGAAGGGGTCAAGCCATATCAGTAGAAGTTGAGGAAAGTACATCCATCACTTTAACCCCTCATACAGAAAGTGCTCACCAAGCTGTTGGATGCGCGGATCATATACAGAGTTCGTCATTCTACGTGGGTTTCAAACTTTGTCCCTGTACATAAGAAGTTCGGGGAAATCCGCTTGTGTGTTTATTTCCGAAATTTGAACCACACTATAGACAAAGACAACTACCCCATGCCGTCTATGGAGCACATTTTGCAAACAATATCTGGGGCACATATGTTTTCTCTACTTGACGGGTTTTTAGGATATAATCAGGTTCAAGAAGCTAAACCTGATAGACTCAAAACCACCTTCTGTACCAAGTGGGGTACGTTCGCATATAGACAAATGTCATTCGGTCTCGTGAATGCAGGCGTGAATTTTCAGCGCACCATGGATATCGTCTTCCGTGGACTCGTCGGACAGAGCATAGTGGTGTACCGCAATGATGTGACTGCGTTTTCAAGAAAATGAGAAGACCACATATGACATCTGAAGAAATTTTTTAAGTGATGCTGGAAATACGGGATTTCCTTGAATCCCAAAAAGAGCATATTTGTAGTGTCTGAGGGAAACCTCCTTTGGACACATCGTTGCCAAGAGCGGGATCAAGGTTGATCCGGACTGGGTCCGGACTATCACATAGATCCCTCACCCAACCAACAAGAAGCGATGCAATCCTTCTTGGGAAAGATAAACTCCCTCCGAAAGTTCATCTCGAATTATGCGCAGATAGTTAAACCAATGCAAGCCATGATCAAGAAGGATGCAGTTTACAACTGGGCCAAGAGGGAAAAGTACACATTCATCCGTATCAAGCAGGTTATTACAAAAGCACCTGCACTCTACAAATTGGATTTCAACAAAGACTTCCTGCTATACACCTTTGCCTCGATGACTTGCTCACTACAATACTCACTCAGAAGGATGAGTTGAACGATGAACGTCCCATCTCCTTCATGAGCACAAGCATGCAGGGACCCGAACTCAACTACCCTACAGTTGACAAACAAGCATATGTAGTATACAAGGCGGTGAAACACTTCAGACCCTAATTGATGAAAAACCATTGCATAGTCTATGTGCCTCACCCAGTAGTTTGCTCACTACTTGTACAACAAGATCTGGGTGAACGACGTGCGAATTGGATGAAAGGATTGCAAGAATATGATCTTGGCATCAAGCTAGTTCACATTGTCAAGGGTCATGGTCTCTGCAAACTCACAGCTGAGGCAATACATGCACAGGAGGAAGAATAAGAGCTCAATAGTTGGGAGCAGGAAATTGAGATGTATTATGTAGTGCGAGCACCACCCACTGTAAACATAAACTCTTGGTATGTAGATGTGCACCAGTACCTTGAGTAGGGAACCATACCTTATCACTTTTCCATAAGTCAGAAGAGGGAATTGCGTGTTAAAGATTTAGCTTATCAGTTGGTGCACGGAGTGCTTTACAAAAAGCACAACAACGAAATCTTGCTCAGGTGCCTGGAGGCACATGAATCAAAGAAGGTTTTGCAAGATTTGTATGACAGACCAGTCGGGGTCACTTCGCGAGAAATACCATTGCGCACAAAGTTATGCAAGATGGTTTCTAATGGCCCACATTATTCAAGGGTGCACACGCTTACGCCCGCAACTGCCCGGTCTATCAGCAATGCGACGACATAACATGAAGGTCAGCAACCCCACTGCACCTTGTTGCAGTAACTGAACCATTCCAACAATGGGGCCTAGACATCATTGGGGAAATCCTCCCACATTCGTCGAAACAACTCCGCTACATTTTGACAACAACTGATTACTTCACGCGGTGGACAGAAGTAGTTCCACTCAAGCAAGTGAACGACCAGGAGGTCATCAGCTTCCTCCAGCAGAACATCATCTCACGCTTTGGTGTTCCGGTATCACTTGTGTTTGATAATGCAACGTAATTTTAATCTTTGAATCTTTATTATTTTGCATTACAAAATGGTATTGTTCTTAAACACTCATTTAACTACTACCAGCGGGGAAACGGTCTCACAGAATCCACAAACAAAAACCTTATTTGCATAATAAAAAAGACCGTTTACTCTGAGTAGCGTAGCCGACACTCTGCCTTGACGAATGCTTTATGGGATGACCGCGTAACACCCAAACCCTCTCTGAATACCTCACCGTAATTCCTGGTCTATGGTAAAGAAGCCATCCTACCGCCCAACATCTACTTGCTTGCACTTCAGTTGTCTCAAGAATCCAAAGGCAAGCCTTGACAAATAGTTCATCGTAGGATGGACACACTTCACAAACTGTAGGAAGAAAGGATGAAAGCAAAAGAAAAGTTTACACTCCACCAGAACCATATCAAGAGATGGTTCAACAAGAAGTCTGTAGGGAAAGATAACTTCGACGTTGGTGACTTAGTATTGAAATGGGATAAACCCCATGAAGACAAAGGCAAACATATGAAGTTCTAGTCCTTGTGGATTGGTTCGTACACAGTCCATGAGAAGCTTGGCCCACACACATATTGTCTGCAATCACTTGATGGGAGGATTTACAACCTTCTTGTCAACGACGAAGACCTCAAAAACTATTTTTAGTAGGTCGGGCCATGCCCCGCGCCATGTACATAGTATGCTTATTGCTTATTGTTTTTGCTTTGTTTGCTTTGCTTACTATTTTTGTTTCGTTTTGTTTTGTTTTTTTGGTACCTTGCTATTTTTGTTTTCCGAAAATAAGTGTTTCCCTCTACTGAGTTCTGGCTTTTGAATGAATATGTGGTTGAGATCTGAAGAGACTTGTGACACTGCAGCACTTGGCCAGTCCTGTGTCTGTCTTCTCTGTGCTTGGTTATAACCTTCGACTGATGAAGTCTTGACAGAAAATATGAGCTGTCTACAAAGGAAGCTTGTGTCCAACCATGGACCTGTGTCCACACTGGGAAACCCCATGCCTGCACATAGTCTTTTGCTCTACGTGATCAAGCTCATCCAACTAGTACAAACAGAGTAGGGGAATCTAAATGAGCAAACCTATGTCAGAGGTCTTCCATGCTTCTCTGAAGGAACAACCTCTTCTGCTCTCAATAAGTCGGGATCCCTCTTCTGACCTAAAAATAAATAAGTGCCTCAGTCCTCTTTAAAAAATACAAAGGCGAAATAAGAGAAAGGATTCCTGCGCAGAGAGGTGAAGCATGCAATTCCACTGGGGTACTGACTAGGCTCGCTGGTAGTGGAGAAATGCGTGTGTTCCTACGTGACTCTACTAGGGTATTGTTTAGGCCTGCTGGCAGCAGAGAAACACCAGAAATGAAAACTTATACTTTGAAATTTTTTAACTCACGAGCCAAATTACCCTTTCTGATTTTGAAACACTGTGATCAAGATGAAATTTTTGTTGTGTTTGACTGAGTTGGAAAAACGTGAACCATATTTGTCCATGGGATAAGTGGGGAAGCTGAAGTAACTCGCACAACGATTCAATACTCCCTGAAAGACCAAGGCCCTGTGCTATCAATGAACCAAAACAGAGAAGTTGGAATTCTACTAGTGTGTCGCCAAGTGTTGTAGCAGCTGCAACACCATCCAAAATTTTGGCCTGCACCCAATTTCGGAGCCTCCCTTGAATTTTTACTTGATGTTTGCAAGCACTTGAGCTTGCCTCATGGGCTCATGTGAGTCTTTGCACCCTATTTTCCTGATCGTTAAACGAACAACTTTTTGCATGTTGGTCACAATGTCATGCTTGCAACCATGTTCTATTCGCGCACAAGGTCTTCACTTCGTGTGTACATTTTGTGTTAGCTATGTAAACAACTGTCGCACTCACACACGAAGTTGTATGAACTGTCGTGCAAGTGTCGTCACAGTCATTCAACGATCCATCACAAACGTTGCGCTTGTCGCTCACACCATCTGTTAGTCATGTTGAACATATGTTTTCTTGATGGTTTGAGGCGTCGTGTCATCAAGTTATGTTGAGTGTGTGTTTGCAAGGTCACGTATGAAAAAATTCACTCGCTTACACACTTAGTCATTTTGTTGAAGTTCTGATGACCGGACCACCCCCTAACAACCGAACCTCCACCCTACAATCGACTCGACCGACTATCACCCAGAACAACACAAAAGTGTCCAAAAATCCATTTTAATCTCTGCTGCCCGCAAGCTGATCAACCAAACTTCCTACTGGTCAACCAGAGAGTTTGACTGGGCAGTGACCTCGGGACTCACTCCCCTAAAAAATTGCGTAGAAGATGCAGACCTTTCCCACTCTCTTGACTGAGGAAACTGCGTAGATAGGCTGGACAAACACCAAGTGTCTATCCTTGTCTCCCCTCAAAAATTGCTTAGTTTTTCCAGCTAGCCACCCAGTCATCCGACGGGTTGCTCACCTGGAAAACTACGCAGATTTCATGAGCAAGCCCCTTAGCAGCCCAGCATCCTGCTCAGCTCAAAAACTGCGCAATTTTTGTCTCCAGGAATGATTTGATAATCACCTTATGAGTGACCTTAGTAAAGATTTATTTAACAGAAGGTATTACAGACTCATGTGCTGGTGTGTGTGTTCTGTGTTATTGAAACAACGGATTGATCAGATTGCCAATACATAGACATTTTGAATGGAAGGACAACAGAGAAATGCAGTAAGTAGACACAAAGACACAAACAATCTTTAATAAGGAGTTCACCCTATTCTCCAGGGCTACGTCTCCGGTCCAGCTTCAGTGGTGGCCTTGTTTTATTATGTCTTTGAGTAGAGAAATTACAATACAGGGACTCAATATGAGTTCTCCTGAAGCCGATTTTTTTTGCTTGGCAGGGTGGTTCTTGGATTCCCCAAGCCACTTAGAGTACACAAAATCTTGTTCTTCCTACCCGCTCTGTGACCCTCGGTCTACAATGGAAAGAGCCAACTGTGATGCTCAATCCAGACAGATTCCTCTATGGGAAGGCTTGATTCTTCAAGCTCTATGGTGCTCGATGCTGCCTGTGGTCAGCTCGTCCCTCTGTCTCCTCTGCTTGGCTTTACTGCTCTCTGTGCTTAGTCCTCCTCTCGGGGTTCACTGTTCACTGTCTCTCTTGGTCACTTGGACTCCTCGATCTGAATCTCCCTTCTGATCTCTCTTATTCGTCTGCCTTCGTTCATGGCTTTAGTCATTCGATCCTCGGCCTGTTCATTTCCTCTTCTTCCTGCGTCGATTCGCCTGTCGCCTGTGTGCTTGGAATTCCTTGTTCGGCATTAGTATAATGCTCAGGAAGTAGCCACGTGTCTCCATCGGAACTGTGCCAGCCCGCTCGTCAATTCGTTGCTTTCTCCACCATGGTGGTCAACGGATTCCAAATCCTCTTGAATCGCGGCTTTATCCCTTGTCAATTCCGCTCTATCTATTAGGCGCAATCTCAGCCGTCCGATTTGGGCTCCTCCAGATCCAACGTCATTCACACGTCGAGCACGGTTGACTTGCACGACCGATAACGCGCGATCGCGGCGCTTTGACCGAGGTCCTCGTCGTTCCACGCCGGCTGCCATGGCCACTGGTTCAGGGTGATTTCGATTGCTGTTTTGGATTCTTCAAGGATTTGTTCAACCTATTTTAGTCGCGGTTCTATGACAGTCGTTTATGGATCTGATTCGGATCATGGCCTCCCAACTGAAAAGCTTTTGGACCACCAAAAGTTGGTTTTCTTTTAAGCATCGACTAAGTGATGAAATTGTTGTCTCACTTGTCCAATCTCAATCCACTTCGCATTGCTCGGCTTCAAACCCTTAAGCCCAATTCTGAGGTATTCCACCTATCCACCACGCGTCGTCCTTACCTTTCTATCCATCACTGTATCTTCCTGCAGCTCATTAAGATATTCCGGTAGTAGATCATCAACAGAAGGCAATTGACTTTGCTCTTCAGGGTCCTCAATCATTGAAGGCTCAAACAATCTCAAGCAATTTGCGTTCATGATTGAGTAGATGTGCATGTAAGTTGGCAGATCAAAGCGAAAATCATTTTCACCAATCTTCTCAAGTATCCTGAAGGGTCCATACCTGATAGGTTTTAGCTTCTTACCTTCACCTTGCATCCTGTCCTTGCTGATATACAGCCATACTTGGTCTCCAACTTGAAAACTATGCTCCATCCAATGCTTATCATGCCTAGCCTTGTAATTGGCCTGGCTCTTTTCCAGTTGTTCCTGTACTGCCTGGTGGATTTCCTGGATCTATTCAATGAAACTAGTTGCTTTGTCCACATCACTGTGTCCATCAACCATGGTATCTTTACCAAAGACAAAATCCAAGGGAGACCTTGGTATGAAACCAAAGCAGGTCTCAAAATGAGATCTCTGTGTAGAAGAGTGTTTGGCTCTATTGTAAGCATGCTGCACATAGCACAAGTGCTCATCCCAAAGATTAGGATGTTTGCTGCAATATCCTCTCAGTAGCTGGATCACTGTCCTGTTTACTACTTCTGTCTGGCCATCTGTTTGTGGATGAAAAGCTGTGCTTTTCTTTAATTTGGTGTCCATTAGTTCCGATAGATTGGACCAAAACTTCCCCACAAATCGGGTGTCTCGATCAGATACAATAGAAGTGGGTAATCCAAAATGAACCCATACATGTTCAAAGAATAATTTTGCAGTTTGTTCAGTTGTAATCTGTTTGCTACAGGGTATCAAAATACACATTTTGCTGAACCTATCCACAATAACATATAGATAATCATGACCTTTCCTAGACTTAGGCAGTCCTCCAACAAAATCCATGGAAATGCTCTCCCAAGGGTGAGAAGGAACTGGCAATGGAGTGTACAGGCCTAGTTTTTTGTTACTGGGCTTGCTTTTAGCACACATGGTACACCCCTTTACATATCTAGAAACTGTCTCACTCATTCTTGGCCAGTAACAGAACCTTTGCAGATGTGCAACTGTTTTACTTACCCCAAGTGACCTGATATCAGAGAAGTGTGTGATTCCCTAATTATCTTTGCTCTCTCAGTTTGTGGAATGCAGAGTTTCCCACAATGATATAAGAGTCGGTCCTTCACATGATAGTCCAATTCTTCTACTCTCTCGCCTTGACTCAAAGTTGCATATACATCTTTAAAGTCCACGTCCTGAGCATACTGTTCTATGTAGCTTTCATGTAGTACAAAATTATGCTTAAGGATGGTAGATGCATTTATAATGGGTCTAGATAACATGTCTGCAACCTTGTTATGTATGCCCTTTTTATATCTGATGACTAAATGGAAATGTTGTAGAAAACCCATCCATCTGTAATGTCTTTATTGTTGCAACTTAGTTTGGGAGTGTAGATATTGAAGTGGCTGATGACCAGTATGTATTACTGTTTCTTTGCCCATTAAATAATGTTTCCACTTTTTCACACTCTGAACTAATGCATACAATTCTTTATCATAGGTAGGATAGTTAACTACTGCAGGATTAAAAGTCTCAAAATGATAACATATGGGTTTACCGTGCTGTGTCAACAATGCTCCCGTGGCATAGTCACTGGCATTAGTTTGTATCTCGAATGGTCTCTGCAGATCTGGTAGTGCTAGTACAGGTGCTGTACTAATTTTGTCTTTCAAGGTGTCGAAGGTTTTCTGCTGTTTGCCTCCCCACTGAAACACCTTGTTCAATCCTGTCAAAGCATGTAAGGGAGCTGCAATTGAGGAAAAGTTTGAAATGAACTTTCTCCAATACTGTGCTACTCCTAAGAAGCTTCTCACTTCTGTAGCAGACTTGGGTTTAGGCCAGTTTACAGTGACTGCCACTTTAGAGGGATCTATTTTCAATTCACCTCCCCCTACTATATGACCCAAATAATTTAGAGAGGTTTTTCCAAATTCACATTTTGAGAGTTTAACATAAAGTTTTTCTCTTTTCAAAACATCTAATGTCTGCTTAACATGCTTTAAATGTTCTTCCCACGTTTTACTAAAAATCAGAATGTCATCCAGATACACAATAACAAAATCATCAAGAAAAGGTCTAAGTACATCATTCATTAATCTCATGAAAGTAGCAGGGGCATTGGTTAAGCCCAAAAGGCATAACCAGCCATTCATACAATCCTTGCTTCGTTTTGAAAGCAGTCTTCCATGCATCTTGCTCTGCAACTCTGACCTGATGGTATCCACTGTGCAAATCCAGCTTGGTGAAATAAAAAACTTCCTTCAATTGATCTAAAAGATCATCTATGCGAGGAAGGGGATAACAATTTTTGATCGTTATTTTATTCACCGCTCGGTAATCAATGCACATTCTCCACGAGCCATCTTTCTTTCTCACCAAAACGATTGGTGACCCACATGGTGATGTGCTAGGCCTGATGAACCCTTTCTCAAGCAACTCCTGCACCTGCTTCTTGATCTTAGCATTCTCTAAAGCAGATAACCTGTACATCCCAATGTTAGGCGAAGGAACATCTTGCTGCAAAATAATATCATGTACTATTTCCGTTTTGGGTGGCAGACCTTGAGGTTCTTGAAACAAGACATCATACTCTGAAACAATCTTTTCTATATCAGCTTACTGATCAGAATTACAACCCTCAAATACATCAATTTTCTTTTCTTTTACAACCATTAGTAAGAACTGTTTGCATGAATTTATCATTCTTTTCATCTGTCCTGAGTTTATGAGAGTATAATTATTCTTGAGCTTATGAGCTCTTACAAAGTATTCGATTCCATCTTTAACAAGTAGATACTTGTTCTCAGCTCTATAGAAAATAGCCTTTCTATCATACAAGTAAGGACTTCCTAAAACAATTCCGCATATATCCAAAGGAATTACATCTAACTCAACCTCATCTACAAATGCTGACCCAAAAGAAAACTTGAGTTTGCACTGTCTAGTCACTTGTAGTTGTGCTTTATCATTCAACCATCCTAATGGGTATGGCTTCTTATGAGGTGTAGTTGCTAATCCCAATTTCTGTACAATTGCTTCAGAAACCAAATTTACTTGTGAGCCACTATCAAACAAAGTATCAATCTTTTGATATATGGAAACAACTCGAATATGGAAAAGTTCACACCTTTTTCTCTCATGTTCTTCATCAATAACAGATTGAGCAGAATTACTAGTAGATGCTTCAGAATTCTTACCTTTTATACCTGTGGCTGCTATGATTGTTTCATCTCTCGAGTCTGATCCCAAATCTTTCTGAATAACTGCAGCAGTCGTCTTCTTCTTGCCCTCCGACTTCTTAGGTCTCAGCTCTGGATGCAGAATCCAATAGTGCTCATCATCATGCCCCTCCTTTTTATAGTGAGTGCATGAAGCTTTGCCTGTTTGTGCAGTGTTTTCCTTCCTTGCTTTCCATTTCTGCTTTCTTTTCTCCTTTCTTTTTCTTACAATGGGTTGGGATGGTCCCCCAACTTTTGGATTTCCATTCTTTCCTCTTGCTTCTAGATGAGTAGCTTGTACAGATACCTCATCTATACTAGTGGGATTAAACATGAGGATAGTGTGCCTCATGTAGCTATGTAGACCCCCAATGTACTTCAAAAGAGTTTTTGGTGAGTCTAATGAAATACCTAACATCAATGCTCTCTTTCGGAACTCTTGAGTATACCCTTGTACACTTTTCCCTTTCAACTACCGAAGAGTTTGCCAACTCATCATGGCCTGTTGCATGTAGGCCAATGGATAGAACTGCTTTCGGATGGCAGAAACAAAGTCACTCCAGACAGAGATGTTCTTACCATGCTTCTTCACATCAGCTTGGGTTCTGCCTTCCCACCAAACCAAGGCGTAGGCTTGCCAGCTGAATCTTACTCTTGTCTGAGTCTATGTTCTGCACCCTACAATACACATCAATTTGTCTTATCCAGTTGTCCAGCTTTTCAGCATTCAAATCTCCATCATATATAGGCAAATCAAATTTAACATCTAACTTAATCAAAGATGTTTTCTTATTATGCACAGGGCTACTAGGAGGTGTAAGGAAGCTTTCTTCTTTTTCCTTCCCTTTGGAGTGTGTTAACACCTAGGTTGTTCCCTTTGACTCCTGAGGGAATACGGCCGGGCTAACCACTAACCAAGCTTTGGATTACAGGTTCTAGCCTACCTGTAATCAGAGAGGGCTCTCTCTTTCAGTTTTAACTTTGTTTTTTGAAGATTTTAGGCTAGTTATGAGATGGGAGTCTTGTTTAAATTTTGGTTGCAGGCTATTGTTCAAGGAAGGGCATGCAAATATCAAAGAGAGTTCAATCCATTGGGCATGTGGAGTCCAGAAATGAATAGGATTTGATGTCTGTGATAAAGAGAGGTTCATTGCAAGGCTAGATGGGTATTCATGATACAAACTTTGATTTTTTAGAAAAGAGACAGTATAAATTACACCAGGAAAGGTAATCAAGAGTTCTTTCACAGTGCAATACGAAATGAAGAACAAATCCTACTCAGTAGCAAAAGAGAATTACTGAATAAAGACTTATCATGTGATTAGAGCAAATAGGAGCATTTAAGAATTCCATAGTTGCAGCTAACTCTGAAGAAAACATATTTAGTAGTAAGGATTGAGTTTAGGGTGTCTTTAATGGACAAATCCTGAACTAGTCTTTTACCTTTGTACTAAGATTAATCACCATCCATCACAGACAGATTATACTAGAAATGAAACACAAATACAGTTAGAGAACACTTATTGTATCACGCCATAACACGAGAATCCTGCAGCAGTCAATAGTTTCATCACAGCACTTCCAAGCCAAACATATCTTCTGGAAACCAACAGCTCCTTTGTATTATATATTTCAAAGGATATACAACCGAGTTCTCTTGAACAAATGAGTAACAACAACCAAAATTTAAACAAGACTCCCATCTCATAACTAGCCTAAAATCTTCAAAAAACAAAGTTAAAACTGAAAGAGAGAGCCCTCTCTGATTACAGGTAGGCTAGAACCTGTAATCCAAAGCTTGGTTAGTGGTTACCCCGGTCGTATTCCCTCAGGAGTCAAAGGGAACAACCTGGGTGTTAACATAAATGGCGACTCCACTGGGGACCTGAATGAAATTTATAAACCCCTGTCTGATTCTTAATACTGTAGATAAAGCCTGAGTGACAGCCAGACAGCCTTAGAAACTGCCTCTGCTTTGCATTTGCAGGAGTATACAAAAGCTGCCTCAGTCAATCTTTATTCAGTCTTAAGTTCCATACAGTTGTGCTATACTTGATCAGTCCTTTTCAAAGATTAATATTTCCTAGAAAATTCTCCCAAAGAAAATCATAGAAACTGGCTCCTAAGAAGAAAACTCGTCATACAAGATCTAACCCGGATCCAGATCCATCACTTGAGTTCCAAAATCCAAACTTGATTTCAAGAATCCTTAAGAAACACAAATTATAAGGGACTTTATCAGATTCAAGTTCTGAAGCAGGATTTCAAACTAATATTCCAACCCCTGCTAAGGTTTCTCTACATCCTCATATCATTGTTCCACAATCTCCTAGCTCTTCATCCACTTCACAAGGTGTCCTTTCAACCCCTCCATCAACTACACATACCCCTCTCATCCCCTTTCCCCCACTTGTCCCATTTGTTCCTGTTATCCCTATTGTCCCACCAAACATGGCTAATAGATATGCTCCACTGTAGTTACCTGCCAATCCAGGGCCTATGCCCCAAGATTATCAAACCAAAATATCATATTTTGATGGTACTGGCTCTCATTCAGCCCTTCAACATACTAAGAAAATGCAGGATTATTTTGAAAATTATGAGATAGATGATGATGGGGTTAGAATGAAAATTTTTGTGCAAAGTCTAACTGGAGATGTAAGATCATGGTTCAGGTCACTCCCAACAAACTCTATAGCTGACCCCGAAGCCCTGTATCAAACCTTTATTAACAGATGGGAGAAGAAAAAGGATCCACTCCATATTTTATCTGAATACAATGCTATCAAAAGAGGTCCCCAAGAAACTGTCTTGGACTATTGTGCTCGATTCAACAATGTCTACAATGCTATCCCCCAAAATCTCAGACCCCCACCTGATCTGGCCCTATACACCTTTCCTGATGGGTTTGATTCAGATATGGCATACCAATTGAGAGAGAGAGCTCCCCGAACTTTAGCTGAGATGCAAGATATAGCAGTCAGTGTAGAAGCCAACCTGATAGCTAGGAGAAATAGGACCAGAACTGAAAGAAAGACTACCTTCAAAGAAGAGCCTTCAGGCTGGGATCAGAAATTGGATGCAATAATCACTGGTATGCACAGATTAGGTGACAGAGTAGAATCAATTGAGAGGAAATCATCATGGGAGGCACCACACAATAATCCTATCAGGAATCCCAATTTTAGAAGAAATCAGAATCCTAATGTTGGCAAGGCCAGCGCTGAATCAGAGATTAGACCTCCGTTCCAAGAAAACTATGCTGAAGCATCCACTTCTAATGAGCAGATAGATGATACCCACATTAACTTGATGGGCGTGAACGATGATCAGCAAGTTTTTCTGAGTCAAGAAGATCATAAGGATGATAACATTAGTCAGTTCGAAACTAAATCAGGTGAATCATTTGATTTCAAACAAGGCTATGACACAGCTGTTTTTGAAGTTCATAAACAATACAAATTGAGAAGCAGAACTATAAATGTGACACAGCCTGAGAAAACAAAGGATAGCCAGCAGCCTAAGAAGGCTATTGTCATAGAGCCAATTGAAAAAACTGATGCAATTACAAATGAAGTAACAGTTGAAGAGGTAACCGGAGTGTTTCCCTCAAATCAACAACCAATGGCTACACCGCCTCTACAACACAATCCAAGCAACACTTTTCAAAAAGTGAGCAAAAAGGACAAACCTCAAGATCAGTTTGAAAGTCAAGAAGAAACCTCAAAAAACTCAATTGAGAAAGAAAAAGTTGTTAGCCAGAACACCAAGATCCAATTTGAGAAACCTTTTGACTTAGACGCTGAAATTGGTAAATTAAAGATAGCCATTCCTCTTTCAGAGCTAGCCAAACATAACATTTACAAGCAACAAATCAAGAAGTCCCTTCAACTGACCCATAATAAGGATGATGTCAATGTGTTGGATGATACCCCAGAATTACTTTTCGGTCCAGAAGTTGATGGAAAGACAGGAAGTACTGGAATCTTACCTTTTTATGTCAGCTTACATATTCATGATAAGATATTACACAATGCAATGTTTGATTCAGGCGCCTCTCATAACCTTATGCCTAAGTCAGTAATGGAGAGATTGAATCTAGACATCACAAGACCATATAAGGACCTATTTTCATTTGACTCCAGCCAAGTTAAATGTTTAGGCTTGATAAAAGATCTATGTGTTTTACTTGTCCAGTACCCAAATAAAACAATCTTAATGGATGTTGTAGTTGCTGATATCCCACCCAAATATGGAATGCTGTTATCAAGATCATGGGGAGCTAAACTCCAAGGTTCCCTACAATTGGACATGTCATATGCCACCATCTCTGTCTTTGGGCAGCCAAAGATGCTATACAGAGAATCACTCATGAAATACATGGTGAGCAGTGAAGAAAAACCTCAAAATTTCCCTATTTATGCAGTCCATTCTGACATGGATTCCTTCATTCTGTTCAATGATGATATCAGTCCAATATGTGGAGACAAATCTGTCTTACTTGAACAAGATCTGCATATGAATGAGCAATCAAGTTCCCAAGAAATCTAGGTTAGGCAACCAATTGATGAGACCATTCTAGAAGACAAACCAGATAAAAAACAAGATCTCCAACTTATAATTCCAAGTCATAAAGAGGTTGTTAAACCTCCCCTAAATCAAGAAATCCTTTGGTTTCTTGAGTTTGATGGATTAGTCAACAAATTAGGGGCAGGAGCTGGAGTGTGGATTCATAACAAACAAAGCAATCATGTAGAAGGCCGAGCCTATAGGCTTAATTTCAGATGTACTAATAATATGGCAGAGTATGAGGCTCTTCTGCTAGGCCTCAAATTGGTAAGATCCTTACAGGCCACAAAAGTTTCAATCCTGGGAGACTCAGACCTCATTATTCAACAAGTGAAAGGCAATTTTGTCACCAATGACAAAAGACTAAGATCATACAGGTCTGCTGCTATTGAAATACTCAAGGCTTTCACTGAATTTCAAATGACCAAAATATCTAGGACCCACAACCTTCATGCACATAGTTTAGCTACATTTGCCAGTACATGCAAATTGCCTTTTGAACCCAACCATTGTTTTACAGCTGAGATAAAACACAGACCTTCTATCCCAAACAATGTTAAAGATTGGCAAGTATTTGAGGATGACACACAGATAAATAGTTTCTTGACCTTGCAGCATGAATTTTCAGGTTTGAACATTGATGTTGATTCTGTGAAAGACACACAACCACTAAGTGAACAGGACCAAACAACTATATCGCCCAAAACAGCAAATCAAATACTTTTCCCAACAACCTTTGACAAGGAAAATATACAAGAACTCAAACAATTACATTTTAATGAAATCGCTGGTGCAGAGGCTGAGGTCATACAGCTAAAAGACAATTTTCTACCAACAGGCCTGACTCCATTGGAGGACATTTTTGACTCAAATGATGTTCTTAGAAAACCAAAAATGCAACCCCTTAATGCTGCCATTGAAGAATGCAACATTGGAACTTCTAAAAAACCCAAGATAATAAAATTGTCTGCATCTTTGCCTCTCGACCAGAAGCCCAAATACATTGATCTCTTTAAAGAATTCCAAGATGTATTTGCATGGAGTTATGAGGATTTGAAATCCTATGATACCTCTGTTATTCAACACACCATCCCTCTCAAGCCTAATCAAAAGCCATTCAAGCAAAAATTGAGAAGAATCAACCCTATGCTTCTCCCTTCAATTGAGAAAGAGGTACAAAAAATGTTTAAAGCCGGTATCATAGCACCAATCAGGTTTTCTGACTGGATTTCAAATTTGGTCCCCACAAGAAAGAAAACTGGTGAGATTAGGCTTTGTGTGGATCTAAGGAATTTGAATCAAGTGTCCCTCAAAGACAATTATCCCTTACCTAAAATGGATCACATTCTCCAAAGAGTGGTGGGGGCTTCAAGAATCTCATTGCTTGATGGATTTTCAGGTTTCAATCAGATCCTAGTCCACCCTGATGATCAAGATAAAACAACATTCACAACCCCATGGGGAACTTTCAAGTATGTCAAAATGCCTTTTGGGTTGAAAAATGCAGGAGCTACATTTCAGAGAGCAATGGATATTGCTTTTGCTAAAGAGATTCAGGACTTCCTTGTTATTTACTTAGATGACCTCACACCTTTCTCAAAGTCTGACCAAGAACATCTGAAACACTTGAGACAAATATTCATAACATGTAGGAAATATGGGATTTCCTTAAATCCCAAGAAGTCTCTATTTGGTTTGGAAGAGGGTAAGCTATTGGGTCATATCATTTCAAAGGATGGCATTAGAATTGACCCAGACAGAATACAGGCCATCTTACAAATGCCCCATCCAAGAAATATTAAAGAATTACAAGCCTTCTTGGGAAAGATCAACTTTTTAAGGAGATTTATCCCAAACTTAGCAGAATTGATCAGATTGCTAAACAACATGCTAAAAATGGATTCAAAAGTAAAGTGGTCAGTAGAAGCAAATCAAGCTTTTGAAGGTATTAAATTGGCCCTTACCCAAACCCCGGTCTTAACAAATCCTCAATTTGACAGAGAATTTATCATTTTCTCTTTTGCCTCCCAGCATACCATTGCTGCTGTCTTATTGCAAAAAGATGATCAAGGGAATGAAAAACCTATTGCTTTCTTTAGTAGAGCCCTTAGAGATGCACCTCTGAAATATCAGATCATGGAAAAGCAAGCTTATGCTTTGGTCAAGGCCATCAAAGACTTTAGGATTTACATCCTATACTCCCATGTTATTGCTTATGTACCAAATCCCATTGTGAAAGACATACTGACTCAAGAAAGCTTAGAGGGCAGAAGAGGAAAATGGATTGCTAACATTTTAGAATTTGACATCGAAATAAGGCCTACAAAACTGATAAAGGGGCAAGGTTTGGCTAAATTGGTGTCTGAAGCAAACTTCCAAGCCTTGGATATTAACCAACTGGACAATGAACTGGAGCTGGCGACTCCAAAGATCAATGCAGCCTTTGAACAATCCCTGTGGTATTCTGATATCTGTTATATATTGCAAAACCTGTGTGCTCCCCCAGGATTGTCCAGAACCAAATCTAGATTTCTAAAAATGAAAGCTTCAAGATTTTGTGTTATAGATGGTAATTTACTATGGAAAAATCATGAAGGTATACTGCTGAATTGTTTGAATATGGATGAGGCTAACAATGTTATGAAAGAATTCCATGCTGGTGATTGTGGTGGACATTTGTACTGGAAGTCCACTGTGGATAAGATATTAAGGGCAGGTTACTATTGGCCCACTCTGTTCTCTGATGTTAAAAATTTTACCACTTCATGTCACAAGTGTCAAGTGTTTGAGGGAAAAAGAAAGTTACTACCACTTCCCTTAAAGCCTATTGCAACAGAAAGGCCCTTTCAGCAATGGGGCTTGGACTTCATTGGGGAAATTCATCCTTCATCTTCAGGCCAACATAAATGGATCCTAACAGCCACAGATTACTTTACTAAATGGATTGAGGTTGTTCCATGTAGACAAGCAAATGATTCTACTATCATTCAGTTCCTTGAAACTAATATTCTTTCCAGATTTGGTTGTCCTGACAAGATTATAACAGACAATGCTGCTGCTTTCAGATCCAAGAAGATGGTGAACTTTTGCCACAAATTCCATATTACTTTGGGCCATTCTACTGCATACTACCCTCAAGGCAATGGTTTAGCTGAATCATCTAACAAAATTCTTATCAACATCATTAAAAAGATATTGGAAGAGAATAAGAAAAATTGGCATAAGAAGCTTGTAAATGCCTTATGGGCAGACAGGTTAACAACTAAAAGATCTGTTGGGATCAGCCCATATGAATTGGTTTATGGAATGGAAGCCAAATTCCCTTCATCATTAGGGGTCCCTGTCATGAAGCTACTTCAAGAAAGTCAAGCTGAACCAAATGACATGCAAAGAAGAATCAATCAGATTATTTGTTTATAGCAAACCAGAGATCAAGTGTATAGCAGAGTTCAAATCCTACAAGAGAAGCTGAAGAAAGCCTTTGACAGAAGAACTAAGGTTGAAGATTTCTTTATTGGTGATAAAGTGCTTAAATGGGATTCAAGAAGAGGAGACAAGGGAAAGCATGGCAAATTTGACTCCCTTTGGAGGGGACCCTTTGTAATTCAAGCAGTACAAGGAAATAACACTTATTTCTTGAAGAATTTAGATGAAACTGAAGCTAAAGAGGGCCCTGTAAATGGCCGGATGTTAAAGCATTATTTTGATTACTTTCCATGTATATAGCATGGCTTTGCCCTGTACATTATCAGTTGTATATAGTATTTTATTTCAGCATATAGATAGTTCAGCTTCAGAAGTTTTGTAAATAAGCAGGAAAAGGCTTTTACTTCAGGAGTTCCACAATGGTGGAAGATTCAAGTTTTGAAATTCAAGGAGAAAACCTTCAAGTTTTGATGAGAAGTCAAGAGCCAAGGCATTCTGACCCGCTGTTCTTGGTCTTTCAAAGCAGAAAAACCATCCCCAAGTGGAGCCATTGTTAGCTACCTATACCAATAGGTTTCATTTTTCATGATTGGCAGGGGAAGTTCCAAATATGCTCTACTTTGGTGATGCAAAGATCTCATATTTTTGTGCAAAACACCTATCTACAGTTGTTTGATGCATGCCCTACTTCTGAATGGGTGATCCAACAGTCTAAGCTGGGTCATGCTATATTTCAATTTTTTGTTGTAGATTAGAGAAAGAAATCTGTCCAAACTGTTCAATCTTGGCAGATCAGTAGTTAGGTAGAGAATGAAGGTTTCCAACTGCTTAATCTGGGGCCTTGGAAGTGATAAGGCTAGCCTTAGATAGAAATCAAAAGAAAATGGAAAAAGAAAAGAAAAAGAGCAATTGAGGATTTGCTAGTCTAAGTGCACCCTCCTTGAAGTAACAAAAAATGCTAGGCAATAGATGGGTAGGTAGATGGGGTCGCAGAAGCATGATTTCTTTCATATCACTGGCCTAAGCAAAGGAAACACATGGTGGCCAGTGCAGATCTTCCTATTCAGCAGTTTTGTAGCAACAAAGTGAAGCATGTCTAACTTCCCAATCATTCCCTATCAAACCCCTTTCTAACATCCCACTATCACCTTTGTTCATACGAGAAGTCAAACTTTTTTGTTGATTCTTGTTACATAAAGAGCCACATTTCCTGTGTAAAAATCTTTTCATTTTGATCTACTCTCATTGCTAAGTTTGTTTCCTAAAAACCTTAGTCTTTGCTTCCTCTCTTCTATATCTCCCACCCAATACTAACTACTAACTCCATTATTACTTAACTCCCTATACTTCCCTTTTTCCCTACTACTATATCACTATTGTGAAAAGGCCCACTAAATATGTAAATTCCCCCTTTTTTTTTGGCATTATAGCCATATGTTCAAATATTTGGAAAATTAGGCAGAATCAAAGGTTTTGTTTGGTTTGCTTGAAGTTAGGGATTAAACTAACACTTGGTTAGTTTAATAACCTATTCCCAACCCTATCCCCTTCACAAACCCACTATGATGTCTAACCCGCGCTATTTGCATAAAACCCGGTTAAAACCCATTTCCTCCGCTTATCCTAAGTTTTTACCTCTCGGCGCACTTACCACAAAAAACAAAGGAAAAATATTATTTAAATGCCGCCGGGTCCCGCCGTATCATGTTGGCAGTTTGCTCTCCCGTCGTCCGTCGGATCTGGGCCCTCCCATCCGACGGCTCACATCAATATCGGACCGCCTCCGATGCCCGGACGATAGCGCCCGAAATCTGTCAGACCATGACGTCAGGGCTCGGACGCGTGTCGTTCCCAGATTGTATCGGGAGGCCGCCTGCCAAAACCGCTCCCGTACAATAAGCGGTCCGAAATTACCACTTACCGCCTTTGTTTCTCCGCCATACGTCACGTCCATGTCACGCGTACGTCACTGCCACCTCAGCGTCGCATCCCTGCTCTATCCACTATCGCTCTGAGCTGTCTGCCATGTCACCCGTCCACCTGGACCACTCACAGACTGCCACGTCATCACTCCGTACCTGACCCCACCCATGACGTCATGCTGACGTCATCCGACAAAAACGCGCCAAAAGCCAAATTTTCACTATTTTGCCCAAAAAACCCGTTTTTTCGCGTTATTTGCAATATTCATGCACTGTGCTTTTGCATGAGTTAGAACGTCGTTTACCTGCCAACTTCGAAGACTGCTCCCGTGCTGCCAGCGCCCCGAATTCACCTGCTCTTCCACCATTGCCCGAGTATACCAGGTATTTATCAAAATTTCCCCTCCGCGCCTGGTTTTTCACATAATTCACTGAACAAGCTAAGAGAAGAAAAACACAGTAAGTTCAAGAAATCCTCATGAACCAGTGCTCCTCTTCCACACTGTAAGCCCAATTTCACTCACAGAAGTTCCCATTGTGTCCGATTTCCACAAATTCACCGTTTTGTTTGCGCATTCGCAAATCTGAACCTCTGCTAGATGAATTCACCGGGAAAGCAAGTCCCAAATCCTGGCATTTGCTCTCTGAATCTATCCTAAGTGCATTTTGACTCAGTTTTACCCCAGTTTACCTCTTCCCCTCTGCAAATTGCCCTGCTCCTGCAAAATTCATTGCTCTGTGTTGCTGTGCCCAGAAAAACAAGTTCAAATACAATTCAAAGTATCAATTGACCATGGAGACACCAGTAGCTCTAAACATTCCACCTCTAAATTCCCCACAAAGAGAGCTAGAATGGCAACCCCTGGCCGACAGAGACTACCAGATGGCAGAAGTAATCCCAGAGTACAGCAGATACCATATTCATGTACTCAATGAGCTGAAAGCCAAACATCTCAGTGGAAATGATATTCTAGGGATTTAGGACTCCAATTTGCCCATTTTCAATCTTCCTCAAGTTAATGTCCTCCCAGATTTAATCCATAGATGTAGTGCCAACTATGACCCATGTCAGAGAGTTGTCCTCAGTCCCTTAGGCTCAGTTTTGTTCCATGTCACCCCTGAGGCTATAAATCAAATGCTGCACTTTCACACTACAAAGCCATTGACTCCTCTATCTATGATGGACTTGATAAAGCAAGGAGGCAAGCTGTCCAGTGCCCAAATCATAGAGATTAATCAACTATTCATTCAATCAGGCTCTCAAACTGTGAGGACTCCTCCTATTGGAAATGTATATCTCAATGACTTGGGCAAAATGCTTGTGGATATGATCAGTTATGTCCTGGGATACAGATCATCTGAGGATGTTGATGAAAATATTATGGCCATGATGTCTATCTTCTCCCCTGGAAAGCCTCCTTCTGTTCACTATGATTATGCTACATACATTGCCAATAAAATTCATGAGCAATTGATGAATTTAGAGAGGGAAAGGATATTTAGATACACTTCTTACATCTATCACTTGTTCCTATTTTATCAGCCTGATAGCTTCCCTATTACTCTCAAGAAGTTTGATGCTCAGGGAAACCAAAGGTCTGTTGTATTTTGGTCTTCAATCTTTCATCACATATCTTTTTCACCATACAACTACTGTGAATTCATAGACCTTTTCATCCATCCAGCCATGTCCTTGCTGTTGAGCTCTCCTCCTCCAAGATTGACAGATGAGATGCAAAGAATCCTCCATCTCTCAAAGGCCTACAGCATTGGGGATTGGTACTTTTACCAACACCATACAGTGATGAGAATATATGGTTGTGAGTTAGCCCCATATAGGCTACCAAGATATGTCCCTATGAGACTTTTTGCTTTAGAGTATTTCAGACAATTTGGAAATGCAGACATGGTCCATTTCCACAGCAAAAATAAGAAGGTACAACTCAAAGTCAGAAACCAGCTAGGCCCATTTATTTATAATAAAAGAGAAGAGGCATGGCAAGAAGCAGATAAGATCCTGCAACGCCTCGGGTTGCAAACCAGTTTCCTCTGGATACCCTATGATCCCAATCATTTCATTAGTCTTAGAAGGGTCAAATATAAGTTGGCTAGCTATGATCATGTCAGGTTGCCTCATATTGAAAAATATGCAAATCTATTAAGATGGAAAGAGGGCACCCTAGAAGAGGCAAGTTCTAAAGAAGAAATAGCACAAAAAGAAGCAAAGAAACTTGAGAAGGAAGCTGACTTGGAATATTGTGGATAGGTTTCTTCTTCTTATCATACTCAACTTGGAGCAGCTGCCTCATCTTCTACAGCTCCCCAGCAAGCAGCTCAAACTACTCTTCAAGTAGCTAGCACAGATAAGGGAAAAGAAATGGAGCAGGAGCAGACACTCCCAACAACAGAACAACAGAAAGAACAGACAAAACAGCAAGAGGAAATGGCTGAGGCCCATGTATCCACAGAGCAACATGCTCAAGAGAGTGTGCCCCCAAGGCAGGAAACAACAATGGATACCTCAATACTTCAAACTCCAATAAATGAAGAGAGAACTAGGAAGAGGGACAGACAACAAGAAACTCCCCTCACTACATCAGCAAGTCAACAAGGGGAGAAAAGACAAAGATTAAACCCTTTTTCTGAAGAAGAGATGCCTATTGGACCATCCATGGGTATGGGCCCCCTTAGCATGGAAGCATTAGCCAGTTCCTTCCAACAGGAACAAGAAAGACCACTTGGAGGAGAGGTCAGCTCCTCAAGCCAGCAAAGAAGGGCAGAGTCTGGAATCAAGAAGCAATTCATGGATATAAAAGCTAGGAATGAGCCAGTCAGACTCCAGCTTTACAATCATTTACTCAAGATGGCTCCCACCAACCAACAGAGGCTCATGTTAGCATATGACATTGCAGAAGGGAAGATGACTATGAGCCATTTCATGCCTACCATGCTGCAGCCACAGTCAGCTGCAGATTATATCAGAACCAACCTAGAAGTGTTTGCAAAGGACATCCACCCAATGGACCAAATAGAGCTACATAAGAAAACGGGTGAGATGGTCTACTCTACTCTTGCAGATAAAACATTTCTAGCCCACAAACTGCAGAATTCTCTCCATAATACTACTGCCCAACTGGAATTGGAGAAAGCCTCTTCTCAAGCCAAAGACAACAGGATTAGGTCTTTGGAAGATATTATTATAGATCTTGGGCATGACCCAAGTGATCCCAAAGCTGTGCAGGCATTAATGAAGAAAAAGGATGAAGATATAGCAGCTTTGAGGAAGATGGTCAAAATTCCAGCAACCCTTCACCCCCAAACAGAAGATGTTGCTCAGCAGAGAAAGGATCAAGATGTAGCAGCCATGCTGCTGACACTACACAAACAATTGGTAGAAACAGAAGGACGATTGATAGCAACAGAGGGTGCATTATAGGCAGCCCTGAAACAAAAAGGAGGAGAGCAGATACCTCAGCCCTCTCAGCCAGTAATTAACCTTGAGTAGCCTCCTCAAATTATAAGTCCTCCCACAGGACAAACACCAGAGGCAGGCCCTTCAGCAGCAGCACTAGCAACAACATCAGGACAAACACCCAGCCTTGATATGCAAAATATGATGAAAGAACTTCAAGCTCTGGAGGCCCGGATGGCAGAACTAAATGAGGCCAAGGAAAAATTGGCTATACTTAATGAAAAATATGATAAATCAAAGCAAAGTGTAGCTAAAAAAACAAGAGAGGTAAGGGCTCTTGAGAAGAAAATAAAAGAACTGGAGAAAGAGCTCTCTCTTGATAAAGTTGTAGCTGAAGTCAAGAAAGTCCTATGGGCCAATATTGGTCAGTCTATAACAGATCAATGGCAATATATTGAAACCATCCATGAGCATATAGATCTCATAGGCAGGGCCCAAAAAGAAAGTCAAAGAGAAAGGGCATCTCTAGGCAATATGCCTGAGATAGCCAATAGGATGATCAATGTCCTTAACAATCGCACAGGTCCCCAGCTGGAAGCAATGGGTATCTCTAACAGAACTGATGCCATTTTACTAGTAAAAAGGGTGCTCACTTTGAGAAATCATGTGCAAACATTGGATAGAAGGTGCCAGGAAATGCAGAAAGAGGTGAACAAGTTCATGGAGAAATTTACAGCATTGCATAACAGAGGCCTTCCCAACTTACTAAACAGTGCGGGAAGATTACTATCTCATGAAAACTATGCCAAGAGAGTAAATACATATGCTACAAATCAGATCACTGCAGCATCAAGTGCCCCAGAGGAAACAGGGCCTGCATCTGGGCAGAGTCTCTATGACAAAATAGAGAATTTGTTTTTCATCATGCATGAGATTAGACATCTGTTTGAAGTGCCTCCAAATTACTACAAATATACTGAGGCAGATGAAACCTTAGGCATAATTTTGAGACATCAGTTGCCTACTCAGGAATGGTGGACAAGCATGATACAGACATTGCTGTGAACAAACATATTTTTCATCAAATTTTTGTACATCAATTATAAGTCATCATGTTCAGAAAATTGATATATTCATTATGACTGGAGAGGAGTGGACAGAGCCAACTCAGCGAACAAATTTGGCCACTAAAGCAACACCGACAGATGCAGATGACGGGGCTGAGATAGCTGCAACACGACAAAGCAATAAAGGGCATATTACTCAGAATCAATACGAAGCACCCGGCAGACCCAGTTGCCCCAAAAGTCAAGAAATTTCTGACAAACAGCAAGCAGCTGTTGTATATTCATTTAAGTAGCTTTTAATTTTGTAAGAAATATCTTTGAAAGTTGGTAAGAGCAGTTATTGTGCAATAACTCACTGTTGAGATATTTCTATGATATTTTGTATATATGCACCCCCGTATAGCTTATTGGGGGTTGTTGTTACTCATTTGTTCAAGAGAACTCGGCTGTATATCCTCTGAAAGATATAATACAAAGGAGCTGTTGGTTTCCAGAAGATATGTTTGGCTTGGAAGTGCTGTGATGAAACTATTGACTGCTGCAGGATTCTCGTGTTATGGCGTGATACAATAAGTGTTCTCTAACTGTATTTGTGTTTCATTTCTTGTATAATCTGTCTGTGATGTATGGTGATTAATCTTAGTAGAAAGGTAAAAGACTAGTTCAGGATTTGTCCATTAAAGACACCCTAAACTCAATCCTTACTACTAAATATGTTTTCTTCAGGGTTAGCTGCAACTATGGAATTCTTAAATGCTCCTATTTGCTCTAATCATATGTTAAGTCTTTATTCAGTAATTCTCTTTTGCTGCTGAGTAGGATTTGTTCTTCATTTCGTATTGCACTGTGAAAGAACTCTTGATTACCTTTCCTGATGTAATTTATACTGTCTCTTTTCTAAAAAATCAAAGTTTGTATCATGAATACCCATCTAGCCTTGCAATGAACCTCTCTTTATCACAGACATCAAATCCTATTCATTTCTGGACTCCACATGCCCAATGGATTGAACTCTCTTTGATATTTGCATGCCCTTCCTTGAACAATAGCCTGCAACCAAAATTTAAACAAGACTCCCATCTCATAACTAGCCTAAAATCTTCAAAAAACAAAGTTAAAACTGAAAGAGAGAGCCCTCTCTGATTACAGGTAGGCTAGAACCTGTAATCCAAAGCTTGGTTAGTGGTTAGCCCGGCCGTATTCCCTCAGGAGTCAAAGGGAACAACCTGGGTGTTAACAGAGTGGTCATGGGAATGAGGTTCATCTTCTTCTTTATCTTGCTTAGATCCTGATGAATCCTCACCCTTATGCTTTCTAAAGTCCCTATACATTTCTTCCACCATGGACTTTATAGCTAGGAAACTTTCTAGGAATTGAGGGTTTGGCCCTACAGAACCTTCTTCTGCCATTGTCTTTCGAGAATAGACTCTCCCAATTTCAGGATTAGTTTCCACCAATTCTCCTTCTCCTAATTTGAGCTTTGATCTAGTGATCATTCATAGCTAAACCAACACAAGCTTGTCTAACCTTACAACCTAGAGCTTTGATACCACTTGATCTGATAACCACCTTATGAGTGACCTCAGTAAAGATTTATTTAACAGAAGGTATTACAGACTCATGTGCTGGTGTGTGTGTTATGTGTTATTGAAACAACAGATCGATCAGATTGCTAATACACAGACATTTTGAATGGAAAGACAACAGAGAAATGCAGTAAGCAAACACAAAGACACAAACAATCTTTAATAAGGAGTTCACCCTATTCTCCAGGGCTACGTCTCTGGTCCAGCTTCAGTGGTGGCCTTGTTTTATTATGTCTTTGAGTAGAGAAATTACAATACAGGGACTCAATATGAGTTCTCCTGAAGCAGAATTTTTTTGCTTGGCAGGGTGGTTCTTGGATTCCCTAAGCCACTTAGAGTACACAAACTCTTTTTCTTCCTACCTGCTCTATGACCCTCGGTCTACAGTGGAAAGAGCCAACTGTGATGCTCAATCCGGACAGATTCCTCTCTGGGAAGGCTTGATTCTTCAAGCTCTCTCGTGCTCGATGCTGCCTGTGGTCAGCTCGGCCCTCTGTCTCCTCTGCTTGGCTTTACTGCTCTCTGTTCTCAGTCCTCCTCTCGGGGTTCACTGTTCACTGTCTCTCTTGGTCACTTGGACTCCTCGATCTGAATCTCCCTTCTGGTCTCTCTTATTCGTCTGCCTTCGTTCATGGCTTTAGTCATTCGATCCTCGGCCTGTTTGTTTCCTCTTCTTCCTGCGTCGATTAGCCTCTCGCCTGTGTGCGTAGAATTCCCTATTCGGCGTCAGCATAACGCTCAGGAAGTAGCCACGTGTCTCCATCGGAACTGCGCCAGCCCGCTCGTCGATTCGTTGCTTTCTCCACCGTGGTAGTCAACGGATTCCAAATCTTCTTGAATCGCGGCTTTATCCCTTGTCAATTCCGCTCTGTCTATCGGGCACAATCTCAGCCGTCCAATCTGGGCTCCTCTAGATCCAACGTCATTCTCACGTCGAGCACGGTTGACTTGCACGACCGATAATGCACGATCGCGACGGTTTCTCTCTCGCCTTTGCTGCCACGCGTCGATCGCCGATTGTGATCGCACCGCTTCCTCCAAAACCTCTTACCATTCAAGGGCGTCCCGATCAAACCACCGGTTTCTAGGTTGTGGGTCCCACCATCGTACATTGGCGCTTTTTCCTTTTTCCGCCTGCGGTCCTCTGGCTCCCCGATGTGACCGAGTGCTTAAGCCCTACCATTTCGCCCCTGTTTTCCCAGCAATGCGCGTTAGCACTAAGCGCTAACGTGCATCGAAAACCAGCTCCTTTTCCCATTCCGGGGCTCCCAGGGACTATTTTGACCTCCTGCGCAGTTTCCATGGGCCTCGCGCGCTGATCGAGGTCCTCGTCGTTCCACGCCGGCTGCCATGGCCACTGGTTCAGGGTGTTTTCGATTACTGTTTTGGATTCTTCAAGGATTTGTTCGACCTGTTATAGTCGCGGTTCTATGATAGTCGTTTATGGATCTGATTCAGATCAAGCAACCCCGCAGCGCACTGCTAACTCCCTCTAGGAATTGCGCAGTTTTTGCTGCCAAGCCATTCTGCAGCTCGCTTCCAGCTCCCTCCACGAATTGCGCAGTTTTTGCGGCCAAGCCTCCCAAAGCCCGCAACCAGCTCCTTTCAGGAATTGCATAGTTTTTGCTGCCAAGGCGCTTTGCTTCCTGAACGGCTTCCTTCCAGAAATTTTTCAGATTGTCCATCTCAGTTCCCGAGTGACCTCTGCGCAATTTTCACCGGTAGTGCCCGGAGCTCGCATCTCAGATTGAAACTTGCCTCACGCAGTTTCACAGCCTGGTCCTCTCTCCCATCACTTGCATCGAAAAGCGAACGACCATGCATCATGGTAGACTAGGAGGTTTATGGATTCGATGTCGTCTCATCATGAGTGATTGTAGATACATGTACATGAATAGACATGACGCGGCGACAAATGGGATGAACAAGGAGAGTACATGCAAAAGGGTGTGTTCACGAACGGACGAACGAACGAACAAACGATGCATGCGAGGAGATGTGTTTGTGAATGGATGACCATGCGAAGATGTGTTCGTGAATAGACAAATAGACGAGCATGCAAGGATGTCTCTGCAGACGGACGAACAAATGAACATGCGAGGAGATATTTTCACGAATAGACGAACATGTCACGAATGCTAAAGTACAAGTGAAGAGCAACGCACACATGCAACATCAAGCGAACCCAATGACCATCGAGGACTTCACACACTTTTCCATGCAAAGGTGAAGTTGTGATACACCAAGAGGACACCCATCACTCAACAACACTGTAGCTCGACATGCACACCAACAACAACATGAATACACCAACATTGTCATGTCGAGTCATGTCGGCCACATCACTACTATGGGCCATACTATTGTCAATCAATGTAATGTAACGTGGAAGTCCAAGTGACCAACTTGTAATCTGAAGAGTCATGTAATCTGGAAAGTCATGAAAGTGAAACAATCATGAGGGAAGTTGAATAGTCACAAGGGCCAATTCACCCTTGGCTATAAATACCCACTCATTTGTACATGCAAAGGACATTTTCACCTTGGCTCCTCTCTTATAACCTTGAGAGTCTGTAATATTTTCTTTGAGGAGTGAGTAGTGGCTCTAACGCCCCGCCCACAGGGTTAATGATGTATGGTGTATCGATGTGTCTTGGAAATTTTGCTTAATTCAGAAGCCTGCTAATAGGCCAACACGTTTTCACACGTGTTGTAACTGTTTGTAAGATTGATCTTGAACACTTGTAATACATGTTGCTTTAACCTATGTTAAACAATTGAACTCATTCAACTGTTCTAATACATATATTGATGAAAATATGTTGCATAAGTTGTTAATGTTGTCCTGCCCATGTTGGTTACCTCCTCAGACATTAGACAGAACCTTTCACGTAAACTTGTTATAATGATTGTCGCACTCACGCAGACTGTCCCGCTAGGTGTTGTATGTGCTATCTTCCATTGTGTTTTGTGAATATCACATCTGTGTGGATTTCTCCTCCAGAAGTTGTGCATGTCCTGTTGTGTTGTGTGTCTCTGATAGAGTTGGGACTTCCTCCCTTCCGAATGGAGACTCACTCCCACCCTCTCTCTGTGTGCTGTGAAAGAACCTTGACACAAGTAACACTAGCACTCACGAGGCATGCGAACCTCGTTGTTTAAAGACAAAGAATACCACTCTCTCATGCTGACAAGCAAGAGATAAGGAAAACATTTAAGATAATGGCAACCAGGCCATCATACCGGATGGGACTCCTACTCCAAACAGTGTGAGGTCTAGTTGGGACTTCATATCGGGGAGATCCCCTGAATGTTGGAGGGTCCAACACCGTCAACAGGTAGTAAAAGATATACCTGATCATTTGAAACCATCCAAAGCTAATATTCTTGATAAGTTCATAAAAGCGGTGGCTTGCCACTTCACCTGTGTTAAGGGACAAGAAACCTTTCACATTGGTTTAAGCTAAAGAGATAAAATGGAAGTTGAAGAAAACATATGAATCTCGAAGGTCGATACCACTGACCACCCTAGAGCTAGAGCTGAGGTCAATAAGGATAAATTCAAAGATCAACACGAAGAAACTCTCCTTTCCATCCTCAAAAGAATGGACAAGTTCACCGAAGAAGCCAATGCACACGATAGGGTTATCATGAACAAAATCATCGCCTTGGAAAGTGTTGAAAAGTGTAACTAGGTTCGATCTTCATAATGACATGTAATTGTGACTTTTGTAAAATCATGTAAAGAATAAAATAAAATTAGTTTGTAATTCTTGCTTCATGGGTTTCATGAGCAAGAGATTTTATTTAGATGGCTCCCATTGAGAGCCTTAGGATTTGTCATTAAAGTCAAAGAGTCAATGTCATGTATGAAGAACCCTTCTTGGGGATATGAAAATGTATATGTCTATAAGTTTGTCTAGAAGCCCTCCAATGACAAGCACAAGTCCTCCTCTTCATGTTGGCTTCAAGATGGAGTAACAAACTCATGTTGGCTCACCATTTTGGAGACACACCTATTCATATATTCATGTTGGCTTGATATGACAGACATACTACTATATATAGGGACCTCGACCTATTCCACAGTTAGAGAATTTCAGGCATCTTTCTGAGATTTTCGAATGGACAGAAGAAAGATAAGTTTGGATCCCTAGTACAAAGGCTATAGTTTGGATCTCCTTGAAGGATGAGTGAGATTACAATCAAGAGAAACGCAGATCATTTTGAAATTCGGATGGACTATTGCAAGTCAATAGTTCATATGGAATGCAAAAGACTATCTCATTAAAAGGGTCAGGTCAAGGGTTCAAGTTGACATAGATAAGCTCAGTGTTACCTTACCGTGAAGAGTCTCTTTGTATTGGTGTCACATCAAGTGCAAAAAGACAATATTGGTGACATAATAGTTCATTGTAACCACAATTTGTTGATGATACCATTGTGTTGAGGTACCATCTCAGTGATAAGGGCTCAGTGAAGGAAACAATGTTGTCAAGGTAGTGATGAGGGTCTCGGTATCAAGGTAGTGATGAAGACCTCGGTGACAACAAGGTCTCGTTGCTAAACATGTAGAAGTGGAAGAGGAGTCAAGAAGAGGATTGACTGTCAAGAGAACTTGTGTCTTGGTCTTAGAGTGGCTAATAGGTCAAGGGTCTTGGTATTGGTATTCGTCAGTTGGAATCTCTATAAGAAGAACTTGTGCGGGTTTTCCTCTCAAAGAGTGAGAAGTTTTGGCCCTGGATGATAGTCTACATTCCGTGTCTCTTGTCTATTTATGTTCATGCATTGGTTACTATTTGATAAAGAAGCGCAATAAGAATCTAAGAAGAAGAAGATTATAATCTAAATAAGTAAAAAGCATTAAAAAACAATTACTAATCGAAGAGAAATCAGCTAATGCTAATGCCCTAGATTTCTCAACATGTTATCAAAGCTAGGGTGTCAAAGTCAAGAAAAGGGAATGCAATCAAAGAGACACTCAAGGATCGAATCTCGAGAAAGACATCAAAGCAACTTGAAGGATATCAAAGTGAAGTCAAGATCTACATCGAACCCTAGATCGAAGAAGTCTACACCAGCAAAAGTTTTGGATCCTCTAGCCATCATACAAAGACCACAAAGACCCTCATCGAGTTGAAGAGATCTACAAACCAAGGTAGCCCAAAGAATAGACATCCAAGAGAAGAACTTCAAGGACAAAGATCACATTATTTTGGATAAATCTGGAACATTTCTAGATCTGCACTAATTCACCACCAAAAAGGTTGAAGTATCTTGAAGGCTAGTTATCCAAAGAAGGTTATAAGGCAAGATCACTCTCATTAAAGCAAGGATCCCCTCCTTATCATTGAATAATATCATCTGAGGAAGCAACAAGGCATCCTCATCATTCACCATCAACAAAGGGAGTTATATCTAAAGGCATTATCATCATAAAATGAGTAATATCCTTTTATTAAAGAATGGATTTTCATTTGGAAGAGGATCATCCAAAAGGGGCACTAATACATCTTCTTCAACCACCATCAAAGTGATCAAGTTTAAGATTTCACCTTCACTTGTCAAGTAAGTATCTTTTATTCTATAATCTAGTCTAGTAAAATGACTTCGTTTTTCAAGGAGATCTATAAGTTGATTGGGTCATTAAATTTCCTTGCATGGAAAAGGAGGATAGACATAATCCTCGAAGAAAGTGAAGTCATGAAAAGGTCTCCAAAGCATCTAAAGTTCACGTATTATCTGAATACATGGAAAGGGATCCTTATGAAATCAATCAAAGGTCCCTTCATTCCCATATAGAAGGTTTTAAGACATCAAAGGAGATATGTGATAAGCTCGTAAAATTATTCTCTGAAGATGCTATAAAGAAGGTCACATGACTTAGATCTAATCTACACAAATTGAAGGTATCAAAGGATAAAGGGTTATCTTCATAAGATCTCATAGAAATAATCCTCATTGTTCTAAATGCACTAACTAATGAGCAAGGTAACAAATGTCTATGAGGAAAAAGATGCTATCCCATTCAACAACTTTTGGTTTCTATGCAATATAGAAGAAGATTTGTTGAGGGAAAAAAGTATTACGACATTTTTCGAAAGGAGAGAAGTTCATAGCTAAGAATCGATGCTAGGAGCATTACAGGAAATATTATCCTAAGCTCATGAAAAGGGAAATAACAAGGAAGATAGAGAAGAAGTCCATTTCATTGAAGAAGTGGAGGAAGTTTTATGAGGAAAAGAATTAGAAGCAAGAGCTTGAGAAATCACCATAAGGAAACATGAAGGACAACTGGAACAAAATCTATGGCAGTCAAATATGAAGGATATGGCTCTTGGGAACCTCATTGGAAACTTAAGGAAAGGAATAAGTCATCGAGGACAAGTCTCATCATACATCAAGTCAAAAGGAAACACCTATTGGATAGGAATATGAAAGATCCTCAAGATTCTCCAATGGAATCCTCATCGGAGGGTTCACCGATCTATAGAGGAAGCAAGGGTTTCATCAGGAACTCGAACTTGTGGAATTCATGGGATGATGGTATGATGACATAAGAGATGAAGTAGATCAAGGGTTGAAGATATTTTCGAGGAAGATGCTAAAAGAAGCCTAGATGACCTAAATTTAAATAAGGTATGAATGCTTGTATTCAATATTATAAAGTCATTTTATATGGTTGCAGGTAACATGGATCACTACTCTATCTTGAGAAGCATGATCAAAGGAAAGGAATATCCTCCTATGAAAGGATTCTGGAAGGCATGAGTCACACTAGATGAAATCAACATGATATGTCCACATATGAAGTATGAGGTGGTTGACTACAATTGAGGAACTTTGATTTGAAGCTCCTCAGAATGAAATGAAAAGTGTAAAGAAAGGAAGGAAGAGATCGTGAGATATGAAACCATGGTAAAGGAAATCAACATCCGAAAGACCAAGAAGATTTGAAGAGGAAACCTCCCGGAAAGATATGAAGACTCTGATGGAAGTCTGGAAAAGATGGAGACCCTTGACAATGGATATATTTGGGAGATATGTAAACATGTATGCAGGATGCTGATGCACACTGGAAGATGTCATGATGAAAGACCATCACAAAGGTAATTTTGATTTAAGTTTTCATTTCTTCGTTTTGAACAAATATCTGGATGGGTTTATGTTGGTCTTCCAAGGGAATAACTGTGGATTTATTCCAAGAGGACCATATAGAAGGATGTAAGATCCTTCTGGAAAATATGGCATGAAGAAGGCAACATGACATGAAGCAAGGCCAAATGAAGACTAATGGATCACTTTATGATGGAAGGAATAATTAGATGGTTGACTCATGGATGAAAGTGATGGATGGTCTGTGCTCTATGAAGAAGGCCCAAAATATGAAGACTCCTTGACAAAAAAATTCATGAAATCAAAGGAAGGATCTCTTCAACCAACTCGTTGAGGAGTTTCTGTAAGTCCCTAACTAAGAGGGAGCCTGAAAACAAGTTTCTTACTTGGAAGAAACTTGGAAATTCCTAAGCCAAGAGGGATCTTAGGTACATTCCTTCCATAGGAATGATTACATTCCGTTATTGGTATTTATATGTCCTCCATAATTGAGAGGGAGAGATAGACACATCATTTTGGTCTTCACCTTGGGAATACAAAATGGAGGATTGGGTAAACATCTGGCATCCGATGCTCTTTGAGGATGAGATAGGGCATCCAAGATAAGAGTAATCATAGAGGATCGATATTCTTTGAGGACTGGCTATCCAATATAAGAATAGTCCAAAAATAGGTCATACTCTATGAACACTTGGGTGGAGTATTTACCTTGAGATACAATCATTATGGTGTCTATAAATCATTGGTCTCGCCAACATTGTGATCTGATCATGTGGATAGAGATGTTAGGCAGGGCCTTGCAATGTGACAATGCTGGTTAAATATGATGCTATACATACGGGTTACCAATCCGATTCTTCTTATAAGAAATTCTCCAGATTGAGAATGACCAATTACCATTATGAATACCTCCCTAGTTAAGAGGGAGTGTTGAAAAGTGTAACTAGGTTTTGTCTTCATAATGACATGTAATTGTGACTTTTATAAAATGATGTAAAGAAGAAAATCAAATTATTTTGTAATGCTTGGTTCATGGTGTTCATGAGAAAGAGATTTTATTTAGATGGCTCCCATTGAGAGCCTTATTATTTTTCATTAAAGTTAAAGAGTCAATTTCATGTATGAAGAACCCTTCTTGGGGATATGAAAATGTATATGAGTCTATAAGTTTGTCTAGAAGCCCTCCAATGACAAGCACAAGTCCTCCTATTCACGTCAGCTCGCCATTTGGAGACACACCTATTCATATATTCATGTCATATTAATATGACGGACATACTAATATATAGGGACCTTGGCCTATTCCACAGTTAGAAAATTTCAGGCATCTTTATGAGATTTTTGGATGGAAAAAACAAAGATACGTTCAGATCCCTTGTACAAAGGCTACCATTTGGATCTCCTTGAATGACGGGTGAGATTATAGTCAAGAGAAACTTGGATTATTCTGAAATTCAGATGGACTATTGCAAGTTAACAGTTCAGATGGAATGCATAAGACTATCTTAGTAAAAGGGTCAGGTCAAGGGTACAAGATGATAGTGACAAGATCGTTGCTACCTTACAATGAAGAGTCTCTTTATCTCGGTGTCACATCAAGTGCAGAAAGACAGTATTCGTGACATAACAGTTCGTTGCAACCATAATTTGTTGATGATACTATTGTGTTAAGGTACCATCTCAGTGATAAGGGTTCAGTGAAGGAAACAATGTTTTCAAGGCAGTGATGAGGATCTTGGTATCAAGGCAGTGATGAAGATCTCGGCGACAACAAGGTCTCATTGCTAAAAAGGTCGAAGTGGAAGAGGAGTGAAGAAGCTGATTGACTGTCAAGAGTGCTTGTGTCTTGGTCTTGGATTGGCTAATAGGTCAAGCGTCTTGGTATTGGTATTTGTCAGTTGGAATCTCTATAAGAAGAACTTGTGCAGGTTTTCCTCTCAAAGAGTGAGAGGTTTTGGCTCTGTATGATAGCCTACATTATGTGTCTCTTATCTATTTATGTTCATGCATTGGTTACTGTTTGATGAAGAAGAACACTAATAATCTAAGAAGAAGAATATTCTAATCTAAAGAAGTAAAAATCATTCACAAGCGGTTACTAATCAAAGAGAAATCACCTAATGCTAATGCCCTAGATTTATCAACATGGTATAAGAGCTAAGGTGTCAAAGTCAAGAAATTGGAATGAAATAAAAAAGACACTTAAGGATCAAATCTCGAGAAATACATCCAAGCAAGTTGAAGGATATCAAAGTGAAGTCGAGATCTACATCGAACCCTAGATCGAAGAAGAAGTCTACACCAGCAAAAGTTTTGGATCCTCTAGTCATTATAAAAAGACCACAAAGGCCCTCATCAAGTTGAAGAGATATACAAAGAAAGGTATCCCAAAGCATAGACATCTAAGAGAAGCACTTCAAGGACAAAGGTCACATCATCTTGGATAAAGCCGGAACATTTCTAGATCTTCACTCATTCACCACCGAAAATGTTGAAGTATCTTGAAGGATAGTTATCCAAAGAAAGCTATAAGGCCATATTCCTTTCATTGAAGCAAGGATCCCCTCCTTATCCTTGAAGAAGATCATCCGAGGAAGCATCAAGACATCCTCATCAATCATTGTCAATAAAGGGAGCTATATCTAAAGGCATTGTCATCATAAAAGGAGCAATCTCCTTTTATTAAAGAAGGGATTTTCATTGGGAAGAAGATCATCTAAAAGGAGCACTAATACATCTTCTTCAACCACCATCAAAGTGATCAAGTTGAATATTTCATCTTCACTTGTCAAGTAAGTATATTTTATTCTATAACCTAATCTAGTAAAATAACTTCGTTTTGCAAGGAGATTTATAAGTTGGGTGGGTCATTAAACTTCCTTGCATGGAAAATGAGGATATACATAGTCCTCGAAGAAAGTGAAGTCGTGAAAAGGTATCCAAACCATCCGAAGGTCACGTATTATTCGAATACATGGAAAGGGATCAACAGATCCTTGTGAAATCAGTCAAAGGTCCCTTCATTCCCATATAGTAGGTTTGGAGACATCAAATGAAATATATGATAAGCCAGTAAAATTATTTTCTGAAGATGCTATAAAGAAGGTCACATCGCTTAGATTTGATCTACACAAATTGAAGGTATCAAAGGATAAAGGGTTATATTCATAAGCTTTCAATTGCAAGGTCTGGGAGAAATAATCCTCATTGTTCTAAATGCACTAATTGATGAATAAGGTAGAAAATGTCTATGAGGAAAAGAAGGTTATCCCATTCAACAACTTGTGGTTTCTAGGCAAGATAGAAGAAGATTGGCTGAGGGAAAAAAGTATTCAGACATTTGTCACAAGGAGAGAAGATCATAGCTAAGACTCGATGCTATGAGCATTATAGGAAACATTGTCCTAAGCTCAAAAAAAGGGAATAACAAGGAAGATAGAGAAGAAGTCCATTTCACTAAAGAAGTGGAGGAAGCTGTAAGAGGAAAAGCATTAGAAGCAAGAGCTCATGACATTAGCATAAGGAAACATGAAAGACAACTAGGAAAAATTCTATGGCAGTCAAATATGAAGGATGTGGCTCTTGGGAACCTCATTGGAAACTTAAGGAAAGGAAGTCATCCAATACAAGTCTCTCTTGAATTTCCACTACCTTGGGTCTAGGTTAGAGTCTTAAAATCACTGACACTACTAAACCAATAATCTCAACCATAAACTACTTCTCACAGCGGAAATATAAAGCAGTAAATCACATATGCACAATATACACAATTTTAAACAAAATTGTACAATATGTACAATCCCAATCTTCGTTATATTAAACAAACTGAGTAATACAACAGTCTATGGTTTACAAGATACAATGACAAACTTTGCTGCGACTTCTATGTCGTATCTCGTCCTACTGGTCCTTTGCTTTCATACTTCTCACTAGTAGTGCCTTAGTCCATCAAGACATATACACATCGAGACTCCAAGAGGGCTGCCTCCTATTACTGCTACAAGTCACATATGCTACAATGAACACAGGCTCATTAACTGCTCTCTGGGTAGGCCTAATTCCCGAGCTCCAAACTACCAGGCTAGAAACAATTTTCGTCCATCAAAGTGTTGCACTTGGGCATCAATATTCACCCAATATTCAACATCTCTTCTTCCTTCAAGATAGCTCATCTAGGGTTACTTTGGGTAGCCAACTCTCTACCCTCCAACCAGCTCTATGACACCCAATACTTCACTACTGAATCTTCTCCTAGGAAGACACCTTCCCTCCCCAGGATGTCTTCCAGTTCGATCCAACAAGCTGCTCTATAATCTGATCCAAACTGGTCAAATCCTTTGAACCAACATCCATCCCTCCAGAAAACACTGTTGCAACACTGTTTGCACTTTTTTTTGCTGCACTCCTAGTTAGGGCACGTCCTGCAACCCTAGTTCCACCGCACAGTGAGAAAACAAGCCCTTGTAGGGTTGCGGTTCACTTTGGAGACCCTCCTATCATACCACGCTACCTCCTAAAGGTGTTTTCCACCCTTGAAAACCCTTAACACAACTTCCAGTTGTGTGCTATGGCCCGTGGCCTAGCACAACATCTTGATGTAGCTTTCAACCTTCACAAATGTTACCCAAACAATCCCAAACATCAACGTTTAGCTCCGTCATGAACTCGGCCTAGCTGCCATGAACGTAGGCCTTAGGAACAAAAATATATCAGCCCAAAACTAGACCCCTGTAACTTAGCTAAGTCGGCCTCTAGCACAGGTTTCATACCCTTCTTCTCATGATGTCCAAGACTCCTTTCTTGCTACGGCTAGGCTTCCTATCTCGTCCAAATTTCAGAGTTCCTTCTTAAGAAGACGTTGCACTCAAAATGTATACTTCAAATGAATCCAATCCATCCTCAATATATAGCCTTTAAGACCTCCAACGAATCACATGAAGAGACATGTCTTTTGTATTTTACTTCAAGTCGACCTACTTGACAAATCAAATAATAACTTTGTAAACATCAAAATTCAATTTCTCCCAAACGACAACTCGGATTCTGACAATTTTTGATGCGTTAGAATCATATTTTCAAGCACTATCATCCTCATCCCTCACATGTCGTGAATCCATCATGGTTTTTCCCCAAAACACAATGGGTGTCAAAACCACATACTTGGGTTCCAAGCCCACAAGCTGCCCTTGTGGTGCTTTTTCCTCCAAACCTTGAACCCTAGGGTTTGGAGTACCTCCCAAGCTACACAAATAAATAGTATCATCATACATCAAGTCAAAAGGAAACATCTGATGGATAGGAATATGAAAGATCCTCAAGATTCTCTAATGGAATCGTCATCGGAGGGTTCACTGATCTAGAGAGGAAGCAAGTGTTTCATCAAGAAATCCGACTTGTGGAATTCATGGGATGATGGTATGTTGACATAAGAGATGAAGCATATCAAGGGGTTGAAGATATTTTCGAGGAATCTACTGAAAGAAGCCTAGATGACCTAAAGGTAAATAATATATGTATGCTTGTATTTGATATTATAAAGTCATGTTATATGGTAGCAGGTAACATGGATCATTGCTCTATCTTGAGAAGCATGATCAAAGGAAAGGAATCTCCTTCTATGAAAGGACTTTGGAAGGCATGAGTCGCACTAGATGGAATCAACACAATATGTCCACATATGAAGTATGAGGTAGTTGACTACAATTGAGGAACTCTGATTGGAAGCTCCTGGGAATGAAATGAAATGTGTAAAGACAAGAAGGAAGAGATCGTGAGATATGCAACCATGGTAAAGGAAATCAACATCCGGAAGACCAAGAAGATTTGACTGGGAAATCTCCTGGAAAGATATGAAGACTATGATGGAAGTCTGGAAAAGATGGAGACCCTTGAAAATAGATATATTTGGGAGATATGTCAACATGTATGCAAGATGCTTATGCACACTGGTAGTGTCATGATGAAATACCATCATAAAGTTAATTTTTATTTAAGTGTTCATTTCTTATTTTTGAACAAATATTTGGATGGGTTTACGCAGGTTTGCCAAAGGGAAGAACTGTGGATGTCTTCCAAGAGGACCATAGAAGGATGTAAGATCCTTTTGGAAAATATGGCATGAAGAAGGCAACATGACATGAAGCAAAGCCAGATGAAGACTGATGGATCACTTTCTAAGTAAAGGAATAATGACATGATTGACTCATGGATGAAAGTGATGGATGGTCTATGCGTTATGAATAAGCCCCAAAAGATGAAGACTCCCTGACAAAGAAATTCATGACATCGAAAGGAAGGAGCCCTTCAAGAAACTGGTTAAGGAGATTCTGTAGGTCCCTAATTAAGAGGGAGCTTAGGTACATTCCTTCTGTAGGAATGAGTACATTCCATTATTGGAATTGATATGTCCTCCCTAATTTGGAGGGAGATATAGACACATCATTATGGTATTCACCTGGGAATATAGAATGGAGGATTGGGTAAACATATGGCATCCGATTCTCTTTGAGGATGAGATAGGGCATCCATGATAAGAGTAGTCATAGAGGACCAATATTCTTTTAGGATTGGATATCCAAGATAAGAATTGTCCAAAATAGGTCATACTCTGTGAACACCCAGGTGGAGTATGCACCTTGAGAGACAATGATTATGGTGTCTATAAATAATTGTTCTCGTTAGCATTGTGCTATGATCATGTGGATATATATGTTAATCGAGGCCTAGCTATGTGACAATGCTGGTTAAATATGATGCTAGACAGATGGGTTACTAATTCGATTCTTCTTATGAGAAATTCTTCAGATTGAGAATGACCAAGTACCATTATGAATACCTCCCTCGTTAAGAGGGAGTGGTGAAAAGTGCAACTAGGTTCAGTCTTCATAATGACATGTAATTGTGACTTTTGTAAAATGATGTAAGGAAGAAAATAAAATTATTTTGTAATGCTTGCTTCATAGGTTTCACGAGAAAGAGATTTTATTTAGATGGCTCCCATTGAGAACCTTAGGATTTGTCATTAAAGTCAAAAGAGGCAATGTCATTTATGAAGAACCCTTCTTGGGGATATGAAATGTATAGATTCTATAAGTTTGTGTAGAAGCCCTCCAATGACAAGCACAAGTCCTCCTCTTCATGTCGGCTTCAAGATGGAGTAAAAAACTCATGTCAGCGCACCATTTTGGAGACATGCCTATTCATATATTCATGTTGGTTTAATATGAAAAACATACTACTATATATAGGAACCTCGACCTATTCCAAAGTTAGAGAATTTCGGGCATCTTTTTGAGCTTTATTAATGGAAAGACCAGAGATAAGTTCAGATCCCTAGTACAAAGGCTACAGTTCAGATCTCCTTGAAGGATGAGTGAGATTACAGTAAGGAGGAACTCAGATCATTCTGAAATTTGGATGAACTATTGAAATTAAAATAATCTGGATGGAATGCAGAAGACTATCTCAGTAAGACGGTTAGGTCAAGGGTACAAGGCAACAAAGATAAGCTTGATGCTACCTTACTGTGAAGTGTCTCTCTGTCTCGGTGTCACATCAAGTGCAGAAATATAGCATTTGTGGCATAAAATTTCGTTACAACCACAGTTTGTTGATGATACCATTGTGTTGAGGTACCATCTCAGTGATAAGGGCTCAATGAAGGAAACAATTTTGTCAAGGCAGTGATGAGGATCTTGGTATCAAGGCAATGATGAAGATCTTGGTGACAATAAGGTCTCATTTCTAAAAAGATCGGAGTGGAAGAGGAGTCAAGAAGAGGATTGATTTTCAAGAGAACTTGTGTCTTGATATTGGAGTGGCTAATAGGCCAAGGGTCTTGGTCTTGGTATTCATCAATTTGGATCTCTATAAGAATAATTCGTGCGGGTTTTCATCTCAAAGAGTGAGAGGTTTTGGCCCTGGATGATAGCCTACATTATGTGTCTCTTGTCTATTTATGTTCATGCATTGGTTAATATTTGATGAAGAAGAACACTAATAATATAAGAAGAAGAAGATTCTAATCTAAAGAAGTAAAAAACATTCACAAGCAGTTACTAATAGAAGAGAAATCACCTTATGCTAATGCCCTAGATTTCTCAATAGAAAGGGCCCAAAAATCTAGTTATATCCCAAAGGGAAAACCCTTTCCCAAAAAACAAAGTGAAGAAGATAGGTTGAGATCTTCTTAATTCCCAAACACTTTGGCTCCAACTAATGCTGTTGAGCCAAATCCATCATCTGAGGATGAGGAAAGTGAAGAGGAAGAGAGTGGGGATGAACAAATTGATGAGTAGGCTAACCTTGTGGAATCCGACATCTTCAACATTTTTCTAGGAGGGTCATATACACATCCTCCCATTGGTGAGGTCACCCTTAAGGAAGAAAAGGAAGAATCCATTCTTAACTCTGACAGTGGGTGAAGGTTAAAAGGGGTCCAATATTCAAGAAAGGGAAATAACAACGACCCAACAACTTATAAGGAACTAACTAAAGAAGACTCATTGCCTAAGCAAGCTCCTCCCATAGAATCTCTCCCTAAAATTCCTCCCAAAAAGGATCCCCCAACCAAAGCCAATTCAAAAAAAGATCCTCCGAGGAAGGAAAACATCAAGAAGTAAGAAAAAAGGAAAGAGGCTAAACTTGACATTGACATAGGAGTTTCCATAGGAAGAATAACAATACCCGTTCCTTTGAAAGAGGATGCTAAACTTCTCGAGCAACAACAACAAAAAATCAATAAGTCCCTGGGAATTCAAGAAGAAGAATTACCTGAAGAATTACAAAACATTCATATTCCTAATCGAAACCTTGGGTGTGAACCATTTATGCTCACTTTTGCTATCAATGACCTCTTCCTCCACAATTGTATGTTAAATTCATGGGCTTCTACAAATATCATGTCCTTAAAGGTTATGAAGCAATTGGGTATCAACATCACTTGATCGTATTAGAAGGTGTGTGGTTTTAACTACAAACCTAGGGAAATAGAAGGTCTTATCAAGGACCTTAAGGTTTCTTTGGTTAGGGATCCCGACATATCCCTCCTCATGGAGGTTGTTGTCATTGATGTTCCTGATGTGTGGGTGATGCTATTACCTAGGAAATGGGGGGCTACCATTGGGGGTCATGTTCAAATGGACTTATAAGTTATCATATGCTACCATTCCAAAATCTAATGGAACCCCTTTTATCCTTTATATGGAATCCCCTTACCTATCTCATGTGATCAAGCTTGGACCATACTATGAAGCACATGAAATTGAGAAGCCTTCTCCTATTCTCCTAGCTCAAGAAGTTCATATCGTCAAACAACCAATCTCTAAAGCAAGCAAAAAGTGGAAGCGTAAAAGGAATATAAGGCTGGGGACTTGGTCTTGGTTGATAGAGATCGAATGACTATCAAGATTCATGGAAACGTTGGGGAGGATTATTATTACATTTCCAAATTCAATAATGAACTTTGGCCCGAGCCGATCAAATTAAGTCGTATCACCCCTTTCCTTAAGACTTGATAATGTATCATATGCATGGTAGAGTAGGATGCATTGCATGTTGATTTTGTATTAGAAATAACATCATATGATATTTCTCATGGTAGGTTAGATGCATCTAAATTAAAATTTGTATATTTTATTTTTCTGTTGGTTTGACAGCCTAACATTAAGCATGTGCGATCATGAAACACCCTGAAAGCATGATGCCTCATGTTTTTAATCGATTATATGTGTAGGTAGAAGGTTTACGGTAACCAAGAGATTGTTGGAGTTCTCATGACCTCCCGTTCAAGTAGCTTCGTCCACTTATATGAGAGATCACATCCTAGTTGGAGCCAGATGCTACCCACCATTTTGTGAGTGATATCCCTAGGAGAAATATTTTCTCCACGATGGTCCTACGATGACAGCCAACAACCCCTTGTAGCCACCAAATAGCTTGTTTCGCCACTTCTCCGCCACCTAAGCCAACCATGTGGTCCCTCACCCATATGCCATGATCGCATGTTTGAAGGTGGGCCTCCCGAACCTAAAGGTATGCCTTGTCATTTGGTAATTGAGTATTGTAGTTTGCTTATCATGGACACTTCTCGACATGGATTAATGGGGGGATTCAACAGAAATAATGGGCTAGGTCCGTGTTCTTGTCCCCTAGACCCCTTTTTGGATATTCACCTTGGATTATAGTCCCGTGGGATCTCTTTTACTGACCATTTGGCTTTAGGGATGGTATTTCACGATAAACTATAATTTTGGTTGCGTGGCCCCACTCCCTCATCCGCATATATTACCTCATTTCCACTCATTATTACCCCATTCATGATTTCTCCCACCTGGGTCCGCATCCCTCCACTGGGTCCACATAGGGCTAACTATCCCCTTCACCTTTCCCACACCTTGGGTCAGGCCTGGAATGATGCCCTGGAGGTTGGTGCAGCTAAAAATAAAAGTAAAAGCATAATTTGCCACATTCAACCATAAAATGTTACCACAAAATGCAAAAGATGTCCGGGACAAACACATTTAACATGTGGGCAAAAGCCAATACATGATCTCTACCCCATCATCATGGCCATCACCTTGGTTCTACAGGTTCTATGAGCCTCCTTCATCATATAGGAATCCATGATTGTCCCAACCCCTAGTGGGAAATCAACCACCCTACCTTAAAGGGGGGTATCCACTGCTATATCTCACACATCATGTTCTTACCCCTTGAGCCCTAAGTTGTTAATTAAAAAAATTCATAAAAGGAAAAGGGAATATAAGGGTGGAAAAATCAAGGCCAGGGCACCTCATGTACCTCGATTTCTCCCTCCTATACATTATATACCCAAGTGCGGGCTTCCCTCTTACCAGCTACCCTTGTACCCCAACATGTGGCTCAAGGCTGCCCCTATTCATTCCCTACTCCAGTGATCTCTTTATCACATGCCACCACCTTTTAAAGGATTTACCTTGGACATATTATCCCCTTTAGAAGTAGAAACCACTTAATGGGATACTTGGTTAACCCCATTTAGAGTTTGGAGACATTAGAACATGTCAAATCCCATTATAAAAGGGAATTCCATTATGAAGTCCCCACTTGTGGTCCATGGTTTGTAAGCTATTTTACTTGATTTCCTTGATGACTTCTTGTACTGGAAGGCTAGGGGACGCATTGGATCTTATGCAAGATTGCAGATGGTCTCCATCTTGGGTTTGGTCTCCCTATACGGGGTCCTAACCCTCTAGAGGGATACATTGACACATGTAGGGTGTGTTTTGAGAGCCATGGGCCTCCACAATAGTAGACACCACTCGATGGATACTTATAGATGCTCAGAGATTGCTCGAGATTCACCTATTGGACGAGGAACATGCACCTGGTTCACCTTTGCCCAACCAAGCCCACATATGTACCATGCACTTGGAAGATGACCCAAGACTTGTAGGATGATGTGGCCTCACTTAAACCATCATCTGAGCCCTTACAGATGGTCTACATGCATCTTTGACTTACTTGGAGACCCATGAGGCCACTTGTGTGCCCTCACAACCATTGGGAGCACCACAAGTTTATTTTGTGGAGAACAAGGGGCCAACCCCTTGTCCATTACTTTTGGAAGTCTAACTCATCATTTTGGCACTTATGGTCTTCATTATGCTTCTTAAAGAGCCCAACGCCATGCATTATTGATTATTCAACCTCTTTGGAGGCTTATTATTTTATTTATGAGCTAGTTTGGTGGGCTTGTCACCAATAGATAGTTATTTGCACATTATTTTAGTTGATGGGCTAATGTAGGCTCAAATTAGGTAATTAAAATTCCTAATGAGTGTATAAATAGGAGAGACATGAATTCATTTGTATCATCACTTTATATTGAATCATTCTTCTCTTTAGAGAATTTCACATTTTTTCTGCGATGATGAATTGAAGCATGGATGCAGTTTGATGTTTGGATTGGAGTATTTTATCTTGGAGCTTCTTTACTATCAAATTGTTGATGGTTGTATATGTTCCATTACATGTAAGTACAAACATTTATTTCTATTCTTGTTTTACTTTTTCCATATGCATTGAATGGGATTTTTTTTTTCTATATTAGGGCTAATTGTTGCATTGCATAAATTGCGAAATTGTGGGATTATTATTTCTATATAACATCTCTCAATGTTTGGGCCATGTATGTGAATGAAATCTCCTAGGGATAATTCCACCAGTGAATTTATCTTGATAATCCATCTCCTTTTGCAAAGCAAAGTATAAAATCTTTGAGGTCTCTTGTTCTTACCCTTAAGGGCCAAGAGAAGTAGTCCTTAAGGCCTCCTTGATTGAAATACGAGTTTCTTTCTCATCATTATCCTAGACTCCATTCTCCCCAAGGGATTAAGTACTGTTCCACCAATAGGTGATCACTCAAAGAACATTTTTCTCCACCTCTCCCTTTCTCTTCTAGGTCTAGCTAAGTTGGGTCACATAGGGCATTACTCTCTCGACAAAATAACCAAAGAAAAAGTTCGATCTCCTAGCCTCTATTGCATTGGTGTATCCTCAAGGCCTCCTCCAATTTTGAAACCTTTTCGACGGTGGAGTTGTGAGATAACCCAAGCCCTATCTCTAAGATAAAACTTTGCCTTGGTATTCCCTATACTAGCACCTCGTAAGATTACTTTGACACTTTTAATTAAAAATTCTTACTTCGATCCTTTTCCCTTCCTTGTTTGGGTTAAGAACATCATTGGTTTCTAGATTCTATCTCGTTAACCTAGGCTGGGTCCACTTGGTTCCATGTGGTCCCATACCTTTGAAAGGTCAGTTCTTCAAGAACCATTCATGAAGCCAAGTTCAATAAGGATTTTAGGATTGGGTAACTCCAAGGCATATTCCTCTAACCTAACCCTCAAATCCTCCCCTCGTTATCCTAGAAATTTTTGTACCTTGCTTGAAGAGCAAGTAAGCTCCATCCTTTACCCCTCTTCTAGGAAAAGGATCATCAGGGTCACTTCACATCTATTTATTGATTCATCCTTCATAAGTGACTTCCATATACTGGGTCTCCTCCCATCAGTGAAATTCTGTAAAGAGTAGGGAGTCTTAGCTGAGGTGACAGTGGGCTAAGTCTCCATTGTTGACATTGGCCTAACAGTTGTCCCCTTTAGGAATCCCCTCTAGGCCCCCTGGTAGTTTGAGCAATAAAAAAATGACGATGTTAATAATTTATATTATATTTTATTGAAGTATGAGTAATTAAGGTTAGGCATTTTTGTCCCTTAGCTATGCTACCATGGTAAAATTAGAAATGACAAGATATAAGGATTGATAAGGGACTCCATGCAAGAATAAGGAATTGAGTATTAAGAGGGTAACTTATTAACTAAATATATAACAACTATCAAATAAATGAATACATTTGAGTGTTCTTTAATTGAGGCGAGGATATTTTATTCATATTACAAAGGTTCTATCCTTATATGAGGTGAACTTAACCTTAAAAATCAATGTAGTGTAAATTAACTACCCACTATTGGTGTGTAATAATTACCCTAATAATAATGTGCATTAAGTGGCTCATTAATGGCGTACCTAGTTATGATTAACATAACACTAAACATACTTCTTATGTGGTGAGTCAAATGTATGCCATACATGGTCTAGTAAAATAGAGGATGAATACTCTAGGGAAGGGCTAAGATTGAAAGAGTGAGAAAACCACTAGTTAGTGATTAGATGCGTCTATTTTGATGTCATATATTTGAAAATTTCAAATTATCCTTTAATGAATGACAACAAACATAGTTACTGATCAAATGAGAACTATTAGCTCAAAACGGGTACTCTAGCCCAAAAACCCCCAAAAAACATGAAAAAATAGGTTGAAAACGAAAAGTGTTAATTTTGGAATAACGATTTTTTTTTTGGTACATTTTCAATATTTTTTAAAAATGATAGTAAAAACCAAATTTTAACCAATTTTTTGTGTGCAAAAAACACCCTGAAAAAAAATGTTGATGTTGGAATAAAGCTCTTTTTTTTTTATTGTTTTAGGGTTAATTTTCAACATTTTTTAATAATGACGTTAAAAATAAAATATCATGACTCTGAAAATCTTTAAATTTCCATAAATTTTCAAGCATGAACTTGAAAAAAATACTTATAACTGTTTTCAACCATATCATCAAAGATAAAATATTCATGGCTTAGAAAAACATTAAAATATTGACAATTTTTCAACCATGGATTAAAACCAAAGATTACAAGTACAAAAAAAATTAAGTTTTCAAAATATTTCAAACTATGGAAAATAAAATATGACTAAAAAACCTTAAAAAAGAAAGAAAGAAAAAAAAAAGTAAAAAAAAAAAAACAAAATTAACTTGTAAAAATAAAAAAAAAAACTAAAAAAAAATAAAAATATCAAATAATTTAAATATTAAAAAAAACACAAACAAAAAAATATTACAAGAAAATAAATTTTCAAATATTGCAAAAAAAAAAAAAAAACACAAAATTTAAAAATTAATAATAATAAGTAATCAAACATAAAACATAAAAAAAATCAAAATTTACTGGTAAAATTTAAAAAAAAGAAAGAAAAAAAAATGGAAAATATTTTAAAAACTTATAATAATTTAAGAAAAAAATAAAAAATTAACAAAAACAATTTTTTTTTGAAGTTAAAAAAAAAATCCCTTGGGTTTCATATATATATATATATATATAATGAAAAAAACAAAAACAAAAAAATGTCCCTCCTCGTCCACCCCCACAGCCCAACTTGCCTAGTGGTGGTAGGCGCTGATTCCTGGAATCGGCCCCTACCACCCCAGGGCCTTTTTTTCTTTTTCTTTTTTTAATGATTTATATTCTAATATTTCATATTTAATTTTTGTTTTTTAAATACTTTTTATTTTAATGTTTAATATATATATATATATATATTTTTTTTTTTAATTTAAATTTTTTTTATTATTATTATTTTTTAATTTTATTTTTTTAACTTCAAAAAATTTTTGTTTTTTATTTTTATTTTTGTTAATTTGTGTTGTATTTTTTAAATATTTTCTATTGTTTATTTTTATTTTTTTAGTTTAAATTTTTATTTTTTTTTACATTTTATAGTTTTTTGTTTTTGTTTTTATATATATTTTATATATTTGATTTGTTTTTATCATGTTTTTTATTTTATGTTTTATTACTTGTATTATTTTATATGTGTTTTTTTTGAATATTTGTTTTCTTTTGCATGATTTTTTGTGTGTTTTTTTTTGAATATTTGAATATTTTGATTTTTTTTTTACAAGTTAATTTTGTTTTTTTTTAAAACTTTTTTATTGTTATTGTTTTTGTTTTTTACATATTTTTATATATATGAATTTTTTTTCCATATTTTTATTTTATTTTATTTTTTATGTTTTATTATCAACATGAAAATCACCAACATTAAAAAAAAATATCTACACTTAACACATTAGAAAATTTAAAGTGTAAAAAATAAGCCCTCTAAACAAAAATGGTTGATATTGCATTAGCACTTTTCAAAATCAAGATGTAAATCACTAACAAAAAAATGTTCATACTAGATACATAAAAAAAATTAAAGTGTAAAAAATAAGCTCTCTAAAAAAATTTGTGTTGATGCTGCATCAACACTTTTCAAAACTAGCATGGAAATCACTAACAAAAGAAAATGTTCATACTAGACACATAAAAGAATTTAAAGTGTCAAAAATAAGCCCTCTAAAAGAATTTGTGTTGATGCTACATTAACACTTTTCAAAATCAACATGAAAATCATTAAAATATGCTAAAAAAATGTTCATTCTGAATCACCACTTTTCAAAATCGAGTGATTTTTTGCTACCTCAAAAAAATGAGTAATAATCATTTTCTCATTTGATTGGTAACTATGTTAACATTTTTGTGTCATTATTCAAAAAACGAATAATAGTCATTTTCTCGTTTGATTAGTAACTATGTTAACATTTTTGTGTCATTATTATTTTATATTGTGTGTATGTTCTTTAATTCAGGGACCATAAGGTCGCTACTTTGACAACATCACATCAAAACAAAGTTGCAAATGTGTGGAGGTATTATTGAATGACAATAATTTCGTAAATGAAATGCAAACCAATTGATTATTGTCCGCTTACTTTTAAAATATCCTAACATTTCTCAATTTATGTCCCAAATTTCTACAAGTTTGTGTATAGATTGGTTTATGACCTTTAGAGGCTAACAATTTTCTATGAAATGTTATACGAAGAACAAAGAAGCACGATTGTTCTACATCCTATTGCAAAGAAAAATTGACAAAAGAAGCAACATACGCAAGAGGAGTTGCTAAAAAATGAAGACCTAAATTGGGATTGAAAATTGAAACCCCTAATTGAATTAGTACGTGGAAAAACATTACGTGGAAAAACATGGTGAAGATCCTCAATGCATCTTCCCGTGGATTAACATTGTGAAGAGCTTATTTGCATTTGGGTGTGGCTAAATGCTATTAGATGTTGTTGACATGAGAATGTGAACACGAAATATTGGCAGATGTGATAAATGACCATTGAGTTGTGAACATCAAATGGTGAGAATATTTTGTGCGTTTTACCAATGTAGAATTTTAGTATAAACTTTACTTTTAAAGGGTACTTAACTTTTATTACTCACTCAATTTCACTTTAACAAGTTTCATTTATTTCCCAGACATTCTTTTTTTAATTGAGTCAATTCATTGTACACTTGTGAGTGGTAAACCCACATAATGCATTAAAGCCCAAATCCATGTAGCAATTAAGTAGTTAAGCTCATGACCGACACATGTTACCTAGGCATATTCTTGATTTTTCTTTACAAGAATTCGATTTTAAATTTCAGTCTCACAATCCTACGATTCTTAACTTAGAGGTGCAGGTGAGAAAGAAATACATTATTGTGTTTCATTAAAGTTGAGGTGTTAAAAAACTATTTAAGTTTGCTAAAACTTGGAAAACACCCTTATATATACTCTCTCTATGAGTTCATATCGGTTTCAATCCATTGCTAAATCTGGGGTGAAAAATTTGAGTACATAGAATTAACTTCATGGATTAAAATTTTTAAAATACAAATTCAAATGAAAAAGTCTAATTGTTTTATTAAATCAACTTTCATACAACTTATTTTAGTAAGTTATTTTTTCCAAATTCAAAGATCAATATGATTTTTCACAAAATTAACAAGTGGATATTTTACAATAGTGATAGGCAAGTTGATTTTTTATGTAGCCACCCATTGGGCATATTACTAGTATCTTTGTAAATTTGAGCTTTGGAAAATTTCTTTAAATTTAGTTTAAATAATCTTTGACATACATGTCTAATGCATTCTATCATGCAATGTAGCATATACATAACCATGAATGCATGATCAACATATATAAGGTCATTAACCATAAGATACATGTGTAAATATATGAAATAACACAACGAAAAACATGTAAACATTTGCGAAATACTAATCTTTTTCAAGTGAAGTAGCAACTAACTATAGGCCTCAGACATTCCATTAAACCATAGACCACATTGCTCATACTCTCTTAGCAACAAGTCAAACCCGAACTAGGGCTATGAATCCACCAAGGAAAAAGGCTTCCTATAGCCAACTAAAGTCCACAACTCACACCAATAATAGACCAGGGTACCAAAATCCAACACCATTTAACTTACAGTCTCTCATCGCTCCTAAACTTGGATAACCCAGGGTGGTGCACCCCCTTCTCTACACCTGTAACCCCTTAGGCTATGTCACTACGCTTTTAGGGCTCTAGTACATGCCGAGTAAGGGGTTTCATAACCCTACGACTGTAGGAGTTCTAGCTGCTCTCATGAGTCTCTAGGTACCCTCTAAGCCTCAAACTAGGGAAACCTATCCCTACATTTCTCCTTCTAGGGTTCCATCATAACCCAAGGCAACCCAAGGAGATGTGCACATGCAAATCCACCTAGGATCAATAGGGTATCAACGTCACAAAGTCACACCCTTCTCTTCTAATAAGCGTAGTATTCAACATGGTAAGAATGATGGAATACTAAATCTCTGACTTTTATATGCATGTACCAAAAATGACAAGTGACACTCAAGGAAGTCACATTTTAAGGACTTAGGATAGAAATATGTGTACTTTTGACTTTTAGACTCATCTTCATAATGGCTTAGCCTCCTAGGCTTAATCCCTTCATCACTTAATCCTGATCCCCCTTTCCCGCTCATAGAGCCCTAGTCCCCCATCTCTCTTGTTTGCCTTTGTTTGCAACAATGATGTATTTTTATTAATATTAATGTGCATATTTACATAGCTAGGCTCACTAGTGGCTCTCCAGCCTAAAATCACATCGACACTCCAGTGCCAAAACATGTATATATAGAGACACTAGCCTTAACACATATGGACATAGACACATAGGCCTCAAAATTTTCTCGACTAATCAACCTAAACATGATATGCAAAATACAAAAATGGGTCATCCTTGGGGTGTTACATTCCCCTCCCCCATATTTATGCATTGTCCTCTGTTGGCTTAGCGAGTCCTGACCCAGGTTCAGAGTTAATTGTGCCAAACAAAACCCTACACCACTGGCCCTTTCGACATCAAACCACGTAGCGGAAGCTGAAGTCTCACTCGAAGCAGTATGGAGGGATGCTGGAACCAATTTTTCGCATCCAGAGATTAGTGTGATGTCTTTTATCACCCTAGATCTGCCTCCGCGGAGATCTATAAGCCCGCAAGGCTTGGTATTGCAACTTCTCTTAAACGGTCCTTAGACCTTCACGAATATCTACAATAGGGTTTTGCAGACCCTTAACAGATACAACATACACGTACGTGCACCATAAAACAACCCTAGATCTGAGTTCACACAAATCTACTTAAGTATTTAATAAACACAACATCAAGTATTATAATCTTTGCGTAAATACTTCACATGCATTGCATACAGTTAGTAAGACTTATCCAACATAATCACATATCAATACATCAATATTTCATAAAGACATTTATTCCATCACAACATATATCGTAAACATAAATAACAGAAGTAAACAGATGAACACATGAATTTCTCCAACAATCTTCTTTATTGATATTCAAAATGAGGTTACAGACTCAAACTGCCCTGCCCACTCAACTGTAGGGGTCTACGCACTCAGCTGCAGACTCTACTCTAGGTCTCTTGCACTCAGCTACAGGGGTCCACACACTCAGTTGCGGACTCTACTCTAGGTCTCTATGCACTCAGCTGCAGAGCCTTTCCTTTCTCTATGTCTCACTTCTCCGTGTTATCTTCCTATCCACATTTCTTGCCTTATACTCTCTAAGACATGTTTATTTATAGCTTTTCTTCATACAATCCCATGGTACACGAACCATGGGTAGATCTCAAAACCGACTTGACTTTACATAAACAAGAGGCTAAACACCTTTTGACTTCTAACTATCTACGCGTTCCGCATCCACAATTTGTGGAGACTTTACATCTTTTTACCAAACTTTACATCAAAACTTGGGTTTTTAACCCCAAAACTGACACAGGGGACCCCATCCCAACATCCTCAACGCATTATATACATGCATACGGTTAACATAATTCAAAAATACGAGGGTATTTCTCTGTCATCTCATCTTCATGCTCCCATGTAGCATATTCAAGACAAAAATGTGTCGATTGAACCTTCACCTAGGTGATGGCTTGATTCTGGAGCACCTTGATCTTGTTGTCCAAAATTCCTATTGGTTGAACATAGAAGTCTCCCTCAAACCCCACTTGAATCATATTCCAATTAGTGGCATAATTACCATTAGGAACTTACTTTTTAAGTAAACAAACAAGAAACATGTTATCAACATGCATGGATATTGGAAATGCAAGCTTATATGCAAATGGACCAATCCTTTCTTAGATTTCAAATGGTCCACAAAATCTAGCTTCCAACTTTGAACAACTTGCCAATTTCAATGAACTATTCCTAGCTTTTAGGTTAAAGAAGATATGATCACCAAAACTAAATTGCCTATTTGTTCTATCTTTATTTGCATATATTTTTTGCTTATCTTGGGTAGCCTTCAAGTTCTGCTTGATTTTGATCTGGATCTTGGGGGGAGGCCCCTAAGATCTAATAAATTTAAATGGATCTTGGGGGAGAGGCCCCCAAGATCTGGAAAATTGAAATGTCAGAAGAAAATAGGAGGACACACATTAAAAAAATCCACAAAGAAACTTTTTTTTTATTAAAATAGAGAATAAATGTAAAAGTTGCATTGTGATAGATAATCTTCCATTTTACAAAATGCGACTTGTTACTTATAGTCTTTTTTTAGTTATAATACAGTAGGTAAATTTCATGGGTGAGTAGATACCATGGGTGATTGAATACCATGGGTGGATCTCACTTACAATACCATGAGTAAATACCATGGGTGGATGCCACTTACAATACCATGGGTAAATTACATGGGTGGATAAATACCTTGGGTGGATGCCACTTACAATACCATGGGTATATTCTATGAGTTGATAAATGCCATGGGTCGATGAATACTGTGGATGGATGCCAATTCCCATTCATATCATTCCTCCCTCGTTAAGAAGAAATGGTCCCCATTGCATGAAGTTCTCTCGTAAGAAGCCTTGGTTGAATATGAAGAGCCACTGAAGAGAAGGGTTTTGTGTGGTTAACCCATAACCATGATGAACAAAGATCTGAGGATAGAGATACCCTGTAATGCTTGTGACCAACCGTGATATTAATTGTGTGCGACCTAGCAAATGAAATTTGATGAAGTGTGGGTTTGTGGATGACCCATTACCATAGAAAATGAAGATCTGAAGATAGGGATACCTTGTAATGCTTGTGATCAAATGTGATACTAACAATGTATGACCTAGAAAATAGACTTTGATGACAAGGACTCTGTGCGGTTGACCCATAACCATGATGCTGGCTGTTGATGAAGTAACAGGTGCCTACATAGCCTGGGGTGGGAGGGAACATCTCCAAAGAACCCAAGTTGGATGCTACTATGCTGAAACTTTTGAATGTGAAGTAGGTGCCTACTAAGGTGGGTTGGGAGGGCATGTCTCCAAAGGGAACCCACTCTGAATGCTGCTCTAAATATAACAATTAATTTAAAATGGGAATAACTTAATCAACATAACTCAAAATCTTTATTATGGTATGTTTTTAGAAATATAATGACCATTCTACATCTTCCCATGTGATTGAAATCCCTATCCGGACACTCTGGAAACTCAGATTTGTGCTGCAACTGTCTCATCGTCACAAAAGTTATGAAAAAATAGTTGATTTTAAATCAGTAATAACTCCCTCATCCAAACTTCAATTCGACCAATTGTTTTTTTGAAATTGGGTGGTTTTTCAAGAGGAGTTCAGATCTACAATAATTTTTTCTAAAATTTTGCACAAAAACTGCAAAAATCATAGGAGAGTTGTTGTTCACGAATTATTTCCAGAAAAATTTCCGCAACACAACTTATTTTAAATCAACCATATCTCTCTCATCCGAACTTTGATTCGACTGATTTTGTTTTTGAATTTGGGTATTTTTTTGCAAGGAATCCAGATCTATTATTTTTTTTGTAAAATTTTCACCAGACGTTTTAGATCTGATCTGCAAACTCGCTGCCCAAAAAAATTTCTGCAAAAAAATGAAAAAAAATTCTTCTGCTTTGCCCAAGAAAGTGCTCTGTGGAGGTCGTAGCACATGCATGAAGCATGTTGAAGATTGCTACAAAAAATTGAAACTGAAATATGCATCAAACCATGGAGTCGTAACTTGAATATGATACCACTGATTCTGATCTTGGGGGGAGGCCCCTAAGATCTAAAAAAATGAAATGGATCTGGGGGGGGAGGCCCCCAAGATCTCAAAAATTGAAATGCTAGAAGAAAATAGGATAACACACATTAAACAAAACCACACATAACATTTTTTTATTAAAATATAGAATAATGGTAAAAGCTACATTGTGATGGACAATATGTCCTTTTACAAAATGCGACTTATTACTTTTTTTTTAGTTATAATACCACAGGTAAATTTCATTTGTGGGTAGATACCATGGGTGGATCTCACTTACAATACCATGGATGAATGAATACCTTTGGTAGATGCCACTTACAATACCATGGGTATATTCCATGAATGGATAAATACCATGGATCGATGAATACCATGGGTGGATTCCAATTTCCATTCGAATCATATTTTCACCGCTTTCACTTTCAATTCCCTGAGAAAATCTATCTCAACAATGGCCCCGTCCATTGGATTGTCTGAACTCACAAGTGTGTTGCAACTCCTACTATACATGACATTAAATGGGATTATGTTTAAAGATGTTTTATACCCATTGTTATTTGCAGACTCCACCAAGTGCAGATACTCTTCCCATTTTGATGGTTTGAATTTTGATGATATGTTGTACTAAAGTTTAAATTCGTTGCAAACCCGTTGAAAAAAACCTTTCCAAAATTTTAGTGTAAACTTTGTATCCTTGTAAACAATAATTTTGTTTAGGAACTCCATGTAACCTGACAACTTCCTTTATATATATTTCAACAATATTTTCTTACTCGAGTGTTGATTTCACTGGAATAAAATGGGAAACCTTGGCAAACTTATACACCATTACCATGATGGAATCATGTTGCCTCAATCTTGGGAAATTTTTGATAAAATCAATAGAAACAATTTCCCATTTCTGCTCTAAAATAGGTATTGACTGTCACAATCTGGTTGGATGCCTATGTTCAACCTTCACCTTTTGGCATTCTGTACACTTGGCTATATAATCATCCACTTCCGTTTTCATACCTAACTGAATGTATTGGTTTTTTACAGGTAAAATTGTTTTATGGCACTCTAGATGTGCATCATTGGGCACATTGTGCATCTCACTCAACACTAATTTCTTTTTTCCTGAGAATTTGGGACATAAAATTTTCCCTTGTGCATGAGGATTCCATCCTCTTTTAGCTCATAAATTTTGTACTTTGGCTATAAATTGCTTTGTTGTATCTCTTCTTTTATTTACATGTATTTCTGATTTGAAATTTTAATTTCTAAAACTCTTATTTTTAAATGAGATTTGCATAAACTTATGGTTGTGACATGCATTTCATGTACCCTTCTACTGAGCACATCAACAAATTTATTTTCCTTCCCTTTAATGTGCTTGATTTCTAAGTTGTATTCAACCAAAAATTCTAGCGATCTAATTTGTGTGGCATTCAAGGCTGACTGTCCAAATAAATGCTTCAAACCATTGTGCTTCCCATGAGGTAATGCCTCCACACTTGAATCATGAATTCCAAGTCCAAATCATGAGTGCCATAATTATTCTCATTATTGTTCAATTTCCTTGATTGATAACATATCACATGTCCATTCTTCACAAGGACTCCTACAAGCCCTTCCTTGCATGCATCCATGCACACAATAAAATCTTCATTTGAATAAACTATCCTCAATATTGGTGCACTTTTTTATTGAATTTTTAAATGTTGAAAGCCCTCTTCACATTCATGAGACCATTCAATTTTCAAACCATTCTTTTGCAAAGCACTGATTGGGTGTGTTATTCTTGTGAAACCTTCAATAAATCTCCTCTATTAGCCTACTAACCCCATAAAGGACCTGAATTCTGTTACATTTTTGGGTGAAACCCACTCACTAATAGCTTTGAATTTCTTTGAGCCTATTGCCACACCTTATTTTGAAACGATATGATCCCAATAATGAATATAATTTTGGTAAATGAAAATTTCCTCAACTTGGCATAAAGTTGGTGTTTTCTAAGTACTTGCAGTTGCATCCTCAATGATGCTCATGTTCTTCTTCAAATTTTGATTAAACAAATAAGTCATCCAAAAATGAACTAAAGAACTTGTCCAAATAATTCTAAAAAATGCTATTCATAAGGCAAAAAACATCACCTGGTACATTAGATAGCTCAAATTGCACCACCAAAAAATCATAATATCCATATCGAGTTTTAAATGATGTCTTACTGGTGTCCTCTTCTTTAATTCTTACTTGGTGGTATCCATACTTGAGGTCAATCTTAGAGAAGACTTTAGCTCCTCTTAGCTTATAAAAAAGTAATGTATTATTGACAAATGATACTTATTCTTTGTTGCCTTGTTCAATTGCTTAAATATATGCACAACCTCAATCTACCATATTTCTTCTTAACAAAAAGCATTGGGGCACCCCATAGTGACACACTTGGGCATATGTACCCATATTTCAATTTAACCTCTTTTAATTACATTTGTAATTCCTTAAGCTCTTGTGTGCTCATCCTGTATGGTCTCTTGGACATTGGGGTAGCTCTAGGTACCAAATATATTGAAAAGTTGATATACATTTTTGGTGGTAAACTTGAGATTTCAACGAATAAATGTAAGATCCCACCTTACCAACCATCAATATTATAGAGAAATATTGAACACTAAATTCAAAATGCGGTAATTTTTTTTCCAATCCCAGGACAAGATCAAAGTCAATGTCTCACTCAAACCCCCAATCCAGACTACTAAACGACAACCATCACTTATCCTCAAGCTCAAAAATCATATTTAAAATAAAGAGTATTTAGTGGGATGAATAAATATCAAACTTTACGAGCTACAATTTCCAACAAGCTAATTGTTACTTATGTTGTGACTAATTTGATTTGATTTTAAATAAAATGCTTATGGATTCTTTACTTGAAAGGAGAATTCAACTTCTATAGGAGCGGTGTCAAATATTTATAATTTCATATGTAAGTTGACACTACAAAAATTCAATTACCCAAATTTGACTTTATCAACATGAATTTTAACTCAATGGGATTACCACACATATTCATTAAGACATTCCATAAAGATCTTGGCTACAAATCCTAATTTCACTTAGGAATTTTTTTACATATAATTCATAAATGTAAATAGCTACATCCATTGAATCATTATGACAAACAGTTTGCAGGCATACAATATACAACCATTGAGGCATTTCGTCAAACACTTGGTGGTCATCATCTCTTAAGACAATTTTGACAACCATTAGCAAAATGAATATAAGATTCTTATTCAACCTATTTAACTCATAAAATTCATAAACTAAAACTTCAAATATTGGCATATTAAAACAAAAATTAAATAATCTTAATCCTTCAAAAAAAACTTGAGAAAAAACACAAACAATTGGCAACAGTAATCTATAAAATCGCCAGCTTTATGATCTGGGTTCGGAAAAATATTTTTTTGGAATCAAATGGGTGGTTACAGGTCCATTGGGCACGTATACCCCCTGATGTTGGGCAGAACCATTACGAAACCATCCATGGATTCAATTTTTTTAAAGTAGCAAATCTTCTAACTCCTGGAATCTCATTTACATATTTTGTCAAATAGATGGTATGCAAGCTTGAATCTACAACCATGCATAACAAATAGCAACAAATAATTAATTATGTATTTATAAATTCTTTTCCAAACTATTTCGTCTACTCTAAGTGAATTGAAGGGTTTTGAGATCCATCAAGTGTTATTTTCATTCAACCATTCCATCAAACACATGGAAAGCATCCAGAGTTGTTAAGAATCAATCTAAATTAAGAGTTAACCAGTGATAATGTATTCTTAATTTTTATTTACATTTGCAAGGATCATAAGCACATAATCACTGAAAATTACCTCAATTATTTTCCTTGAAACTCTTGGCTGTCATTATTTTGCATTTTTATTTTAAGGGATGATCTAGTGATTCCTCTAGGTATATGTTGGGTATGTGTCAATTTCCTTCTCTCGTAGGTTGCAAGCACTTATTCATGCATAATCATTTTCATATATAATAAAAATAATATCATTTCCCATTCATAGATTTTTCCAAACACTTTGCAACATATCCTGAAACCATTTCTAAGACATGTCTCTAGTTACCTATTCCAATTAAAATGAAACAAAACCATAAATCATGAAAGTCTTACCCAAGTCCTTTGGAAATTATTTATTGCAATTACCTTCAGCAATATTTGGCTTTCCCTTCTCAAATGATGAAGAGATATTCAACTCCAATAGTTGAGAATATGATCCATCTTTGATCTCTTAACCATCTCATTTGAACCATCTGGTTTTCGACCCAACCATATCTAGGGAGAACTTCTCCCCATGGAACCCTTGAGCTGTAAGAGCTCACAAGCAATACCAAAATATAGTCGTAGAGAGGTATTCAAGGAAAGTTGAGGAAGGTAAGTTTTAATTCCTCTCAATACCACTCATGTTCAACTCCATTGGGTAGAGATACTTAGTAATTTAGATTAGCATTTGGCTACTCTCCAAATCTCTCCCTCTCACAATCTTCTTAAAATCTCTCAAACTCTTAGTATCACCATGCACCTCCCCCAAGTGAGAATACATGATACACATATATAGGAGGAGAAACAATTTATTGTCATAAAGGAGGAGTAATATGCATGCTTTGTATTCCATTTAGAGGTGTGTAACTCATGCCATTAAGGAGAGGTATGCATGTCTTAGTTAAGGAGAGTGTAACATATGCATTAAAGATAGCGTAAGAGGAATCTTTTATGACATGTCTTTAATGAGTGTAAGAGGAACATGCCATTCTTTGATGATTGCATAAAAGAGAGTGTAATGTATTATTAAAAGAGAGATATATTTACATATATCCATGAGAGTCATCAAGGAGAGAGGTGTGAAGTGATTAAGGAGATGAAGATGACTTGTAATTCCCTTTTAATAATAATATCATAGTCTCCTAAATAATAATAATAATAATATTGAGGATTAAGTCGAGATTGAACTATTAGGGTTGATTAATGATAAGTTAAGTGATTTTCCTTCAACTATACTTGATTACTAATTTATGCAAGGTGATTTACTATTTTTGGAAAGTCATGCTTGAGATGCTAGACATGACTTTATATTTTCTGAAAGTCACTATAGGATTGTTAGAAAAGGGGTTTTATTAAGGAAATTCATCCCAGAGATTCCATGAGTGGTATTGTTCTTCTGGAGAATAGGGATTCCACATCCCTATTGCATGTATCTCCGTGCCTTAGTAGATTAAGGACTCTGTGCCATGATTTACTCTAAAGATCCAAGATTCCACACCTTGATCTTTTTAAATATTTAGGACTCCGCGCCCTAAACATGTTATTATCGAGACAAGACTCCATGTCTTTACTTTCATGGATTTAAGACTCCACGCCCTAATTTCCATGGCTTCTCATTTACTCTGCTTTGAAACTCCACACTTCACCTTAAGGTATTGATTGTGAGATCATACCCATCTGATGGTTCATTGGTAAGGCCTTGTTCCAAGACCCGGACAACATCACAATCCCATTGATCAAAGGAATCAATGAATTTCATAATTAACTTATTCACATTTTACCCAAGATTGTGCATGAATTCCACAACCATTTTGGTTATAGAGAAATGGCTTCTGCAGCCATTTATAATTTGAACATCCTTGTTTACAAATAACCAGGTTCCCTGCCACATCTTGCTTAGTACAAGATTATACATATATAATCATACAAATCATATATCATCCATTAATAATAATTAAGCAGATGTTCCACGTAACCATGATCATCCATGGATCTATGTGCCTGAATCTTGAATCACCATCCATGTCATACACGTGTCGAAACTAGGATACCAAAAGAGAAAACATCGATAATATTCTCTTAACCAAAATAAGCTCTTATACCCACAAACATAGATATTATCATAAGCACATAGCAACCAGGTGACCCAAACTAGTTCTATAGCATATAAGCACGTACATAAGTCTATCATGCATAATATTATATCATTAAATCAAACTCACCCTCTCTAAGTGTCACAAAACTAACCTTGCCAAGGTAGGACACTGCAATACACCTTCATATTATTTTAATACTTGATGGTCTTCAATTCTTGGTACCTTGTTCTTAGTTTCTTCTTCCATGTGCGTTGCATAAATTTGGGACCTTTTCCTAAAATTGTTATTCGTTACATGGTTGATATTTCTTTGACAAAAACTGGCCTTGGAATCCCTTGGACTTGTTTTTGCTATCCTTTATCAAAGAACAACATGGTGTTTTTTGAACCAATCCATACGAATTAGAAAATCATATGAGCCTAAAGGTATGATGTTTAAATCTACGTTTGTGCTCAAGGAATTCATGTACAATTGACATCTTTTCACTAATTCATTTATTCTCCTCTTAGCCTACATAGCTAGTTGAACCAACCAAGTCTTTCCATGCTTGGTTCTCTTCAAATGAAATCTTTCAACTAGTTTAGGGATCAATATAACTATGGTTAGCTCTAGAATCAATTAAAATGGTTATGTGTTGATTATTGATCTTAACTTCAACTTCAATCATGTGAGATTGACCTACCTATTGTCCAATGATGCATAAATTTTGGGTATGCTTTTGTCCATGTCCTCCATTGTATCAACTCTTTGAATATGGTGCATAATACTCATTGTATCCTTTGTGAAGGTAATGTTTATACATGTGTTCTCCCTCACAAGCCCAACAATTATTGGGTTGAAACCTTTTCCTTTCTCCTAAAAAATATTTTCTCTTTGGTTCACTTTAGGCTAGTTGAGGTTGTTGATTTTCTTGAGAATTACTCCTGAAAAATGAAGGCTTATGTCCCTTCTTCCTTTTCTCCACCTTGGTTCACTTTTTGTCATCCCAAGATTTCTAGAAGGTCGACTTATTTTTGTTATTCTCATAAAGTTAATTTTTCCTTCCTTATAGCTTCCTTCGAGGTGTTGGGCTCATCAAATTTATTTTTGTCACTATTGTCACATGGAATAAGTCGATCTTGCGGACAACATAGACCTTCCTAGAATCTAAAGAAGACCTAATGACAAGCAAACCAACCAGACCCTATCTTTCTCTAAATATGCTTTAATAAACAAAGGCAAACAAGTGTTTTTAGGGCCTACTTTAGGTCCAACGCAAGTTTGTGGATGCCCTTGCTCCTTCGATCCAAATGAGCTCCTTTGTCGCGAATATGCAAACACAAACAAGCAAACAAATTAAATAGCACCTGAAAAGCCAATATCATAAAACATATTTAACATGAAAGTCAAGGAGTTCATGAAACAAATAACATGAGATACTTGTTGAGAAAAACGAGTTTGATTGTATTAATTCAAAAGAAGAAGAACTTTACAACCTGTGCCTTGACGTTGTACAAGCTCCTCCCAGGGTCCAGCAAGAAGTATCCTCTACTTTGACAAGTTTCACTCACTCCCCAATGAAGCCAAAAAGGTATGTGATCTCTCCTCTTAAGCTCAACTAGGAAGTCTTAATTTCACCAGCATTTACCCTAAAAAATGTTCAGCTTCTAACCTCTCCAGCAACCAGCCCAATGCCTGAATTTATAGTGCAATGGAGGGAGGTTACTAGGTCCTCCTTCAAAGGGATAAAGCCCTCCTTCAAAGGGATAGCTCCTCTCCTCAAGGGATTGGCTCCTTCTCTTTTGGGATGCATGAACCACCTAAGAGCGGAAAATCCACGTCAAAATTCCTTCTAGAATCATCTAGAATTAACCCAAAGTGAGTTTTTTAGAATAAACTTGCGCCTTTTTGACTTTCACAGGGGTCCGCACCCACACCTTTAGGGACAGAGCGGGCAGGTCCGCAGTTTTTGTAAACAGAAGGTGCGGGGCCGCAGGTAACAGTGAGAGAAAGTGTGGAACCAGAGTTTCATTGATTTTTAATGTCTTTCTCTTATTTTCAAAGCTTGACTTGAAGAGCTGAGGTCTGAGACTTACCTAGGAGGACAGTACAAGTGATGATAGACCCATACTGACTGCGAATAATCATGGTGACGATATTTTTGTGTAACAGATTGCCCCCTAAAGTGCGAAGTCTGTAGTAGATGAAGATTTCATTTATCATTTAGGAAGAGTGAAGTACTTTATCATTTCGAGGATCATCTTGTGGAGAGCCTGGTTGGAACCTGTAAAAACATTCAATGCAAGATATATAAATGAGATCATATCATCGCTGAGGTAGGCATTCCCATACTCAGATCAAAACTAACTTAGAAAACTAACTACTGCTCTGATACAAGAATGATCTTGTAAAACATCACAAGTATAGACTCATGTGGACACAGTATGGACGCAACCATCTGTTTATGAATAGTCCATTATATAATGAATACAAAATTCCTCGCAGCCTGGATTGTGGAAACTAGATCCAGGGTCTTCATTTCTGCTTCCCGAAACAGTATGATTCTATCCATGCGAATGAATGTGTTGATGTCGAACATGGTAGAAACCACTTGATTACTAGTCAATGATGTAAACTGTTAACAAGTGTGAGAGAAACCACTAGTGATGTCAATGGCTCTCAAAGTACCCAGTACAATCCATGAGATGCGAATAAATGTGTTGATGTCGAACATGTCACGAAATCCTTAGATCGAAGGTCAATGATGCAACCTGTCGTCAAAGGCGAGAAACCTGCCATTGAGGCATGCAGATCCTAAGGTACTGACGATTTCTAGATCATCTTTCTAGATAATGAGCTGAAGTCGATAGAAAGCAATCCGTCGTAGGCAAGCCCACAACACGAAATCATAGATCAAGTCGAAGAAATTTAGTTGCAAGGACAGACTCAGGGATGGTCAAGATGGATGACGGATATTTTGCAGATGAATGGCTTATTGGCAATGACCTCTTAAACACATAATGACACGACAGATGGCTTGGTGACAATTGACCCAAATTTAATACCCAGAAACCGGTTGAAGACTTTCAATGTGGTTTGATTAACTGTTAGGCAAAGGATTTCCCAACCCAGGTGAATAAAAGTGTCATGTTCAAGAGCGGTTACAAAGTATGAACAACAGGCTCATTTTTCTCTCTTTTCCCCCACCATTTCTGGCAAGTACCTATTTATTTTTGACAAGCTTGAGGAGGATAACATTTGCTTGATTATAAGCTCATCCTTCGGATGAGTCCAACTTAGTTTAAATTCCAACCCTAAGAAGGAGTGGTTCCTTCCTGTTTGTAATTGAACAGGTCCTTTACTGTGAAATTTTAATGAGTCCAGTATAGGAGAAACTCGGCGTTTTTCAATTTTAGAGAGTCTGAAAAAACTTAAGAAAACTCCAGGATTGACCTTTTTCGTAAATTTGTGTCTCCCAAGCCCGAAAAAGTATAAAATAATACTTGAGAGAACCGCTTGATCTTTTACGACCAAGGAGTACTTTTCGTCATTAGTGCCCTTGATCCGAAAAAGTAAAAAAGCGATCAACGACACGTCGTTTTATAACCAATATCGAATTTGAAACGACAAAAATCCGGCAATATTTTCATGTTTTTACGGTCGAAAAAGAGCTGTAAGTGGACCGTCTTTTAATTCCATTTTAACGAGTTTAAAAGAAAAACTCGGCGATCTTTTCATGTTTTAGGAGTCAGAAAAGAGCTTAAAGGTGACTCTGAATGTTTTTCCGTCGAAAACGATAGGTTTCGCCTGAATAATCCGTTATCCTGAACAAAAACGCAAACATTACTCATACCTATTTGAAATGGATAAAAATGTCGCAAAAATACCTTTCCAAAGTGAAACATAAACAGATTTGCAATTTATTTACTCAAAAAACTTATAAAAAGGGCCTTCGTCAATTCATTTTTACCGTTTGAGTTTTGGGTGAGAAAATAGTGCTTTCGTTCAGAAAACATCCCGCGAAGATTGCGGAAAATCCAACCGTCGGAATCGAACGCCGTCTTCTCCAGGTAATCCACATCATCTTACTCTTCATTTTTAACTGTTTCAATTTTTGTTTTAGTCATTCATTTCATTTTATGGGAGGGTTTTTAGGCTTAAAACCCGCACGTGGGGCCCGCAGGTTTTCCACTGCTGGCCTGCGGCTTCCATGTAGACAAGGTGTGGTCCCACGCACTATGTCTAACCCGGAGGGTGCGGTCCCCGTCGCAAGGGTTTTTAACCCAAAAATTTTCAAAATTGGACCAAACAAAATAATTTCTAGCATTTTAATTTATCTTTTTACTTGATGCAGAGAGTACATCATGCTAGATTGGCGTGAACGAGAGCATGAGGACGTGGATGCTACCGCATGGAATCATCAGCCTTCACTTGATGCTTTGAGGGCGTGCGGCTTGTACAAATTCTGGGCCACTCTTGGCATGAGGGCTTAGGTGGATTTCTTACAGTGGCTGGTTGATAGATGGAGCATACAGGACCAGTGCTTCTTCATTGGTGGCCACCAGCTCGAAATCGAGCCGACGGACATATATTTCTTGACTGGTTTGCCTAAGAGAGGCGAAGACTTGACTCTGTTTGGGGCTAGGCCAGGTGGCCAGTCTGTCGATAGCCTCTGGCTAGAGTTCTGCAACAGCCAGGCTAAAGACAAAGGGATAGACATAAAGACCATATCCCATCTTGAACTCATGGTGATTGCGTTTACTGTCACCAGACTTTGCGGGGCTGCCGCATTACATATTACCACCGGATCCCTGATGCGTATGGCAGTTGATTGCTTTCGAGGCACCATCTTCAACTGGTGTGATGCTGTGTTGGACAATCTAAAAGGCCAACTGACCAGGGACAAAAACGGACAACTAAAGACCTTTGGTTATGGGGCTTTGGTTGTGAGTTTTGGCCTGGAGAGGGTTCCCATGTTGATCCCGTAGCACCTTACTGTTGGAGCTGGGCTTCCTCGAGAGCCCAAACTGATGCGATGGGTCGCAGTTATGGCCCGTCACCCGGACGAGAGGACAGAGGTTGTTCGATTCAAACCTGAGTATTTCCAATGGTTGGAAAACCAGGTCTTTTCTATTCAGGACTTCCCTTACGCTGGGGTAGATTTTCGTGGCAACCCAGACATGGCTCTTCCACCAGGAGAGCAGTGGGATGACTCAGGTAAAATCATTTTCAACATTTTTCCTATTTTATTTTTTTTATTATTTTTCCATCGTATCAAAACTGATAGCAAAAGTTTCAAATGCAGATGTGGGTCCACAACGACCAGTCGCTCTCCAGCCTTACGAGAGGAAACAACCAGTTGCAGCCGCGCCAACCCCACAGGACGAATCAACAGAGGTTTTGGCCGAGTTGGAGGGTCATCTCGAGTGCTTGACAGGAGATATTCCGGAGACCACTATAGATGACATTCCTCGTCGACTTCAGTGCTATGTGATTGGGGTCCCAGGATCTTTTAGGAGGTTCCTTTGCAAGGTGGCCCGTGTAGTGGTTTCTTATCGAGATCATCACCAGTGATAGGATGATCGCCTATTGTGGGCACATATGACATTTTTTTTTTTTTACTTATCATTTTTGCCGATCATAAGGTCTTTTTCAACCTATGATCGAGGACGATGTATTTTTTGACACACTCCTATATATATATATATCATTATTACTGGCTTACCTTGTAAATCATGTTATGGAATGGTTTTAAATTTACATGTATGATTATTGCAAATGTCTATTTAACATTCGAGAAGCAATTGCATCTGCTAATGTATTTAAAGATCTTGGAATATGTTGATATTCAATATAATCAAATTCACGTTCCAAGAGACGCACTCTCAAAAATAATCTTAATAACACTGGATTTCTAAAGGCATACACTCTATTAAGCTGTAATACAACGAGTTCAGAATCTAACCTCACTATCAAACTCTGAATCCCAAATGAAATAGATTCAGATAATAACTCAATCACTGCACTATACTCAGCAATGTTGTTCGTTGTTTGACCGAGGCTTACCCCATGCATAGATACTAACTCGTCTGAGGGCGAATAGATAGCCCAAGCTGCGGAAGAAATGTTCTGTGTATTACGACAAGCACCATCAGCAAAACCAATGTATGTTTGGAGAGGCATCGACATCTGCAATATCAAGAGTAAAACCAAGATAAGAAGGAATAATGACGAAAAAAAACACTCTCTAAGCTAAGCACACAGTTTAAACTAAAACACACCAGCTAGAAAGAAAAACTATCCTAACTAAAAATCTCCATACCCATTCTTTAAGCATAATACCTCTTCAAGTAAAGACCATTTCTGGGTTTACCCAAAGAGTCCCCGTCAAAGTCTACCAATTCATAGGCCCCTTTTGCTAGCTTTCGCTGGACAACATAGGGACCAAGCCACATAGGAACGAATTTTCCAGCGCCTAATTTATCATTAGCTTGATCGTAAACTAAGACTAGATCTCCTTCCGAAAAATTTCGAGGGGTCACATTTCGATCATACTGAGCTTTCATGCGTTTTGCTAAGTCTCGATCGCCAATGCAGCATCATGTCGATTCTCATCTAATTGAGCCAAGTATAACAAACGCTTTTCCTCTTCAGAAGTGGCTGGAAGTAACTCGATGGTCATTTGCAGTGATGGATTTCGCATTCAATGGGTAACACAGCTTCCAAACCATAGACTAGTTGGAAAGGAGTGAACCCTGTTGATGTTTTTATTGAAGTTCGGTACGCCCAAAGCGCTGAAAATAGCGTGTTATGCCAATTCGACCGATGAATCCCAATGATTCGTCGGATCATGATGACTAAAACTTTGTTGATGGATTCAACCAGACCGTTAGCTTGTGGATAATAAGGAGTTGAACTGTCGTGACGTAAACCAAGCTGGCCTGTAAGTTCGGCCATCATAACGTTTCGAAAATGACGCCCATGATCAGTGATTATCGCCTGCGGGACACCAAACCTAGCAATTATATGATTGAACACGAAAATTGTAGATGTCTTGCCGTCTGCCTCAAATGCAGGCATCGCCTCGGCCCACTTGGTAAAATAATCTACTGCAAGGATGATATATGCATGCCCCCCGACCGAGTGAGGGTTACATGTAATAAAATCGATACCCCATTTGGCAAAAGGACCAACGACAATTATAGGGTGGAGAGGAGTAGGTGGAGCGCGCATCTTTCGATCAAAAATTTGGCAGTTGTGTCATTTTCGGACCGCCGTAAGTAAAGACGACCAGAAGTAGCCAGCGCGCAATATCTTTTGGGCTGTGGCATACCCAGACATATGACTGCCACACGCTCCAAAGTGACAGTCATTTAGAACCCTTTCAGCTTCTTCGTGAGTTATGCAACGTCGAAAAATAGAGTCCACCCCACGGCGATAAAGAGTATCTCCAATAATCCTATATTGTTGGGACTGGAATCGAATTTTCTGACGTTCTGATCTTGAAATTTCTGGCCGAAAGGATTGGGTCTGGAGATAAACGATGATATCCCCATACCACGGATCTAAAGTACTGATAAGAAACAAGGATTCGTCCGTAATGGGCTCCTCTGCCACAGTTTTCGTATCAGTACACGGGAAATCACACATTAACTCCGCAAAGACTAAAGATTTCTTAGACTTAGATTTCTCAAATTCCAAGTTGAACTCTTGTAGGATAACAATCCATTTAGAGTACTTGCCCCCTAGCAGTTGCTTAGTCAAAATGTAGATCATAGGGTTGCAATCTGAAATTACTGTAGTTTTACGTAGTAAAATGTAGTGACGAAAACGTTGGACAGCTTGAACAGCTGCCAATGCCAATTTCTACACATGTGAGTATTTTAGCTCAGTTGGATTTAAAGTTCGACTAAGGTAATATATCACATGTTCATTTTCGAATTCATCTTCCTGAACTAAGACCATTCCAATGGTGGAATGAGAGGCAGCGAGATACAAGAAGTAATCCTGGTTGTAGCTGGGAGGATGCAATAACGGTGCATGTGTCAACGCGTGTTTGAGTGCATCAAAATATTTCTGAGCTATCTCGTCCCAATAGAATGGAGTATTCTGTTTCAACAACCGGGTAAAACCCTTTGTAACCTCATTGTAGTTAGGAATGAATCGTCGTAAAAATTTTGCTTTCCCTTGCAAACTTTGGAGTTGGCGAAGACTCGAAGGAGGAGGTAATTTGAAGATAGCTTCGACCTTCGAGGGATCGACGCGAATGCTGGCTTTCGAAACTACAAATCCCAGCAATCGACCCGTTTCTATACAGAAGACACATTTGTGTGGGTTCAACCGAATCCGATAATGCCTACACCTCATAAAGATTGCTCGTAAATGGACGAGGTGATCAGCTCGATGTAATGAATGAGCAGGCAAGTCATCGAGATAAGGTTGCACAATGTGCTTGATGTCATGAAACGCATAAGACATGGCCCTTTGAAAAGTTTCTCCGGCATTCTTGAGCCCAAAAGGTAACTTGCAATAAGCAAATGTCCCCCATGGACAAATGAAAGCCGTTTTTGGTTGATCGGTAGGTAGAATATTGATTTGATTGTATTCGGAAAAACCATCCATGAAGGAGAATATTTCGCTGCCGGCACAAACATCAATAATTTGATCGATATAGGGAGTTGGGTAATTGTCCTTTGGACAGGCTCGATTAATGTCCCTATAATTGATGCATATTCTTATTGTTCCTTGCTTTTTGTTAACTGGAACAATATTCGATACCCAATCCGTTAACCGGATCGGATAAATGAAACCTACTTTGAGTAATTTTTCAACTTCTGCTTTAATTGCAGCAGCTTTTCTTGGGTGTATCTGACGCAAACGTTGCCGGACGGGTTTAGCGTCTGGGTAAGTCTTGATCTCATGAACAACAATCGCGGGATCAATTCCTGGCATTTCATCATAGGACCAGGCAAACATCGCGGAATTCTTGAAATAGGGCCTTATATATTTGAATTTCATCATCTGTACACGAGGCACCTATATGAATGTTCTCAACAATTCCGGGCTTAACTGAAATGTCAATAGGAATAGTTCCAGGGATGTTTCCCAAATTTAACTCTGAATCGGGATGTTTCATTGGATTCTGAGGTTCCTTGACATATTCAGTCGTAAAAATTGACGAGAAATCATTTTCAAAACGATCATTCTCGGGTAAAAACGAAGATCTGTGATGGAGATCTTCCCATGGTAAATCATCTACACAAAGGATTTCACGAATTTTCTCATTAGAGTGAACAAGTTTAGAAAATGTGATTAAATCCGAGCTTGATGTGAAAAGTGATTCCTCACGGGCCACATTCATGAAGTCGTTTTCAGTTGAAAATGGGTCGGTAAACGATTGCACGGCCTCATATGCAATTTCATATGGACTCAAAGGCATGACATCACCAAATGAGTCTATCTCAGATTCAGAAGGAATGATCCAAGGATCATCATAAATAATGGTGTCTGATGTAATCATATGAATGGTTGCAAATGGAGACGATGCGTTGATCGAAGGAAAAGGAAAAGTTCCCAGTAAACTGGCATCTTTAACTAGTCCTACTCCAACATCCTTATACGGGATGGTCGTTTTACCGACATGCTGAATACTTTCCAAAGAGGCTGGGTCGGATGAAAAGTAAGCCAGCTGGTCTATTGTTATGATCTTTCCATTATGAGGAAACTTTATAACCCGAAAGACCGATGAAACGACCGCGGTCATAGCGTAAGACCAACTTCAACCCAAGAGAAGGTTGTAATCTAGAGGAGCATCAACCACCTCCACCTCTAGATTAACGGTTTTTCCTTCAACCCCTATAGGCAAATCCTATAGAATGCCAAAAGGATGAAACCCATGGCCATAAAAGGCCTTTAGAATCGTCGGGGATTGGTTTAGCGAAGGAGAACCAAGCAATCTCCAACACTGTGTCGACATAATACACGTTGAGGCTCCCTCATCAATCACAGTCCGCTGAATAGGCCTGTTTTTGACTATCACTGGGATCTGGAAAGCCATTTGATGAGGCAAACGCGGTGTATTATTTTCTAGATCGAAAATTATTAGGTTCGAGTCCTGAACATCAACTCCTATAGCCGACAAAAGTAATTTACGTTGTGCTGGACATGATTGCATCACTTCCAAAGCTGACATTGCTGAGCGTGAAACAACTAAATCCTTAACAATGTTATAGTTCTGAGCCGCTCTCGCATGTGGATTGAAAGCTGACTTTCGAAGTATACCCTTGGCGGGCGGTTTGATTACCAAGTCTGGATTAGGTTTCTCGATCTGTAGTGGATCGGAACCGGGAGCTGAGGTTGATGGATTAGAATGAGAAGATTCTGCTTCTTTACCATCAACATGACTTTTACTACCATAATCTTGTGATCGAGTCGCAATCCGAACATGGGACATCATCAGTATGGGTTCTTCATTGGCGCTCGAGGACGAACCTATCATCTTACTGTCTTGAGCTGGAAAAGGATCCTTCAAAACAGTAGGAGTTTGGGAACCTTTGACAATCTTCGCAACCTCTGCACAATGAGGGTAGTCTCTTGTAAAATGTTCATCATCACAAATGAGACAAGGATAACGAGGTTTGCACTTTTCATCATTGGATTTCGATTTTTTCAGGTTTCTCCTTTGAATTTTTGTCTGCTTTATTCTTCTTCTTTCCTTTCTTCTTCCCACCGGATTTTGATTTGGCTGTAGATGACTCTACAACGTGAATATCGGCGGAAATCTCTGCAGAAGAATCTCCTGTTGGGGAATCAGGAAAGGTTATGATAGAAGAAGAATTCTTGGAAGATTTCTTCTTACTTTTAATATTAACCGTACCAATCATACCATCGGCGGCATGAGATCCCAAAGGAGCTGCAGCGATTTGATTTTGCTTGGGAAGATCGGGGATTTTCTCGTGTAACGTACCTGACTGAGTATAGACCAAGTCAAGGTACTGTGCTTGAGCAATTACTTGCTCCTCAGTAACAACTTCGGCTTTAGCTACATCTTCAGTGATCTTTGGCAACAAAGATTTTACAAACCACTTGGCCAAGATCTGATCCGGAATAAACACCTTCACTAAATGCCGTCGACGTCTCCACTCATGAATATGATCTGAAATGTAAGTGGATGTCGATTGTTTTAATGAAGTTAACAATTCTGTGCCATTGTCATATCAGACTGGCAACTGAAAATGAGTTAAAAATGAGGTAGCTAACTGACTAAAATTATAAAAAGTGCCTCGCGGTAACTCAATGTACCACTTGGCCGCGAGACCAATTAGAGTGCGCTGGAAAAGTCTAAGACGGATTGAATCATCTGAAATGGAGTTAGACGCACACCAGAGGTGGTAAGTCATCACATGGTTCGACGGGTCCTCTCCTGATTTACCTTCGAACTTAGGAATGTCACTGGGTAACTTATTCGACATTGGCGGCCAAAATGGAAGATAATTAATGGGATCGTTCGTTAGGCACGACAAGTCAGGTAAGTCCAAAGTTGCGATAAACGGTAACTAACGATTAGGGTCCCTAAAACTTTGGGTCATGAGACCAGCCCCAGGAGGAGGATATCCAAGATAACTAGGAATAGGAATTGCATTTGGGATATTGTATCCTCTCGGAAAACCAGGATTAACCAGACCGTACTGGGGTTGTTGAGGTTGTTGATAAGTGTACCCAGGGTACAGTTGATACTGATAGACTGGCTGCTGCACAGCAGGACCGAATTGGTACTGTCCCTGGTACGGTTGATAAGTAAATTGTGGTTGACTTGTGACAACCGTACTTGAACCAAGTTGTCCTACAGGCATCTGAACCGAAGTTTGAATCGTAGATCCAGACGGTGGTAAAGATGTCTGAGGAGTAGATGTAGGAATTGTAGAAACCAGAGCTGTCGATACTCCAGAAGTAGGTGGGGTATATTGAACAGATGTTGCGGCAGTTGTAGAAGTCGTTTGAGGCAGAGTACGAGGCGTACTAGGCCCAGGCTGAGAAACTACCGAAGGTACAGAAGTTTGAATGTTAGACTGGACTGGTTGCTGGGGTGTACCAGAAACTAAGGGTTGTCCAGTTTGAGATGACAACTGTACATTTGGCTGCAACACCTGTTGAGTTTGCGATGGATCCCACACTATATTCATTCCGGGGTACTGACCCATAACATGTTGAGAATATTGAGGACCATAACCGGGTTGAGGGTAGGATTGATAATTTAAAGGTACATTTCTCGTTCCTTGAACATACGTTTGACCGGAGGGTGGTTGGAAACCTTGGTTCCAGTACTGACCTTGGGGTTGATACCCTTGAGGCACGTACTGGTACTGGGGTTGACCTTGAGGTATAAATTGATACTGGGGTTGACCTTGGGGTACATATTGGGTCTGGGGTTGACCTTGAGGAACGTACTGTCCCGTAGGTATGTACTGTCCTTGAGGTTGCCCCCAGATGCAAATTGAGTACCTTGAGGTTGTCCCCCAGGCGATAATTGAGGTTGCCCCCCAGGCAGTAACTGGCCACCTTGAGGTTGAGGATTGGGAATAGAACCTGACATCATGAGAATGTCTTCTATGCTCAACGGCTTAGTACCATTGCTTGCAGTTAATAGCCCTTGCTCAATGGGTTGAGGAGATGCTCCTGAAAAAGTACCAGAAAGTGACTAATACCCAGAGGGAACAGAAGGACCATCGTACAATAAGGATTCGGGCGATTGAGTAAACATGGACGACTGTCTTGACATATTTAACGGAGGATAATAACCTCTATGTGTTGGGTGATAAGGAACGCGAGGTGGTGAAAAACTTAACCCTGGGTTTTCCAAGAAATTAGTCAAAGAAAGATACCAAGTACTGCTCCTAGGTGGACTGTAAAAAATTGATTCACGCTCCCTTAGTTCAATAACAGGTTGATTTTCAGGGATAGGGATGCCTACTTCTTCTTCTGGAGTAGCAAGTTCTTCAATAGCTATAAGTCCAGAAGGAAGATCTTGGGTGATTACTCTTTCTACCCTAGGTGAACCAGGACCACTAGAAGCTGGAGAAGCAAACCCCGATGTCGGAGTAGCAGCAAATTCACTTTCAGGCTCGGATATTTCAGGTTCCTCACCTATATCACTAGTAGATGAAAAGCTACCAGTAACTTCGGAAACAGACACTGACTGTGGATTATAATCTGCTACTAACGCTTGAAAATCAGGATGTACTATCAAAGAAGATTCTCCTTCTTCAGGTGACCCAACTCTACTGTCTCTAGGAGTTACGAGGACTTTCAAGCCTTCAAGCTGGCTCGGTGAAAACTCAGGAGGTTGGCCCCGAAGTCTACGGGACTTCCTCGGTAATTCAGCCACGGTTAAAAACTTTTAACTACTTCACACGCAAACAAAGTAAAATCTCAATGAAAACCACCTAAAGTCTCTAAAGAACCAAACAAATTTGAATCACACGCCTAAAGAATCTAGGAGATCAAACACACACAAACAATAACTTTCCGTACTGAAAACACTAGTTGGTGATGAAATCCAACGTCACAGAGTTCAATACAGAAATGGCGGTTGGAACAGTTACCCCGGCAACCTGCTTAATGAATAGACTGGCACAAGTTCCTCCACTTAACCGTCTCGAGTGAAGAGAACCCCCCAGAAAATCCAAGTGAGTCTAGCCGACGTCTGCTCCAGGTACAGTGGGATCTTCCCACCACTGTCACCTCAGGAAGAATCCTAAAGAATATGGCCACTAAGGTTACCAACTGAAACAAATATACCTGGGGGAACAGTCTACGATCCGATACGCACGCAAGGGCAGAGTAGCAAGATCAATCCCCTTGAAGGCTCCTTGACATAATCCAAGGTTTACCAACAAGTGACCCGAGGGTCCTCGACAATGGTTAATACAAGGTTTACCGTTTTTAATACGTGAATATCTGGCATCGTTCCCAATGAGGAAGGATTGATTCCCACACTAGTTCGGACACGATCTCGTGCTTCTCCTTTAAGAGGAGCTTTCCCAGAGCATAAATGCAACAATTGGATTTCTTCCCTACCACAAGATACAACTACTTGTTTGTTTTTACTGTCTTGGAGAGTTAATTACTCTCCTACTCCAAGACACTAGCCTAAGCTAAGTTGGTGTATCAGAGCCCTAGAAATAAAAATGTTACTAGATGAATTTTACTTTAAGCGTTTATTTTTATTGGTTTTTTTTTAAGTCAAAAGGTGCGGAGATGAAACTCGTGGTATGAAGACTCGACTCAAAATCACTAAAAATGCACCTAAGATGATTTAAACAATCTTTTTCTCTTCGATGAACTTCTAAACTAAGAAAGAGTTTGAGAATGCAAATACTTTGTAAACACAAATCCTTCTTAAGAAACAAATTAAAAGAAGAGTTTTTGTCCTTTCCAATGCACTCAAAACGAGACAACTAGTTATTTCACAAAAATTTCCCTTTTTCGTTTCCAAGCACTCAACCACTACAAAAACAAACTTTTTTCCAAAAGAGATTTTTTTTTTTTATATTTTTATAAAACACTCAAAACTATGGAAATGACTAACTTTGAGATCTATAAACTATAAAAACCTATTTGAAGTCAAAGCCTACAAGATGTCTTTTTTAAGGATGTTTTACTTAGCTAGATGTAAGCTAAGGACCAATTTATGCAGAATCACAAATCAGTCAAGAACAACCAATTTTGTTTTCTTTTTGAAAATGAAAATCCAAACTTTTAAACACAAGCTTTTCGAAGTTTTGTAAAGAGAAAACTCAAAGCAGGTTCCTCAACAATGGGAGATTTCATAAATGGTTAGACTCATAAGAAGGCTGGTAGACACCAAGGTGATCTGAAGTCCCTACAGCTTCTAAGCTCAGAGCCACTACACAACCAAAATGAAAAACAAGCCCAACAAACAAAACTCCTAGGAATTTCACCTAAAACCCTAACACTAATGAAATCAACCTAAGGAAAGCTTCTGACAAGTTATATGCAGGTCTGGGGAGTGGATAACAATTTCTAAACAAAAACTACGCTGACTAACAGAGGAAATCTTAGGTTTTTCAAAATTTTGACAGGGTCTGCAGGCCCATAGTTAACACAGGCACGGTCCCGCTCTGTGCTAAAAGCAAAGGTGCAGATAGGTACGCACTGTGTCAAAAGGCTAGGGTGCGGTCCTCTCCCAAAGCTATGAAAAACGAAAAATAACCCTGGATCTACAAACTCTACCCAATTTTACACACAACAAGCCAAAAACAGAAACAAAAACATAGTTTCTCAGGTCAAAGTAAAAACAAGGAAAACAATCAAGTCCCCAGCGGAGTCGCCATTTTGTCACACGGAATAAGTCGATCTTGCGGACAAGATAGACCTTCCTAGAATCTAAAGAAGACCTAATGACAAGCAAACCAACCAACACTATCTTTCTCTAAATATGCTTTAATAAACAAAGGAAAACAAGTGTTTTTAGGGTCGACCTTAGGTCCAACGCAAGTTTGTGGATGCCCTCGCTCCTTCGATCCAAATGAGCTCCTTTGTCGTGAATCTGCAAACACAAACAAGCAAACAAATTAAATAGCACCTGAAAAGCCAATATCATAAAACATATTTAACATGAAAGTCAAGGAGTTCATGAAACAAATAACATGAGATACTTGTTGAGAAAAATGAGTTTGATTATATTAATTCAAAAGAAGAATAAATTTACAACCTGTGCCTTGACGCTGTACAAGCTCCTCCCAGGGTCCAGCAAGAAGTCTCCTCTACTTTGACAAGTTTCACTCACTCCCCAATGAAGCCAAAAAGGTATGTGATCTCTCCTCTTAAGCTCAACTAGGAAGTCTTAATTTCACCAGCATTTACCCTAAAAAATGTTCAGCTTCTAACCTCTCCAGCAACCAGCCCAATGCCTAAATTTATAGTGCAATGGAGGGAGGTTACTAGGTCCTCCTTCAAAGGGATAAAGCCCTCCTTCAAAGGGATAGCTCCTCTCGTCAAGGGATTAGCTCCTTCTATTTTGGGATGCATGAACCACCTAAGAGCGGCAAATCCACGTCAAAATTCCTTCTAGAATCATCTAGAATTAACCCAAAGTGAGTTTTTTAGAATAAACTTGCGCCTTTTTGACTTTCACAGGGGTCCGCACCCACACCTTTAGGGACAGAGCGGGCAGGTCCGCAGTTCTTGTAAACAGAAGGTGCGGGGCCGCAGGTAACAGTGAGAGAAAGTGCGGAACCAGAGTTTCATTGATTTTTAATGTCTTTCTCTTATTTTCAAAGCTTGACTTGAAGAGCTGAGGTCTGAGACTTGCCTAGGAGGACAGTACAAGTGATGATAGACCCATACTGACTGCGAATAATCATGGTGACGATATTTTTGTGTAACAGATTGCCCCCTAAAGTGCGAAGTCTGTAGTAGATGAGGATTTCATTTATCATTTAGGAAGAGTGAAGTACTTTATCATTTCGAGGATCATCTTGTGGAGAGCCTGGTTGGAACCTGTAAAAACATTCAATGCAAGATATATAAATGAGATCATATCATCGCTGAGATAGGCATTCCCATACTCAGATCAAAACTAACTTAGAAAACTAACTACTGCTCTGATACAGGAATGATCTTGTAAAACATCACAAGTATAGACTCATGTGGACACAGTATGGACGCAGCCATCTGTTTATGAATAGTCCATTATATAATGAATACAAAATTCCTCGCAGCCTGGATTGTGGAAACTAGATCCAGGGTCTTCATTTCTGCTTCTCGAAACAGTATGATTCTATCCATGCGAATGAATGTGTTGATGTCGAACATGGTAGAAACCACTTGATTACTAGTCAATGATGTAAACTGTTAACAAGTGTGAGAGAAACCACTAGTGATGTCAATGGCTCTCAAAGTACCCAGTACAATCCATGAGATGCGAATAAATGTGTTGATGTCGAACATGTCACGAAATCCTTAGATCGAAGGTCAATGATGCAACCTGTCGTCAAAGGCGAGAAACCTGCCATTGAGGCATGCAGATCCTAAGGTACTGACGATTTCTAGATCATCTTTCTAGATAATGAGCTGAAGTCGATAGAAAGCAATCCGTCGTAGGCAAGCCCACAACACGAAATCATAGATCAAGTCGAAGAAATTTAGTTGCAAGGACAGACTCAGGGATGGTCAAGATGGATGACGGATATTTTGCAGATGAATGGCTTATTGGCAGTGACCTCTTAAACACATAATGACACGACAGATGGCTTGGTGACAATTGACCCAAATTTAATACCCAGAAACCGGCTGAAGACTTTCAATGTGGTTTGATTAACTGTTAGGCAAAGGATTTCCCAACCCAGGTGAATAAAAGTGTCATGTTCAAGAGCGGTTACAAAGTATGACAAACAGGCTCATTTTTCTCTCTTTTCCCCCACCATTTCTGGCAAGTACCTATTTATTTTTGACAAGCTTGAGGAGGATAACATTTGCTTGATTATAAGCTCATCCTTCGGATGAGTCCAACTTAGTTTAAATTCCAACCCTAAGAAGGAGTGGTTCATTCCTGTTTGTAATTGAACAGGTCCTTTACTGTGAAATTTTAATGAGTCCAGTATAGGAGAAACTCGGCGTTTTTCAATTTTAGAGAGTCTGAAAAAACTTAAGAAAACTCCAGGATTGACCTTTTTCGTAAATTTGTGTCTCCCAAGCCCGAAAAAGTATAAAATAATACTTGAGAGAACCGCTTGATCTTTTACGACCAAGGAGTACTTTTCGTCATTAGTGCCCTTGATCCGAAAAAGTAAAAAAGCGATCAACGACACGTCGTTTTATAACCAATATCGAATTTGAAACGACAAAAATCCGGCAATATTTTCATGTTTTTACGGTCGAAAAAGAGCTGTAAGTGGACCGTCTTTTAATTCCGTTTTAACGAGTTTAAAAGAAAAACTCGGCGATCTTTTCATGTTTTAGGAGTCAGAAAAGAGCTTAAAGGTGACTCTGAATGTTTTTCCGTCGAAAACGATAGGTTTCGCCTGAATAATCCGTTATCCTGAACAAAAACGCAAACATTACTCATACCTATTTGAAATGGATAAAAATGTCGCAAAAATACCTTTCCAAAGTGAAACATAAACAGATTTGCAATTTATTTACTCAAAAAACTTATAAAAAGGGCCTTCGTCAATTCATTTTTACCGTTTGAGTTTTGGGTGAGAAAATAGTGCTTTCGTTCAGAAAACTTCCCGTGAAGATTGCGGAAAATCCAACCGTCGGAATCGAACGCCGTCTTCTCCAGGTAATCCACATCATCTTACTCTTCATTTTTAACTGTTTCAATTTTTGTTTTAGTCATTCATTTCATTTTTTGGGAGGGTTTTTAGGCTTAAAACCCGCGCGTGGGGCCCGCAGGTTTTCCACTGCTGGCCTGCGGCTTCCATGTAGACAAGGTGTGGTCCCACGCACTATGTCTAACCCGGAGGGTGCGGTCCCCGTCGCAAGGGTTTTTAACCCAAAAATTTTCAAAATTGGACCAAACAAAATAATTTCTAGCATTTTAATTTATCTTTTTACTTGATGCAGAGAGTACATCATGCTAGATTGGCGTGAACGAGAGCATGAGGACGTGGATGCTACCGCATGGAATCATCAGCCTTCACTTGATGCTTTGAGGGCGTGCGGCTTGTACAAATTCTGGGCCACTCTTGGCATGAGGGCTTAGGTGGATTTCTTACAGTGGCTGGTTGATAGATGGAGCATACAGGACCAGTGCTTCTTCATTGGTGGCCACCAGCTCGAAATCGAGCCGACGGACATATATTTCTTGACTGGTTTGCCTAAGAGAGGCGAAGACTTGACTCTGTTTGGGGCTAGGCCAGGTGGCCAGTCTGTCGATAGCCTCCGGCTAGAGTTCTGCAACAGCCAGGCTAGAGACAAAGGGATAGACATAAAGACCATATCCCATCTTGAACTCATGGTGATTGCGTTTACTGTCACCAGACTTTGCGGGGCTGCCGCATTACATATTACCACCGGATCCCTGATGCGTATGGCAGTTGATTGCTTTCGAGGCACCATCTTCAACTGGTGCGATGCTGTGTTGGACAATCTAAAAGGCCAACTGACCAGGGACAAAAACGGACAACTAAAGACCTTTGGTTATGGGGCTTTGGTTGTGAGTTTTGGCCTGGAGAGGGTTCCCATGTTGATCCCGTAGCACCTTACTGTTGGAGCTGGGCTTCCTCGAGAGCCCAAACTGATGCGATGGGTCGCAGTTATGGCCCGTCACCCGGACGAGAGGACAGAGGTTGTTCGATTCAAACCTGAGTATTTCCAATGGTTGGAAAACCAGGTCTTTTCTATTCAGGACTTCCCTTACGCTGGGGTAGATTTTCGTGGCAACCCAGACATGGCTCTTCCACCAGGAGAGCAGTGGGATGACTCAGGTAAAATCATTTTCAACATTTTTCCTATTTTATTTTTTTTATTATTTTTCCATCGTATCAAAACTGATAGCAAAAGTTTCAAATGCAGATGTGGGTCCACAACGACCAGTCGCTCTCCAGCCTTACGAGAGGAAACAACCAGTTGCAGCCGCGCCAACCCCACAGGACGAATCAACAGAGGTTTTGGCCGAGTTGGAGGGTCATCTCGAGTGCTTGACAGGAGATATTCCGGAGACCACTATAGATGACATTCCTCGTCGACTTCAGTGCTATGTGATTGGGGTCCCAGGATCTTTTAGGAGGTTCCTTTGCAAGGTGGCCCGTGTAGTGGTTTCTTATCGAGATCATCACCAGTGATAGGATGATCGCCTATTGTGGGCACATATGACATTTTTTTTTTTTACTTATCATTTTTGCCGATCATAAGGTCTTTTTCAACCTATGATCGAGGACGATGTATTTTTTGACACACTCCTATATATATATATATATCATTATTACTGGCTTACCTTGTAAATCATGTTATGGAATGGTTTTAAATTTACATGTATGATTATTGCAAATGTCTATTTAACATTCGAGAAGCAATTGCATCTGCTAATGTATTTAAAGATCTTGGAATATGTTGATATTCAATATAATCAAATTCACGTTCCAAGAGACGCACTCTCAAAAATAATCTTAATAACACTGGATTTCTAAAGGCATACACTCTATTAAGCTGTAATACAACGAGTTCAGAATCTAACCTCACTATCAAACTCTGAATCCCAAATGAAATAGATTCAGATAATAACTCAATCACTGCACTATACTCAGCAATGTTGTTCGTTGTTTGACCGAGGCTTACCCCATGCATAGATACTAACTCGTCTGAGGGCGAATAGATAGCCCAAGCTGCGGAAGAAATGTTCTGTGTATTACGACAAGCACCATCAGCAAAACCAATGTATGTTTGGAGAGGCATCGACATCTGCAATATCAAGAGTAAAACCAAGATAAGAAGGAATAATGACGAAAAAAAACACTCTCTAAGCTAAGCACACAGTTTAAACTAAAACACACCAGCTAGAAAGAAAAACTATCCTAACTAAAAATCTCCATACCCATTCTTTAAGCATAATACCTCTTCAAGTAAAGACCATTTCTGGGTTTACCCAAAGAGTCCCCGTCAAAGTCTACCAATTCATAGGCCCCTTTTGCTAGCTTTCGCTGGACAACATAGGGACCAAGCCACATAGGAACGAATTTTCCAGCGCCTAATTTATCATTAGCTTGATCGTAAACTAAGACTAGATCTCCTTCCGAAAAATTTCGAGGGGTCACATTTCGATCATACTGAGCTTTCATGCGTTTTGCTAAGTCTCGATCGCCAATGCAGCATCATGTCGATTCTCATCTAATTGAGCCAAGTATAACAAACGCTTTTCCTCTTCAGAAGTGGCTGGAAGTAACTCGATGGTCATTTGCAGTGACGGATTTCGCATTCAATGGGTAACACAGCTTCCAAACCATAGACTAGTTGGAAAGGAGTGAACCCTGTTGATGTTTTTATTGAAGTTCGGTACGCCCAAAGCGCTGAAAATAGCGTGTTATGCCAATTCGACCGATGAATCCCAATGATTCGTCGGATCATGATGACTAAAACTTTGTTGATGGATTCAACCAGACCGTTAGCTTGTGGATAATAAGGAGTTGAACTGTCGTGACGTAAACCAAGCTGGCCTGTAAGTTCGGTCATCATAACGTTTCGAAAATGACGCCCATGATCAGTGATTATCGCTTGCGGGACACCAAACCTAGCAATTATATGATTGAACACGAAAATTGCAGCTGTCTTGCCGTCTGCCTCAAATGCAGGCATCGCCTCGGCCCACTTGGTAAAATAATCTACTGCAAGGATGATATATGCATGCCCCCCAGCTGAGTGAGGGTTACATGTAATAAAATCGATACCCCATTTGGAAAAAGGACCAACGACAATTATAGGGTGGAGAGGAGTAGGTGGAGCGCGCATCTTTCGATCAAAAATTTGGCAGTTGTGTCATTTTCGGACCGCCGTAAGTAAAGACGACCAGAAGTAGCCAGCGCGCAATATCTTTTGGGCTGTGGCATACCCAGACATATGACTGCCACACGCTCCAGAGTGACAGTCATTTAGAACCCTTTCAGCTTCTTCGTGAGTTATGCAACGTCGAAAAACAGAGTCCGCCCCACGGCGATAAAGAGTATCTCCAATAATCCTATATTGTTGGGACTGGAATCGAATTTTCCGACGTTCTGATCTTGAAATTTCTGGCCGAAAGGATTGGGTCTGGAGATAAACGATGATATCCCCATACCACGGATCTAAAGTACTGATAAGAAACAAGGATTCGTCCGTAATGGGCTCCTCTGCCACAGTTTTCGTATCAGTACACGGGAAATCACACATTAACTCCGCAAAGACTAAAGATTTCTTAGACTTAGATTTCTCAAATTCCAAGTCGAACTCTTGTAGGATAACAATCCATTTAGAGTACTTGCCCCCTAGCAATTGCTTAGTCAAAATGTAGATCATAGGGTTGCAATCTGAAATTACTGTAGTTTTACGTAGTAAAATGTAGTGACGAAAACGTTGGACAGCTTGAACAGCTGCCAATGCCAATTTCTACACATGTGAGTATTTTAGCTCAGTTGGATTTAAAGTTCGACTAAGGTAATATATCACATGTTCATTTCCAAATTCATCTTCCTGAACTAAGACCATTCCAATGGTGGAATGAGAGGCAGCGAGATACAAGAAGTAATCCTGGTTGTAGCTGGGAGGATGCAATAACGGTGCATGGGTCAACGCGTGTTTGAGTGCATCAAAATATTTCTGAGCTATCTCGTCCCAATAGAATGGAGTATTCTGTTTCAACAACCGGGTAAAACCCTTTGTAACCTCATTGTAGTTAGGAATGAATCGTCGTAAAAAGTTTGCTTTCCCTTGCAAACTTTGGAGTTGGCGAAGACTCGAAGGAGGAGGTAATTTGAAGATAGCTTCGACCTTCGAGGGATCGACGCGAATGCCGGCTTTCGAAACTACAAATCCCAGCAATCGACCCGTTTCTATACAGAAGACACATTTGTGTGGGTTCAACCGAATCCGATAATGCCTACACCTCATAAAGATTGCTCGTAAATGGACGAGGTGATCAGCTCGATGTAATGAATGAGCAGGCAAGTCATCGAGATATGGTTGCACAATGTGCTTGATGTCATGAAACGCATAAGACATGGCCCTTTGAAAAGTTTCTCCGGCATTCTTGAGCCCAAAAGGTAACTTGCAATAAGCAAATGTCCCCCATGGACAAATGAAAGCCGTTTTTGGTTGATCGGTAGGTAGAATATTGATTTGATTGTATCCGGAAAAACCATCCATGAAGGAGAATATTTCGCTGCCGGCACAATCATCAATAATTTGATCGATATAGGGAGTTGGGTAATTGTCCTTTGGACAGGCTCGATTAATGTCCCTATAATTGATGCATATTCTTATTGTTCCTTGCTTTTTGTTAACTGGAACAATATTCGATACCCAATCCGTTAACCGGATCGGATAAATGAAACCTACTTTGAGTAATTTTTCAACTTCTGCTTTAATTGCAGCAGCTTTTCTTGGGTGTATCTGACGCAAACGTTGCCGGACGGGTTTAGCGTCCGGGTAAGTCTTGATCTCATGAACAACAATCGCGGGATCAATTCCTGGCATTTCATCATAGGACCAGGCAAACACGTCGCGGAATTCTTGAAATAGGGCCTTATATATTTGAATTTCATCATCTGTACACGAGGCACCTATATGAATGTTCTCAACAATTCCGGGCTTAACTGAAATGTCAATAGGAATAGTTCCAGGGATGTTTCCCAAATTTAACTCTGAATCGGGATGTTTCATTGGATTCTGAGGTTCCTTGACATATTCAGTCGTAAAAATTGACGAGAAATCATTTTCAAAACGATCATTCTCGGGTAAAAACGAAGATCTGTGATGGAGATCTTCCCATGGTAAATCATCTACACAAAGGATTTCACGAATTTTCTCATTAGAGTGAACAAGTTTAGAAAATGTGATTAAATCCGAGCTTGATGTGAAAAGTGATTCCTCACGGGCCACATTCATGAAGTCATTTTCAGTTGAAAATGGGTCGGTAAACGATTGCACGGCCTCATATGCAATTTCATATGGACTCAAAGGCATGACATCACCAAATGAGTCTATCTCAGATTCAGAAGGAATGATCCAAGGATCATCATAAATAATGGTGTCTGATGTAATCATATGAATGGTTGCAAATGAAGACGATGCGTTGATCGAAGGAAAAGGAAAAGTTCCCAGTAAACCGGCATCTTTAACTAGTCCTACTCCAACATCCTTATACGGGATGGTCGTTTTACCGACATGCTGAATACTTTCCAAAGAGGCTGGGTCGGATGAAAAGTAAGCCAGCTGGTCTATTGTTATGATCTTTCCATTATGAGGAAACTTTATAACTCGAAAGACCGATGAAACGACCGCGGTCATAGCGTAAGACCAACTTCAACCCAAGAGAAGGTTGTAATCTAGAGGAGCATCAACCACCTCCACCTCTAGATTAACGGTTTTTCCTTCAACCCCTATAGGCAAATCCTATAGAATGCCAAAAGGATGAAACCCATGGCCATAAAAGGCCTTTAGAATCGTCGGGGATTGGTTTAGCGAAGGAGAACCAAGCGATCTCCAACACTGTGTCGACATAATACACGTTGAGGCTCCCTCATCAATCACAGTCCGATGAATAGGCCTGTTTTTGACTATCACTGGGATCTGGAAAGCCATTTGATGAGGCAAACGCGGTGTATTATTTTCTAGATCGAAAATTATTAGGTTCGAGTCCTGAACATCAACTCCTATAGCCGACAAAAGTAATTTACGTTGTGCTGGACATGATTGCATCACTTCCAAAGCTGACATTGCTGAGCGTGAAACAACTAAATCCTTAACAATGTTATAGTTCTGAGCCGCTCTCGCATGTGGATTGAAAGCTGACTTTCGAAGTATACCCTTGGCGGGCGGTTTGATTACCAAGTCTGGATTAGGTTTCTCGATCTGTAGTGGATCGGAACCGGGAGCTGAGGTTGATGGATTAGAATGAGAAGATTCTGCTTCTTTACCATCAACATGACTTTTACTACCATAATCTTGTGAACGAGTCGCAATCCGAACATGGGACATCATCAGTATGGGTTCTTCATTGGCGCTCGAGGACGAACCTATCATCTTACTGTCTTGAGCTGGAAAAGGATCCTTCAAAACAGTAGGAGTTTGGGAACCTTTGACAATCTTCGCAACCTCTGCACAATGAGGGTAGTCTCTTGTAAAATGTTCATCATCACAAATGAGACAAGGATAACGAGGTTTGCACTTTTCATCATTGGATTTCGATTTTTTCAGGTTTCTCCTTTGAATTTTTGTCTGCTTTATTCTTCTTCTTTCCTTTCTTCTTCCCACCGGATTTTGATTTGGCTGTAGATGACTCTACAACGTGAATATCGGCGGAAATCTCTGCAGAAGAATCTCCTGTTGGGGAATCAGGCAAGGTTATGATAGAAGAAGAATTCTTGGAAGATTTCTTCTTACTTTTAATATTAACCGTACCAATCATACCATCGGCGGCATGAGATCCCAAAGGAGCTGCAGCGATTTGATTTTGCTTGGGAAGATCGGGGATTTTCTCGTGTAACGTACCTGACTGAGTATAGACCAAGTCAAGGTACTGTGCTTGAGCAATTACTTGCTCCTCAGTAACAACTTCGGCTTTAGCTACATCTTCAGTGATCTTTGGCAACGAAGATTTTACAAACCACTTGGCCAAGATCTGATCCGGAATAAACACCTTCACTAAATGCCGTCGACGTCTCCACTCACGAATATGATCTGAAATGTAAGTCGATGTCGATTGTTTTAATGAAGTTAACAATTCTGTGCCATTGTCATATCAGACTGGCAATTGAAAATGAGTTAAAAATGAGGTAGCTAACTGACTAAAATTATAAAAAGTGCCTCGCGGTAACTCAATGTACCACTTGGCCGCGAGACCAATTAGAGTGCGCTGGAAAAGTCTAAGACGGATTGAATCATCTGAAATGGAGTTAGACGCACACCAGAGGTGGTAAGTCATCACATGGTTCGACGGGTCCTCTCCTGATTTACCTTCGAACTTAGGAATGTCACTGGGTAACTTATTCGACATTGGCGGCCAAAATGGAAGATAATTAATGGGATCGTTCGTTAGGCACGACAAGTCAGGTAAGTCCAAAGTTGCGATAAACGGTAACTAACGATTAGGGTCCCTAAAACTTTGGGTCATGAGACCAGCCCCAGGAGGAGGATATCCAAGATAACTAGGAATAGGAATTGCATTTGGAATGTTGTATCCTCTCGGAAAACCAGGATTAACCAGACCGTACTGGGGTTGTTGAGGTTGTTGATAAGTGTACCCAGGGTACAGTTGATACTGATAGACTGGCTGCTGCACAGCAGGACCGAATTGGTACTGTCCCTGGTACGGTTGATAAGTAAATTGTGGTTGACTTGTGACAACCGTACTTGAACCAAGTTGTCCTACAGGCATCTGAACCGAAGTTTGAATCGTAGATCCAGACGGTGGTAAAGATGTCTGAGGAGTAGATGTAGGAATTGTAGAAACCAGAGCTGTCGATACTCCAGAAGTAGGTGGGGTATATTGAACAGATGTTGCGGCAGTTGTAGAAGTCGTTTGAGGCAGAGTACGAGGCGTACTAGGCCCAGGCTGAGAAACTACCGAAGGTACAGAAGTTTGAATGTTAGACTGGACTGGTTGCTGGGGTGTACCAGAAACTAAGGGTTGTCCAGTTTGAGATGACAACTGTACATTTGGCTGCAACACCTGTTGAGTTTGCGATGGATCCCACACTATATTCATTCCGGGGTACTGACCCATAACATGTTGAGAATATTGAGGACCATAACCGGGTTGAGGGTAGGATTGATAATTTAAAGGTACATTTCTCGTTCCTTGAACATACGTTTGACCGGAGGGTGGTTGGAAACCTTGGTTCCAGTACTGACCTTGGGGTTGATACCCTTGAGGCACGTACTGGTACTGGGGTTGACCTTGAGGTATAAATTGATACTGGGGTTGACCTTGGGGTACATATTGGGTCTGGGGTTGACCTTGAGGAACGTACTGTCCCGTAGGTATGTACTGTCCTTGAGGTTGCCCCCCAGATGCAAATTGAGTACCTTGAGGTTGTCCCCCAGGCGATAATTGAGGTTGCCCCCAGGCGGTAACTGGCCACCTTGAGGTTGAGGATTGGGAATAGAACCTGACATCATGAGAATGTCTTCTACGCTCAACGGCTTAGTACCATTGCTTGCAGTTAATAGCCCTTGCTCAATGGGTTGAGGAGATGCTCCTGAAAAAGTACCAGAAAGTGACTAATACCCAGAGGGAACAGAAGGACCATCGTACAATAAGGATTCGGGCGATTGAGTAAACATGGACGACTGTCTTGACATATTTAACGGAGGATAATAACCTCTATGTGTTGGGTGATAAGGAACGCGAGGTGGTGAAAAACTTAACCCTGGGTTTTCCAAGAAATTAGTCAAAGAAAGATACCAAGTACTGCTCCTAGGTGGACTGTAAAAAATTGATTCACGCTCCCTTAGTTCAATAACAGGCTGATTTTCAGGGATAGGGATGCCTACTTCATCTTCCGGAGTAGCAAGTTCTTCAATAGCTATAAGTCCAGAAGGAAGATCTTGGGTGATTACTCTTTCTACCCTAGGTGAACCAGGACCACTAGAAGCTGGAGAAGCAAACCCCGATGTCGGAGTAGCAGCAAATTCACTTTCAGGCTCGGATATTTCAGGTTCCTCACCTATATCACTAGTAGATGAAAAGCTACCAGTAACTTCGGAAACAGACACTGACTGTGGATTATAATCTGCTACTAACGCTTGAAAATCAGGATGTACTATCAAAGAAGATTCTCCTTCTTCAGGTGACCCAACTCTACTGTCTCTAGGAGTTACGAGGACTTTCAAGCCTTCAAGCTGGCTCGGTGAAAACTCAGGAGGTTGGCCCCGAAGTCTATGGGACTTCCTCGGTAATTCAGCCACGGTTAAAAACTTTTAACTAATTCACACGCAAACAAAGTAAAATCTCAATGAAAACCACCTAAAGTCTCTAAAGAACCAAACAAATTTGAATCACACGCCTAAAGAATCTAGGAGATCAAACACACACAAACAGTAACTGTTCGTACTGAAAACACTAGTTGGTGATGTAATCCAACGTCACAGAGTTCAATACAGAAATGGCGGTTGGAACAGTTACCCCGACAACCTGCTTAATGAATAGACTGGCACAAGTTCCCCCACTTAACCGTCTCGAGTGAAGAGAACCCCCCAGAAAATCCAAGTGAGTCTAGCCGACGTCTGCTCCAGGTACAGTGGGATCTTCCCACCACTGTCACCTCAGGAAGAATCCTAAAGAATATGGCCACTAAGGTTACCAACTGAAACAAATATACCTGGGGGAACAGTCTACGATCCGATACGCACGCAAGGGCAGAGTAGCAAGATCAATCCCCTTGAAGGCTCCTTGACATAATCCAAGGTTTACCAACAAGTGACCCGAGGGTCCTCGACAATGGTTAATACAAGGTTTACCGTTTTTAATACGTGAATATCTGGCGTCGTTCCCAATGAGGAAGGATTGATTCCCACACTAGTTCGGACACGATCTCGTGCTTCTCCTTTAAGAGGAGCTTTCCCAGAGCATAAATGCAACAATTGGATTTCTTCCCTACCACAAGATACAACTACTTGTTTGTTTTTACTGTCTTGGAGAGTTAATTACTCTCCTACTCCAAGACACTAGCCTAAGCTAAGTTGGTGTATCAGAGCCCTAGAAATAAAAATGTTACTAGATGAATTTTACTTTAAGCGTTTATTTTTATTGGTTTTTTTTTAAGTCAAAAGGTGCGGAGATGAAACTCGTGGTATGAAGACTCGACTCAAAATCACTAAAAATGCACCTAAGATGATTTAAACAATCTTTTTCTCTTCGATGAACTTCTAAACTAAGAAAGAGTTTGAGAATGCAAATACTTTGTAAACACAAATCCTTCTTAAGAAACAAATTAAAAGAAGAGTTTTTGTCCTTTCCAATGCACTCAAAACGAGACAACTAGTTATTTCACAAAAATTTCCCTTTTTCGTTTCAAAGCACTCAACCACTACAAAAACAAACTTTTTTCCAAAAGAGATTTTTTTTTTTATATTTTTATAAAACACTCAAAACTATGGAAATGACTAACTTTGAGATCTATAAACTATAAAAACCTATTTGAAGTCAAAGCCTACAAGATGTCTTTTTTAAGGATGTTTTACTTAGCTAGATGTAAGCTAAGGACCAATTTATGCAGAATCACAAATCAGTCAAGAACAACCAATTTTGTTTTCTTTTTGAAAATGAAAATCCAAACTTTTAAACACAAGCTTTTCGAAGTTTTGTAAAGAGAAAACTCAAAGCAGGTTCCTCAACAAGGGGAGATTTCATAAATGGTTAGACTCATAAGAAGGCTGGTAGACACCAAGGTGATCTGAAGTCCCTACAGCTTCTAAGCTCAGAGCCACTACACAACCAAAATGAAAAACAAGCCCAACAAACAAAACTCCTAGGAATTTCACCTAAAACCCTAACACTAATGAAATCAACCTAAGGAAAGCTTCTGACAAGTTATATGCAGGTTTGGGGAGTGGATAACAATTTCTAAACAAAAACTAAGCTGACTAACAGAGGAAATCTTAGGTTTTTCAAAATTTTGACAGGGTCTGCAGGCCCATAGTTAACACAGGCACGGTCCCGCTCTGTGCTAAAAGCAAAGGTGCGGATAGGTACGCACTGTGTCAAAAGGCTAGGGTGCGGTCCTCTCCCAAAGCTATGAAAAACGAAAAATAACCCTGGATCTACAAACTCTACCCAATTTTACACACAACAAGCCAAAAACAGAAACAAAAACATAGTTTCTCAGGTCAAAGTAAAAACAAGGAAAACAATCAAGTCCCCAGCGGAGTCGCCATTTTGTCACACGGAATAAGTCGATCTTGCGGACAAGATAGACCTTCCTAGAATCTAAAGAAGACCTAATGACAAGCAAACCAACCAACACTATCTTTCTCTAAATATGCTTTAATAAACAAAGGAAAACAAGTGTTTTTAGGGTCGACCTTAGGTCCAACGCAAGTTTGTGGATGCCCTCGCTCCTTCGATCCAAATGAGCTCCTTTGTCGTGAATCTGCAAACACAAACAAGCAAACAAATTAAATAGCACCTGAAAAGCCAATATCATAAAACATATTTAACATGAAAGTCAAGGAGTTCATGAAACAAATAACATGAGATACTTGTTGAGAAAAATGAGTTTGATTATATTAATTCAAAAGAAGAATAACTTTACAACCTGTGCCTTGACGCTGTACAAGCTCCTCCCAGGGTCCAGCAAGAAGTCTCCTCTACTTTGACAAGTTTCACTCACTCCCCAATGAAGCCAAAAAGGTATGTGATCTCTCCTCTTAAGCTCAACTAGGAAGTCTTAATTTCACCAGCATTTACCCTAAAAAATGTTCAGCTTCTAACCTCTCCAGCAACCAGCCCAATGCTTGAATTTATAGTGCAATGGAGGGAGGTTACTAGGTCCTCCTTCAAAGGGATAAAGCCCTCCTTCAAAGGGATAGCTCCTCTCATCAAGGGATTAGCTCCTTCTCTTTTGGGATGCATGAACCACCTAAGAGCGGCAAATCCACGTCAAAATTCCTTCTAGAATCATCTAGAATTAACCCAAAGTGAGTTTTTTAGAATAAACTTGCGCCTTTTTGACTTTCACAGGGGTCCGCACCCACACCTTTAGGGACAGAGCGGGCAGGTCCACAATTTTTGTAAACAGAAGGTGCGGGACCGCAGGTAATAGTGAGAGAAAGTGCGGAACCAGAGTTTCATTGATTTTTAATGTCTTTCTCTTATTTTCAAAGCTTGATTTGAAGAGCTGAGGTCTGAGACTTGCCTAGGAGGACAGTACAAGTGATGATAGACCCATACTGACTGCGAATAATCATGGTGACGATATTTTTGTGTAACAACTATAAAAAATGTTGGATATGAGTTATATTATTTTCACAACTATCCCCATGCACTGTACTATGCATTGGGTGCATTAGATGGGTCACAAGGGGGTAAAATCCCCCATATGTAGGGATTTGTGGGTAGCGTTTCCAAAAAAAAATTGGGCGATTTTTTGTGTCTGTTTTTGGTGATTTTTAGCACATGGCTTTTTCTTTTAGAAGTTTTATGACACATAATGGTTTAACCCATGGTTTTATAGTTTAATTTAAGGAACTACAATTGAATTTTAATCCAGGATAAATGGATTGATGATTTATAGATGTTGTGGAATATATATGTTGTATTGTGATGCGATAAAGGAGAATATATTGAAAAATATTTTTGGTTTTCCTGATTTGGTTTTACAAGGGAAAATTTCTATGTTAACGTGTGTTCCATTGCATATTTTCTATAGTATTAAGAATTTATTTTCAACTATTAACCGTATAGAGTTAAAACCTACATATCATTATTAGAGTATAACTGTAGAGAGTTAAAACCTATATATGCATTATAGTAGTTTTGGATCTAAGGGGATGCTTTGTGTCTAAGTGTTTGGCTTGGGCCGTTGGTAGGCTCTATTATAGTGAGATTTACAAAATCAATTATTGTAGTGAAAGGAAATGGAAAGTAATTCAAAGATAGAGATTAAGAAATTCAATGGATATAGTTTTAAGCTGTGGAAGTTGTAGTCCCATTCTAGTTGACAGTCTTTGATGTTATCCTAACCTTGATATAGATTTATGACACACATTATTCCTTGAGGACTTCAAGTCAAGGATACAATTATTTTAATATAATTACTAATGGATGTGATAATAATTGTGATATATCAATTTGATGTTATTTTAGTTACAATGATGGCTATGATGGACCTATTTGATGACTATATATAATCATGTTGGCGAATTCATAATATTATGTTGTCTTGTTTACATATTATGAGGATTGGCTTCTTGTTTGCAATTAGCCATTGTGTTGATGATTATGTCATACTTATAATTTAACATGTGCAATTATATCCATGATTAACAATATGAACACATATTAATGATGATTATTAAGTGTGGCAGGAGACCACTCGGATGAACTTGCATGTGATAAGTCAACAACCTTTGGTTTGATTGATTGCATACTATTGACATTATAATTTAAAGTTTAATTAATATTCTGCTATGATCACTAATGACATGATAGTGTCTATAGGCACAGGTCAGTTACTTGGCAGAAAAAATTACACATGGGAAATGAGCATGTACAAGACAAAAGGAGTTTCATGGGAGGGGTGGGACAACATGCATGATTCCACCCACTAGTACTCCCATCATGACTTAAACTAGAAGGTACCAGGATACCTTCACCTTGAAGCTCACTATGCCATGAGGTCAGACCATAGATTGGGTCGCTCATGAGGATTTACCAGGGGGTCTACATTAACAAATATTCCTTGATCCCTAGCACCATTAGTTTCACCATACAGGGTGAAACAAAAGATGACATTCGTCTCCATCATCACGCCCAATTTTCTCCTCGTAGTCACATATACCTCTAGGGTAAGCGACATGGCACCCTTGTGAATTCAAAAGCATTTTTTTGATCTGGTAGATCAAAATAGTGCTCAAAATTCAAAGTGTGCGACAAAGCTCAAAACTTGAATGACCAGATATATCTCGACGATATGAATCCAACACAATTCGTTTCTCAAAGTTGATATCGTATGCTCCCGATATCGCGTTCCAATCGACTTGGTAAACAGACAAATTTTAGCAAAAATGATAGTTGACTGGACATTTTTGGGCTAATGGCAGGCTTCCACATGGCCTCACCTGATTGGTCAAAATAAAAATAAAAATTGATGTGTAGAATTTTTCCTAATGTTTATAAGGTTCAAATTTTTGAATATTGTGGCTAACTGGGTATTTATTTGGCCAATTATGGAGGGCCACGTGGGCCAACCAATGGTGGCCACGTGACATCCAAAGGATGCATTAAAAAAATGGCTAAGGGTCGAATGGAGGCCATAAGGATTGAACCCGCAACCTCAACCAACAACTCCAATGGCCTAACCAATTATGTTGCGGTTTTTCTTGTAAACCCTAATCCCAAAATCATATTTAAAGTTGCATAAATGTGCCATTGGGGTAGGGGCCAGGATAAGACCTAGCCCCTGGCCACCCCAACACCACGGGACACAAGTTGGGGGCCAAGGGTTATGCCTTAGCCCGACCCACGACCATAGTTCCGAAGTTAAACGCATACAGAGCCAGCGCGTAAAGACCAAGGCAGATAATGGGGAGGGGCCAACCCCGGGTCATATGACCCACCCATGTAACCATAGGTGTGGAGAACAAGTGCGGGTCACCCTTAGGGGGCTAGTCCATGGTCATAGGTGACCCATAAAACCAGGAGCACGCCCTTAGCTGGGTGCTAGATAAGAAACCCTGAATATCAACCCCCTATGTGGTCTTATGGGCACCACATGACCAAAAAATTCGGAATTGGGGGCTTAATGGTAGAGTTAACTGTCCTAAATTTTTTCCTGCTAAGTGGGAATGTAGGCCAGGTTTGCATGCCGGATCCGCGTTTGGGGCACTCAAGCCAGGTTTAGGTCAAATTGGGGGATGATTAGCTATAGAATTGAAACAATCATAACTTACTCAATTTTTTGCAAAATGAGGTGAAAAAAGAACCAAAATGGGGGTTTTTGATAGTGTTGGATCCATTGGAGACATCAATTCTTCTGTTTAAGCTTTGTAAAGAATGTAAACACACTTTTGAGATTTTTTAATGAAAGAGGCCCGACATTGGACGCTGGACTAGGGGATGTATCCCAAGAGAGGGGTGAGATCCTTTATCATGCTTTGTGTTATGTGTTTTAGATATGATTATTTGTCTCGGTTTGGCTTTAAAATTTGGTTAAAATTTACTTGTTTATGCGTTTAGTAAATTGATCCTTTACCCAAGACACATATAGTTTTAACTTGAAAATTGTTAAAAATCTTCAAGTTTACACATACAGATCATTTTGATACCAGAGCCTACAGGTTATTGTGAAGATTTGATTTGTTTGCAATTGTTTTTATGATTCTTACAAGGTTGAAGCTCAAAAGAGGAGAAGGAGAACTTGTGGAGCCAAGATCTCAAATTGTTTCAAGGAGAACAAACACACCTCAAGCTTCAATAGTCATGGTACATGAAGAAGGTCTTGAAGAGATGTTTGAAGATGAGAAAAATTTCAAAAAAAAATCCTTTTAGATGTCTTAGATGGTTAAGGTTCTTAATGAGGAGAGGAATTATAGACTATATGGAGAGAGTTCCAAGCCTCCAAAAGGACATGGAGGAAAAGTAGACAAGCCTCCAAAATGGAATGGAGGGAATGGTGACAAACCACCACCTTCACCTCCATCATCATTCTCCTCCTCATCTTCATCCTCACCTTCAACTGCTTCTACCCTTTCACAAACACCTACAAATTCCCCAAGGGGTCATGGTAAAAATCCTTTGCTTAAGCTTGATATTAAGTTTGAATTTCCTATGTACAATGGAGAGGTAAATGCAAATAGATTAGATAATTGGATTCGTTAGATTGAAGTGTATTGCAGGATACAAAGAATCAAAGATGATGAAACCAAGATTCAACTTGCTTCTCTTAGATTGGAAGGTGCAACGCTAATTTTGTGGGTATCCAAAACTCAAGAGGACATGAAGGAACATGGTAAGGTTTTATACTCTTTAAATGATTTTGTTGTTTCAATAAGAAAGAAATTTTATCCATTATCATACATGCAAAAAGCTATTATATATTGGAAAAAACTTTAGACAAGTAAGGGGCAAAATGTTCAAAGCTATACTCAAGAATTTAGCAAAAGAGCTTTCATTTTGGGTATAGATTTGTCTTCTCAAGATACTTTGCTCAAATACATTGGAGGATTACATATTTACTTGAGGCATACCATTCTCATGTTTAACCCTACAAAACTAGATGAAGTTTGTGTACATGCAACTCATTTAGAGGCAAGAGGGAAAATGTTTATGAAGAAACTAGTGAGAGTTCCTTCAAGTCTGAAGAAAAAGGAAAGGATAAGTTCAAAGGAAAATGAAAGAAGAATGCTTCCATCAAGATGGAGAAATAAAAAATTACATGTAAACACTTTTCCAAAGAGGGTGATAATGAAGATCATTGCTGGAAACTTCATCTAGAAATGAGACCCAAAAAGTTTAAAAACAAGGAGAAAGAAAAGAAAACTACAACTACACAACAAGATTTAGGTTCTGATTATAGAGATGAAACAAAGATCATAGCCATGGGTTTGAAAGGTAAGGACATTTCAAGTACTAGTTCTACAAATTGTCTCAATGAAACTCAATATGAAAAAACAAGAATAGATCTTTTCCATATTAGAGTCTTTTCAAAACGTACCAAGATAGCTACATTGTTTGATAGTAGTTCACAAGCAAATCTTATCTCATAAGACATTGTCAAGAAGTTGAATTTAGAAACCATTCCTCATCCTAAACCATATCCTCTAGGTTGGATATGTGACAATGAAAAACTGCATGTGACAAAAAGATGTAAACTAAAATTTGCAATCATTGCAAACTTTTTAGATGAGGTAGAGCTTGATGTAATTCCAATTGATATATGTGGTATTGTTTTGGGAAGCCCATATCTATATGATAGGAGATATATTTTTCATTGCCATGAGAATAAATATCATTTGTTTAAAAATGGGATTGAGTACATTGTTAGAGCACACAAAAAGAAGTTGAATGCATATCTTGTAAATGCGGGACAAATGAAGAGGATTGTTAATGCTAGTCAGAACTTTTCATTGTTAATGATTAAATATGAAGATGTTGAGGAATATAAAGCCTTTCAAGGATATTAATCAAGTTTTAAATCTGATTTTATTGAGGTTTCTAATTCATGTGATAATATGTTTCAGGAGTCTAACAAGTTGCCTCCTAAAAGAGGTAAAAAAAATGAAGTGAATTTGCAGCAGGATGCATCATTGTTGAACATTGGTTTGAACAAGATGCCAATGTTAAAGAATGCAGAGGCCAAAAATAAAATGCAAAGGATATTTGAAAAAGAGGAAATTAGTCCCAAAACATCTTCTTGTGGGTTTCATAATGTTTTGGCTTTGAAGAAGGATGGTGCATGGCAATGGCGATCACATTTGGTAAAGAGTCGAGCCAAGTGCAAGGCTAGACATGCTAAGCATCATCATGATGACAATGTTCAAGGTGAAAGGAACTTGAAATTGTTTAAGTTTCCATTGATTGAAGACCAAGAGGGAATGTTCAAATTCCTTCAAAGGAAGTTTTCTGTTCTGAATATCTTGGAAAATTGCAGTAATAGTTCATTTTTGGCAGAAAGTCCAGGACCCCAAAATCAAGGAAAGTGATGTACTTTCATGAAAAGCTCAAAGCGACAAATTCAAGTAAAGTTCAATGGATTGAGATTGAAAGGGTGAGTGAGCTGTACCCTCATCTATTTGTTGGCTGATATAGATATTTTGGAGGTCCAAAATCTTCCAATGGGGAGGAGTAATATAGTGGATCAAAATAGTGTTCAAAATTTAAAGTGTACAATAAAACTCAACACTTGAATGACTAGATAGATCTTAGTGAAATGAATCCAACACAATTCATTTCACTCAAAACCGATATCATATGCTCTTGATATCACGTTCTGATCGAATTGGCTAACCGGTAGATTTTGGCAAAAAGGACAGTTGACTGGACATTTTTATCCCTATGGTATGCTGCCACATGGCCTCACCTGATTGGTCAAAAAATAAAATAAAATTGATCTGCAAATTTTTTCCTAATGTTTCTAAGGCTCAAATTTTTTAATATTGTGGCTGATTGGGTATTTATTTGGCCAATTATGGAGCGCCACGTGGGCCAACCAATGGTCGCCATGTGGCCTCCAGAGGATGCATTAAAAATTTGGTTAAGGGTTGAATGGAGGCCACGGGGGTCAAACCCGCAATCTAAACCAACAACTCCAATGGCCTAACCAACTGTGTTGTGGTGTTTCTTGTAAACCATAATCCTGAAATGATATTTAAAGTTGCGTAAATTTGCCATTAGGGGAGGAGCAGAGCTAAGACCTAGCCCTTGGCCACCCTAGTGCCACGGGACAGCAGGTGGGGGGCCAAGGGCTAGGCCTTAGCTCGACCCATGGCCACAACCCTGAAGTTAAATGCAAATAGAGCCAACGCGTAAAGACCGAGGCAGATAATGGAGATGGGCCAGCCCATGGGGGCCAACCTCGGGTCGTATGACCCTCCCATGTAACCAATAACATAGGCACAAAGAACTGATGGAGGCTAGCCCATGGTCATAGGCAACCCATAAAACCAGGAACACATGCCCATCTGGGTGCTAGACAACAATCCCAGAATATCGACCCCCTATGCGGTCTTATGGCCGCCACATCACCACAAAATCCGAAACTGCGGGTTTTATGGCAGAGTTAACCATCCTAGGCCAGTTTTGTGTTCTGGTTCCACTTTTGGGGTGCTCAAGCTAGGTTTAGGTCGAATTGGAGGATGATTAGATGTAGAATTGAGTAAAAACTTGAAACATTCATAACTTACTCAATTTTTGGCCAAATGAGGTGCGAAAAGAACCAAAATGGGGTTTTTTGATAGTGATGGATCCATTGGAGACACCAATTCTACTGTTTGATATTTTTAAAGCATGTAGACACACTTTTGAGATTTTTTTAATGAAAGAGGCCCTGCATTGGAAGCTAGACCAAGAGATGTAGCCCAAGAGAGGGGTGAACTCCTTTATCATGCTCTGTGTTATGTGTTTTAGATATGCTTATTTGTCTATATTTGGATGTAAAATTTGGTTAAAGTTTACTTGTTTATGTGTTTAGTAAGTTGATCCTCTACCCAAGACACATATAATTTTAAATTTTAAATTCTTAACTTCAAGTTTACACATATAGATCATTTTTTGAAGGGCACGACTGATTTGGCACCCTTGGAATCAGGAAGAAAAAACTTGAGGAAAATCAAGGGTTGACGATCATGAAATCAAAAAAACTAATTCACATAATGTATTAAATGGACTTTTGGAATAAAATAATTAAATAGAAACCAAACCTTAGGAAAGGGAGAATAGGTAGAATCATAAAAGTTAAATGAAATAAGTAACCCTTCCCTCCTTAGTTTTAGAAAACCTTGAATATATAATGTATATCTAAATAAATATTATATAAATAAGATGTTCTAATAAGAAAGGGGAAAGGGGACATATATTTAAATTAGAAATATTAATTCAACAATAATTTAATTTCATTAAGAAAAAGGTGTTGTGTATACAATTAAAGAATAATAAATATAAAATTATAAAATTGAAATTCATGAAATAATATCCATGTGGAAAAACATAAAACAAATATCTCCAACTAGGACTTCAACTTGAGAAAAATTAGATACTAGTTGGGAAACAAAATCTGATACCGATGACGTCGACATTCCTCTACTCTCATTAGGGGAATTTAGAGGTCTAAAATGGGCCTCCTAAGAAAAATGTACAACCAAAATAATCTTTATAAGAACCAATAGGATTCAAGATGATGATGTCAACCATGGGGGATGATTCACCATTTTTTGAGTAAAAAGGTAAAAAGATTATAAAATAATAAAACTACTTTTTCAACTTATATCCCTAATTTTTTACTCAAATTTCGAGTGGGAGTACTCATTGGATGAAAAATTTGATTCCTCATCCAAGGAGTACATGTTTCATACTTTTTATGGACCCTACTACACTAAAAATGAGAAATACATGAAAAAATATGATTGCAATCACAATTTTCATGTATTTCTCACTTTTCATGTAGTAGGGTCCATCGAAAGTATGCAACATGGGCACTCCTTGGATGAGGAATCAAAATTTTCATCCAACGAGTGTTTCCACTCGAAATTTGAGTAAACCCATAGGAAGATAAGTTGAAATACGAGTTGAAAAAATGGTTTTTTCTTTTTTTTCCCTTTAAAATTTGATGATGTTATATAATCTTATTTTATTATTTCCACTATTATTTTATAATTTCATTAGGAGGCCAATTTTAGACCTCAAAATTCCCCTAATGATGCCAAACTTGCAATAGTCACACACAGAGGAGTCTGTTCACCTCATCTTGTATAATCACCAAACAACGAATTCATGCGTTCACATTTTCACACAAACATACAATGCACCACAAACTGCTCGTATCATTAATAAACTCTACTCTTACATTGGCCAATATTTAGTTGGGAGGTCAAATTGTCAATTAAGTTGGATCTTCTTTGAGTTCGGGAGTTCTCACTAACACTACACGTCAAAATATACTAACAGGTTTGAATATTGGTCCCACCTCGGGTTTAGGGGTCAGGAGGTTGGGACCAAATTCTTTCCTGGTTAGTTGGGGGTCGGTGTTGAAAAATGTAACTAGTGTCAATTATACAAAATGAGTATAACCAATATAACACCTAGTCCGAGTTATACAAAAGAAGTACAGTCTTATCCTAGAAGGGTAATCATCAATCTACAATCTACCTTCAAAAGGATACAAGCTTAAGGACCAAACTCTACAAATATCTATGCATATTAATAGGTAGGATAGAAATTATAAGTGACAAAGAAAGAAACAATATAATATCTAGAACACAATACATTCCAATATTATCTCAGAAAAGTCTACTATAAGTGAACACATGATTTACCAATTGAAGAAAGGAACAATTCATTGAACAAGCGCTATATTTTTATGGAAGAAGTCTATCATATTGAAACAAGAGTTGACTCAACACCAAAGTCAAGTAAGTATCTTTGTTCTTTATGATTTAATCAACATTTAACCATGTGTACTCAATTTATGAAAATGAGGCAAATGGAATATCGGTCATTCAAGATAAAGGTACGTAATTGTGAATGGAATATTCATCTAATAAAAAAGAAAAAATCTAACATGAATTTTCTTAGGGTTTAGTAGTTCATGTGGATCTAGGGTTTGTAATTCCCATTATATTATAGATTTTTATCAAGGATTGTTATGTGAAAAAAAACTAGTCATCTAGAAACCTTAAAATTCCCTCACTCCTCTTGACTTCTAGGACTTGTAGGTACTCTAGGATGTAATGTAATCCCTAGTGTTCATTGAAGGAAAGATGATTTGATTTTTTCTACTTCTAGGGTTTGTGATTGGAAACCCTATGATTCCATCCTGTTAAGTTTAGGTATGTTCTATGCTAGAGCAATTTATTTAAATTTTCACAGTTAGAAATCACATCAGCATTACGATAAACTGCAGATAGAACATAAATATAAAACGCAGAAGACAAGCCAAGACAAGAGGACACAAGATATGGCGCAAGCCAGGGACAAACCCCACAATGTGTGGGGAAACCCTTTGATCAAATCTTCTTTTATCTTCAAAGTTTAGCAGAGAAAGAGAGAGAGAGAGAGTACAATTACAACAAAAGTCAACACTTTGACTTGTCTAGATCTAAGCATAGATCATCTTCTATAACAATGAGATCAGTTGAAGACATTCTGCTTCAACTGATTCTCCAAGGTGACTCCTTCACCTATCATTGTGCTGCATCTCATCCATTTGCTGCACCTTACCGTGAAGCACCATCATGCTGCTCATGATCTTATACATCATGCTACCCATACATCATGTTGTCCATGATCTCATCTATCATGCTGACTATTCATCATGTTGCCCATGATTACTTCGCCCACAGTGTCGCATTTTTCATCATCATTCATCACTGCTTCATTGAGATCTTGACCTTGATATGAATGTAATTATCCCAGACTTCCAGCACTGAGACTGAGGTTGTCCTCATTGCTGCACCATTATTACATCATCATTGAGACCCTCAATATTGCTTCTATATCCATGAATTCTACCTGAAGGTTAGATCTCCATGTGTGTCTAAACCGTGATCTTCAACACTGCTGCAATATCATGATCTTCACCACTGTAGTTAATGTTGTTACTTTGTCATTGCTCCTTGACAATCCTAGATTGCAATGATGACCGAGGTAACAGTGCCGAGAGAGTATGCTTCTCTATATACTACCTCCTCATTCATTAAGTGATCATCAAGATCTTTACATGTGATATGATTGCTGTGACAAATTCGTATACTAGGCTGACAATGTAATTCCTGTCACTCTTGATCACTGTTCTCATTGCATCATTACTTGGAGATACATCACAGCTACCCATGTGCCTCGACTGCCACAAAGATCTGATGCAAGGACTGTTTCTTGCTATGCCGAGATTATGAGAGCAACATTATTTAGATTCTCCTTAAGCCGAGACAATGAGACTGAAGCTATATGAATACTGTAAGGATTCTGATGGAGTTAGGGCTCTTCTAGCCCTGCGATACCCTCGCACTATCCAACCATAGTGTTCTCCTTTTGCTTGAGATCAAGACTGCTCTTCAAAACCTTTACGCAATCACGAAATGTAACATCTTAACCCTGATCCGGATGCTGAAGCAAAGAGCAGGCTCGATGGTAACTTGCATGAGGAGACAAGCTTCTTCACGTGCTGCGACTATCTTCGACTTCGACTTCGACGTTACTTCACTTCTTCATGAGAGACATGAATGTGCTGCGGCTATCTTTGACCTCAACGTTACTTTGCTTCTTCACGGGAGACGGGAATTGAATGCCATCGCTTGCGGATATACATATGCCTTGCTCATATGCGTATAACTGTGATTGATATATGCCCTGCATAAGACTGCGTATATGCGTATCTACTTCCACAAGCAGCGTATCTTGACTGTGTTGATGTGTATCATGACTGCGTTGGTGCGTGTATCCATGAGCAGCGTTTATGACAGTGCGTGAATATGACAACGTATAACCCACACGTTGATTGTGTATTGAACCCAGTTTTAACATCCACTGAGAGCGTGAACCCAGCATTAACATCCACATGTTGACTGCGTATTGAACCCAATGTTAACATCTACGCGTTGACTGTGTCTCCTTGGAAACGAATTAGGGCATCATTTGTAGCTAGGGCTTCATACTAGGCCTGCTTTCTCCTTCTCCAAGAACCCAGACGTGGAGAGGAGATCGCATGAAGAGTGTGACACAAATGACATCAAATCCTCATCTATTTATATTAAAACAAGGATGATGAATAGACACGTTGGTTGGGCTTCTAGAGCCTACATAAGAGCTGGTCGGCTTGATAATAATTACATAAACAAAATAAATTCATAACTCCATAAATACTTATCGGAATCGGATGATCTTTGGATCAATCCTACACCTCTCGACGAGAGGGATCCAATAAAAATGTTAGTTGCCATAAATAAGCCGACCCACATGCAGTTTGGCCCTAGTTGCCAATTTAACAATCCCTCTCAACTAGGGAGAACTCCATCCGATGATCCATAAGTTCGACTGTACTATCTCTGCCATCAGTGCCCTGCACTGCTCTGCCCAACTCTGCTGGCTCTACTCAGCTCTGCTGGCTTTGCTCTACTCTGCTCAGTGCTGCTGGCTCTGCTAGCTCTGCTTTGCTCAGCGCTGCTGGCTCTGCTCTGCTCAGCTTAACTCTGCTAGCTTTGCTCTGCTAGATCTGCTCTGCTCTGCTCATCTCCGCTGAACTATGAAGAAGAAGAATTGATCGAGAATGAGTCATATCATTATCCCCTGACCTGAAGTCAGTCTCAGAGTGCATACCACTAGTCCCAGACTAGTCTCAACTGACCCGAAGTCAGCTTCATAGGAAGTACCACTCCTACCACTGGTCCCAGACCAGTATCGCAGTCTCAGAGAGTGTACCACTGGTCCCAAACCAGTCTCAACCAACCCGTAGTCAGCGTCATAGTATGTACCACTCTCACTGGTCCCAGACCAGTACTGCACTGACACGAAGTCAGTCTCGGAGTATGTACCACTGGTCCCAGACCAGTCTCAGCCGACTCGAAGTCAGCGTCATAGCATGTACAACTCCTACCACTGGTCCCAGACCAGTATCATTGATCCTAGATCAATGGAGGACATCCTAGCGTAGGGAGTACGGTAGATACAATGATGCGTCCATCGGTACTACTATGGTCCCTAACTTCATTTCCCTGCTCATTGATCAGATGAGAGGTACTTCCCATGAGTCCCAGACTGCATGGGTAGGATGCCTCGATAGGAGAACTTAATCAATCCTGTCCTCACAGGAGAACACATCATTCCTGCTACAATAGCCATGGAGAACACATCAATCCAGGCTGCCATGGAGAACACATCAATCCAGGCCTCACAGGAGAACACATCAATCCTGCTACAATCACCATGGAGAACACATCAATCCAGGCCTCACAGGAGAACACATCAATCCCGCTACAATCGCCATGGAGAACACATCAATCCAGGCCTCACAGGAGAACTAATCATCCTGCTACACAAGAGAGCGAATCATCTTGTCCTACAAGAGAGCGAATCATCTTGTACCACAAGAGAGCGAATCATCTTGTTTCAGTGCGCACCACCAGGGGAGGGTGAGTCACCCTGTGGTCGTATGTTGCTCCAATAGAACTGAAAGCCCCCCAAAGCTCCTGGAGCTCAATGTATGCAGCATGCAGGACCCTTTTACAAAGGTCTCTCGACGACTCCAAGTTGTTCGGGAAAATCACAAATTTGATCTTTTCCTCGGGGCTTTAGCAACCTGTATATCATCTCAGTGCGATGGAGCCTCCTTGCTCATCGACTTTCCATATCCCAGATAAGGCAGTATCTGATGTCTGTCTGCTGGAGCAATTGTTGAATACAAGATTCCTCAATAATCGAATCACACCTCTGGTTGTCACAGAGAAAAAACAGCTAACATAAGAAATTCCGCAACCATGTAGCTTCATACTAGATCATATTCATAGCCATGTATTCGGTCTTGGCAGTGCTTATAGTGACTGACTTCTGCTTCCTGCATCGAGGCAGAATCCAAAGAGAACCAACACTGAAAAGTGCTCTAGTGATCCTCCACACTGCCTGCCCACTCATCATTCGAATAATCATGTGGTTTCATATTTTCGGCAGTGTATCTCAATCCGTGAGAGACTGTGCCCCTGAAGATATCTCCGAAGATTCTTGGCACCAATCTAGTGAGGCTCAACCAAATATGAGCTCACCATGCTAACTGCAACACAGATGTCTGGACGGAGGTTCTCCAAGAACATCAACGTGAATGAGTTTATGAAACTCAGAGGCACTTCTGGTCCGACATCATTACCATATAACTTCTGAAAGTTAAGATCCTCGAGGCAGTCACAAGCTTGCAGCTTATCTTCCCACATTCAAAATCCAACTCCCTCTGTCTCCTATAAATGAGAGGGTCTGCACCTGTCAGACATAGGTGCTGGTATGAGAGGTTTATCATCCACAACCTTCGAGTAATGGTTTGGATCGGTTTCACTCCTAGAGAATCTCAGCTGCATTAGACAGCTATCAATCCTCTCATACTATGCCCGAGGTGTTTTTCTTCAAGCCATAGAGGGCTTTCTTCCACCTGTATATATGAGATTACTTGATCATGATTCTCAAACTCCTCGGGTTGTTCCAAACACGTGAACCTGCTGCATGAGGGGAATAGTCCCCTTATAATATTTTTCTTCGGTACATTTCAGACATGTACCTTCATGCTCCTTTTTGAATTCAGGCATCCTAGTCACCATCTGACTCACAGACCTCCAGTGCTGAGTCAATGGACATGGTCCCTAGTGGACTTCATGCAACTTGAACTCAAAAACATCTTTGAAGGATATATTTTCAAACACGTACCTTTCCACGATAAGTGCCACCCTGTAACCTTTGAATTCCATTTCCGAGATGGACATCAAGTTCTTCTTGCGATCAGGTACATAAAAGAGATTTTGGGGTTCCTTGTTTTCATGGAAGAGTCAACCATTTCCTTGATGACCTGCATTACCAGTCATTCTTTTGATCATTGAAGATGTCCTAGGAATGATTGTTATCTTCATCAAGAGATGTGTCTCTGCTATTCGGACACTCCGCATAACGGCCGAACTTATTTCAACAAGGAATCCGCCTTTCCTTCCACCCTTAGATCCGAACTTCCCAATGAAGTGATCTTAAGATGGACCATCAAAATCTTCCGCTGCGCCATTCTGATAACATTCTTTGCTTTGAATTCACCCTCGGTGAATTATGAGGAACCCATTGATCCTTCTGTCTTGTCCCAACTGTCTTCGGTGATTGCTATTTCACTCTTTCTTGGGCATTGTCTTCACCTCAGCTTTGATACCATGTTAAGTTTAGGTATGTTCTATGCTAGAGCAATTTATTTAAATTTTCACAGTTAGCAATCACATCAGCATTACGATAAACTGCAGATAGAACATAAATATAAAACGCAGAAGACAAGCCAAGACAAGAGGACACAAGATATGGCGCAAGCCAGGGACAAACCCCACAATGTGTGGGGAAACCCTTTGATCAAATCTTCTTTTATCTTCAAAGTTCAGCAGAGAAAGAGAGAGAGAGAGAGTACAATTACAACAGAAGTCAACACTTTGAATTGTCTAGATCTAAGCATAGATCATCTTCTATAACAATGAGATCAGTTGAAGACATTCTGCTTCAACTGATTCTCCAAGGTGACTCCTTCACCTATCATCGTGCTGCATCTCATCCATTTGTTGCACCTTACCGTGAAGCACCATCATGTTGCTCATGCATCTTATACATCACGCTGCCCATACATCATGTTGTCCATGATCTCATCTATCATGCTGACTATTCATCATGTTGCCCATGATTACTTCGCCCACAGTGTCGCATTTTTCATCATCATTCATCACTGCTTCATTGAGATCTTGACCTTGTTATGAATGTAATTATCCCAGACTTCCAGCGTTGAGACTGAGGTTGTCCTCATTGCTGCACCATTATTACATCATCATTGAGACCCTCACTATTGCTTCTATATCCATGAAGTCTACCTGAAGGTTAGATCTCCATGTGTGTCTAAACCGTGATCTTCAACACTGCTGCAATATCATGATCTTCACCACTGCAGTTAATGTTGTTACTTTGTCATTGCTCCTTGACAATCCTAGATTGCAATGATGACCGAGGTAATAGTGCCGAGAGAGTATGCTTCTCTATATACTACCTCCTCATTCATTAAGTGATCATCAAGATCTTTACATGTGATATGATTGCTGTGACAAATCCGTATACTAGGCTGACAATGTAATTCTTGTCACTCTTGATCACTGTTCTCATTGCATCATTACTTGGAGATACATTGCAGCTACCCATGTGCCTCGACTGCCATAGAGATCTGATGCAAGGACTGTTTCTTGCTATGCCGAGATTATGAGAGCAACATTATTGAGATTCTCCTTAAGCCGAGACAGTGAGACTGAAGCTATACGAATACTGTAAGGATTCTGATGGAGTTAGGGCTCTTCTAGCCCTGCAATACCCTCGCACTATCCAACCATAGTGTTCTCCTTTTGCTTGAGATCAAGACTGCTCTTCAAACCCTTTACGCAATCACGAAAAACCCTGATCTAGATGCTGAAGCGAAGAGCAGGCTCGATGGTAACTTGCGTGAGGAGACAAGCTTCCTCACGTGCTGCGACTATCTTCGACTTCGACTTCAACGTTACTTCACTTCTTCATGAGAGACAGGAATGTGCTGCGGCTATCTTTGACCTCAACGTTACTTTGCTTCTTCACGGGAGACGGGAATCGAATGCCATCGCTTGCGGATATACATATGCCTTGCTCATATGCGTATAACTGTGATTGATATATGCCCTGCATAAGACTGCGTATATGTGTATCTACTTCCACGAGCAGCGTATCTTGACTCTGTTGATGTGTATCATGACTGCGTTGGTGAGTGTATCCATGAGCAGCGTTTATGACAGTGTTTGATATGTGTATATGCCAGCGCGTGAATATGACAACGTATAACCCACACGTTGACTGTGTATTGAACACAGTGTTAACATCCACTGAGAGCGTGAACCCACCGTTAACATCCACATGTTGACTGCGTATTGAACCCAACGTTAACATCTACACGTTGACTGTGTCTCCTTGGCAACGAATTAGGGCATCATTTGTAGCTAGGGCTTCATACTAGGCCTGCTTTCTCCTTCTCCAAGAACCCAGACGTGGAGAGGAGATCGCATGAAGAGTGTGACACAAATGACATCAAATCCTCATCTATTTATATTAAAACAAGGATGATGAATAGACACATCGGTTGGGCTTCTAGAGCCTACATAAGAGCTGGTCGGCTTGATAATAATTACATAAACAAAATAAATTCATATCTCCATAAATACTTATTGGAATCGGATGATCTTTGGATCAATCCTACACCTCTCGAAGAGAGGGATCCAATAAAAATATCAGCTGCCATAAATAAGCCGACCCACATGGAGTTTGGCCCTAGTTTCCAATTTAACACTCCCTCTCATCTAGGGAGAACTCCATCCGATGATCCATAAGTTCGACTGTACTATCTCTACCATTAGTTCCCTGCACTGCTCTGCCCAACTCTACTGGCTCTACTCAGCTCTGCTGGCTTTGCTCTTCTCTGCTCAGCGCTGCTGGCTCTGCTAGCTCTGCTCTGCTCAGCGCTGCTGGCTCTGCTCTGCTCAGCTCAACTCTGCTAGCTTTGCTCTGCTGGCTCTGCTCTGCTATGCTCATCTCCGCTGAACTATGAAGAAGAAGAATTGATCGAGAATGAGTCATATCATTCTCCCCTGACCTGAAGTCAGTCTCAGAGTGCATACCACTAGTCCCAGACCAGTCTCAACTGACCCGAAGTCAGCTTCATAGTAAGTACCACTCCTACCACTGGTCCCAGACCAGTATCACAGTCTCAGAGAGTGTACCACTGGTCCCAGACCAGTCTCAACCAACCCGAAGTCAGTGTCATAGTATGTACCACTCTCACTGGTCCCAGACCAGTACTGCACTGACACGAGTCAGTCTCGAAGTATGTACCACTAGTCCTAGACCAGTCTTAGCTGACCCGAAGTCAGCGTCATAGCATGTACAACTCCTACCACTGGTCCCAGACTAGTATCATTGATCCCAGATCAATGGAGGACATCCTAGCGTAGGGAGTACGGTAGATACAACGATGCATACATCGGTACTACTATGGTCCCTAACTTCATTTCCCTGCTCATTGATCAGATGAGAGGTACTTCCCATGAGTCCCAGACTGCATGGGTAGGATGCCTCTGTTATAGACATTTTTGTGCCTTACAGCATTGAGCATGAAATGTCCATAATCTAAGGGATCCAATGTCCCTAAACATGTTGTTCCTACCCCTAGAGGAACAAGGCTAACAAACCACAGCAATTCACAGAAGTTCTCCACCAGAAACTGCTCAAAAACAAGTCAATTCAGGATCATTTCAGTGGATACACTAGCTGTTTGCGCTGAATGTCAAAGCCAACACTGGCTACCTGCGTTGAATGTCAACTGGAACACTAGCTACCTGCGCTGAACGAGAATGGACAAGTGGCAGGCTCATTTCTCAAGGTGTCAAAACCCAGGAAGCTTCCAAAATGACGCTTGCCTCAGGGAATTCGACTGGTGATGAGTAAGAGGTTCCAAATCTCCAAGTGGAAGCAAGAACCTCCAAGTGGACTCAAGAACTGACAGAGGGAGAGGGCACTAGTCAGATCTCAAGCTGACTCATCATTTCTCCAAACATCTATATATGGATCTCTCCTCCATGAGATCTACAGGTTGGAATTTCGTTATTGCAAAGAATTGTTGTTGGTTTGAGATTGGAATCATTGGGTGCTTAATGCTTTGAAAGGGGTAAAGATAGGAATTTCATTTGCTGGGAAGGAGATGCTGGATTGGAGCCCTCTTGGTTGTATCTCTTCATGAACCTTGTTATTCATCAATAAAGCTATCTTGGTTTCTCCTATATGCTGATGTATTTTTGATGTATGAATGCATTAGTATGTTTAGTTTATTTCTAATCCTAAACTAGTTATGAATGTGAATATCTGTCTTTGTGTAGTGTTCTTCTCTTGTCGCAAGTAGCTGTTCTCTTGTCGCAAGTAGCTGTTCTCTTGTGATCTTACAGGAACCCGTGGAAGCTGGACAAGCAAGAAGGCAAGTAGCTGTTCTCTTGTGATCTTGCATGAACCTGTTAAAGCTGGGCGAGTGAGAAGGCAAGTAGCTGTGAACTCCCAAAGAGAAGAGAGACCGGATCGAGGGACAAACGGAAGACACCGGTAAGTCTATTGATCTCTCTTCTTTCACATTTCATAAAGGAAGAAACCAGAATAGTTGTCTCTGTTTGTTGCTAAGGCACTATCACACCTTAGGTGGATAGGATCGTCCTGCATAGGCATTTTTCCCCACAACAAATTGGCGACTCCACTGGGGACATTTGTTTAGTCATTTTATTTGTGTTTCTATCATTGTTTGTTTCATAGACTTGACAACAACAATCAAACTGCATCTTTCCCAGATGCAAAGTAGACAGTTGCTGCTTTGATCCAATTGTTGGACTTGTCTATGATCTGAACAATGGAATCACAAATGATTTGATGATCCTTGTGATAGATCTTAGTAGCCCTTCAAAGCATCCCTTTGATTACACCTTGCTTGTTGCTTTTATTTGGCCTAAAACAGTGAATTAAATAGCAATATGTGACCCAGAACCTGAGGGAAACGAGAGTTTCTCCTTCAGCGCAGACCCAGTGAAGGGATTCTGCATTTCAACGCAGGTCCCGTGAAGGTTACCTGCGCTGAATGTCAAAACCCCTGTGTTGAGGTTGCGCTGAACCAGTTTGTCCTTGTGCAGCTGGGGTTCTCTGCTCTGTTTTGCCTTGTTTTGATCTCTGATTTTTGCAGCCTGTAACCAGCATAGGTACCAGTCTGATAACTCCTTTTCTCTGCTTAGATTCCGCCTCCTTTTGTACAAAAAGACTGTGAGTGTTTTTATGTGTTTGTGGCATCATTTACAGTTTTCCTTTGCATGAGTGAAATAGTCATCCTGAAGCCCTTGATTCAGATCTGTTGATTGTGATCTTAGAAGAGAGTTCATTGGCTGTTTGCAGATTGATTATACATTTACTCTTGCTTATTGGTTTGAGTTTGTCTCTTTTAAGTGTCAAAACAAGTCTTCATTTCAAAAATCGTTAAGTGTTGTAATCTCTTCTACCCTCTCTGATTTCGAAAAAGTAAACTTGTTTGTATTTGTCATTTAAAAGCAAATTCAAAGTTGTACAAAAAGCTTTCTTTGTAGGCATCAATACTAAGAAAGCGGAAAACAAACACCTGCATTGTGCATTTGCATTTGATAGTTTGCATGATTGATTTAGGAAAAGTGCATTAGAGTGTGCTGATTGCTCTTTGAGAAAAGATGGTGTCTTTCTTTTCCCTTAGTAGCTAGGATTTTCAAAGTTGAAAAGATATAAAGCTTGCTTATCATCTTTAGACTGCATTTAGGAATTTGTATCATACATCTCGTGGTGAACCTTGAAAGGCAAACTTCTAAAAAGATCAACCTAAAATAAATTGAATGAACTTAACAACGCTTTGCAACATAACACACAACATAGAGGTCTAAGCTAGAGACGTGTTCCGGCGTCGTTAAGCCTGGTGACTGTCGATCTCGTGGATGGTGGGTGATTCCTCCTGAGGGACGATAGCGCCAGTATGGATTGTGCTCCCATGTACCGTCATGTATATATTGGGAGACCCCTATAGGCATAAAACCTTTATCCTTAGGAATCCGTGTCGGCCGCCATACTGATCGCAATGCACTGAACACAGCATTCAGGAAGATCGACCGCCTGTACCCTAAAAAGTATTCTGCGGTTTTGCGAAAAGTTTGGCACACCCTTTGCCTAGAACTCCAGAGCAGTTCCTTTTGGCCTTTTTCAGACTCTATAACGGAAAAAGTCCATCTGAGCATTTGTCACTTCGGGCTCGTTAAAACATCGAAGGAGACTAGAGTCATCTTTAGCTTTTTCTCGACTCTTTAAAACTGAAAAAGCAAGTTGTGTCTAAGCGTCGTTAAAAATTTATTTTAAACGGAACAATCACCCTTTAATTCCTGCATTGATCTTTAGGTTGAAAAAATGGAGCACACCAACCAAGGAATTCCCCTTGGTGGAAATCCTAGTCCCTTCTCCTCTTGGGGAGATGTTGGTGCGCCCCACATGGCCACATTGTTGCTTCCAGGACTGACAATTGGCCTGCCGGTCTGGCTCTTTTCAACCAATGTCGTTCAAAACACCACCATTCCTGAACAGTCGAGTCAACAGTTAGACCAGACCAGAGTTGCCAACCAGCCTTCTACTTCATCTAACTCTTCCTCTCCTCCTTCCTCTTCGCTTGACGGAATTGGTAAAACCAAAAACCAGGTTCCTAAGGAGAAGAAGGAAAAGAAGAAGAAAGAGAAGAAGAAGAAGGAGCCGAAGGCGACTAGGGGCAAACAAGTGTCGTCTGACAAAAATCCACACGCAGCAATGACCAGGCCTAAATCGCCATGTGTCATATGCAAGGGAGACCACTTCCACAGAGATTGTCCCTGTATCCCTCAGATACTAAGGGACTGGTCTCCCCGTTTGCACAATTCGGTAGCATCAACCTCTGATAGCCATGTTGACTGCTCACCATCGACTAGTGAAAGTGAAGTCCCAGGACAGAGAGGGAAAGCTAGATTTCCCTGCAAACTGTGTGAAGGCGATCACACCATCCACCGCTGTCCCTTCTTAGACGAGGCTAAAAGAGTTCTGGAAGATCGCCCGATTTTACGAGCGCAACTTCCTCCTGGATATCAAAAACTCCTGCCAAGTCCTTCACTAGTTGAGAACCTGGCTGGCCCGCCTAGGTGGTCAGTCGAAGCACCTATCATTGAAGATGAACCGTCTGGATCCATGCCTGATGAAAGTCAAAAGGTTGAGACGGCAGTTGACCCGGTTTTGCCTTCAGAGGCTCTATCTTCGAATGATACCATCACAGAGGAGAATAAAGACGACACCGTCCAAATTCTCTTCATCAACAGTAACTCTGATGAACAAGGGGGCAATGCCCCCATTCCTTTATCGCAGGAAGGAAGTTCGTCAGAGCGATATCCGACCGTTTATTCGGTCCCGCCACCAAGCAACCTGGTTGTGTCCTTTGACTGGAACCAACTAGGCAGACCCCGGTTTCCAGCAAGCATACCATTCAGAATTATCGTTCAAATATACAGAATGGTGATGGCTGGCACTATCATTGATGAGGGGGCATCTGTGAGTATCCTTTCCTCTATTGCTTGGAAAGCGCTTGGTTCGCCAGCGCTTTTGCCTGAAATGAGAAATCTATCAGGCTTTGATAAAGGAACCAGTCGACCTTTAGGGATCCTCCCCAATGTGCCCATAACATTGAAAGGGAAGACCTTTCAAATGAACGTGATGGTCGCTCAAGGACCCTTGGATTATAACCTACTCCTTGGACGAGACTATATATATTGCATGGGAGCTATAGTCTCCTCACTCTTTAGAGTAATGTGTTTTCCGCATGAAGGAAGAGTGGTCAAGCTCGTGGACCAACTTTCGTTTCCTGGATCACGCATCGCAAATAGTCATTTACCATCCCTAAATGGTCTATTCACTCAAGGAATGTCTCAACCCACGGTCCGTCCTCCTGATGAGCGCGAGTAATCCGGGAGGATATGACCGGAACCCAGGGGCATGCGTCCTGGTCTGCTTCGGCAGGAAAACTTTGGGTATAGGGTAGGTTTCCACGAGAGAATATGACTAGTCCGTACCCTGTCCGTGGTTGGAAGAGGGGTTGTTCTGGAATAAGATTCTCTTTTCAAAGTTATGTGAGAGGGCGGGTCTCGTCACTCACCTTTGTTTATCTCGGTAGACATCGCCGAAGAAGTGTTTTGTTGAAAGAATAACAGAACAATCTTTGGGTAGCCTGAAAGAGGTAGGCCTCTCCCGGTAAAACAAATGTTTTATCTGCAAATTGAGGGGTAACCTTGAAATCATACTTTATACCTGGGGGCATGCAAACCTTTTGGAGTGCAAGCAAAGAGCGGTTATTTACCTGTCTTTTTGGGTTAGCCGTTTCCTAACTTGCATAAAGAAAGGATGCGGGGCATAGCTTTGGTAAGGCGCAAGCTCCATAAAAAATGGAATCTTACATGAGACATTCTTATCATATGACTGGGTAATCGAGCAGTTTTAGCACAAAGTTCATGCTCGTTAAAAAATAAACGCAAGATCTGAGCAGTTTTAGCACATAGTTCATGCTCGTTAAAAATTAAACATAAGACCGAGCAAATGTTTCCACCCGCGTTTAAGCTCGCTACAAAATGAACTATCCCGGTAAATAACCACTATGAATGTAATATCATCAGCCATTAAAGCCTTGGTCATGTTTGCACCGTCACCTCCACTTTTCATTTGGCCGATCGTTCACCTCCATATGATTGTTTACCCATTTTGAGGAACAACTGCGAAGAGTGATTTCACCTAGCCATCCTTGTGACACTGCCGTGATTGGAAAATTCCAACCTGTACTTGGAATCAGCTGCTAACCTGTTTATCACTCGTTCCTCAAAAGACGAGTCTTCTTTAAGCTCTTTTCAACTGACTCGTAAAATATGAAAATATTTCCGAGTCCTTGGCCTTCCAGCTCGTTAATGGGACAGGAAGAGCTATCCCTCCTCTAGATTTTAATCTTTTTGGACCTGAGGGATTATTGCACAAAAAGATCGAGTGCTTGTTTTATTCGGCTCGTTAAAACTATCGAAAACTCATCCCTTCTGTATTGTTTTATACTTTTTCGGACTTAAGGGATTAGATGACAAAAAAGGACTTTTGGAGTTAACTTTATGTACCTTTTCAGACTCTCTAAAAATGAAAAGGACCGAGTTATCCTTGTCGTTAGACTCGTTAAAATCATTAAATAGCGAGAAACTTGTCTTTAGACGAGAACGAGTTTCACTATCGCTAGGCTCGTTAAAACATAGCGATGGGCTTGCCCGAAGGGCAGGTTATAGAACAAGCATATGTTATCCTCCTCAAGCTTGACAAAAATAAAGAGGTACTGGTCAGCAATGACTGGGGAAAAATTGGGAGAAACTAAAGAAAACTTTGATGGTAGCAAGTCGCTCTTGAACATGACACTTTTCCTCCGTACCACAATCGGGTTGGGTTGTTTCATTCACCAGTCACATCCATGGTCTCGCCATACCATCCATATTTGGGGTAATGCTACCGATCCATCGTATCAGTGTCGCCATATGTTCAAGAGAAGTCATTCAGAAAAGTCAACCGTGTCCCATCCACTGCCATACATTATCCTTCATCCTTTCATGACCGCCACCCTGAATCATATGTCACAGATCGTTTTCACCTCCATTAAAATCATTAGCTCCGTTCCGTGTCACTGATGTGGGATTCATCAAGGCCCTCCTTTGACGGATTGCTTCTTGTCGACATCAGCTCATTATCCAAGAAGTTGATCTAGGAACAACCCCTTCAGTACTTTGAAGCTTGCATGCCACAATGGCAAGTTTCTCACTTCCGGTGACAGGTATACATCAATGACCTTCGACCGAAAGATTTTGCGTGGTGTTCGACGCCAAGTCCTTTATTCACACCACGTGAATTGTACTGCAAGTACCTTGAGGGTCATTATCATTATCGGTGATTCCTCTCACGCTTGTTAACGGTTTACATCATTGACCGGTAATCAAGCAATGTCTTTCCATGTTCGACTTCAGAACATTTCTCACATGGATCGACTTGTACTTAGAGTGAAGATCGAACGAGTTTGAAGACCCCGGATCTAGTTTCATCCATCCGGGCTGCGATATATATTCAGAAAAAATAAAGACATTGACATGTACATCATTGCAGCAGATAATCATCCTACTCAAAGGATGATAATTTCATCAAAATTATCAGTCTACCATCAGACGGTTGTCTGTTCTATGTACAGAAAAATGAACTTATAAAGCTGAGCATGGGAATGCCCGCCTCAGCTAGATCATGAAAGCAAAATGAAAAATAATGTATTGTATTGTATCTTATTACAGGTCTCCTCTCAGCATTGGATGAACTTCGGATCCCCCTGATAAAGCATTTCACCCGATAAGCAGCCTCATACTTTAGGGGGCAACTGTTATAGACATTTTTGTGCCTTACAGCATTGAGCATGAAATGTCCATAATCTAAGGGATCCAAAGTCCCTAAACATGTTGTTCCTACCCCTAGAGGAACAAGGCTAACAAACCACAGCAATTCACAGAAGTTCTCCACCAGAAACTACTCAAAAACAAGTCAATTCAGGATCATTTCAGTGGCTACACTAGCTGTTTGCGCTGAATGTCAAAGCCAACACTGGCTACCTGCGTTGAATGTCAACTGGAACACTAGCTACCTGTGCTGAACGAGAATGGACAAGTGGCAGGCTCATTTCTCAAGGTGTCAAAACCCAGGAAGCTTCGAAAATGACACTTTCCTCAGGGAATTCGACTGGTGATGAGTAAGAGGTTCCAAATCTCCAAGTGGAAGCAAGAACCTCCAAGTGGACTCAAGAACTGACAGAGGGAGAGGACACTAGTCAGATCTCAAGCTGACTCATCCTTTCTCCAAACATCTATATATGGATCTCTCCTCCATGAGATCTACAGGCTAGAATTTCGTTATTGCAAAGAATTGCTGTTGGTTTGAGATTGGAATCATTGGGTGCTTAATGCTTTGAAAGGGGTGAAGATAGGAATTTCATTTGCTGGGAAGGAGATGTTGGATTGGAGCCCTCTGGGTTGTATCTCTTCCTGAACCTTGTTATTCATCAATAAAGCTATCTTGGTTTCTCCTATATGCTGATGTATTTTTGATGTATGAATGCATTAGTATGTTTAGTTTATTTCTAATCCTAAACTAGTTATGAATGTGAATATCTGTCTTTGTGTAGTGTTCTTCTCTTGTCGCAAGTAGCTGTTCTCTTGTGATCTTATAGGAACCCGTGGAAGCTGGACAAGCAAGAAGGCAAGTAGCTGTTCTCTTGTGATCTTGCATGAACCTGTTAAAGCTGGGCGAGTGAGAAGGCAAGTAGCTGTGAACTCCCAAAGAGAAGAGAGACCGGATCGAGGGACAAACGGAAGACACCGGTAAGTCTACTGATCTCTCTTCTTTCACATTTCATAAAGGAAGAAACCAGAATAGCTGTCTCTGTTTGTTGCTAAGGCACTATCACACCTTAGGTGGATAGGATCATCCTGCATAGGCATTTTTCCCCACAACAGCCTGGACAAGAGAACTTAATCAATCCTGTCCTCACAGGAGAACACATCAATCCTGCTACAATCGCCATGGAGAACACATCAATCCAGGCTGCCATGGAGAACACATCAATCCAGGCCTCATAGGAGAACACATCAATCCTGCTACAATTGCCATGGAGAACACATCAATCCAGGCCTCACAGGAGAACACATCAATCCTGCTACAATCGCCATGGAGAACACATCAATCCAAGCCTCACAGGAGAACTAATCATCCTGCTACATAAGAGAGCGAATCATCTTGTCCTACAAGAGAGTGAATCATCTTGTCTCACAAGAGAGCGAATCATCTTGTTTCAGTGCACACCACCAGGGGAGGGTGAGTCACCCTGTGGTCGTATGTTGCTCCAACAGAACTACAAGCCCCCCAAAGCTCCTAGAGCTCAATGTATGCAGCATGCAGGACCCTTTTACAAAGGTCTCTCGACGACTCCAAGTCGTTCGGGAAAATCACAAATTTGATCTTTCCCTCGGGGCTTTAGCAACCTGTATATCATCTCAGTGTGATGGAGCCTCTTTGCTCATCGACTTTCCATATCCCAGATAAGGCAGTATCTGATGTCTGTCTGCTGGAGCAATTGTTGAATACAATATTCCTCAATAATCGAATCACACCTCTGGTTGTCACAGAGAAAAAACAACTAACATAAGAAATTCCGCAACCATGCAGCTTCATACTAGATCATACTCATAGCCATGTATTCGGTCTTGGCGGTGCTTATAGTGACCGACTTCTGCTTCCTGTATCGAAGCAGAATCCAAAGAGAACCAACACTGAAAAGTGCTCTAGTGATCCTCCACACTGCCTGCCCACTCATCATTCGAATAATCATGCGGTTTCATATTTTCGGCAGTGTATCTCAATCCGTGAGAGACTGTGCCCCTGAATATATCTCCGAAGATTCTTGGCACCAATCTAGTGAGGCTCAACCAAATATGAGCTCACCATGCTAACTGCAACACAAATGTCTGGACGGAGGTTCTCCAAGAACATCAACGTGAATGAGTTTATGAAACTTAGAGGCACTTCTGGTCCGACATCATTACCATATAACTTCTGAAAGTTAAGATCCTCGAGGCAGTCACAAGCTTGCAACTTATCTTCCCACATTCAGAATCCAACTCCCTCTGTCTCCTATAAATGAGAGGGTCTGCACCTGTCAGACATAGGTGCTGGTATGAGAGGTTTATCATCCACAACCTTCGAGTAATGGTTTGGATCGGTTTCACTCCTAGAGAATCTCAGCTGCATTAGACAGCTATCAATCCTCTCATACTATGCCCGAGGTGTTTTTCTTCAAGCCATAGAGGGATTTCTTCCACATGTATATATGAGATTCCTTGATCATGATTCTCAAACTCCTCGGGTTGTTCCAAACCCGTGAACCTGCTGCATGAGGGGAATGGTCCCCTTATAATATTTTCCTTCGGTACATTTCAGACATGTACCTTCATGCTACTTTTTGAATTCAGGCATCCTAGTCACCATATGACTCACAGAACTCCAGTGATGAGTCAATGGACATGGTCCCCAGTGGACTTCCTGCAATCTGAACTCAAAAACATCTTTGAAGGATATATTTTCAAACACGTACCTTTCCACGATAAGTTCCACCCTGTAACCTTTGACTTCCATTTCCGAGATGGACATCAAGTTCTTCTTGCAATCAGGTACATAAAAGAGATTTTGGGGTTCCTTGTTTTCGTGGAAGAGTCGACCATTTCCTTGATGACCTGCATTACCAGTCATTCTTTTGATCGTTGAAGATGTCCCAGGAATGATTGTTATCTTCATCAAGAGATGTGTCTCTGCTATTTGGACACTCCTTCGCATAATGGCCGAACTTATTTCAACAAGGCATTCGCCTTTCCTTCCACCCTTAGATCCGAACTTCCCAATGAAGTGATCTTAAGATGGACCATCAAAATCTTCCGCTGCGCCATTCTGATAACATTCTTTGCTTTGAATTCACCCTCGGTGAATTATGAGGAACCCATTGATCCTTCTGTCTTGTCCCGACTGTCTTCGATGATTGCTATTTCACTCTTGCTTGGGCATTGTCTTCACCTCAGCTCTGATACCATGTTAAGTTTAGGTATGTTCTATGCTAGAGCAATTTATTTAAATTTTCACAGTTAGCAATCACATCAGCATTACGATAAACTGCAGATAGAACATAAATATAAAACGCAGAAGACAAGCCAAGACAAGAGGACACAAGATATGGCGCAAGCCAGGGACAAACCCCACAATGTGTGGGGAAACCCTTTGATCAAATCTTCTTTTATCTTCAAAGTTCAGCAGAGAAAGAGAGAGAGAGAGTACAATTACAACAGAAGTCAACACTTTGACTTGTCTAGATCTAAGCATAGATCATCTTCTATAACAATGAGATCAGTTGAAGACATTCTGCTTCAACTTATTCTCCAAGGTGACTCCTTCACCTATCATCGTGCTGCATCTCATCCATTTACTGCACCTTACCGTGAAGCACCATCATGCTGCATCATGCATCATCATGCTGCTCATGATCTTATACATCACGCTGCCCATACATCATGTTGTCCATGATCTCATCTATCATGCTGACTATTCATCATGCTGCCCATGATTACTTCGCCCACAGTGTCGCATTTTTCATCATCATTCATCACTGCTTCATTGAGATCTTGACCTTGCTATGAATGTAATTATCCCAGACTTCCAGCACTGAGACTGAGGTTGTCCTCATTGCTGCACCGTTAATAAATCATCATTGAGACCCTCACTATTGCTTCTATATCCATGAAGTCTACCTGAAGGTTAGATCTCCATGTGTGTCTAAACCGTGATCTTCAACACTGCTGCAATATCATGATCTTCACCACTGCAGTTAATGTTGTTACTTTGTCATTGCTCCTTGACAATCCTAGATTGCAATGATGACCGCGGTAATAGTGCCGAGAGAGTATGCTTCTCTATATACTACCTCCTCATTCATTAAGTGATCATCAAGATCTTTACATGTGATATGATTGCTGTGACAAATCCGTATACTAGGCTGACAATGTAATTCCTGTCACTCTTGATCACTGTTCTCATTGCATCATTACTTGGAGATACATCACAGCTACCCATGTGCCTCGACTGCCACAAAGATCTGATGCAAGGACTGTTTCTTGCTATGCCGATATTATGAGAGCAACATTATTGAGATTCTCCTTAAGCCGAGACAGTGAGACTGAAGCTATACGAATACTGTAAGGATTCTGATGGAGTTAGGGCTCTTCTAGCCCTGCGATACCCTCGCACTATCCAACCATAGTTTTCTCCTTTCGCTTGAGATCAAGACTGCTCTTCAAACCCTTTACGCAATCACGAAATGTAACATCTTAACCCTGATCCAGATGCTGAAGCGAAGAGCAGGCTCGATGGTAACTTGCGTGAGGGGACAAGCTTCCTCACGTGCTGCGACTATCTTCGACTTCGACTTCGACGTTACTTCACTTCTTCATGAGAGACAGGAATGTGCTGCGGCTATCTTCGACCTCAACGTTACTTTGCTTCTTCACGGGAGACAGGAATCGAATGCCATCGCTTGCGGATATACATATGCCTTGCTCATATGTGTATAACTGTGATTGATATATACCCTGCATAAGACTGCGTATATACGTATCTACTTCCACGAGCAGCGTATCTTGACTGTGTTGATGTGTATCATGACTGCGTTGGTGCGTGTATCCATGAGCAGCGTTTATGACAGTGTTTGATATGTGTATATGCCAGCGCGTGAATATGACAACGTATAACCCACACGTTGACTGTGTATTGAACCCAGTGTTAACATCCACTGAGAGCGTGAACCCAGCGTTAACATCCACATGTTGACTGCGTATTGAACCCAACGTTAACATCTACACGTTGACTGTGTCTCCTTGGCAATGAATTAGGGCATCATTTGTAGCTAGGGCTTCATACTAGGCGTGCTTTATCCTTCTCCAAAAACCCAGACATGGAGAGGAGATCGCATGAAGAGTGTGACACAAATGACATCAAATCCTCATCTATTTATACTAAAACAAGGATGATGAATAGACACGTCGGTTGGGCTTCTAGAGCCTACATAAGAGCTGGTTGGCTTGATAATAATTACATAAACAAAATAAATTCATATCTCCGTAAATACTTATCGGAATCGGATGATCTTTGGATCAATCCTACACCTCTCGACGAGAGGGATCCAATAAAAATATCAGCTGCCATAAATAAGCCGACCCACATGGAGTTTGGCCCTAGTTGCCAATTTAACACATCCTCGATTATTGCATAGAAACTCTTGATTGGCAAATTGACACCATGTTTTTGGTATTGTATCTTTTTGCTTGGTTATATTTGTCAATAAGGTTTGTAGATATAAATATTATGGCTAAAATCAAAGGGAGCATTTCAATGGAAACCTTGCAAGGTTTGTAAAAATGATCAACTCAAGGTATGTCAAAAGACCATAAGATTTTGTAGCTAAACTTCTTCATTAAAAGATACAATATTTTTGAAATTTGTTGTGTATTACTAAATTTCATATGTTTAGGGTTTTGAATCATAAATATTCTTGTTAGGGTGATTAATCATTAGATTGAATCAACGCTCATTATACAATCTCTTTTCGTTTGTGCATTTTTTTGAAACCGTAACATTTAGGGTTCACCATAAAACCCTATCCTTTTGGTGTTTAGGGTATGTTAACAATAATGTTAAAACCCTAATTATCTTAGGGTTTGTTGATAAAGTCTAGAAACAATGATGAAAATTCTATTCTTTTGATGTTTAAGGCTTTTGGTATTGTTATGGAAAAAACCTAGTCTTTTAGGGTTTAATGTTATTGTCCAAGTTGTAAACTGAAACCGTAGATCTTTAAGGTTTTTATAAGTTAGGGTTTACAGTTAATAAGTTGAAACCCTAGATTTTTTAGGGTTTGGTGAATTAGGGTTTATGGAAAAATTATTATAAATATCCTAGCAATGAAACTCTAGGTGTATATGCTTCTGGTTAACTGAAATCTTAACCAGGCGTATATCTAACCACGATGTCTTGATGTTTTTATCTAGGGTTTGCATCAAAACCCTAGAAGATATTGATTCTAAAATATGATAATTATTTCGATGTGAATATAACGCTAACATGATTATTGATTTTCATGATCTAATCTTATTGTTGAAGTCTAGGGTTCCTAACAAAACTCTAGTGAAGTCTGACATGAAATTGCAAAGCATATTATTGAAATCCTAGATATACAATGCTATGATTGGATTGATTTGATTTTTTTGCTTAAGAAATCTAGGGTGTGCGACCAAAACCCTAGTAGAATTTGATATGGAACTCTAAATTTTTGTTATGATTGAATTGCTAAACATCTAATACCTTAAGTTTCAATGATAGAATCTAGGGTTTGTAATAAAAACCCTAGCAATGTTGTTGAAGTCTGGAATATGAAAATATATTACTCTTGATTGTTTATGGACCTATCTAAGATTAGATATTGATATCTAAAGTTTAATTTCTTGTTTCTACCATACTAACCCTATTTCGATATACTTGACTTCATGATATTGTACATATATATTTCGTTGTACTTGTTGAAGAGAGTTGCAAGTACATAGTCTCTAAAGAAGTTGTAAAGATATAAGACTACTTGGTGATGAATTTATGATGATGCTTAGTGATGAATTTGATAAGCATGATGAAAAGAGGGAACCGTGAGAATCTTGGTGACTATGTTGTAACTTGATGACCTTGTTGCCATGTAAAAATAAAAGGAATGATGTCTCAAAAGGTTGAATTTTCCGATGATATGATGATGCAAAAAAAAAACTAAAGTTTCCTAGTTGAGAGGGAGCTTGGTTGAAGATAAGTAAAACTCCTTCATAATTGAAAACATGATGTGTATACCATTACAATGTTTAAGATAAGATAATAGCTAAAGTACTATAGATGGTTGTTTGTGATTCATGAAATTGAGACCTGAGAAGTACCGAGGTTGTATTTGGTGCTAGTGGAAGAAGTAGAAAGCTTCTGACAAAATGTATTTGGATAAATTGATGATGATATTAGCAACATTAGGACCTTGAAGATTTGTGGTTACTTTTATATATGTATTTGTTAGTTTATTACTAATTGGGGTTGTGTTTGTAGAGGTAAAATCTCTCCACAAGAAATTTGAACATTTTGGAATCATGCTTGCACTGGTGGATATATTTGATTTAATTTACAAGGGGAGATGAAGCATATTGTGTAATACAAAAGTCTTAGGAGGACATCTATATGGCTTATGTGTTGATTTCTATATTCCAAAGTAGGGAGGATGCCATTGGTTATGGAGCTCCGACAATGGATATTCACCTAGATCATTAGGTTAGTGATAGAGCTTAAAATGATAATGGTAGCTAGAGTGGCTAAAGATTGAGTTCAACCTTAGCCCCACCTAATTAGGGTACCTTGGTCATGTATCTAATCTATAGCACCACATGTGTGTTGTGATTCTGCTAGGGTCCTTTAATTTATAGGATCAAATGATGATTGAATTATTTCTTTTAGTATTTCAGATTGTAAATAATATTGCATACTGCAAATGATTTCCAGAAAACGTAGAAAAATGAAAATAAAAATAAAATGAGGGTATAAATAAGAAAATAGAAAAAGGAAAAAGAAAAGAAACGATAAAATAACCCCACAAAAGAATGAATAAATGTGAAAGTGATGCTAGTTGAAGTGCCACTGATAGTTTGTTGGTTTTGCAAAGAATAAATTCATGAAATTGTGTGCAACTTGTCTAAATGCCATAATACCTTTGTGATTGAAACATATAGTTTAATCATGTTCAAGCAAGTTTCAATTTATGTTAAATAGATTAGAGTAAATAACTTAGCCAAACAGTGTAATATTGGCTAAGATTAGATAGGTAGAATAGGTGAATAAGTTAATCCAACAATTTAATCTGGATTAATGCAGTTGTTAGATTAGTTTATTTGTTTGAAATAAATATTCTTAATCCTTTAAGAATGAAAAAATAAATAGGGTTTGCACATTTAAATGCACCCTCATTGCTTCAAAGTTACATTAGTGTAGGAAAAGTTGGATTTGTTATGTAATTGGTGAATATGATAATTTGTCCAAAGTTTGGACTTTATTCTAAAAATACATGCCCCTAAAATACAAGGTGGGGCCATCGGCGTTAAACCTTTCACATCTTACCTCTCCCGATCATGACCCCACTTTGATCCGACGACCTTAAGTCTTTTTGGACCCCCGCCGCAGTGATTCTCTTTAATGACAGGGGGGGTTCCGAAAAGTGGTTTCCCCACTGCTACGTGTCCACTCATCGTAATTTCGGACCCTCCCCTCATACCACAAATAGCTTACCCCCCTCCAAAAGCGGGTTTTGACATCCCGTCGCAACCCGCCTTCCCGCCAACCTTCACCCGCCATGTCACTGCTCAACCTCCAATCCACCTACGCCACATATCCCCCCTTCCGTCACTTCCCTCCAATGGCCCCCCATCTTCATCCACCTATCCTAATATGCCACGTCAACGACCATTGCACCCGTCCATTGCGGTTTCCTCCTATTTCCTCCATTCCATTGCAGAGTTAATGCAACTCACAACTGTTGATCCAACAGTTCCCCTCCATCAATGAACTATAAAGATCAATTTTCTCTCGTGATTACATCCTTTTCTCCTTTTTCCCATTATACATCGCTCCCGCCGTTTGTTTCGCACCTATCAACAACTATTCATAGACCAATTTCCTATCTCTGATTGTTTACAGAGGAACTCCCACCTAACGTTTTCCTGAGAATTACTGAGATCTTCTGCAAATTCCCTATGTCAATCTCTCCCGCATTCATTTTGTTACCATGATGGCCCCAAAATTTCCACTGTGGTGAATCCCATGCTCACTCCCCTTGTGGATTTAGACAACATCCCTTTCACTGATAGAGACTATAAGATAGCCGAGACATAGTGTGAATTCGACTTCTTCAAATTACGCTATTGGTTTCATGACAATTACCTTGACCAATCTGATGAAATTAGCCTCTACCAGTCCATACTACCCCTGTTTATTTTCCCCCAGTCTTATTACTTCCCTGAATTCTTCCTAAAGTGTCGTGCCCCTTACCTTTCAAGTAAAAGGGATATCATTTCCCCCAATGGTGAAATAATTTTCACCATTACTTATGAGATCATAAACCAAATGTTGCAGGTCCCCTACAGTGATTCCCTCACCCCTTTTTCCCTTGAATATCTCAAATAAATCTATCAGAAACTCACCTTCCCCCAGAGAGCCAGGATTTTTGAAGTCTTCCTCCTAGAAGATTCTCAACTCCCCAAGAAAAATCCCCCTTATCCCTCTTCTATTTTCCCTCAAAGGACTAGACAGATTATCTTTGTCTTGTCATGCATACTTGGTTACTATTCAGATGAATGGGTAGATGAGCCTATTTTAGGCTTCCTATCCACCCTTTCTACAAAAGAAGGACTATTAGTCACCTTTGACTATGGTCACTTCTTGGAAAATGTAATTCATGAACAATTCCTTCAGTTTCTAACTGAAGGAATGTTTCGATATTCTTCTATTAATATGTATATGTTCATTTTCTTTCAGAAAGATAGGTTTCCCTTTGCAATGCAGAAGCTTTCTCAGCAAGGAGAGCCTTAGTCCATTGTCTTTTGAACCTCCATGATCATAAGACAATCACAGGAATTCATTTTTACAGAGTTTATTGATCAGTTTGTGTATCCAACAACTTGTTTGTTGAGTGGCTAGTAGATTCCAAGGATCAATGAGGATATTTAGAAAGTGTTACAACTCAGTGAATAGGTGAAGATAGGAGATTGGTACCTATACCAGTCATTTACAGAGATCAGAGTTTATGGCTCAGAGCTGCCACCATATAAGTTTCCCAAGTACCTTCCAATGAGAATATTTTCCTTGGAGTACATCAGGCAAATAATTCACTCAGACAACATCCATTTCATGGCAACCAAGAAGAAGTCTCAGTTTCGAATTAAGACACATATAGGACCTTTCATCTGCAATAGTAGAGTAGCAGGAGCGAAAGCAGACCTCCCGCTGAAACAAATGAATTTCTCTCTTACTTTTGCTTGGTCCTATGACCCCTTGGGCATAATTTCTAAGTTAAGAGTGGAACAGAAGGAAACTCCCTATGTGAATACCCAAAGGCTAGAAATATAGAAGTACATGAACCAACACATTTGGGTAGAAAACACATTGCAGGAGGCTGAAGAGAAGGTACTTTCTAGAACAACTTCAGAGACTCTTATACCCAAAGAAAAGATCGAGAAGAGACCGAGAGAGGAGGAATCTCCTTCAGCTACAGAAGTCTCAGCCAAAGAGTTCAAGATATATACAAATAAATTTAAGACAGGATCTAAGACAGACTTCCCACCACTGGAGGAACCACAGGGTACCATTGTACTCTTAGGCTTTCAAAATTTTAAGCTTGATAGCAGTACCACAGATTCTCCATCATCCTCGACTACTAAAGAGATTCCAGCTACAATACCTCACACACCAGAGTCATCTACATAACAGAGGCAACTGGATATTTTCCAGGGATATAAAGAGATTAAACAAAGGAATGAAGGCATTCATGACCATATATCTGCTCAATTTAGGAAGCAATCTTCCTCAATCCAGCATAGGATCATTTCAGCCTATGACACAGAGAAGGGAAGAATTCATATGGCATTCTTGCAAGGCCAAGTTCCACAACCAAGGTCAACAACAGACTTCGAACAAACTAGCTTTGAGTTTGAGGCAAAGTATGTTAATCCTTTGGACCAAATGGATATGCACAGATAGACTGGAGAAATGGCCTACTCAACCTTCACACAGACTGCTCTCACTGCTTCCAACTACATCTTTCTTCAAACAAGGCTCAGTCTCAACTTAAACTGGAGAAAGTGTCCTCTCTTGCTAAAGACAACATAATCAAATATTTGGAGGAAATGGTGATCAAATAAGGTTTTGATCCCGATAATTCAAAGGCCATGGAGGAGATAACTAGGAAGAAGAATGCTGACATAGTAGCACTGAAGAAGAAATGGAAGCTTCCTGTGACTGAAGATTGTTAGGAAAAGTAGCTTGGAGAGACGGAGTTACAAAAATAAGAGATGCTGAAGCTCCTAGTGGAGTAGAGTGCATAGATCAAAGAGATGGAAACAAAGATGGAAAAACTGATTAAAGGAAAGGAACAAAGTTCACACCTAGTAGTAGTTCCTCTGGATGCAGTACCAATTGAATCTCTACTTCAAACAAGTATCCCTACAATAACTACAACAGCAGGAACGTCCTCTTCTACAGTACTTCCCACTTCAGTTGCAGATGATTCAATTAAGTTGGTTGAATCCATGGAAAATATGTCTATACAGGGAGAAGAGATAAAGAAACTAACACAGGAGGTGAAAGTCCTATAGGAACATAAAGTAAGGTTTAAGAATTCCCTCCTAATAGAAACAAAGAGATCCCAAACATTATTCCAGAGATTGCAGAAGATCGAAACAAACAGTGTCACGGGTAATAAATTGGCATAGGTAAAAGAGAATATTTGGAAGTGAATCAATGAAGACATGATAGACATTTGGCATTCAATATAAATAATTTTTGAACAACAGGAATTGATTCAAATCTCCAATGAATCCATCAAAGAAGTCATAAAGCAGTTGGGTGACAAACCCATTGAAGCCACTCAGCTCATCAAATTCCTTAACTCCAAAAAAAAACAAGAATTAGAAGAGTTAGAGATTGAAGATAGATCAGAAACAATATTGGAAGTCAAGAAGGTGTTGACTAAGAGAAATCTAATGAGACAACTTGAAGAAAAGTGTCAGATTATGGACACTGGTGTACAAAGATTCTTCACCAAGCTGGAACCCCTCTACAAGAAAGGACTTCCAAATTTATTAGTTATTGATGACAATCTCAGCATGTGGTCTGATTACAATGAGAAAATAATGACCAAGGCGAGAGACATTTCGAAGTTTGCATCTGGAAGATTCAGTATGACAAGAAAACTGTTCTTGGAACCGTTGGCATATGACTTGGACATTCAATATGAAATTAAACACATATTCATTACTAAGATGACATTTGATAAATATACTAAAGTCGACAAAGTTTACAGAAAGTTACTGAAGACGACTATCCCAAGTGAACAGAGTTGGGATAAACTATGTGAAAGAAAGGGTTTGAAAATGGAATTCATCAAACCTTGAAATGTAGAAGGTGCCTTGGTAAGGCCAAAAGGCATGACAAAAAATTCATAATGACTCTCATGACCTCATGAGTTCTAAATGATGTTTTCAGAATGTCTTTAGTCTTCATTATGATTTGATGATATCCTGAACGAAGATCCAACTTGGTGAAGTAAATTGCTCCATGTAATACATCCAATAATTCATCAATGACGGGAATGGGAAATTTATCTTTAATAGTGAGCTTGCTGATCTCCTTGTAATCCGGACACATGCCAATACTACTAGAGCAGAGAGAGAACTCTGATTAGGTTGAATTATACTAGCCTCTAGCATTTCTGCAACCATATGTTCAATTTCACTCTTTTGGGCATAGGGATATCTGTAAGTCCTCATTTTTGGAGGAACACTTATTGGAATCAAATGAATAGCATGATCATGATCATGAATAGGTGGGATGCCTTTGAGAGTCTCAAATACCTTGGAATGATCATCCAAGAATTTTTGGAGATCTGAAGAAATAAATGATTTCAATGTGGGAACTTCTAGTGAACATAATTGTGCAATTACACCTCGTTATTCTTTCTTTAGAAGCTTTTTCATTCCATTAGAGATTATTATCTTTCCTAGTTTCCCTGGGATACCCCTTAATTCAACTTCCTTTCCTTCCCAAAAATATTTCACGAAAAGTTCTTGAAAATTAAAATTTATTGTACCCAAAGATTGTAACCATTGGATTCCTAGTACAACATCAACACCACCCATTGGAATGGAAAGCATTGGACTATTCAATACATATTATTCCATGGATAACGTGATATTATGGCACTTTCCAGAGAAATTTATGGTTCCTCCATTTGCAACCATCACTTGAAACTATGGTGCTAGATATAGGAAGCAATTTTCAAGAATAAAATTATGGGTACTACCCGAATCAATCAAAACTATTACTTTTTTCTTCTTGATATGTCCTTCTATCTTGAGAGTTTGAGGAGTGGTAATTCCTGCCAATGCATTACAAGATATGGTTGGATTAATTTATTATTTCTCTGGGGTTGGTTCCTGGTGTATATCCTATTCTTTTGACATTTCTTGTTCCTTTTCTTCCTCCTCTTCACAATCAATGTAAAATAATTTCTTCTTAGCACACTTATGACCTTTACTATATTTTCTATCAAAACTGTAACAAAAGCCTTTTTCTGTTTTTTCTTCCAATTGTTGTTGTGTAAACCTTGTAGGTTTTTGGAGGCTAGGAGCAACCACACTTCCATATTTATAGTTGTGAGTGGTAGGCTTCCTTGTTGCCATAATTTTTATTTCAATTTTTCTTGCTAACCTGAATTCCTTCTCCAATGAATCAGGTTCCCAAAGGAGAACATCATGTTGGATGTTATCATGTTCTCCTTTAGAGTCCCTATGAAGACATCAATCCTATGCTCCTCTAGAATATTATTTACCCTTATATTCAATTTTTGGAAGTCCTCAATGTGCTCCACTATTGAACCCTTTTGTTTGAGATTTATAAATTGGCTAAAGAAGGTGTTGCTCTTTGTATCCTCATAATGTGTTATCATTTCCTCCATAAAAATTGACCAAGTGAAAATTTGCTTACAATAGAAAATCCATCAATACCACACAAATTGATTGGGTTCTAAATGTAAAGTTGCAATGAGTACCATTTCTGTGTTTTTTACATTATGGAGATCAAAATATTGCTCCATCTGTAGTATCCATGTTACGAGATCTTTGCCATCAAGATTCCTCATATTGATATTTAGGATATGGTGGATCTTGTTGAAAATGCAACAAGATGATGGATCTTAGTGAAAAGAAGTCGCCTTCACTAAGTGGGCCCGCAGGCTATTTTTGGCGCAAGTCTATTTTAGACATATGGATCATGGTCTATGAGTTGCAGGATGCTATTTATGGATGATTGGTCATGTTGGTAAAAATAGATGGACCTATATTTTTAGACATATGGGCATAGTCTATTTTTAGACTGCCAGTCAAAAAATAGAACAGTCGAATATTATTAGCTCTTAATAATATTTGGACTATAAACATTATCTTATCCTCTTGCAGCACTTCACTTCGAGCTACGGATGTGGCACATGCAACTGCCAAAAGGAAATACGCTTTTCCTATGGGTTAGTTGAGCTATTGCATGATGGAATTCAGTTAGAACTCAAGTGATTGAGTTTGGTGGAGTTGATTGAGGAGTTGATGGAGTTGTGTTCAGTTCGACTTAGTTGAACTAGTTGTATTTAGTCTAACTGCCAACACTAGTGATGAGTGATGTGAATTAATTATTAATTAATTCACTAATTATTAACTCATAAATCAACTAAAGAATACATCAGTTAACTCAGTGCATGGACAGTTCAGTGGAGACAAGTGTTAGAGGTGGGTGAAAGGGTGAGACTATTATCAGTTGTGACTATAGCTGTGCATGAGATTTGCACAATCATTGATTGAGATTTCCAATGAGGATTGTGCGGTACAAGCCAAGGGAATTCGAGCTTGGATCTGATCTATTCTCAACTTGGATTGCGCAGTAGAGGCAGGCAAACAGTGGAGGAGATTTGAACCCGTGACTTGTTCAGATTTGAGCTAGTTTGTGTGTAGCATGTGGAGATAGTACTGAGTACTTGTGAGGAGTATTGTACTATGTATTGTTACATGTTATCTATCATTATAATATACAAATAGTTGGGGGTTTTCAGCTGTATGCTTTCCCCATTACATACTGTGTTGATATGTGTGATTGATGTTTCAATGTGCGCATGCGATTGTTTTTTAATTCTGCAAATTGATGATGAATGGTAGAGGAGGTTATGTATTATGCATGCATTCCGCAAATAGTGTATAATCAAGATAATCTCTGTGAATAAGTGTTATATTATTCAAATTTCTACATGGTATCGGAGCGAAGTTGATCATCAGATCTATTATTCAGAAAGTGATTACATTTTTATTTCTTCAGGCAGAGTCTGTAATCGGGCCAGCTAGCCTCTGGATTCATCCTTCTTTTGGAAGGTGAGATATCTGGTAAATTCCCATACAATCAATCTCTGTACGAGAAATACTTTTTTCCAACGAATTTCATATCAGAAGCAGTTGAGTTTTGAGCTGGTGGAATTCAAATTTGCAGCAGCGTTTTCTTGGTGTCGAAGTTGAAATGTCTTTCAACGGATTGCTATTGGAGTATGCCCTTGAAGGCAACTTGAATTATATTGCATGGAAAGACAAGATGGAGGCGGTGTTAGATGAAAATGGGTTGAAGGAGTTCATAGAGGCTGAGGTCCCAAAGCCTACTGATGCTGCTCAAGTTGAGGCTTGGCAAAAGAAGACAGCAAAGTGTTGAAGGATTCTGTTGGAGGGCGTGAAGGATCACATTGTATCCAGCCTGCATGGAAAGGCTTCTCCATACTTGATGTGGAAAGCATTGACAGATTTATTCCAAAGCAAGAGCGACCAGAGGAAGTTGGCACTCAAGGATAAACTCAGAAACATTAAGTGTGAGAAAGGAGATAGTATGCCCAAGTATCTCACGAAGTTCACCCAATGCCGGGATGAGCTGGGAAGTGTGGGGGTGACTGTCGATGATGAGGACTTGGTGAGCTTGGCTCTCCTTGGTCTTCCAAAGAGTTGGCTTTCCTATCAGGACTCTGTCAATGGTCAGGAGAAATTGCCAGGATGGGAGAGACTTTGGTCTGATCTTGTGCAAGAGGAGATCGGGCGGAATACCAGGGCGGATCTTCATCAAAGGCATCTGATGAAGAAAATTGCGCTTTGGATGCCAAAGCAAAGAAGGGGAAGAACAAGAAAGCTTCTCATTGCGATGCGAAAGGCAAGAAGTAGGACATGTCCAAGGTGAAGTGCTTTCACTGTTACCAGCATGGACATTATGCCACAAATTGTCCGCAGAAGAAGAAAAATAAGCAAGCTGCTGGATCTGCAGTGGGAGAGGCCTTAGACTCACAGTTTGAGCTGGATTTTTCGCTGATCTCATGCTTGGTATCAAGTGTGATGGGATCAGTATGGTTTTTGGACAGTGGTCCACCTTTTCACATGACAGGAGATCGAGATTTGTTTTCTGATCTGGATAAGAAAGATCTTGGAGTGCACATCGAGATGGGCGATGATGGTAGATACAGTGCGACCGGTATCGGTACCATTTCCTTTGAGAGGGATTCTAGTAAACCCTTCGTATTGAAGGAAGTGATGCATGTTCCAGGATTGAGGAAGAATCTTATCTCTGTGGTGATGTTAGAAGACAAGGGATATGATTTTGTCTTTAGCGAGGGAAAGGCTTTCCTGCGCAGTAAGACAACTGGAGAAACCCGGAAGATAGGGGTTCGAGTCAAGAACCTTTATCAATTGCATGTAGATGGTTGCGCAGCAATGGCATGCAAGGTAGAAGGATTGGTGAACCGGGATGATGGCGAGTTGTGGCACCGGAGATTGGGCCACCTTCACCATGGAGCCTTGAAGATACTGCAGCATATTTCTACTGGGCTTCCTAAAGGCACTCTTGCGCAGTCAGATCAGTGCAAGGGGTGTACTTTGGGAAAATTTGTGAAAGCCACCTTTCAAGAGAAGGATAGTCGCGCCACAAAGATCCTTGAGAGAATTCACACAGACGTGTGTGGACCTTTCTCAGTAGCTTCGACAGCAAAGCACAAGTACTATGTGATCTTGGTTGATGATTTCTCTCGAAAGTGTTGGATCTTCTTCATGCAGAAGAAGAGCGAGACATACTCAAAGTTCTGTGAGTTCAAAGCACTTGTCGACAAGGAATCGGGGAAGAAGGTGAAGGCTCTTAGGAGCGATAATGGTGGTGAATTCATCTCTGGCGAGTTCAAGGACTTCTGTAGTTCAGAAGGGATTCGAAGAGAGCTCATAGCTCCCCATAACCCACAACAGAACGGGGTTGCTGAGCGAAAGAACGGAACAATCGTGGGTGTTGCATGGGCGATGTTGCATGATCAGGGCCTACCCCTTCACTTGTGGATGGAGGCATGCAATACTGCAGTATATGTGCAGAACCGTTGTCCTCACAATATACTTGGCATGAGTACACCTGAGGAGGCTTATTCTGGTAAGAGGCCTGATATTTCCCATTTGAGGATTTTTCGTTCTCCTGTTTACATGCATGTGATGAAGGATGCCAGGAAGAAGCTGGACCCGACCGCAGAGGTTGGGATATTTGTGGGGTACACTGATATGCCCCACAACTATCGTGTGTATTTGCCAGACAGTTGCAAGACTGTTGTGTGACGGGATAACAAATTTCAGGAGGAGAAAGCCATGAAGTGTTCGCTTGAGAGGAGCCACACTTGCATGCAGATGAGGAGCTATTAGTTCCTAAGGATGAGCTTCAGGATGTGGATCAGCCACAAGATGAAGTTCATGGAGTGGAAGAGACCACTCATGCAACGCCAACCATCAGAGGGCGAAAGTGCACTACAGAAGCTGAGCGACTGGCTCAAGATGCAGAGAAGGTTGTAGGACCACCTACAGAATAGCGCAGACAGAGACAGTCACCTGATCGGTACACTAGATACATGGCTCTTGTGAGAAAATGTGTCATGATTGAGCCATCCTCTTTCGAGGAAGCTGTGGAGGATCCCGCATGGGTAGATGCCATGGTGGAAGAGTATGATTCGATTGTCAGAAACAGTGCATGGGAGATTGTCCCAAGACCGGAGGGGAAATCAGTGGTGGGTTCGAGATGGATCTACAAAGTGAAGCAAGCAGCTGACGGGAGTGTGGAGAAGTACAAGGCAAGATTTTTTGCCCGAGGCTTCTCATAGATAGAGGGGATCGATTATGAGGAGACCTTTGCACCTGTCGTAAGGTACTCTTCCATACGGACGATTCTTGCTCTCTCAGCACAGATGGGGTGGCACATCCATTAGATGGATGTGAAGACTGTGTTCCTCAACGGAGTCATTGAGGAGGAGGTGTACATAGAGCAGCTCGAAGGTTTTGAGATCTTCAGCAGCGAGTCACATGTGTGCAGGCTCAAGAGAGCGCTGTATGGGTTGAAACAAGCACCTCGTGCTTGGTACACACGGATAGATAGTTATTTCACTGGACTTGGATTCTCCAAGAGTGAGGCGGATCCTAACCTATACCAGATTGTGGTGGAGGGTAAGTTGCTGATCATTGTACTTTATGTAGATGATTTGATTTTGACAGGAGATGAGCCGTTGATACTTTCATGCAAGGAGGATCTTGCTAGAGAGTCTGAGATGAAGGACTTGGGCCTCCTTCATTATTTCCTGGGATTGGAAATTTGGCAGCGCAGTGATGGACTATTTGTTTCTAAGGGTAAGTATGCCCGGGAGATATTGGAGAAGTTCAACATGCATGGCTGCAAGCCTGTTGATACTCCTCTTCCTGGAGGTTGGAGGAAGGAGGATGCTACTTTAGCGGAGGTAGTGGATGCCACTGTTTATCGACAATTGGTGGGGTCGCTTATGTATCTGGTCAATACACGACCCGATATATGCTATGCTGTTAACCAGCTTTCACAAGCTATGGTTAAGCCAACCAAGCTCTTCTGGAAGGCAGGCAAGCATGTATTGCGTTATCTCAGAGGCACATCGGGATATGGATTGTGGTACAGATAGGAGGATGAGGTGAAGCTATGTGGCTTCACGGATGCATATTGGGCAGGGAGCCCAACGGATAGAAAGAGCACATCTGGAGGGATCTTCAGTATTGGGTCGACTTGGTACAGCAGGAAGCAGAGATCCGTGGCACTCAGTTCAGCAGAGGCCGAGTATATGGCAGCAAGTTTGGCTGCATGCGAGGCTATATGGATGAGGAAGATCCTGGTCGGGTTGTTCGGGTCACACTTGGAGCCTACTGTGATTTATTGTGATAAACATAGTTGCATTAAACTCTCGGCTAATCTAGTATTTCATGATAGATCCAAGCACATCGACATTAGGTACCATCATATCAGAGATTGTGTGCAGCAGAGAATCATGTTACTTTCATACATTCCCACGGAGGATTAGGATGCTGATATCTTGACGAAGGCGCTCACCAGGAGAAAATTCGAATACCACAGAGGCAGGATAGGGGTTGCAGATAATCCATATCTTGTTGAGAGGGAGTGTTGAAAATGCAACAAGATGATGGACATTAGTGAAAAGAAGTTGCCTTCATTAAGTGGGCCCGCAGGCTATTTTTGGCGCAAAGTCTATTTTTAGACTATGTCTATTTTTAGACATATGGATCATGGTCTATGAGTTGCATGATGCTATTTATGGATGATTGGTCATGTTGGTAAAAATAGATGGACCTCTAGTTTTAGACATATGGGCAGAGTCTATTTTTAGACTGCCAGTCAAAAAATAGAATAGTCGAATATTATTAGCTCTTAGTAATATTTGGACTATAAACATTATCTTATCCTCTTGCAGCACTTCACTTCGAGCTACGGATGTGGCACATGCAACTGCTAGAAGGAAATACAGTTTTCCTATGGGTTAGTTGAGCTATTGCATGATGGACTTCAGTTAGAACTCAAGTGATTGAGTTTGGTGGAGTTGATTGAGGAGTTGATGGAGTTGTGTTCAGTTTGACTTAGTTGAACTAGTTGTATTTAGTCTAACTACCAAATACACTAGTGATGAGTGATGTGAATTAATTATTAATTAATTCACTAATTATTAACTCATAAATCAACTAAAGAATACATTAGTTAACTCAGTGCATGGACAATTCAGTGGAGACAAGTGTTAGAGGTGGGTGAAAGGGTGAGACTACTATCAGTTGTGACTATAGCTGTGCATGAGATTTGCACAATCATTGATTGAGATTGCCAATGAGGATTGCGCAGTACAAGCCAAGGGAATTCAAACTTGGATATGATCTATTCTCAACTTGGATTGCGCAGTAGAGGCAGGCAAACAGTGGAGGAGATTTGAACCCGTGACTTGTTCAGATCTGAGCTAGTTTGTGTGTAGCATGTGGAGATAGTACTAAGTACTTGTGAGGAGTATTGTACTATGTATTGTTACATGTTCTCTATCATTATAATATACCAATAGTTGGGGGTTTTCAGCTATATGCTTTCCCCATTACATACTGTGTTGATATGTGTGATTGATGTTTCAATGTGCGCATGTGATTGTTTTTTTAATTCCGCAAATTGATGATCAATGGTAGAGGAGGTTATGTATTATGCATGCATTCCGCAAATAGTGTATAATCAGGATAATCTCTGTGCATAAGTGTTATATTATTCAAATTTATATAGATCTTTAATCCAACATTATATTCTATGAAATCATGATTAACATTTCTTTTGTTCTCATCATGAGTTTCCTCTACTACCTTTTCGCCATTATGAATCTTTTCTTGTAACAAATTTGCCAAACCTCCCTTCAAACCTTCCATGTATTTCTTCAACTCTTCAATGTTGCCTTTAATTTTTGCTTCTATACCATCCATATTAGCTTCCATGCCATTATTCAAACCATCCATCTTATCTTCGATGCCATTCTTCAAACCATTCATCTTAGCTTCTTTTACTTTTTGTGAGAGTGAAATTTGTTGCACTTGGTCTTGTAATTTTGATATATCATGTTGCATTTTTTCCTCTTCTTCATGTGTCATAGTAGAAATTTTGGGTTTCTTACTAGGTGTTTCCATTTTCTTTCTTCAGGGCATCAAATAATGATAATTTTCTTCACTATTCCCTTTTAATCACTTCAAACTAATTTTTCAACAAAACTTATGAAAATTGTTAAAAAGACTACACACTTTTGTTTTTTGTAGGAGCTTGATATTGAACCTGAGGTATCTCTGAAATTTCTGATCTCTAAGGTTTGTAGTTATGAACTATGGTATCGCTCTTAGTCCTCTTTCCAAAACCACAATTCTAGTCGAAATTGGATTCTCCAAGAAAGAGTTATGCCCAATGTCCCAGGATGGCATGATTATACACTTTTTCATTAGAGACAACTTGTATGAAGTTCCACGCGTCATTGTGTCAACCTTCGGATCTGAAAACGATGCATATAAAACTACAGTCCGTCCTCTTTCTATAACTTCTTATGAAATTTCAATCTAATACTCAGAGAGAAAGTTATGACGATTTTCCCAAGGTCACCTGTTTGGGATGTAATTCGGGATCCTACAAAACCCATAACTTACTTGGATCATATCTCCAAAAATATAATAAGGAAAGCTATGAAATTCAAACCCAAGGGTCAGCCGGATTTCGAATCAAATGGGTTTCTGTTTTAGCTTATGAAACGTCGTATAAAAAATGTTATATCGAAAATTCCACAATGACTTGTTTGGAGCAGAGAAACCCTAGAATCCAAACCTCCGATACCAAATGTTATGCAAGCAGCTCACAAAATATAAGAAAAGATAGATCAACGACTTTAGAATAAGCCTCTTTGAGGGGATAACCTCCTTTACATTACACAAATGAACAATTCTTGGATGATTCAAATGAGAAAACCTCCTTTCTATATATAGGAGTCTAAGGGGTCACAATATAATCAAGCCGACATAACAATAATAATATAAGGGCACAATAATAACAATAGTGGGCTTCTATGGGGCACAATAATATGATGTGGGGACAAATGGGGTACAAAAATAACAATAAGGGGCTAAAATGACAATAATAATGGGGGAATCACTAGTATTATAGGGACCTAACATATAATAATTATTGATAATAATGATTGAGTGGGTTATTTATATATTTGAGGGGTGAATTTCTACTTATAAAATTGAGTTATTAAATATGTTGGTATTATTAACATACTATTAGACTCATCAAGAGTAAATACGATTGCAAGTTTCACATCAATTTTAATTATGTTATAAGTACTTAGGTCTTAGAGTTAAATTATATATATGAGTGAAAAATATATAAGTGCCAACTAGAACAATGTAAAATATATAAGGGTTATGTAATTGTGTCAAAATATAATTGCATCAAGGTCATCTAAATTTTATTATTAATATCGATTCATAGGATGAAATAAAAAAATGGGGTCTAGGTGTGACTCAGTTGACATAGGTATAGATATCTTACGTTAATCTCTAGCTATGTATTATTGTGTGTATGTTATGAAACACTTAATGTTTTAGGATAATGGTAAAAGTGTATGAATTCCTTTCGTGCATGATTTCAAACACCTTAATTGAATGGTTAAAGGATTATATAATAAATTAAGAATATGGAAACTAATGACCTATCTATCTTTTTGTATACATTAATATGATAAGCCAAGATTGTATAAACCTTTTAGTTCATATAGTAGTTCATGGTAAGGTGACGAGGATGGTTCAGGAGGGTATGAAACTTAGAACCATCATCACTTTTTGCACTGGAGTTATTACTTTAATTTAGACTAATGTAAATTGGTTATTTTTGAAACAGGTACCATGGGTAAAAGAGGCACAAGAAAGAGTAGGGAGGCTAGAGGGCACAACATGGTGCCACTGCAACAACCATCTTCTATCACCTCACCCAGTGAGGGGGAGCACACTATGACATAGGAACAAATACATTTAAGAGAATTTTTGAACTTAAAGAGATCATTCCAACACATATTAAAGGAATTATTAGCTTGCCTGGAACGAGGATAGGGAGGACATGTTACACAGAATGCAGGGTCCTAAAACCCCGCAAGAAATGATGTGTGTCAAGATTTAAAAAAGATGAAATTTATAAAAATTTAGGAGTCCATGAATGGACAAATTGCAGAGGCATGGATGGAAAACATAGATATGCGTTTCACCTTGAGGGAATACACCTAAAATATGGAGGCCAAGATGGTTATATTACAGTTAAAAGGAAGTGCACTACTTTGGTGGAAGACATTATTACCCTAGTTGGGGATGGATATCTTAGAGGTAACTTGGAAGTTATGTGAAGAAGAGTTTAGAGAACACTACTTGTTAGAGGAGTTCATTGAAAGATAGATGAGTGAATTCAATGGAATGTAGTACAGTAGTTTCTCAGTGTCTAAGTATGAGGCTCATTTCATGGAACTACTTCCCTATGCCCCTCACTTAAACACAAAGAAGCTCAAAGTAAACACATTTATGTATGGACTAAATTTTAACATTCAAACTAAGGTTAAAATGTTGATGCCACACATCTTACATGAGGCAGTTTAGTGGGAAATCATCGCTAAGGAAGAAATCTTGAACGATGGATCGAGTAGGCCATTGAAACCTTTAAGGTAAGGAGTGTCGAGTGGAAATAGTATGGATGATAGAAATGTTTAGAGGGCACCAATGCTCAATCATCAAAATAGTCAGTAGGAAATTGAAGAACACCATCTCAGTCTTTGGCTCAAAAAACATGCATTGCATCTCAAGAAAATTGTTAGCCACTACAATATTGTCCAACATAGCAACATTTATCACAATAGTCCGTACCAACTCCTAGTTCAACTAGTAGTAGGAACCAAGCTCTTAAGAGCAGGTGTTGGAATTGCAAAGGTTCACGCTATGAGAGGGATTTCCCTAAGAAGAAACCAAGCACAGTGGGTGATTTGAGGAAGGCTCATCGCATCCATGCAGTGGTGAAAAATCGCTAGGCTGAGCACCAGTCCATTGTGCTTGAGATGTAAGTTAATATTTATGGTACCGATTTTGTTATTTTGAAAGATCTAGGAACTAATAATTCTTTTATTTATCTAAATGCATTGTCAAAAATCAAACATAAAGCAATGACAAAACACAATTTTAGGCATGTAGAGATGACATGCAACATGAAAAGAAATGTAGGAAAATCGGTAAAGGATTGTGAGGTGGATGTAGGAGTATGTAAGAGAAAGGTATTATTCTATTCCACAATCTTGGATCCTATGATGCAATCATAGGAATTGATTGGTTGGAACAACATGAGGTAGTAGTAGACTACAAGGACAATATACTATATTTCATAAACAATGAAGGGTAGAGAAAGTCCTCGATGGGAAAGAACCAAGGGGTATCCCTAAGGTTATAAAGAATTCCTTGGTTAGTGCGCAAAAGGCTACAAAAGAGAAGGGAGACAACATATTTTCCAGTTCCAATTCTGTCTGTTAGGATAAGGTGGGACCTGCATGTGCCCTTAGACGGTCTTGCAACACTCTTGGTCCTTTGATCTTGAAATTTTATTTATTTATTTATTATTATTATTTTTATTTTTTATCTATTTATTTTTATTATTATTTATTTGTTTATTATTTTATTTATTTATTTATTTTATTTATTTATTTATTTTTCTGAACAACTTCATTATCTCCTTGCTTATATGAGAGCGATGAGAGAGCCTGGCATGGTTTAAGGTTCTGACTTTGTTGTTGGAGTAGAGAAGAGTCTAAGCATTGTCATCATAAGTGAATGCAAAATCCACTGAACTGCATGCGAGCTACATGATTATGTGCTCTGAGTCTTAAAGGAAATGTTGCTGTGGTATGGACGAGCCATAGAAGCGATGCCATATTGTACCTTAAACAAGCCACTAAGTATTTAATTTAGGTCATAGAAGAGAAGATTGGGCCTCTACAAAAACGAACAAGTCTAAGAGCATATCGAGTCATTGGAAAATTGCAATCTCTGTAATATATCATCTGAGACACAAAAACGAGCTATAAATCAGTATGATACCAATGTTATATTTTATTTGCCACAGAGTGTGAGCCTGCACCGGTTTTTGGGAAATCATGGTAACTGCAGAACCAGGAGTCATTGCCACCAGTGACTGTTCTTGCACAGGTCAGAATTCTATGTTATGGAGTTGGGTGCCATTATGGTGCTTCATTGTTCTTTGATAGGGCTCCTTGGGCTAAGAGGAAACCCTCATTTTCCCTTGTGTCAGCTTCCTTGTTTAGGCTTTGGAGGGTGTGGTAGAATAAAGTGGTAGTGTAGCTCTGCAACACTTTCCTTAGTCTCTCAAGAGTTTTGTTGAGTGCTGGGTTATAAAGGTGATCACCTGTGTTGAGTATTTTTATCAGGATTTCCGAGTCCCCAAAGACTTGGAGGTTTATTCCTTTGTTCCCCTGGGTTAACTGACAAGCTTTGAGCAATCCTAGAATCTCTGCCTAGTTATTAGTGCTCTGTCCTAAGCCCTAGTTGAATCTGTCTCTTTTGTGCCCATTCGAGGAGTAGATTACTCCCCTTACTCTCGATATCCCCGGATTTCCTTTGGAGGCTCTGTCGAAGAATATCATAACTTTGCCTTGGTTTTTCCACCACTTTTGAAAATCTAATTCAGAGGTTTGAAGCCTCCACTCTGGGTTGGGGCTGGGCAAGGAGGGATTCTTTTTATTGCTGGCATGCCTCAAGGACTCGCTGAGCCAATTGATCTCTTTAGGGAGGAGCGCATTGTTTTGCTTATGAGGTCAATTCTCGTAAGTTTCTAACAACAGTGCTTTGGCTTGGGTAGCCACTACATTGGGAGTTTGTAATCTGTTATTGAAGATGGCTTCATTCTTAGCTAACCAAACTTCCCAATAGATGTATTTTGGAATAGCATACCATATTTTGGCCCACATTGATTTGCTCTTCAGTTTGAGCATTGATCCCAAGCATTGCTTGAGACCATACTTCTTGAGTAAAGGGGTAGTCAATGAATAGATGTTCAATTGTTTCCTGAGCTGAACAACAAAGAGGGCATCTATGGGGTCCTATAATTCCACGTTTCACTAAGTTCTCTCCAGTGAGGACCCTTTTATGCATTAGAATCCAGCTGAAGAAGTTAATCTTTGGGAGGCCAAAGGGGTCCCATACATGTTGCCAAAGCAAAGGGGAGTGGATCTGTGGATGGTGTTCTTGGAGAGCTGCAAAGTCCTGAGCTACTGAGTAAGCTCCAGTCTTACCCCAACCCCACTTGTCCCTTGAATGAAGGTGCATTGGAGCCAGACCTGAGATAGCAATTAGAAGGAAGTGAAGTTGAGGAAGCAGCATATCAGGTAGGCAATGGAAAGCCCAGTCACTCCAATTCCCACTAGAATCCCAAGTGGAAATATCAGCGAGCTTGTGGATGCCATTCTGAATAAGCCACTCACACAAATCTACAATTTCAGCGGTTGAAGGCCCATTATCTTGTCTTCCCACAACCCAATTCTTTTTCCATTTCTAGGGATTATGTAGAGATGATCTTTAAAGAACTCCCAGCGTCGGTTGCATAGCTTCCATAGGGTGTTTCCTTTACAGGAAACTCCTTCATCCATATTATATATAGAGAGCCTATGCAAATATTTTTTAATTAGAACTTGGCTCACTGGATTTCATTGATTTGAGAAGATTTTCCAGAGAATATTTCCTCCCAAAGCCAGATTGGCCAAGCCGGGATCTCTTACCTAAAGTCCACCTTCTGCTAGATGCCTTTTAGTAATGTCCCAACCTACTAGATGATTTTTTTTTTATTCCCCTTTCCTCCTTGCCACAAGAAATTTTGAATCAGCTTAGATAGTTGTTCGGTGATCATTTTTGGAGCTAAAAGAAATGAAGCCTGATAGATTGGAAGGGAGGAGAGAACATATTTTACAAGGATAAGCTTCCCAGATGAGGTAAGCCACTGGCTGCCCCACGTAGTCATTTTTTCCTTGATTTTGCTGATAATTTCCATCCAGTGAAGGGCCTTGCTGGTTCCCAATGTTAAAGGCAGACCTAGGTACTTGATTTTTTCCCAAGAGGCGTAACCTGTGAAGCCCAGGGCTTGAGAAATCTGGTGAAAAGTTTGCTGGTCTATTGACCAACCATACACAATGCTTTTCCTCCTATTGACCAGAGCTCCGGATACTCTACAGAAGCTTTGGATAACATCATTGAAAGCCCTTGCTATTTTAATGGAGGCACCTCCCATAAGGAGAGAGTCATTGGCAAACAGGGCGTGGTTGATTGGTATTGTTCCTTTTATCACCCTGATGCATGGGAGTGTCCCATTTAAATTCTCTGCTATCAGCTTTCAGCTCAAGGAATCTACCATCAAAATGTACGTGAAGGGGGGTAGTGGGCAGCGTTGCCTTATGCCCCTCGAGGATTTGAACTAATTTTCCGGTTTTCCATTTACTAAAGGAGCTATCCAAGGCTCTACTATACATGCTTTAATCAACTTTATAAAATCAGAAATGAAACCAAAAGCAGAAAGAACTTGGAGGAGGAAAGAATTCCTTACTCGGTCAAAGGCGTTCGCCATGTCCAGCTTAATGAGCATGCCTTTCCTCTTGGCGTTGTTGGCTGGAATGAATGATTCCCTATACCAGAATCACATTGTCCAGGATATGTCTGCCTTTAAAAGACCCACCTTGGTTGGGAGAAATGAGTTTTTCCAGCAACGGATTTATTCTATTTGCAAGTAACTTGGTGAGGATTTTGTAGGACACATTGCATAGCAATATTGTCCTAAAGCAGTCAAACGCCACTGGGTTCGCTTGTTTTGGGATAAGCGCTAGGAAAGTGGAGTTTGTACTTCCTCCCACTTTGGCTTTTTGGAGGAGGCCTTTGATCATTCAAAATAGATCGGCCTTGATGATGTCCCAACATATTCTATAGGAATGAATGGAGAACCCATCGGGTCCTGGATCTTTGTCTAGTTCCATCTTCTAGATGACATTGCTGATTTCGTCTTGAGTGAAGGGCTTAAGGGGTATTGAGTTATCCTCCTCATTAACTAGTCTTGGAACGTGAGTGAGGAAGTCTTGAGATTCCTCATCAGTATCCACACCTTCTTCCTTGTACAGCTACTGGAAATGAGAGGTTGCAACCTCTTTTAACAGAGTTGTGTCTTTGAGGACAACCCCATCCGATGAGGTAATTTCAACCATGTGGTTTCTAGAAAGTCAAGTTTGGATTTTCTTGTGGAAGAAGGCTGAGTTTTTGTCTCCAGATGCAAGCCAGAGGTTACACGATTTGAGCCTCAAGGATTATTCCTCCTTTCTGAATGAGTGTAGAGTGCTTATTTGGAGTTCTTGCTCATTCTGAATTTCTGAGCAGGTAATGTCTTGCCACTCCATGTCCATTTGCAAATTTAGCAGCTACTTGATGTTTTACTTTCTATGCGTAGTTGGGGAGTCAGAGGGATTTTTTATCCATTCTTTCAAGGCTATTTTGGTGGCCTTTATCTTTTGTTCCCACACATAGCTGGGCGATCCAAGTACAGGGGTGGACCATGCCTTCTTGACTGTGTCCATGAACCCTTCCCTGTCTGACCAGAGAGGGCTAAATCGGAAGGGGATGGGTCCCAATTTTTCTTCTTCTTCAAACAACAGAAGAATAGGTTTATGATCTGAAATCAAATTTGGATAAATTTTGTTGGAGATTATCTTCTTTTTGGAGAGGAAGGTGCTCTGAAGTAGGAATCTATCTACCCTGGCTGATATTTGCTCCACCCCAACTCTGTTGTTTGACCAAGCATATAGCCATGTTTTTGGCTTAAAGTCCAATAAATCCCATTGCTAAATCAGATCTTCCACGAAAGGAAGGAAGTGGTCCCTACTACTGGTAGCTCCTCTTTTTTCCTTTGGATCAAAGATGAGATTGAAGTCTCCTGCTAGAATTATATTCTTGGGGGAGTAAGCATCAAGGAAGTCGATCAGGGTTTGCCAACAATCTTTCTTGTCTGCATAGAGGACAGGGATGTAAAGGTTAAAGAGTGCAAAGATAATCTTGTTAGCAAGGTGCCAAAGTTCAGTGTAAATCCAATGCTGCGTTTGGAAGGAACTCTCAAGCTAGAATTTGTCTTCCTTCCAGAGGGTGGCAAGCCCACCGCATGTACCCCTTGCACTCACTGCTTTGCCGAATTTTGTTTTCCATTTTACTTTGTTGAGATCAAGAAGGGAATCCCCTTCTATTTTAGTCTCTTGGAGCATGAGGATCTCTGGAAGTTATGATTTTAGAAGGTTCTTCACTGCTTCAACTTTTATGGGATTCCCCAGACCTCTGCAGTTCCAAGAGACTAATCACATTATTTACTAGTGGAGGGTGGGACAATACATCCCTTAGGAGGCCTGGTTCTAGTATTTCTGTCGATGGACATCTCAATCATGGGCTGGCTGCCTTACATTTTTTGTCTCTTCGCCTCTTCTTCTCTTACCTCTCTTGGAAATTTCCTCCCAACTCTTTTCAAAGGCCTCTCGGTTGTCTCATCTTCCGAGGATCCAAATATCTCTATAGTCTTCTTCCTTCTCATATCTGCATAGGATGGGGGGCTAGGGGCACCTCTTTGGGTTTCGATTTGGAGAGGGCCTGTTTCCTCCTATCTTTTATCTTCTTCCATAATAGTGGCCTGCTATTCTTTCTCTTCATCTGCTAGATCTGGAAGTTTTTCTGGTGTGCTGAGTATTTCAAAGGGATTGGTGGAAATGTCTACTCTTGGAGGGACTGAGCTCCTCTTCCCTTATGCTGAGAGTGGGCCATCGCTCCCCATGGACACTCCTTTCGCTTTGTTTCTGTTGATCTGCTTAGCTGATGTTGATTTCTGAACCTATTTCCATTGTTCTCCTTTCAAGCTCACAACTTCCTCCTCTGATTTCTTTTTACAATGCATGGCAAAGTGCCCATAGCTATGGCAATGCTGGAATTTGAATGGGAGTTGCTCATAATCTGACACTTGAATGTGAGACCAATCATCCACTGTGAGATTTATAGCTTCAGGGAGGCCTTCCTCCAAGTCAACTTCTACATAGATTCTTGCGTAGGAGTATTGGTCCCTCCTTTCTGCGTTATCGATGTATTTGCTGAGTTTGTTGCCTATGGTTTCTAAGGATTTGGGCTTCTAGCAGTATAGTGGTAAATGAGGCAAGCGCACCCAAACGGGAGCAGCCAAGGGCACATCCTGAGTCGGATCAAAGTCCGGTGTCCAATGATTCAGGTACAAACCCTGAGGGCCCATGAAATACGGGTCATTTATGAATATGAGATTCCTGTCCTCTATTGATTAAAACACAAAGACAAAGAAGCCTTTGCCAATGAAATGACTTTTGATTCCTTCCTTGACAAGAGGTTGTCAGTTCCTTTGTACCCAGGCATCTACAGCTTTAGGCGAGGGCCATAGCCCGGTGAACTGTCCAATGAGTCCTCATTCTACTAAGTTCAAATCCGATCTGCAGGGTTCTTCAGTCAGCAGAGCTACTGTGGGGATGGTTTCCATTCTTTTGACAAACTTTTGCTGGTTTTTTTTTGTTGGCCATTTATTGCATGATGCTACTAGTTTCCGAAACACGGATAGATCAGGAGGAAGGGGAGGGTCATGATCTGGGCCCCCTCCTAGGGCCATGGCGATGTTGCTGCGCACAACAGATTCCTGTGTCAGTCGTTGCTCCTTACGCGTGCCCTAAACCCACCCTCCCAATTGAGGGTTCACACATCTTTGTATGCAGGCACCTCTTGAGCAATCACCACCTACAACAGATATCCGTCCACTGTTTTTGCTGCAGTCGAAAATCTCCTATCGCTAGGGTTTTCTTCTCCAAAAGGTTTGGGTTGATAAAAGAAACTTTGAAAACATATATAAGCATCCAATTCTTGTTGAATTTAGGGATGTATTTCCAAGAGAATCACTTGGGATATCTCAAAAAGGGAAATTAATTTCACCATTGGCCTTAAATCAGGCATGGAGCCTCTTTCAAAGGAACTATATCGTATGTCAAATCCATAATTAAATGAGTTGTAGATCCAGTTAAAGAAGTTATTGGAATTAGGGTTCATACGACCCAACATATGTCTGCAGGGAGCTCTTGTATTTTATTTTTTAAACAAGGATAGGTCTTGGTGATTGTGCATTGACTATTGTTAACTGAACAAGGTGATGATTAAAAAAATATCCTCTATTGATGATAAATGACTTACTCAACCAAATGAGGGGAGAAACCGTGTTTTCAAAGATACATCAGAGATCATGATATCATCAATTAAGAACCAAGGAAGAAGATAACCCAAAAAACCCTTTAAGACAAGGTTTGGGAATTTTTAATTTGTAGTAGTACCCTTTGGAATAACAAATGCCCTAGTTGTTTTTAAGAGTTTGATGAACCAGATATTCTAGAAGTATTTAGATACCTTTGTACAAGCCTTTATCGATGATATATTGACTACTCAAGGGCCCTAAAGGAGCATGATGAAGATTTGAGACTAGTTTTATAATGTCTAAGGGAGAACCAGCTGTATGGAAAGCTATCAAAGCATTATTTCTACCAATAGAAGATCCACTATATCTGAGACATTATCTCTAGGAGGGTATAGATCCGACAAAGATCAGGACATCATGGAATGGAAAACACCAACCAATGTTCACAAAATATGTAGTTTCATGGGCATGGTTGGATATTATCACAAATTTGTCGAGGGGTTTTCAAAGACAACAACCCCCATTATCGAACTCTAAAGAAAGAAGAATATTTTTTGGAATAAAAAATGTGAAGAGGCATTCCAAAAGCTAAATGTATTATTAACAACTGCACTGATCCTGAAGGTGCTAGAAATGGAGCAAGGACTTCTGTTTGTATCAATTCCTCCAAGGAAGGACATAGTTGTGTACTGATGCAAGAGGGAAGAGTAATAACATATGCATCAAGAAACCCTAAAACCCATGAGGAGAAATACACAACACCCTATTTAGAAATGGCAACTATTTTATATGCCCTAAATGTTTGGAGACACTACTTACTAGGAAGGAGGTTTGAATTAAAGACTCATCATTGTGCACTACAAAGCATATTCACAAAATACCATTTAAACACTAGACAAGGATGGTGGTTAGAGTTAATAAGTTAATATGATTTTCATATTACTTACATAAAGGTAACAATAAATATGGTGGCCAATTCTTGAAGTAGGAGGCCTTGAATATATTTGTTGCTTCCCTTAAAGACAAATCCAAGGGAGAAGTTGCATAATTTGCAAATTGAGGATACCTGGTACAAGGAGGTTAGCAAGGGTTTAATGGAGGTTGAAATGATGATATCAAAGTATGAGGGATACTCTCTAGATAGTGACGGACTATTACCATTCCATGGAAAGATATATGTGCCATAAAATGAATATATACACCAACTAATCTTGAGTGAAGCACATCAAACCATCATACATGGCATACTCCGGTGTTAAGAATATGAATGTGCACTTGAAATTGCTATTCTTTTGGAAGGGAATGAAGAAGGACACTATACATTTTGTATCAAGATGTTTAGAGTTTCAGTGAGTAAAATCTAAGCATAGACATCTAGCACGGTTATTACAACCTCATGAAATACCATAGTCTAAATGAGAAGTTATATAAATGGATTTCATTGTGGGACTACCGATGACCACAAGGAGAGATGATACTATATTTGTAATGGTAGACATGTTGACCAAAAGCGCACATTTTATACTAGTTAAGGCTACATATAATACACTTGAGATAGACAAAATTTTCATTGATCAGATTGTGAGATTACATGGAGTTCCAAGGAAGATCATATCATATAGGGGAGTAGTGTTTACGAGAAAGATTTGGACTAGTTTCCAAGAAGCCTTGGGAACACGGTTAAAATTCAATACTGCTTATCACCCTAAATTGTATGGTCAAATAGAGAGGAATAATGAAATCCTAAAAAACATGCTACGAATGTATGCGATAAATCAACAAAAGAGATTGGAAGAGTTTCTACCACTAGTGGAATTTTCCTACAACAAAAAATATCGGTGTTGCATCAAGATGGCACCATTTGAGTTCCTATATGGGAGGCCTTGTAGAATGCCTCTCAGTTGGGCTCGACTAGAGGATCAAGTATTAATAGGACCATAAATAATACAAGAGATGCATGAAAAAATGACCATGATCAAGGGGAGGGTAAAGGAAACAAAATATATACAAAATATATATGTTGATGCTTATCAAACCGATTGAAGTTATGAAGTGGGAGATAGGGATTTTTTGAGTTTAAGGCCCTAAAAAGGTTCCATAAGGTTTGGAAAGGGAGAAAAGTTTTCTCCATGGTTTGTGGGACCATATTAAATCATAAATAAGAAAGGACTAGTAACATATAATCTTGCTTTACCTATATCATTAACACATATGCATGATGTGTTCCATGTGTTTGTATTATGTCATTATATTTCAGATACTTCACATGTTATTGAATTGAGTCATTTGTAGTTCTCATATGAGGGAACAATGATGGTTGAGCTAGTTTGCATACTAGAACAATGAACTCTATAACTTAAGAGACAATTGGTGGATCAAGTGAAGGTCCAATAGGAAAGTTATTGTCCCAGTTTAGCTAATTGGGAGGATGTGGAGGAGATGCATCACCATTTTCCCTTCTTATTTTGAGGACTTTGGGACAAATTCTATAGTTAAGAGGGGGTGTATGTAGTGCCCCACTCTAGTTGACTAAATTTGATGTTACATTAACCTTGATATAGTCTTATGGCACATACATTATTCTTTGAGGACCGTACGTAGATGATCCAGTCATTTTACTTTTATTACTAATAGATGTGATAATAATTGTAATGTATTGGTTTGATTTTATTTTGGTTATGATGATGGCTATGATGGACCTATTTGATGACTGTGTGCCATTATATGTTGTATTTTTTCAAATATTTTGAGGATTAGCTTCTTGCTTACAGTTAGCGATTATGTTGATGATTATGTCATAGCATGTGCAATTATGTCAATGAATAAAAAAATGAGTAAATATTACTAGTGATTATTAAGTGTGGAAGGAGATCATTCAGATGCACCTACATGTGATAAGTCAATGACCAAGACAAAAGCTATCAATGCTACAAATCCAAGGCAATCACTTGCATCAAAATGTTCATGCAACATCTCTAATATGGTAGCATTTTTAATAAATTGCATGCAACCCAAAATGTGGCCATATGCTCCCCCTAAGACCATGTAGACCTTAGATTTAAGTGCGAGTGTTTTGCTACTCCTTTCTCATCCAAATCTTGTCAGGCTGATATTTAGCATGTGGATAGTTTTTTGTCCTCTTGCCTTTTTGAAAAACATAATGTTGATGTTGAGGACTTCTGGAGAACTTTGTGTCGAAAACGAATGTTTGCACAACGTTTCGGGTGAACCCTTCACCCTCTTCAAGCCCCTGAAGATGGGTGAAGGGTTCACTTGAAACGTTGGGAAAACATTCGTTTGTGACGCACAGCTCTCCAGAAGTTCTCAACATCAAAAATTTATTGACTTTGGAAATAAAAATGTTAAAAAACACAATGCTCTTTATTGAAGTCCCTTGGATTGCTAGTTCTTTGCACCTCATGTTTTTTCCTCCAAACTTTATTTATCTTTAATGGATGGGATGCACTTTTTGTATACTTTGATCTACTATATCTGCAAGCTAATTCTTTGTAGCGAAGGTTACCACACTTGAAACATTCAACATTAGTAAAAACACTACCTTCGTTTGCATTCCTCAACACCAATATTTGTTTTCTTGCAAAGTATTTTCATTCCATTTCTCTATGTCCAAAACTATTGCAAGAAAAGAAATAATGATAAAATAAACTTTGATACCTTTTATTGCAGATTCTGGGACCATAAAAGCTTGACTACTTCCTTTCTCTTATGAAGTGTTGCATGTAGTGGCTGTGGTTTTCATGTCTTTGTTGATGCTGCGTCCTTGTCATTTGCTTGAATTTAGTGACTATGGAATTATGATTTTCAAAAGTATGTTTGTCCTCTACTTTCTCCTTTTCCTTCATAAAGCATGATTCTCCTTCAAAATCCAATCCAATTTTGATAAGAGGAGATATTTGACTAATAAGAATATCATCCAAAATCTTGGTGCTTTTTTTAAACTTTTGACATTGAGATAACTGATTGTTGGATTTTTCTAATTCACATCTCAATGAGGCTAATTAATCTTCTTTTGTTGAAACCACCTTAATATTCAGTTTTTCACAAATGCTAATCTATTCTTTGATCTGACAGCCAATCTCCTCTCATCAGGGAATTTTGAGGTCTAAAATGGGCCTCCTAAGAAAAATGTAAAACCAAAATAAAATTTATAAGAACTAATAGGATTCAAGATGATGATGTCAACCATGGGGGATGATTCATCATTTTTGGAGTAAAAACTAAAGAAGATTAAAAAATAATAAAATAATAAAACTACTTTTTCAACTCGTATTTTCAAATTATCTCCCTAAGGTTTTACTTAAATGATGAGCATGAGTACTTGATGGATGAAAAATTTAATTTCTCATCCAAGGAGTACCCATGTTGCATAATTTCGATGGACTCTGCTACATGAAAAATGAGAAATACATGAAAAAACGTGATTGCAATCACATTTTTCATTTTTTGTGTAGCAGGGTCCATCAAAAGTATGCAACATGGGTACTCCTTGGATGAGGAATCAAATTCTTCATCCAACGAATGTTTCTACTCGAAATTTGAATAAAACCATAGGGAGATAAGTTGAAAATATGAGTTGAAAAAATGGTTTTTTCTTTTTTCCCTCTAAAATTTGATGGTGTAATCTAGTCTTATTTTATTATTTCCACTATTATTTTATAATTTCCTTAGGAGGCCCATTTTAGACTTCAAAATTCCCCTAATGTCAGTTCTTTTTGCTTCCTTCAATTGGGTTTCTAGATCTTCAATTTATTTCTTGAAATTATACTCTCTTTCTTTAAGAATTTGGAGAAGCTTTCTCAAATCTCTATTTTCTGCTAGTGATGCAGTAAGTTGCATTGTTTCTTCAACTTCTTTCTCCTTTTCTTCATCATTCCTCCAGATGTCTATTCCATGTAGTGCAAGCAACTTATCCCAAATCTCTCTAGCAGTCTTGAGATTTGATATTTTCTCAGTGTCCCAATCATGAAGATTAACATGCATTACACATTTGGCCTATGCATCCAATAACCGAGCTTGATTTAAAGGGGTTTTATCATCATAGCTATTTATCACCATTCTATAAATTTCGGATCCTTGAGCAGAAATTTCGATTTTCACATTTTTTCTCTCCATGCTCGAAAATTTGAGGCATTGAGTTGTGGAGCATCTTGATAACCCATGATTTTCCCAAATCCACCATCCAGTGACAAAGATGCAAAAAAGGAACATGACTTTGATACTGGTTGTTGGAATCACAATTTTTGTTACACGAAAACCTGCAGGCGTTAGTAAACGGGCGCATCATGAAAGTTAACTGATCCACGAGAGGCGGTTAAGAACATGTCACCAAACACATGGGGAGCGTTGGTTTATCCAGTTTCCAACACTTGATTGAACGAAGAACTCATTTTTAGTGCAACTGTTGACGATGTTGGAAATTCGTCAACCAAGGGGATCTCCCCGATATGAAGTCCCAACTAGACCTCACACCATTTGGTGTAGGAGTCCCATCCAATATAGAGGTCCGATTGCCATATACTCAAAGATCTGCCTTCGATCTAGCTTTCAGCACATGCGAGTGTTGCGTTGGTATCTTCAAACAACAAGGCAAGTGTGCCTAGTGAGTGCGTAATGTAACTGTGTCAAGTTTCTCTTACTACAAAAGGGGGGAGAAAAGTGAGCCTCTAAGTGAGAGGTAATAGTACTACCCAGGAAGTGTTGTGCTATTCAACAACCACCCGTTTGTTAATAGTAGTAGTCAATATTACATTAATAAATGGGGACCCTTTAAAAAATACTTCCAAAAATAAGTGTAGCATTTAGGCATATTCCTTATTAAGTTTTGGAATAAAACAAAATATCAATTAAACACCTTTTCAAAAAGCCAGTAAATGTCTACCTTTCCCACATATCACACGATTAAGGTGATTAAAAGTCTTGCTAATCCACCAAAACTAGCGAAAAGCGATCAAAAGAGGAATACACGCTAAAACACTTCGAAACTAGTACGTTTCTTATATAAACTAATTCCTAAGGCATTTCTTGTTAAAACTAAGGCCCACATCACATCTCGCTATTTTTAGAAGGTACACCTTAATGAGTTACCTTAAAACGTGCGATATGTGAAATTGCGATGACAACATTTCCCTTATCGCATCGCATTTCAAGCATTAAAAAGAACATTGCAAACTTACCATCCGGTGACATTGCGAAATGTGATTGAGACTCGGACCCACTCCCGAGATATGCCGCAAATGAGTATTTAGGTTCGTTGCTTAATAAAAGGGCTTTACACAAGAAAACCTGACAAATAAGCTATGTTTTGGAAATGATAGTAAGCAAGAAATAAGGAGGTTCACCATACTGGGAGACATGAACCAAGCATCTAAACTCTTGTCTTAAGAAATCCGAGTTCAAAAGTTTGTCGGGAATTTCACAACAAAGGTGAAGGAACTGATCATTAAAACCCTCAACTGATTCGTCAGGCTCCATTCTTAAACGACAGATTTTTTCATAGGCATCCCAATGGCTATACTTTTCGAAAGCCTTCATCATCATCTCAGAAAAATTACTGAATTAACTGATAGAAGCAATGGGTAATGTATGACACCAACGTTCAACATGACCTTCGAATGCGAGGGTGAGTAATATATCCCAGACATATTCGGACTGTATTTGGTGTTGATGGAAAAGAGTGATAACTTGAAGCACATGCACATGAAAATACGTTTCACCCTCACCATTGAACTTCAACTTGTACAAGTCATGAATAACTTCTACAGGGATGGTACTGTTAGGATTTTTAGAAAAACATCCCAGGATTATGATTTTAGGAATATCCATTTTAAATAAGAGATTCAAACCAGAATCTACGGGCACAACCTATCCTCTTGCCCTCCTTCTAGCGCCATTTTATTGATGGTGTTGGAAATATGTCAACCAAGGGGATCTCCCTAATATGAAGTCCCAACTATACCTCACACTGTTTGGTGTAGGAGTCCCATCCGGTATAAAGGCCTAGTTTCCATATACTCAAAGATATGCCTTGGCTCTACCTGTCAGCACATGGGAGTGTTGCCCTGGTATCTTCAAACAACAAGGTAAGGTTGCTTGGTGAGTGCGTAATGTAACTGTGTCAAGGTTCTATTACTGCAAAAGGGCAGAAAAAAGTGAGCCTCTAAGTGAGAGGTAATAGTACCACGTAAGAAGAGACACACATGAACCAGGAATGGTTTGTCCAACATCTAGGGGAATAGTCCATAGTGGGCGCAACAGTCATTAAAACCAAAGTACAAGGGAAGACCCGTCCACCATCCAGCGGAGTAGTCCAGTAGTCCACAACAGATGTGAGTGTCATTATAACTAGTAAGTGAGGAAGGCCTGTCTAATATCCTGTGGACTAGTCCACAAGGATGAGACAAAATTGATAACCAATACAACACATTCCCAACAAGGTAAATACCAAAACAACCGAAATAGTTCAACTATCTTAGTACATGTGAAACAAACATGAATTGAAAATGCTTAAAGAATAGTCTTACAAGCATCCACAAGACATGCATGAAAATGTGTTGGCTTGAACAAGCTTTTGTATTAAGAAAAAATTCCAAGACACATATGTGCATCATACATCACTAACCCAGTAACAGGACATTGGAGCCACTCCTCACTCCTCAAAGAACTGATTGAAAACTCTCTATGCTTCATGGGAGGAGCTAAGGTGAAAAGTGTTTTCTCATACAATGGGAGGGGTATATATATCCAAAGGTGATTCTTTACCCTTGTGACTCTAGGACTAACCTCATGGCCGTTCAAATTCCTCTGAATTTTCAACTGACATGACTCTTCATATTCATTGTATCTCTGTTGGAATTTCACTATACATTACATTTGGTTACAATAAATATGGCCCATAGTAGTGACGTGGCCTCAAAAACTCATGACACAACTTGAGATGACATTCTTGACATGGACTGGATGGCTGCGGTGACAATGTCAAGCTGTTGTTGCTATTGAGTGATGGATGTGATTTGTCTTCACCTCCATATGGCTTGATGTTGCGGGGACTTCAATGTTCTTGATCATGTAAGATGGTTACACGCATGCGTTCCTTTTACCTTCTCTTCTTTCGTCCATCCAACTATAAGTAATTCTTCTAGCATGTTCATTCCTTCATCCCATTCGTCATCTTGCCATGATCTATCAATGTGCCTATTCTTGCAATTCACTCATGATGGGATGACGTTAAATACAAAACCTGCCAGTCTAATGTGATTCATTTATTTCCATGGACCGGGCCCAGGACAAATGATAGACTAGGAAGAGGGCCCATTAACTACGCACTATGTAGTTCCAGGTGATAGGGAGGGAGACTGGTCACTGAGACTACGCATAGCGCAACTCAGGCTTGGATGAGGAACTTCAGGGCTTAGTATTCACTGTTGGGGAAAATTGCGCAGTGGCCACTGGGAGGCAGGATTACACAATTGAGGTCACCAATGGTACCAACAAGGTGGGATCCTGGGAGGCACCTCTGCATATTTTTATGAGGGAATACAAGACCGGGAAGCAGAGGGACCAAAGAGGAAAGTTCTGCGCAGTTTCTGGGAGCAACCAGTCCCGATTGAGGGAGGTCATTGGGAGGAAATCTTTACACAGTTTTGGGAGGAAAAGTAGGCTTAGGTCTCTGCGCGTTGCGGGGTTCTAGCAGGTAGGGAGGAAGCTTGATGGTTGATCTTGTGAAGTGCGCAGTTCAGGTTAGGATTTGAGGTAGTTTCTATACAATTTTGGGAAGGAAGGCAGACTGCTCACCTCTAGGATTGCGCAGTGCAACTATCCTGGGGGACAACCTCATGCACTGCAAAGTTCCAGGAAGTAGATCAGTATCACTAAGGGTTGAGACTGCACAATGCAGCTCAGTCGGGGTTCGGTGAAGTGGAGTTGTTTAGTCAAAAGGATTTTCAGGAAAATGACTAAGTGTGGGAGGCAAGTAAACTTGTGAGAACTCAACATTATGATCACACACTTAGCATACTTCAACAACACGCAAACATAGACCACTGGGACAAAAAGACAAAGCATTTCCCTCTGTGAGTTTTTCTAGAGTTAAAAGTGACAAGTGTGACACTTGCGATAGACCTTTGGACGACCGCGACGACACTTGTGCGATAGTGCTTACAACTTTGTGTATGAGTGCAATAGGTGTTTACATGTCTAAGACAATTGGCATACACAAAGACCAACCTTCAAGGTCACCAGAACGATTTGTAAACATGACATAACAACCAAACATGTCAAAAGATGATAATTGATCCAACAAGTGGAAGGGAGCAAGACATGTAAAGGAAGCAAGACACGTAAAGGAAACACATGGAATGAATTTCAGTGCTTGCAACCATGTGGGTCATTGAAGACATGATGATATTAAAAATGATAAGCAGTCCCTCAAGCTACACTAAGAGGTGTATTTAAAAATATTTGCTTTGTTTTCCATACCTACCCTCCAAAGGTTTATGCATAAGATGGAGTCTTCATGCGGTCCTAATCTTCTATCATACCTTGGGTGCATTGGTCTTCTTATCTTTCTCCTCAGCTCCTTGAAAGTCATCTGGCATGTCATCCTTCTTCATGCCCCCTTGAGAGACAATGATGTAGTTTCAGCAGGCAGTGACTGCCGCGGGATGAGGCCCTGGGAGGACACATCTGCGCAATTTCGAGATGCAAGGAAGATTGGGCCCTAGGAAGACACATCTGCATAGTTTTAGAATGCAAGGCAGACTAGGAAGTTGAGGGACAAAACTATGCAGTTTCTGGAGACAGTGGGTTCCAACTGAGGGAAGGAAACTAGAGGAAACCACTGCACAATTTTGAATGCTAAGGGAGGCTGGAATTTATATGCATTGTGCAGTTCTAGCAGGCAAGGGAAATAATTGAGGGTTACAGATGCGAAGTGTGCAGTTTCGGAAAGCTGGATGAGGCTAGGTTGCTAAGGAAACTCTAAAGTATGGCTAAGTGTGGGATCAATGGAACTGATGTGAACAATGATAGAACTTGACTATGATCAGACACTTGAACACTTATTGATACAACATAGACCATCCAAAACATATAACACATACTTCACTTAACGCAACAACCTTTATGGAATCTTACGACAAGTGTGGATTTGATGATAGAATTTAAGAGGATAAAGGCAACGCTTGTGCAAGAGTGCATGAAATGAGTGCAAAACATGTCTATGTGGTGAGGACAACCCATTCTCACAAAACGTTCCCCTTGAAGCAAGACAAACTTCCCTTTGCATGACAGGCGATAATCCTCATGGCCAAACATGACACGTACTATATAAAGATAAAAGCATGAACTAACCTTAATATCAAAGAGGGGAGCTTGAGATTATCAACTTACCAATAAGTGACTAAGGAATGATTTCTCATAGGATCCACAGTAGGCTCCAAAATTTTAGTATAGGCCAAAATTTGGAGGGTGTTGCAATCGCTACAACACAACCATGAAAAAAATCTTGTATATAAGCAATGCTTGCAGGACTAAATTAAGGGGAGTTAGATGCCTTGCAATGATTAAGGCATTGAAGGTCCAACTGTCTAGATTGCTAGATAATTTATCAAGGAGATCTTGCCAATGGAAATTTTTTAGAGAATTATCAATGAAGGGGGCTTTGAGGTAAATGAAAGGAAGAGAAGATAGTTGGAAACCCAAAATTCTGGCCATATGGGTTTGGATGGTGTTGTGGGTATTGAAGAAAAAGATCATTTCTTTAGTGGGGTTGATGGAAGTACTTGATGCAAGTATGAACTCATTTAGGATGTATTTGAATTCTCTTGCTTCTTGCGCTGAGGATTGTCCCATAATCATAGTATCATCCACAAATTGCTAGTAAGTGATGAGGTCCATAGAGTTGCTTAGGTGGATGCTAGAAAGGGAGTCATGTTTTCTTACTTCTTGGAGAACTCGAGGGATCAAAGGGATCCTTTTCAATAAAAGAGGGATCATGCAACCAAAATACATCAAATTTGAAGGGTCTATTGTTGGGGCCTAATTTGAAGTCCAATAGCGAATTGATTTTGTAAAATTTTCAATGAATCTTTTCCTCTCCAAAGGAAAGGAATTCTCTTCTATATATCTTTGATCTTTTGTAAATAATTGTTTCGCCCAAGAGATTGGATAATCTTTTGATAAACACTTTGAGGACAAATCCGATTCTATTTTTTTTTGTTCTCTTTCAATAAAAGAAAGATCCCAAAGAATTGATCTTTTTTCCAGAAAGATGGGCAAGTGATCCAAATGCATGCATTGAAAGATAAAAGATTCCATAAAAAATACTTGAGAAAAAAAGGATTTAGAAATCATAAAGTAGAGACGATAGGATATTTGGTGCTTAGATCCACCTCTGGTTGTTCCAGGGGTGGATGTCTTTGTTCGACAGAATATCCACCATGTGCATGGATTTGATCATTTCATTGAAGTGGTTGGAGTCTATATCTATCCTACGGATATTGCCCTTCGTTTCTTATAGTAATATTATTAGGTTGAAGTCACCCCCCGACAAGCAGAATTCTCCATGGAAAAATGTGCTAAGTTGTAGGAGAGAGTTTAGAAATTGGGACTTCTCAATTGGAAGATGAGGCCCATACACTGTGAAAAGACGCCCATAATTGTTTTATCCCAGTAAGGGTATGAAGTGTCCTGCAAAGATGCATGATGCTACAAACCAATAAGATAATTATACCTCTATTTTGTTCCACAGTACTACTAAGCCCCATGCAAATTATGTGGCATCCAAAACTATGGATTGATAATGTCTCCAACATCTGGAGGTTATTTCATCTAGTTGTTGATATAAACATATGGTCTCTTGAAGAATAACAATGTTGGGTTGTTCCCTTTTTATACATTCACATAGATTCCTTTGCTTATCTTTGGAGTTAAGATCTCAAATGGTCCATGATAATATTTTCATTGGATAAAAGGTCAGGATGGGGGAAAGACCTTAGATAACATATGTACCTTTCCTGAGTTGACCATGCATTATCCTTCTCTTTGAATCAATTCTTTCCTAGTTTTTTGGCCTTGTTTCTTCTCTTTCTTGGAGTTGGGTAATGGATGTTTGGAAGAAAGAGTGACGCAGCGGGTTGGTGAAAACAAGGTTATGTCTTTAGATAGAATATTGGTTACTTTAGAACCAATCTGGCGCTCTCAGTAGATTCTATTCGTGTTTAGCTTTACAGGGAGGGTCCCCACTTTTTTTATTTAAAACTTCGGTCCCATGTTGACTTTCTCTTTATAAACATTGCTTCAATGCACACCATAGATCTCTTCACTATCAGATTCGACGGTCAACACTCAACTCAATCAACAAAACACTTCGTTGATCCTCCACCATCGATCAACCGCACGCTAGATCCAACGGTTCACATGGATATCGGGTGAACCACTTGCACGGAGAATACCTGCCCGATAAGGTGGTTTTCTCTCTCCACCGAGTGCTACGTGTCACTTGGTTAGTGGAATCGGGTGACTCCCCCGAAATACCACTTACAATTCTTTGTCCGCCCGATAACAACATTTACTGTTTAAACCCGCCTTTTGGATATAACCACGTGCATTAACTCAATACTTAACAAAGCACTTAATCAAGGTTTTTAGCATTTAATCACAAAATTAACCCTTAACACAAAATAACCACGATTTATGAGAAAATACGTTAAACACTGAGATTTTTCGTTTAAGACGAGAAAATAAAGGAAATACTCGGTTAAATGTCTGAACCCAGATACACAGAGTAAACGAGAGTCCACACCAGGAATACTACAAATACACGCGAAATCAATTTAATTAATATAATATCTGTTATAGAGTCTTGGCCCTCTCGGCTCAATTACAACAATATATTGACCTTTGTCTCAATCTCAAACCATCTCTAACACTCAAATTCTTGTCTCTCACTCAAATCTCTATCATCTAAGCTCGGCTAATCTTTTTCCATTACATTTTCTTTCTTTTATGAGTCATACTCTATTCTAACTGCACTAACAACTCGATCTCTATTTTGATCATTCTAACAATCAAATCTATCTTTAAGCTCTATTACACACCTATGCTAACAACTTAGCCTTAGTCTAAAATAAGGTAATTTCCTAACTATTACAATAATGAAGCAAAACTCATCTTCGAGAGGTCCAACCCTCTCTACTAAAACTGACTTTTTGACCACTCAAGTCATTAAATTCAACTCTTTTAACCACAACATGTGAACAAATAATCACATTGCTAGCTAAGTCCAGATGCTCCTGCATCAGACTCCCGGGGAAGAAAAGAATTGTCCCTCAGACTTTCAGGGTTTACTCCATACTTCTGCAACTCTGCTGCTGTCAACCAACTAGCATACTCCACTAGCTGTCCTTTCCATTTGACTAGATATTGAAAATAAACCTGTCCTCTGGTTCTTTTGGGTAATCTTTTTTTCAAAACAGCTTCCACCTCTTTCTTAACTGTATTTGGAATTTGTTCTTCCCAGTTCAAAGTTTGAACTTCGTCTTCTGTAGTCTCCTCCTATAGCTCTGTCTCTGTCTCTTTGTATGGATACAAATTTGCAACATCGAAGATATGTGATATCCCAATCCCTTCTGGCAATTCAATTTCATAAACATTACTTGAAAACTTTCTTATAATTCTACATGGTCCTATATTTTTCATTTTTTAGTTTATTGTAAGTCTTAGCAGGAAAAATTTCTTTTCTCAAATACACCATCACTAAATCTCCCACTTGGAATTCCTTCTCTCTTCTTTTCATATCTGTTCTCTGTTTGCATTTGCCACTGCTTTCCTACAATCTACCTTTGACATCTTCTTGTAATCTCTGCATCTGCTATGCAAACTATCAGCTTTTGCACTTTTGATCTCCTGTTTGCCCAAATCTCTGAGCTCATACACACCTCTTGGATTCATCCCAAAAACAATCTGAAATGGATTCATCCCAAAAACAATCTGAAATGTATTCATTCCAGTACTTCGGTTTGGAGTGTCATTATAAGAAAACTCGGCCTGAGCTAGTCCTAAATCCCATTGTTTAGGACTTTGATACACTAAACTTCTCAATATGCTCCCCAAGCTTCTGTTTACTACCTCAGCTTGTCCATCTGTTTGAGGATGGTATGCTGAACTGAAACTAAGGTTAGCTCCCAGTTTCTTCCAAAGAGTTCTCCAAAAATGCCCTACAAACTTTGTATCTCTATCAGACACAATACTTACAAGAAATCCATGCAATCTCACAATTTCTGAAAAAATAGATTAGCAATATGTGTTGCATCACTAGTCTTCTTACATGCAATGAAATGTGCCATCTTAGAAAATCTATCTACCACAACATAAATAGAATCATTCCCCCTTTGAGTTTTAGGTAAGCCCAAAACAAAATCCATGCTAACTGCATCCCATGGTCGGTTTGGTATTGGAAATGGCTGGTACAATCTTGTATTATGGCTTCTCCCTTTAGCATGCTGACATATCCTACACTTCTCAACAAATCTCTTAACATCAGTCTGCATCTTTGGCCAATAGTAAAAAGCATTTACCTGTGCAAAGGTTTTGTCTTGTCCAAAGTGACCAGATAATCCTCCACTATGTTTCTCCTTTATTATGTTTTCCCTCATAGAACATTTGGGAATGCACAACTTGTTACCTTTAAACAATAAACCTCCTTGGATAAGATAATCTAACCACTGACTTCTGTTATGAACTATTGGATTTTGAACTGCTATATAGATATCTTTGAAATCTGCATCATCTTTATACATTTCAACCATTTTTTCAAATCTTACACACTAACTTTGATTTCTTGCACAATAAAACTTACCCTACTTAAAGCATCAACAAATTTGTTCAACTTACAACTTGTGTGATTTATCACAAAAGTAAAGATCTGCAAAAACTCTACCCACTTGGCATGTTTCTGGTTCAGTTTTGGTTGGTTGTTTATGAACTACAATGCATGATTGTCGGAATACAATATAAACTCCTTTGCTAGTAAATAATGTCTCCATTTCTTTAAGGCTTGTACAATAGCATAAAATTATTTATCATAAGAAGAATACTTCTTCTTAGCTTCATTTAGTTTCTCACTAAAGTATGTTATTGGTCTCTGTTCCTGACTCAAAACTACTCCAATTGCAACTCCACTAGCATCTGTTTCAACTTGAAATACATTTTCAAAATCAGGTAAATCCAAAACTAGTTTCTCTGTGATTTTCCCCTTCAGCAACTTAAAATTCCTGTCTGCTGCTTCCATCCACTTGAATGGTTGATTAGTCTCCTTGATTGTTTCAAGAATTGGTGCACAAATCTGACGAAAACCTCTGATAAATTTCCTAGAAAAACTTGCAAGACCATGAAAGCTTCTTACCTCAAATATATTCCTTGGAATATGCCAATTCCAAATTGCTTGGAATTTCTTTGGATCCATTTTCAATCCTTCTTTAGAAACTACAAATCCCAAGTAAATTAATTCTTCCTTCATGAAACTACATTTCTTCTGATCTATCAGTAGTTTCTCTTTCTGTAGAGTTATTAGAACCAACTTAAGATGCTCCAGATGTTCTTCTTTACTTCTACTAAAGACTAGAATATCATCAAGATAAATAATAACAAATTTGCCTACATATTCCTTCAAGACTTCATTCATCAATCTAATGAATGTGCTAGGTGCATTAGTGAGTCCAAAAGGCATCACTAACCACTCATACAACCCACTATTTGTTTTAAATGCAGTCTTCCATTCATCTCCTTCTCTAATTTTTATTTGATGATATCCACTCTTCAAATCTATTTTAGTAAAATACTTTGATCCACTCAAACAATCCATCAAATAATCCATGCGTGGTAAAGGAAATCTATACCTGATAGTGATCTTGTTTATGGCTCTGAAATCTATACACATTCACCATTCACCTTCTTTCTTTGGATTGAGTACTGCTGGTATAGCACATGGACTAAGACTCTCTCTGATTAGCCCCTTATCCATCAATTCTTGCACTTGTCTTCCAACTTCTGCATTCTATTGAGAAGTTAGTTTGTATGTTGTTTTGTTTGGCAAACTTGCTTCTGGTATTAGATCAATATGATGACTAATACTCCTGATTGGTGGCAATGCATTTGGAAACTCATCCACAATAATATTAGAAAATTCATTCAACAAAGTTTTAATTTCTTCAGGTAAATCATCTAAGTTTGTGGAAGTCAAAATTACCTTAGGTCTCCCTATGATAGCAAAATGCATTTCTTCACCTTTTTCAACCTCTTGCAACAACTCCTTTCCACTCATCAACATAACACTGTTTCTAGGTGCTCCCTTGTCAGCTTCATCCTTCAATGTTAGCAGTGTATTTTTATTCCCATCCTTCTCCAGAGTATAAGTATTTCTCCTCCCATCATGAATAGCTCTCCGATCAAACTGCTAAGGTCTTCCGAATAATACATGGCATACATCCATTGGCATTAAATCACATAATATCACATCTTTATAAGTACCAATTTGTATCTCTACCTTGCATTGTTCTGTCAGAATGATTTAATGTCCTTTCTGTAACCATGACACTCTGTAAGGAGTAGGGTGTAATGTCTTTACCAATCCTAGCTTGTCCACCATCTCTGTAAAAACAAGGTTATCAGTGCTTCCATTGTCAATTATCACTTTACAACATTTACCTTTAGATTTGCATGTAGTTTTGAATAAACTCTTCCTCTGAACTGATTCTCCAATCTTTTTCTCAGCTTTAAGCAATGCCCTTTTCAACAACAGGGATTCTCCTACTTCAGGTGATTCTTCCTTGTATGCAACTTGAGGTTTTTCTTCCTTCTCCTCAGCCACATTCACATTCCTCTGACTTGTTATTTTGTTATGAGGACAGTCCCATGATCCATGTCCCCATTCTCCACATATGTAACACCGAATATCTCTTCCTCGGCCTCTTCCTCTAGGTGAAAATCCGCCTCTATTAAAATATCCCCTCTGTGGTGATCTACTACTTGAACTTCTTGATTCATGCTAATGTTGCTGACCCCTTAGTCTGGTAGTTCCTCTACCTCTTTATGAACTTCTTCCTCTATTCCTTTGATTCTGTTTTCTCAACATCTTCTCTTCTGCCTTCAAACCTGCTTGATAGGCATCTTCAATAGTCTTCAGACTCAACAAGCTGATATCATCCTGGATGTCATACCTTAAGCCATTGATATATCTGGCTACCTTCTCCATGTCATCCTATGCATGTCCTACGCTAATACTCAATACATAAAACTCTTTTGTATATTCTTTAACAGACATTCATTTTTTCCTTAAATTCTGCAATTGTTTGAAAAGATTTAACTGATAATCTTTAGGCATAAATTTAGCTTTCATTTTACTCACCATTTTATCCCATTGCTTGATCTTGGACTTTCCTTTCCTCGTTCTAGATGTTTGTAATTTATCCCACCAAATAGCTGCATGACCCTTCAATCTGGTAATTGCAAATTTCACCTTCTTTTTGTTGTCAACTTCCTCTTCATAGTCAAAATATTTGTCCAATGAACTAATCCAATCCATTAGCTCTTCTGCATAGACTCCCTTCATACGTAGGAATTTTCACCTTTGGTTTTCCTCCTACTTTCGCCAACATCTTGATAACTCTGGTAGTTTCATTTTCCTCATCTTCTTCTTCCTCTGAAGATTCTTCTTTAGCAATGTCAGCTCCTTCATCAGGTGTTCTTCTCTGAGCAGTCTCAATTGTTTCCATTCTCGTACACAGACTCCGAATCTCTTCCAACAGAACTGCATTTGCTTCAGGGCTTCCTCGACCAATGCCAGCTCCTCTCCTTGGTGGCATGTTTACTGCAATCAATCTTAATCTTTGTGCTTTGATATCAAAAATGATGCAGCAGGTTGGTGAAAACAAGGTTATGTATTTAGATAGAATATTGGTTACTTTAGAACCAATCTGGTGCTCTTAGTAGATTCTATTCGTGGCTAGCTTTACATGGAGGGTCCCCACTTTTTATTTAAAATTTCGGTCCCACGTTGACTTTCGCTTTATAAACAACGCTTCAATCCACATTGTAGATCTCTTCACTATCAGATCCAATGGTCAACACTCAACTCGATCAACAAAATAGTCCGTTGATCCTCCATCGTCGATCAACCGCACGCTAGATCCAATGGTTCACAAGGATATCGGGTGAACCACTTGCATAGAGAATACCCGCCCGATAAGGCGGTTTTATCTCTCCACCGAGTGTTACGTGTCACTTGGTTAGTGGAATTGGGTGACTCCCTCGAACACTTACAGCTCTTTGTTCGCCCAATAACCACCTTTACTGTTTAAAACCCGCCTTTCGGATATAACCACGTGCATTAACTCAATACTTAACAAAGCGCTTAATCAAGGTTTTTAGCGTTTAATCACAAAATTAACCCTTAACACAAAATAACCACGATTTATGAGAGAATACGTTAAACACTGAGATTTTTCGTTTAAGGCGTGAAAATAAAGGAAATACCCGGTTAAATGTCTGAATACGGATAAATAGAGTAAACGAGAGTCCACACCAGGAATACTACAAATACACGCGGAATCAATTTCATTAATATAATATCTGTTACAGAGTCTTGGCCCTCTTGGCTCAATTACAGCAATATATTGACCTCTGTGTCAATCTCAAACCCTCTCTAACACTCAAACTCTCGCCTCTCACTCAAACCTCTATCATCTCAGCTCAGCTAATCTTTTTCCATTACATTTTCTTTCTTTTATGAGTCATACTCTATTCTAACTGCACTAACAACTCGATCTCTATTTTGATCAATCTAACAATCAAATCTCTATCTTTAAGCTCTATTACACACCTATGCTAACAACTTAGCCTTAGTCTAAAATAAGGTAATTTCCTAACTATTACAATAATGAAGTAAAACTCATCTTCGAGAGGTCCAACCCTCTCTACTAAAACTGACTTTTTGACCACTCAAGTCATGAAATTCAACTCTTTTAACCACAACATGTGAACAAACAATCACATTGCTAGCTAAGTCCAGATGCTCCTACATCAAAGAGAGGGATGCTTGACAATTGAGTCAAGGTGGGTTGATCATGGTGATTTGCAAGAACCTTTGAGTTTAGTATATGAGTGTTGGAATAACTTCAATTGAAATTTGGGGATAGTGGTAATGTCCCTGGTTTGCCATTCATCCAAAATTGTTGAGAGAATAATTTCTTTCGTGTCCATCTCCTCTTGGATGTCCTCAACTATGTATAATTGCTCCTAAGGGTTGCAATGAGGTAAATGTGAATGAGGTTCCTCAATTTCTACTTCATTCTCGACGGGATCCTCTTTTTAGGATTCACAATTCTTTCTTTTACTGGTTGAGACAACCATGTCCATGGCCTCTAGGGGTTGTTTAGGATTTTCTGTCTCTTTTTCGAGCTTTTCTAGGGCACTATATTGATTGCTAGTTGGGTATTACCTTGATTCACCTCTGGTGGAGCCTTTTGATTCCTTCTTCTAGGGGGAGTATGCTAAAATCCATTCGAGTCTAATGTTGGACCTTGTGGCTAAGGAACTATTGACTGATTCATGGGGGAATCCTTAAATAGGTGCCCACATTCATGGCAACGTGGACATTAAAACATAATATGCTCATAGTCCAATTGTTGGAGAATATCTTCATTCCTATAGGAAATTTCAATGGATTAGGGGAGTGGCTATGTGATATTCACGTACACGCAAATGCAGACATACGCCATGTATCTTCTGGTTTTGGTAACCTTTGAGATATTGATGAAGGATCCGATTATATTCCAGTGGTCTTGAAAGATGTCTTCTTGCAAGTAATCAATGGGGAGAGAGTACAATCTAACCTAGACATGCGCTGCCAAGAAATTCTCATTTTTTGGGTTATATCGATCCTCTTAGAACTTGATGAAAATCATTATAGTGTTGAGGGGCGAGGCCCTTGTGGCTGACATTTTGAGCTATGAGAGTTAGAGATCTATGAAACTTTGTGGAAGAAGCTAAGGATGTAAGGATTCTGTTGAATGAGTCAATAACAGTTAGAAAACCCTAGGCATTCACCATTCTCAAAGGGTTGCAAAGCTACTTATGAGGTAGAAGAATTAAATTCCCTAGTTTCTATAGTTTCCATTAAACTTTTATTATTATATTTTTATTTCAAAAATAAAGAAAAACAAAATAAAAATATACTAGTTTCTAAATTAAATTATTTGCTTTTATATATAATTAATAAAAAATTCATCCTTACAAATTTCTATTACACATCAGCAATTTAAAAGCACTCTTTAAGTTCAGAAAGAAGTGTAGTAATAAGTTATTAGCAATTTAAGAGCCATGTACGCGTCAAGAATTTGGTGAGCTCGAAACAAATATAAATACTAAATATTTATAACATGATTCTTTCAGAACGTGAAAAGTTTTTTCCAGAGTGCAAGTAACCCACCCTTACACCATACAGAAACATAAGATTTATCAGTCCATTGCCTAGCAATGTTAAATGTTTCTGGATTTGGCCGTATCCGAAATCAAAATTTCCAAGTTGCCCTTGTTTCCAACCAGAATTAGCAATATATACATGTGGATGTGGATTTTCGAGATTTCAAAAATTTAAAAGTTGTCAACAAAACTTCGCTGAATGGATCATTGTGCCATAAACTGTCCCTAAAATAAAAAATTGAGGCAATTAAGAAGAAGTTATTGGCTGTATTTCTATGGCTTCAGAGCTGTTGCGTCGATCAGTAGCCCGTCTTTTGGATTTTGATTGGTTGGCGTTGACGTGAAAATAATTAAAATCGGTTATAGCAGAGCTTTTGGACTTGAACCCTGAAAGGTAAATTCCATAGTTAGGAAAAACATATTCTATATATTTCAGAGAAATTTGATTGCAAATTTTAAAACATTATGTAAATGTTCATTAAATTTTCAAAATATTTTGGAAAATCCCATACACAAATGGATCAACATTGTACACTTTACTCAGAATATGAGCAAAATTCATCTATAAAGTTTTCTAAATGTTAAGGTTTTAAAAATGAAATTTGCCAAAATATTTGGAATTTGTACTCGCTAATTTGATAGCGATATTTTGTTATGCATCTATAATTTGAAGGTGGATTATTTAAAATGTAAATAAATTTGGATGTACTCGTTATATCATAAAATTCTTATTGTAAATTCCATTTATCTATAATACAAATGAAGATCACCTAGTAATAGAGAAGACAAAGGTGTTGTATAAGGGTCTAGACTTCAATAAAAATATAGGAGGTTGCTTCAATGAACTTAAGGAAAACTCTAGTTTCATGGTTCCCTTACATTAATAATGAAACTTTACTCCAGCAATTAGATATACATATTATAATACTAGAAGGTAGATATTTATATAATAATGACACTGTAATTTCAGAGCTTTAGACCAAAATCCATAGCTTTTCCAAACAAAAAGTATTACAGCTCCTAAAATGAAGCAACAAAATCAAGAGGGAAAGGGAGAGTATGCACAAGGAACTGATATATAGAACAAATACACAACATATTAACATGAGCTACGTTTACCATTTCCTCCTGAGTCTTGAATTTGAAATCCAAATTCCACTGCTTTGCAAAATATGACTATGAATAACCATATGCAAACCAAAAAAATGGGAAGAAGACACCTAAATACATAGTAATCTTTTTTTTTTGGACATCTATTCCAAAAAATGAGGGCCATTTGCTCCAAATTAATCCAAATACCATGAAATTGGGGTGAATGAAAGCAAAACATTCCTTGCACACCAAATGGGAAGGGCTAAATAGCTATCATATATCCCCATTCCTAGAAGTTGGGACAATTGTAGCTCCTAATTTCAGGGGCTAAATTTATTTTTTCCCTCCCTTGAAATAAGGTTAGGCTAATATCCATGCCTAATATTCTTCTAAAATAAATTTGAAGTGATTGATAATAGTGAACTATTACACAAAAAATTGGCCCAATCAAAATTCTAAACCCCATAATTTCAGCCAAGGGAAAAATTTTGCCCTTAATTTTTTCCATGGCTACAAGGTTGGATGAGAGGGGAGGAGATGTACGACCATGAAGTAGAGAAATAATAACTCTATTGTGGGTAGCCAAAATTTGCTAGAGCATCAACATGCTTATTTCCATAACAACCGATATGTGTGGGAATGACAGTGAGTGTGGAGGAGATATGTGAGGTGATTTTGTGGAGGCAGTGATCTAGAGATCTAGATACCAACGTGTAGATATTTTGGCTATATGGGTACCATGTTGGAGTTTATTTAGAGTGTTGATAGCTAGTTGAGAATCTCCTTCCACCATGAGCCTAGTGAACCCTTGTTGAAATGTTGTTTATAAGCCTATTTCCAATGCCTTGAATTATGTAGTATTGTTGGTGTAGAATCACAATGATCATGGCCACAAACATGGGAATGCATTTGTCATCCTTGAATATTCCTCCATATCCAATAGGGTCTAGGTTATCAATGGAAGCTCTATCTTGGAGGTGGAGGAGACCATGAGGACTGGGAAGAGGGGGAGCGTTGATATTATGAGGACAACAAGGCAGGGGAAGAAGGCTATAATATGGAGAGGGAGGAAATAATAGGGTTTTTAGAGGGGGAACAATCCCAATCCCTAGCAAAAGAGGGGAAAGGATGGCAATTTTTGGAATTCCTTACAACACTTTAGATCATACTTGATTGGGATCAAAAGAGAAGTTCTTGAAAATTCAGTTGTTTCTCTTTCCATAGAGACCATGTAGGATGAACCCTTAGAAGAGGGACCAATACTTGTTGAGAAAGTCAAATTAAAAGGAGAGGGATTCCATGTAGAGATAATATTCAAGAGAGTGAGTCCTTTGGTATTTTTTTGCTTAAAGGTGGAGGCTATCTTTATCCAAATCTCTTATGCTAAGAAACAATTGATAAATAAATGCTCTATCATCTTTTAATATGATTTGTAGAGATAACGAAAGGGGCATTAGTAGCCATACTAGATGATTTTGTCCCATGTTAGTGTTTTTATTGGCCAAAAGCCACATGAAGTGTTCGATCACTGGCCATGTTTTTGAGCTCCATATACAATGAAAAATGGGGTCCTTAAGAACTTTATTTGTGCCTATTGCCAAAGTGTATGCTTCCTACACTGTAAAGGTACTATAGTTTTGTCTCCCCAACGCAGTTGGTCTTTGCTTTCCACCATTGGTATAATATCTATGAGATATGATGTTTTAGTTGCATACATAACCGTGGAGGGAGTTTTAAAGGCTAGTCCTCAAGTGTTTTCCATGTGCACCATTGATATTTCTCTAATTGTGGTTTCTAGTATTATTTAACCTGTGTGTATCCATTGTCAATCAGGATGGTCTCAAGATTTGAAAAATCTATTTTTAGTTCTAGTATGGGAAATTGTTGCCATGAATCCTACCAAAAATACATAGAACACTGATATTTTATTTCCCTAAAGCTATGATTTTGGATTAATGAATTGTTGCCATGCTCTAGTTCCATATGTTTGAGCCTTAGACTATGTTACCTTTCTTCAATTTTTAGATTAGAGATTGGCATGAGTTGTATTTTGCATGCCAAATGATTTTCCACAACTCGTGTCTTCCTTGTATCCAATGTCACCACGACATGGCTACCATAACATTACTAAGTGTTTTTGGATCTTGAAGTCCCAATCCCCCCTTGGTTTTGCTAAGACATCCCTTATCCCATGCGACTAGAGCCCACTTACACTCTTTGGTAGCACCTCCCCAAAAAACGACCTGTATATATTCTTGATTGAACGAAGAGCCCATTTTTAGCGCAACCATGACATAAATCTTGTATATAGGAAATTCTTATAGGACTAAATTAAGGAGAGTTAGATGCATTGTTTAAGGCATTGAAGGTCCAACTGTCTAGGTTGCCATAGAATTTATCAAGGAGATATTGCTATTGGATATTTTTGAGAGAATTATCGGTGAGGGGGGATCTAAGGTAAATGAAAGGAAGAGAAGATAGTTGGAAAGCCAAAATTCTAGCTAGATGGGTTTGGATGGTGTTGTGGGTATTGAAGAAAAATTTTTACGATTTGGTGGGGTTGATGGAAGTGCTCGACGCAAGTATGAACTCATCTAGGATGTATTTCAGTTCTCTTGCTTCTTGGGCTAAGGATTGTCCCATAAGAAAAATATCATCCACGAATTGTTAGTGAGTGATGAGGTCGATAGAGTTTCTTAGGTGGATGTTAGAAAGAGAGTTTTGTCTTCTTGCTTCTTAGAGATCTCGACCAGGGCTTTCGACCACTAAGAAATAAAGGAAAGGATACATAGGGTGCCATTTCGTGATGCCTCTAGAGGGGTTAAAGGTTTTGGTTGGAGCGCCATTAAGAAGAATTGAAAAGAATGGGGAGGAAAAAATAGAACATATCCAATTAGTCTAGTCTTAAGAGAAGCAAAAGGATTTTAGGGTGTGGTATAGGTAAGTCCAACTCAATTTTTCGAAGGCTTTGGAGAAGTCAAGTAATCAAACGTTCTTTCCTTCACTTATTTAAAGAGTGAATGAACTCACGTGCCACTATGATGCCATTTAGGATCTAGAATCTCTCCATGCAGTTAGACTACTCCTTGGAAATGAGGAAAGGTAGAAGAGGCTTTAAATGTTTTTATATAATTTTGGAGTTTATATTGTATATAAAATTGCATAGGGAAATAGGGTGAAAGCCACCAGGCTCCAAGGAATTTTTATCTTTGGGGATGGGATGCAGAAGGTGGAGTTGAGGGCAGGGAGCAGGGTTCTGGTTTTCTTGGGTTCTTCTACCATATCTAAGATTTCTAGGGCCAAGAATGACCAATATACTTGGAAAAATTCGGGAGTGAATCCATCAGGACTGAGGGCCTTGTTTTTTGGCATACTCATTGCAACTTATTCAACTTCTTGGAGAGTGATTTATCTCATAAGGGGCACATTTTTATAAGGGGTGATAAGACTATGGATATGGGAGGCACTATTGCTGATGGCTACTAGTCTATTGGGAAAAGGCTCTCACAAGAGAGTGTTGTATAAGTTTGTCAATTCAGCCTCAAGATCCTAGGGATTGGTTAGTTTATTGCTTGTTATATTTAGCAGGGAGAATATTATGTTGTGGTTCATGTGTTGGAGAATAGACTTGTGAAAGAAACTGATGTTTCTCCCCCATCCTTTTAGCTAACTGATTCAATATTTATTTCCATAAAAAATCTTGTTTTATTTGGTCCTCTACTTGCACTAAGATGGTTCATTCCTATTTAGGCATATCCTCTGTGCGACAATCTAGGATAATTTGTTCTTGCATAATTTCCATTTGGGATTCCAATCAATTTTTGGCTTGAAGGATATCACTAAATTCTTCCTTGTTCCATTCCTTGATTTGGCTTTTGAGGGCCTTTAATTTTTATTGAAATTTGTACATTGGGGATGGATTGTGGAAATCTAAGTTTTGCCTCTGATCTTTAGCCTTTTCAATAAAAGAGGGATCATGCAATCAAAAGCCCTCAAATTTGAAGGGTCTATTGTTTGGGCCTAATTTGATGTCCACTTCTAGATAGATGAGCGAGTTCTGAACCCATGCATTGAAGGATTGAATCTTCCATAAAAAATAGTTGAGACAAAAAGGATTTAGAAATCATAAAGCAGTCAAGACAATAGGCTATTTGGTGCTTACCTCCTCTCTAGTTGTTCTAGGTGTGGATGTCATTGTTGGTCGAGATATCCAGCGTGTGAATGGATTTGATCATTTCATTCAATTGGTTGAAGTGTATATCTATCCTGCAAATATTTCCCTTCTTTTCTTCTAGTGATCTAATTAAGTTGAAGCCACCAAGCATAATTATCCATGGAAAATTTTGCTAAGTTGTAGGAGAGAGTTTAGAAATTGGGACTTCTTAATTGGAAGACGAGGCCCATACACTATGGAAAGACACCCAATTTTTTTTTTATCCTAAGGGTATGAAGCTTCCTGTCAAGATGAATGATGCCAAAACCAATAAGAGAATTCTATCTCTATTTTGTTACACCTTACCACTGAGCCCCCTGCAATTTTTGTGGCATCCAAGGCTGTGGATTGATAACATCTCCAACATTTGGAGGTTATTTAGTCTATTAGTTCATATGAACATATGGTCTCTTGAAGAATAACAATGTTGGTTTGTTCCATTTTTATGCTTTTACAAAGATGTCTATGCTTATCTTTAGAGTTAAGACCTCAAATGTTCCAGGACAATATTTTCATTGGAGAAAAGATTAGGATGGGGGAAACACCTTAGATAGCATATATACCTTTCCTGAGTAGGCCATGAATTTTCCTTCTCTTTGAATCAATTCTTTCCCAGTTTTGTGGCCTTGTTTCTTCTCTTCCCTGGATTTGGGTGATGGATCTTTGGAAGAAAGAGAGGGATGCTTGACAGTTGAGTCAAGGTGGGTTGATCCTGGTGATTGTGGGGAATATTTAAGTGTAGTATATGATTGTTGGAATAACTTCAATTGAGCTTCAGGGATAGTGGTGAGGTCCTTGGTTTTCCATTCATCCAAAATTGTTGAGAGAATAATTTCATTCGTGTCCACCTCCTCCTGGATGTACTCACCTACGTTTGATTGCTAGTATGGGCTACAATGAGGTGAATGTGGATGAGGGTCCTCCATTTCTACTTCATTCTTGATAGAATGCTATTTTTCAGATTCTGGGTTATTTCTTTTTCTAGTTGAGGTATCCATGTCCATGGCCTCTAAGGGTTGTTTAGGCTTTTCCATCTCTTTTTTGAGATTTTCTAGGGAACTATATCGATTTCTAGATTCGGTATTACCTTGATTCACCTCTAGTGGATCCTTTTGATTCCTTCTTCTAGGGGGAGGATACTGAAATCCATTCGAATATGATGTTGGGCCTTGTCGCTGAGGAACTGTTGGTTGATTAAGAGGGAAATACTTAAATAGGTGTCCATATTCATGGCAACGCTGACATCGAAACATAATATGCTCATAGTCCAACTATTGGAGAATATCTTCATTCGTATAGGAAATTTCAATGGTTTATGGGAGTGGTTATGTGATATTCACGTACATGCAAATGCGGGCATATGACATGTATGTTCTAGATCTAAGACTTTTGTGATCCATAATGTAGATAGATGTCTTTCAGATTAATCACATAATGAGGATTAATGTGATTAATCCGAAAGACATCTATCTACATGTATCTTCTAGTTTTGGTAACCTTTGAGATCTTGATGAAGGATCTGATCATATTCCTAATGTCTTGTAAGATGTCTTCTTGCCAGTGATCAATGCGGGGGGGGGAGTACAATCTAACCTAGATAGGAGCTACCAAGAAATTCTAATTTTCTGGGTTATATCAATCCTCCTAGAACTTGATGAAAATCATTATAGTGTTGTAGAAATAATGGCCATTTCCAAAGACCCTTGTTCGAACCTCCATATTAGCGAAGATGACTATAAAAAAAATCCCTTGGTGTAGAGGTGGAGTTGCACATGGCACTTTGGTTGCCATTTGTTTCTTATCCATATCATAAAATCCTTCTTAGTGGGACAAGCCCCCACGAACTTACAAATCTGGGCGTGATGCTGCATGTAATGGATCATCTGTGCTACCATGTATGAGTGCACTTCATATCTAGGGTTTTAAGTAGCTTTTGGGAGATAATGCTTGTAGGAGCAACTTTTCCATGTAGCTCCCAAAAGTGGATTGCTTTGTGTTATGAATGTTTTGCTTGTCAAAAGATGCAGTTTGAGCTTGTGAGGAAGATAAACTTAGATTACCTTTCGGGGCAGAATTACTGATAGCTACATTTCGATAGGAGGGGCGAGGCCTTTATCACTGACATCTTGGGCTATTAGAGTTAGAGATCTATGAAACTCTCTGGAAGAAGATGAGGATGTGAGGGTTATGTTGCACGAGTTAGTAACATTCACCATTCTAAAAGGGTTCCAAAGCTACTTGTGAGGTAGAGGAATTAAATTCCTTAGTTTTTATAATTTCCACTAAACTTTTATTCTTATATTTTTACTCCACATAAAATAAAATAAAAATATACTAGTTTCTAAATTAAATTATTTACTTTTATATATAATTAATAAAATTTTCAACTTTACAATTTCTATTACAAATCAGCAATTTAAAAGTACTCATTAAGTTCAGAAAGAAGTGTAATAATAAGTTACTAGCAATTTAAGAGCACTCATTAAATTCACAAAGATGTGTAGTAATAATTTAACTTAGGTGAACTAAATAGCCATGTATACTAAATATTTGGTGAGGTCGAAACAAATATAAATACTAAATATTTATAATACGGTTCTTTTAGAACGTGGAAAGTTTTTCGCAGAATGCAGCTAAATATTCATAATATGGTTCTTTCAAAACGTGAAAAGTTGTTTATAGAGTGCAACTAACCCTTATACCATACAGAAAAATTAAATTTATGCGTCGATTGCCAATTTCAGCGATGATTCTGGATTTAGCCGAATCCGAAAACAAAATTTCGAAACCGCCCTTGTTTCCAAGCAGAATTGGCAATATATACATGTGGCTGTGGATTTTCGAGGTTTCAAAATTTTAAAAATTGTCAGCAAAACTTCGCTGAATGCATCATTGTCCCACAAACCGTCCATGAAATGAAAAATTCAGGCAGTTAAGAAGTTATTCGCTGTATTTCTATGGCTTCAGAGCTGTTACGTCGATCAGTAGCCCGTCTTTTGGATTTTGGTTGGTTGGCATTGACGTGAAAATGATTAACAGCGGTTATAGCAGAGCTATTGGATTTGAACCCTGGAAGGTAAATTATATAGTTAGGAAAAACATATTCTATATATCTTTGATAAATATGATTGCAAATTTTCAAATATTATGTAAATCTACAGTGAGTTAGTTTGTTCATGTTCATTAAATTTTCAAAATATTTTGGAATCTCCCCACACAAATGGGTCAATATTGTACACTTTACTCAGAATATGAGCAGGCAAGGCAAGGCAATGCAACAAGTCTAATATCCGTCAAACCATTATTTCATCAGTAGCAAATTTTACTCAAGTAATTCACAGACACGGAAGTAATCAAATATCCATCACTATTAATCACAATATAATAAATTAAACCATTGGATTGCAGTGCAATATAACTTACTTGATTTGCGTTTTGCATTGCCAATTTGAGCGGACGGTGGTGCTGCCCAATGAGGGCTCGGCAAAATAAAAGGCATGCGATACCCTACACATGATTTTAAGGTGGGCGGGGTAAACTGGTATTTATGCAAGAGTCCATGAGCCTCTTGGTTAATGACTGGAGCCCAATTATTTTTTGTACAGGAAATCTAATCAAACAACATTAAAACTTATAATCATAATCAGGTCACTAACAATAGAGAGATTTACAGAAGGCTTTATGGATTAAATTGGAGTCACCTTAAACCCAAGCCTCTTGCCATAAAGACTAACTAGTCCTGAGAATAGCTTCACTGCATATTCAGCACTCTCTGCTGTTGTATATTCTGCGAAACCATAGCCCCTGTGTAGTTTGGAATTTTTTCTTTTTGGGATGGATAGGCTCACTAACGGCCCTGCTTGAACCATGATTTCATACAGTATTCTCTCGTCAACTTTTTCATCCAAGTTCACTGCGCACAGAAGCATGCTCTGGGAGATAAGGATCTTGGATACTCTAAAATTTCACTGCAGAACAAGAAAAATGCAGAACAAAATAAAACAAGAGACCACTTCTTGTTTTTTTTTGCCTTACCGATATAGACTGTACTGCCCACCATGCTGGTCAGATAGGGTTTTCTCAAACCCCAATTTGGCTCTAAATTCCAACCGGGAAGAAAAGGCTACAACGGATGGAAACTGGGAGTGTTTTGGCAGTGCCCGCTTGAACAGAATGACGGCTTTGATAGTTAAGATGGTGGAAGGATTGATGTGACTTGTTTTAGAGCTCTCATTATTACTTTAGGTTGAAAGTTCAGGTCGGTTTCCACACTGAGACCGTGATCTAAACAGTACTTTCGTAACCCAGATATAAATATAGCTAATCATTTTCCAGAGCGATATTGATATTGATAATATAATTGTGTATGTGATTGATATATTAATTATATCGATTAACGTAGTTGTGTTAAATTGTAATAATCATAATTATAAATTATGATACTACTAAATTTATTATAATATTATAATAAAAGTTGTTTATAAGTTTTTGATAGAAATTCAAATTTTAATTTTTGTAGTTTAAAAATCAAATTTTAATTATATATACAAACTCAGTATTTTGAAAAAAAAAAAATTAAACATTTAAATTTCACTTAAACTTGTAATCCCTGCCAAATTTTTGGTAAGTTAGACCAAACAGTATACCATAGCGAAAAAACTTCCAAACCGTGTGAGGGGAGTTGCTTTAACCCATTTTCCACGGGATTATCACTGTTGCGTAAGAAACTAATTCCATGATTATCTTTACAGCTTTTGAGGGCTTTTTTTTAACTTTTAAGTGAATTATGTAGTATGATTTGACCGATTCTCGAGGGGATTTATCACGGTGGCGTAAGAAACTAATTTCATGATTATCTTTACAGCGCCTTAGTTTTAAAATTTTGTGTAATGTTTGAGATTGATTTTTTTTTTATTAGTATTTTGAGTTATATAGTATGTAAAATTTAAATATAATAAATTATTCTTTAATTTCATGATTATCTTTACTGCGCTTTATTTTTAAAATTTTGTGTAAAGTTTGAGATTGATTATTTCTTTTATTAGTATTATGAAGGTTTTTTTTTTCAAAATGGGAGCGGCTAATTCCCTACAGAAGCATTATGGGTCCTTTTTTCTTCTTTATACATATATGAGTGAACTGACACATCTAAATTAATACGCCATCGTCAAATATACTGCAGTATTATGAGTTATATAGCCTGTAAAATTTTAATGTATTAAAATATTTCAAGAATAATGAATTAAAAAATACAGTTTTGTTTAACTACCCAATGTTTTGAAAATTTTGATCAGAACCAGAAGAAAGAATTTGGTTAAATAATTAATTTTGTTCTTCGAAATATGTTCTTGATTGACTATGTAAATTCACTACTCTGAATCTGGCCAAGATTCTGGGCAAATGCTATTGCAATATTTTTCCAGAAAAGCTCCAAACTGTCTAACAGGTAGACTACGGCAAAAATCACAGCCTTACTTTAAAATTGTATAACCAAATTGCTGTTAAAAACAAATCCAAACCTGTGTTAATGAGACTCCGCCGTTAGTTAATATCCCTTAAAGTCAATTTGGCATGGTATATTTATGGGCTTACATTGTAGATGGATTAAATCATTTCTCCAAAAAAGCCTGGAATTTGACGTGTTCTTGCACGTTTCCCGAAATGTATTCCACACTCAAGTAAATACAGATTTATACGTCGACATTTATTAATCTGAAATCGCGGGTGGCGGTCATAAATTTTAACAAGATTGATTTGCAATCGGAATCCCGGTCCCGGATGGAAAGAAAATAATTATAAAATTATAAAAATAAAATGTAAAAATATTCAAAATTATAAAGAATTTGTAAAAAAAAATTATAAAGGTAAGAGTGGATTACTTAATTCAAAATATTTGATGATGATGATGATGGTGGTAGCGGTTAATGTCCAGTGAGACCAAATTGGTCTATCTGACCTACAATTTTCTTAGTTTTTAATTATTTTGCTTTTTGTCTTTCTTGGTGAGATTGGCGCTGTAGCTTTCTTTTTTTTCTCTACGGTCTTCCAACTTCCTTTTATCTTGCATCTCCTTCATCTCTTTTGGTTCTTGGGACATTGGTGTCTTAGCTTCGTGATATATTGTGTTCGTAAGATAGTTGGAGAAGAAGTTTGGTCTAGGAGATCTGCTTTGCTGTTAAATGAAGATTTATTTTGTGCGGTATTCGAATCCTCATAACTGTTGATTTGTTGGGCGGTGCTTTCTCCTTGCTTGTCTTGAGAGTTGTTTCTTTCTTGCACGATTTATTGTGATTCAGAGTTTTCTCTAGAGTATTCTTCTTTGATGACAGTGTAGTGTTCTTTTTGTGCTCCTTCCTACCATGTAGACCTGTGGTGGTTTTTTCTAGCATAATTTTTCTGGGAGGCTTTTGGGTAATTTTTGGCTAGATGCCCTGTCTCAAAGCAGGATCGACATATGAAGATGACACTTTCATAATCGAGTTTCTGGTTCCCCACATAGTCTTTATTTGTTAGGTTTATTTCAGCTGGGAATCCGGGGCTTAAGTCCATTTCCCCACAAATGCGTGCATAGGTGGTTCTAGCATATTGTCTCTGGGTACCTGAAGTAAAATTTCCCAATTGCATTTCCAAGTCTCTGGGCACCTGAAGTAAAATTTCCCAATTGCATTTCCAATGGTTTTTAGCGAGGAGAGATTCCAGAGATGCAAGAGTAGGCTTGGAAATCTCACCCACATTGGTGCTGAGGTTATCACTGCTATAGAGGGATTGAATGATGGGTTCCATGGCTTCATGAATAGGCCTGATTTTTCCCAAAACCAAAGGCGGGAATCTAGAATACATTGGATTTTCAAAATCTACTATAAAGAAACCCCTAGCATAAGGGTAGATATTAATTTCATCAGAAATGAAAGGCTTCCATACCTCTGAGATCCAATTGTGGAGAGCTGTCAGCCGCGGCCAAAAACCATTGGATTTTCAAAATCTACTATAAAGAAACCCCTAGCATAAGGGTAGATATTAATTTCATCAGAAATGAAAGGCTTCCATACCTCTGAGATCCAATTGTGGAGAGCTGTCAGCCGCGGCCAAAAACCATTGAACCGGCAGATTAGGACACTTTAGGAAAACTTCAAAGTCTCATTGAGTGAGGCTTAGACCACCACCTGGACAGTTGGCGTTGGGGCTTCACTAAAATAACTAATTAAAACACAATTATATAAAATAGTTAATTAAAACACAATCATAGATATTTCGATAAAGATATAAAGTTTATGGACAGATTATCAAATAATAAAAAAATCTTCATTTGAAATTGTCTAAGAATAATTAGTTCCTTCTTTCAAAAAATTTCGAAGTTTTAAATATTTTGTATAATATTTAATTTTTAATTATTAAATATATATAAAATTTGTTAAATGATTAAGATGTTTAATATGCAGTTTGAGTAACAGAACTTATGATATTTAAATGATCAAAATCACAGTAATATTTTTAACTTATACACCATGAAATATTTTAACAAAACACTATATCTAAATCTACACCAACAAACAATTATTGAATATACTTTAATTTATTTATTAGCATAAATATTTTATATATATTCAATACCATCTCAGCAAAAATGATTAAATATCACTTATTTTTAAATTAAGTATATTTTATTAAATATGTTACATGTTTTTAAAATCAGCGTTCCATCAAAACTATCCCAGCATAAATAATTAAACATCACTTATTTTTAAATTACATATATTTTATTAAACCTGTTATATGTTTATCAATTTAAAAATAATGGATTGAAAATATTTATATATTATAAATGGTATAAATATACGTATGTTGTGAATTGAAATTTTATAAAATTGATTTTTAGTATTAATAATAAATGGTTTATAAAGATGAATGAAAAAATGTAATGATGAATTTATGAAAAAACAACCATAAAACCTTTCGAGCATTAAACACAATAAATAATTAAAAACAAGGAAGAAACTCTACATGCCATCCAAATTTTTTATAACTTAATTAAAGATTCTTTTGCTGTAAAACCAAGTTTAGCATTTAATTCCAAAATATTCCCATTGTAAATTTACTCTTCGATTTTTTTTTTTTTAATATCAAAATCATTTCAGGCAGAGAAGTTGGAATTCTAAGTGGCCACCCAGAATCAAAAACTTGTAAATTCTTTTTATAACTTTTGGAGGGAAAAAGAAAACGAAGTAATATTTTAATCACTTCACATGTCAAATTAATGATAGATGTTGAATAGGAGAGAATTATATTAGTGATTGAAAACATGTATTTTGTTGCTATACATGATTTATATTTAGAAATGTATAAGTCAATATGTGATTTTAATAGGTAAAAATACACTCTACATATGCCTTGAACAGATTAATATTCTACATACACAAATACAACATTACGAAAAGAGTTGCTTCAAACTGGCAAAGATGTGTTTTGGAACAAAACAAAAGAGAAGATTTTATGTAGCCGATTTTACTCAATTTTAGTTGATGAAAGCACTAATCGAACTTTGGAATACCATTTAATCATTTATATTACATATTTAACAAATGAAGGAAGAGGTCAATCTGAAACAAAGTTTATATGTTTGCTACAAATAAACGAGGGAGCAACTTAGTGTATGTATGATGTAGTGAGAACTCTTTTAGTATAAATAGATCATATTTGATAAAGTTAGTTAGTTTTGGCTCGGATGGTACATCTGTCAAGAGGGGATTTCATGAAGGCTTATCTTCCAAGTTTGATTTTGATGCTCCTCATTTATCCATTGTATAGCTCATAGGGAAGCATTTGCAGCCAATGATGTTTCATCTCAGTTTCCAAAGTTGTAATATATTGAAAAAATTGCAAATAAAGTTTATTCATGGTTTCAGAAATCAACTAAAAGAAATGGAGAATGGAAAGAGTTAATGGAATCATTTCAAATTACTTAGTTAGAAGTATTCCAAATTCATCAAATTAGGTGGCTCTCTAGATGCAAGGTCATGGAAATACTTGTTAAACTGATGCATTCTTTGTTAAAGGATTGAGAGTTAGGGGAGAAAAAAAAATGTATGAGTTGGCAACAAATTTCAAGTGCAATTTTGCATCCATCTACTTGTAGATGCGATCATTGAATTAAATAAGATGAATCAAAAGTTCCAAGAGGATCATGTTGATATTACATGACTAAAAAATAATAGGAAGACAGATCAAAATTGTGAATGAAACCTGCAGCGCTCAAGTGAGTAGCACCAGAGGTTGCCACAATGTTGCATTCATTAATTATAGCAATCACACATACACAAATATAATGGTTACATTCTGTTTGGTAGATCACAACAATATCCTAGAAAATAGAATGTAAAACTAAACTTACAAAACAATTGAAACAACCTTTCTCCATTATTTCTAAGTTTCCCCCTTAATGGAGAAAGAATTAACCTCCACACCTAAGATCTCCCTAAACAATTCAAATTTCATCTTCCCAAGGGGCTTTGTGAAAATATCAACAACATTTTCACAAGTATTAAAATATTCAATAAAAATTTCCGTAGAATGTATTTTCTCTCTAATAAAATGAAACTGAGCATCAACATGCTTTGTCCTTGCATGAAAAATTGGTTTATTTGATCGAGCTATGGTTGTCACACTTGATCAATGTAGCCTTCTTTTGTTCTTCTCCAACATCTTGAAGAACTCGCCTCAACCAAAGAACTTCACAAGTTGTTGCACACAAAGCTTTATACTCTACCTCTGTATATGATAAAGATACAATAGGTTGCTTCTTGTTGCTTCATGAAACAATCCCGGATCCAATATTGAAGGCATAACCTGCAGTAGATCTTCTATCATCTAGATTACCAACATAATCAGAATCTGAGTAACCTATCAGCTCAACATCAAATGAATCAGTACACTTATGACCAAAATCAATTGTTCCTTTAACATACTGTTGACGTTGCTGGGCTCGCCAACATTAAGGGGATCTCCCTGATATGAATTCCCAATCAGTTCTCACATTGTTTGGTGTAGGAGTCCCATCGAGTATAAAGGCCTGGTTGCCAAATACTGAAATACTTGCCTTGGCTCTAGTTGTCAGCACAAGAGAGTGATGCAATGGTATCTTTGACAAGCAAGGTGAATGTGCCTAGTGAGTGTACAATGTAATTGTGTCTAGATTCTCTTACTGTAAAAGGGGGAAGAAAAGTGAGCCTCTAGGTGAGAGGTAATAGTACCACCCAGAAAGAGACACACATGAACTAGAAGGACCTGTCCAACATCCAGCGGAATAGTCCACAGCAGATGCGACAATCATTACGACCAATGAACAAGGGAAAATCCGTCTAAAATTCAGTGGAATAGCCCACAACAGTTGTGAGATTCATTATAATCGATAAGCAAAGAGAGGTATGTTTAGTATCCCGCAGAAGATTCCATAAGGATGAGACAACAATAACAACCATTACAACACATTCTCAATAAGATAAACACTAAAATAACTGAAATAGTTCAACTATCTTAGTACATGTGAAAGAAAACATGAAATACAAATGTTCACATAATAGTCTTACAAACATTCATAAGTCATGCATAAAGAAGGTGCTGGTCTTAAAAGGCTTCTCTTATTAAGAAAATTTTCCAAGACACATATTTACAGTGTACATCACTAGCCCCAATAGTGGGACATTGGAGCCACTCCTTGATCCTCAAAGAACTAGTTGTCTCTCTAATACCTTGCGGGAGGATCCAAGGTGAAAAGTCCTTTCCTCATACAATGAGGGGGTGATGCTTACCCCTTGTGACTCTTGTACTACCCTCATGACTATTCAACTTCCTATGAATTTTCAACTTACCTGACTCTTCATATTCATGTGTGTCCATTGGACTTCCACTTTACAATACATTTGATTTACAATATACATAGCCCACAATAGTGATGTGGCATATGACAACCTATGAAATGACTTGACATGACACTGTAGACATGGACTGGCTTAATGATGTGGCAATGTCAAGCCGTTATTGCTACTGAGTGATAGATGTGTTCTTGGATATGCTTTCTCTTCTCCTCTGCATAGCTTAACGATGCGAGGTCTTCAATGATCTTTGGTCTTGGAAGGTGGTTGTGTAGTTGTGTTCTTTTTTCTTTCTCTTGGTAGGTCCACTCATCTATTCAACTACAAGTGAGTCTTTAGGCATGCTTCCCTCCTTCTTCTCCTTCTTCATCATCTCGCCATGACTTGATAGTGTACTTGTTCCTACAATTCACTCATGATGGGATGACATCAATATGAAAACTCCCTTTCCTAAGATGATGCGTTATTATCCATGAAATGAGCTCGGTACAAGTCACAGGTTGGGAGAGAGGGCCCATTGAATGTGCATTTCATAGTTCTAGGCGATAGGGAGAGAGCTTGATCCATGAGACTGCGCAGAGCGCAACCCAAACTTGACTGAGGAATTTTCCAGCACAATCCCTACTGGGGAAAGAAATTGCATAGTGGCCACTGAGGGTCAGGATTGTGCAGTTCAAGATAGTAGTGGGTGATGCGGGATGAGGCCTTGAGAGGTCAGTTCTACGCAATTCTCTGAGGCAAGTGGGACTGGTCAACAGAGAGGCTTGGAGGACAGAACTGCACAGTTCTTGAGATCAATGAGATTTGGTTGAGCGAGGACACTTGAGGACGCATCTATGCAGTTCTAGAGGCCAAGGGGGGTTGGGATATCTATGCATTGTGGGGTTCTAGTAGTTAAGGGAAAAACTTGAGGACTGAAAGTGTGAAGTGTGCAGTTCAAATCACATTGGGAGGGACAACTGCACAATTTTGGGGGCAAGGAAGGTTGTTGGGCTCTAGAATTGCGTAGTACAAATGCCCTGGAGGACAATGACTGTGCATTGCACAATTCCAAGAAGAAAGGTCACATCAATGAGGGCTGCGACTACGCAGTGCACATTTCAATTGAGGCTTGGTGAAGCTGAGTTTCTTGATCGGGAAGATTTTCTGAAAATGGTTAAGTGCAGGAGAGAGATAGAGTTGTGATAAACTTTAACTGTGATCAAACACTTAGCATACCTCTTGACACGACAACATAGACCATTGGAACAACAAGACAAAGCATTACCCTCTGTGTGACTGTCTCATGAAAAGAAGCGACAAGTGCAACACTTGAGATAGACTTTAGGACGACTGTGATGACACTTGTGTGATAGTGTTCAAAACTTTGTGTATGACTGCGACCGGTGTTTACATGGCTAAGACAATTGATAAACACAAATACCAACCTTCGAAACCACGAAAAAGGTTCAAAAACATGATATACCACTTAAACATGCTAAAAGACGATAATTAATCCAACAAGAAAAAGGATTCGAAGAACTTGGGGAAAGATCATGAAATGAGATTAAGTGTTTGCATCAAGGAAAATACCAAGGAAGGCTCTGATATTTGAGTGCAAGAAAAAATTTTGGAGGGTGTTGCAGTTGCTACAACACTTGGCGACACACTGGTTGAATTCCAACTTCTATGCCTTGGTTAGTTTCTTCTATGTAGGGCCTTGGTTCTTCAGGGAGTATTGATTCATCATGCAGATTACTTTACATTCCCCACTTACCCCATGGGTAGACATGTTCCCCTCTATACCTTCTTAGTTGAACACGACATAATATTCAATAGAATCACAATGTTTCGAGTTGTGAAAGGTAGTTTAGCTCGCGAGCTTAAGATTTTCAGAGTATAAGTTTTCCTGTCTAGTGTTGCTTGGCTGCCAGTAGCCCTATACAACACCTCAACAGAGTCATGAAGGAACAAAAACATTGCTATGCTACCAGCGAGCTTGGACAATACCTCGTCGTAGTTGCTTGCTTCACCTCTCTGCGTAGAAATCCTTTCTCTTCATTTGCCTTTATTTATTTATTTAAAGAGAACTCTACATCAACACTTATTTATTTTGGGGAAGAAGAGCGATCTCGACTTATTGAGAGCATGAGAGGTTGTTCCTTTAGAGAAGCATATAAATACCGCTGATTTAGGTTTGCTCGTCTAGATTTTTCCCCTTCTCCATTTCTACTAGTTGGATATGCTTGAAAATACAACAGTGAAAAACTGAGTAAAGGCATGAAGTTTTTAGACTAGAAACAGGTTCATAGTTGGACCAAAAATCTCCTTACGGATGCATCATACTTTCCGTCATAAATTCATCGGTAAAATGATGCAACCAACACAAAGAAGATGGACATAAGGCTAGAAAAGCGCTGCAGTTTCACAAGGCTCTTTGAACTTAAGCCACACGCACACTTAGAAGCCACAATGTAGTCAGGCACAACACCTATTCATATGACAAAACAACACAAAACTGAAGCAAATACATACATAACAAACAACAAAAGACTATGTACATAGTGCGGGGCACAACCCCAGATCTTCATTGAAGATATTTCTTTAAGTCTTGGCCATTGACAGGGAGAGAGTCAATCTTCCTGTCAAGTGATTGAAGATGATATGTGTGTTGGCCAATTGTTTCATGGACTGCGTATGGACCAATCCACATGGACGAAAACTTGGTGCTTTTGTATTTGTCCTCGTGAGATTTGTCCCACTTTAAGGCTAAGCCACCCACACTTAAGCTATTTTTCCCTGCAGATTTTCTATCAAACCATCTCTTGATACGACTCTGGTGAAGTAAGATTTTTTATTTGGATTTTAACCTTTCTTCCTGTAGCTTGTGAAAAGTGTCCATCCTACATTGAAATAAAAGACATGGTTTACCTTGGGATTCTTGGGACAACTGGAGAGTGGGAAAGTAGATGTTCGAAGGGAGGATGGCTCCTTTCCCATACACCAGGAAGTAAGGGGAGTTGTTCAGAGAAGGTTTAGGTGTGACTCGGTCATCGCATAAGGCATTCACCAAAGCATAGTTTCAACTTCGCTCTTTAGAGAATATGGTCTTTTTGATGATGCGAATGAGGTTCTTGTTTATGGATTCAGCAAGACCATTATCTAGTGGATAATAATTAGTAGAATGTTTCAAAATAATACCATTTTCCAATGCAAAATCATAAAGTTTTAATAATGAAAAGTAAGTTGCATTGTCAAAAACAAGTGATGTAGGAATGCCAAATCAAGAGATGGTATTATGCTATAGAAAGTTGGTGACTTCCTGATTGTTCACCTGTTTTAGTGGAACTACCTTTGTCCACCACGTGAAATAATCTGTAGCAGTTAGGATATAGCGGTGTTTCTTCGATGAGTGTGGGAAAATTTTCTCAATGATATCCAACCCCCACTGTTGAAATGGTTCTTCCACTGCGACAGGCTGCAATGGGGTTAATGACTTCTTATTTCTTCCATCACACCTTTGACAGACCATACACTTGTGGGCATAAGCATGAGCATCCTCGAATAATGTTGGTTAGTAAAATATGGCCCACATGACCTTATGTGCTATAGTGTTTCCTGCAAAGTGTCGTCATGCTGGTTCGTCATGGAGATCACGTAAATTTTTTTCTAAATTGTGTGCCTCCAAACACCTGAGCAATACTCCATTATGGTGCTTTTTTTACAACACCCCATGCACCAACTGATATGGCAATGCTCTGAGTCGAAGTGACCTCTTTTATCGTGTAGAGAAGTGGGAGGGAACAATGCCATGCTCAAAGTATTGGCACACATATATGTACCAAGAGTTCATGTACAAAGTGGGGGAGGCTCTCTCAACGTTGTACATATCGATCTCTTACTCCCATCTGGCGAGCTCTTCTTCTTCCTCTTTTGCGTTGGATTCTTCTGATGCTAATTGAGAAATACCATGACCCTTGATGGTGTGAACTGACTTGATGTCAAGATCATATTCCTATAATCCGGTCATCTAGTTTTCCCTTCTTTCACCCAGCTCTTGTTGAACAAGCAGTGACCTGACTGTTGGGTGTGGAACAAAGATAATACAACAATTTTTTAATAGATGGGGTTTGAAGCATTTTACCGCCTTGTACACTACAAAAGCCTGTTTTTCCACAATGGGATAGTTGAGATCTGGTCCTTGCAGGCTCACACTCATGAAGGAGATAGGTTTTTCATTGTTCAACTCATCTTTCTGAGTTTGCACAACAACAAGAAAAGTGTCGGAAGAAAAGGTGTAGAGCAAGAATTATTTACCGAAGTTGAGCCTGTACAATGCAGGTGCTTCTGCTATATCTTGCTTGATATGGGAAAACGCGTCCTTTTCCCTCTTATCCCATTTATAGATTGCGTACTTCTTGATCACCTCCTATATTGGTTTAACAATCTGAGCATAGTCAGAGATGAAATTTCAGAGGAAGTTGATCTTCCCCAAGAAAGATTGCAAGGCTTTTTTGTTCACTGGGTGGGGGATCTGCGTGATGGTATGAACCCTATCTGGATATAACTTGATCCCACTTTTACCTTCAAACACTGCAATGATAATCTTCTTGGGATTCAAGGATATCCTGTATTTTCGGCATCGCTCAAAAATCTTCCTCAAATGGCACAGATGGTCTGACCATTGTTTGGAAAATACTGTCATGTCATCAAGGTAGACCACTATGCTTTGTAAAATAAGCCCACATAAGGTGATGTCCATTGCATGTTGGAATGTCGCACTAGCATTGACTATCCCAAACAACATTCGTCAAAATGAGAATGTGCCCCACTTTGTTCAGAATGTCGTTTTTAATTTGTCAGGTTCTGCTACCAAATCCTGGTTGTAACAAGAAAATCCATCAACCAAAGAAAAAATTTCGGCCCCAGATACTATTTGCAATATTTTCTCCATGGACGACACTAGGTAATTGTCCTTGTTCGAGGTGTGATTGAGATTACGAAAATCTATGCACAAGCGGATATCCCCAGACTTATTTCTTACAGGGACTAAGTTTGATACCCATGTTCAATTTCGCACCTTGTAGATGATCCGAGCATCCAAGAGTTTTCTCAACTCCTTCTATATGAGGGGCTGAAGCATTGGGTGAACTTTCCTTAATTTATGCTAAAATGACTTAGCCTCTTCCTTGATCGGTATCACATGTTAGATGATTCATGTGTCATAGGTATTGTGTTCACCTTATGTCCACGTGAAGACATCATGATACTGCTTGAATAAGCAGATGAAGGCTTGTCGCTATTGTGGTGTGCAACAAGTATTGAGATTGACATATTTCATATCTTTCTCATTTCCCAGGTTGATTTTATCATGCGACAATGTAGAACTATGGGTCTTGGCATTCAAAAATCCCCGAAAGCAGTTTTTCAGATCATACAACTTTTCAAGTGATACCACACCCTTATGGATGAGGTTGCCTATGCTTGCGTTAGTTGTATCCTACAGTGTCCATTTGTGCTTGTCCTTGTCAATCGTTGTGTCTTTGAATATGTCAGCATTGGTCATAAAGTACAGTATCTGTTGGTCATCATAAAAACTATGTAAGTTAGTTATATTATTTGGGACAGATAGTTTATACAAAATTTCAATAGAAAATTCATCCCGTAATGGTAACATCCTAGTAGTAGCATTTGCCAAGGCATTTGCTACTGCATTACACATTCTTGGTACTGAAATAATATTGAAAGCTTGGAAGTGAGATATGAGTTGCCATACCTCTTGTTGATAACTCTTAAGATGAGGCAACACACAATGTATAGCCTTACGTACCTGATGCAACATGATTTCAGAGTCACCTACCACTTTTAGGACAACAACGTTGAGGTTAATGGCCTTCTGCATGCCCAAGATGAGTGCTTCATACTTTGTAGTTTTATTCGTGCACTCAAATTCCAAGCGACTAAAGATCAAGTGTTTTCTCTGCAGTGGGTCTATTAAAACACAACTAGCTCCAGAGCCCTCTTGTGTCTTGGATCCATCAAAGTACATTGTCCACATATCATATGTACATGCACTTCTCACTGCACTAGTACTGCTACTTCTACTATTACTACTACTAAATGTACAAAGTTCATTATCACTAGCTGGACATGGAAGGAGATCCAACTATGCATCTGGTGGAACTAGGGATGGCTATGCAAGATAGCACTCTAACTGTGTTTCTAGAAAATAATTTCCAAATAAAAGTTTTGCTAAAGACATTGGCTCATTATGTCCATTCGAGTAGTCACCGTGTGCTTCATGTACCTCTCTGACTCTACCTATATTTGATTGTTCCTGACCTTATACGAAAGCCATAAGTGTGACAAGTTTTTGGAAAGGTATCCTTGAAGCTTACTTGACTAGTCTCTACTCAACAACACTCCATATGCTTCTGGAATGTCCACAATCACTATATTGATACATTGGTGAACTCGTTCGTCAGCTGATAACCGCATGATGACATCCTTGAGTTCACCAATTGCGTGGACATAAGTTTTTTCTAGTTGAATGATATGTGAATTGGTCTTCTCCCATTTAGCATTGATCTTCTTGGCCACAGATAGTGTCATGACATTCACCGATGCACCAGAATCTACCAAGCAATTATGAACATTGAAGTTGAAGATTTCAAATGTTAATACGAATTTTGGGCAACATGTGTTTGCTTCCATCGTGAGTACATCGAGTACAAATGCAAGAGCATTAGGAGACTTACTAAATCCCTTGTCTGAAGAGGTGCATTGCTGGTAGAGGTTTGTCCAAGTGCCCGTAGAAGGATGCCTCGTTGGCTCTTGATCTTTGTAAGCTCAAATAGGGAGATATTTGCACGAGCCTTCTTCATATCCTCTACAATGGGAAGACTGATCGAGGTGTCCAAGGATGGAACCTAGTTTGTGGTTTCCAGAGGGATGGTTTTGTCCTTACTGATGTTGAAAACACTTATCGATGAAAATTCTTTCCCGGACTTGCTCTGAGTGTTCTGTGTTGAGTTAGCCTTAGGATTGGGTTTTCTTAACAAATTTTCTTTGAATTTGTATTTGGGCACCTCAATCACAGTGGCTGGCCCTTGGCTTCTTAAGTTGTATCAGTTTCACTGCTTCTGGGCCAGACCATCACTCAGAGGCTACTTATTGACAGTTCTCTTTTGGGCTACAAGAACACAATGATACATGTTAATTTCATGTCTAATGCTTGGAGCTTCATCAATTGTAACAACTTCTTCTTTCTCTTCATTAGGCTCAGACTATTCCTCAACCATGACTAAGTCAACAAACTGCACAACCATTCTTCTCATGAGTTGGTTCCATTATGGGAATGTCTTCTTCAAATGATGCTCATTATGAACGTGCAATATGAATTCGAGCCAATTTTTTCAATATTAAACACCACATTAGAACTTTGTGTAGATTTTGTTTCCTTATTGCTACTGCTGCTGGAAGCTGCATTCCTTCTAAGCATGAACTTGGGGGGATTGCTTCTCACGGTAGTCTCACTTGTCCTTTGTTTGAGTTGAACTATTTCGGTGGTCAGGGACTTGACGATACGAGTAAGGCTTTCAAGATCATTCATTTCCTTTTCCTTAGCCTTAATGACAAATACGTGAGATCTCTTACCTGTGTCCTTGGAGTCCTTTGTGGGTTCATCATCTATGATGACTCCAATAGCGCATAGGTCCTTCTAAACGACAATAGTCTCTTCGTAGTTTTCTGTCAATGTTGGTCTCACAGTTCGCTTTACAATCTCCACAATACTTGTCAGCAAGGCAGAAGTGCAGTAGTCTATGGTGATGGAGTCCTGAGGTTTTGTGTTTTCCAAAAACTTGTTTGAGATGGGATTGAACCTCTGATTGAAATCTTTAACTTTTTCCTTCTGCTCCATCTTAAGACTACCCAACTCCTTCAATAACATGGTAGGGGTATTATCTTTAGAAAATTTCTCAAGAAAGATTCTTTTGAACACCGTCCAATTCTGGATGGAGTTTGGAGGAAGGCTATGATACCACACAACTGCTCTACCATCCAAGGTACATGGAAAAAGTCTAGATGCAACATCATCGTAATGTACCTCAAGTGTTTGCAAATGTAGGTAGAAGCTATCTAGGTGATATCCAACCTTCACTATCTTGTCAGGGTCATATTTCGTCAAGAGATTCTCCACGTATCTCGGCATCTTGTGTAGGACAACTGAAAGTGCCAGTTGTGAAAATTCCTAGAATCAAAGGAACCCGTACTGTAGCAAATCTGAATATGCTTCACCTACTTGATTTTTTAAATTACATTCATCAAGCTATTCTTTTGAATACTGAAGCAAATTACTTTTGTAGCCTACACTAATTAAATATTTGATCTCATGAAACAAAAAACAGAGCAAAGAACAAGATACGTAGGACACACTTATTTTTGGACACAATAGTCCCCCGAAAAACCCAATGTGGGAAAATTGGTGCAACAATTCTGAGGGTTTATTATTATGCAAGAGAAATATCTGAATACAAGTCTAGGATGCTCATCTAGAAATCCTTTGCAGAGAAAAATACTAGCGTAAAATCTGAGTGAGTTTTACATCACTTCACCCTGCAGAATTTCGGCTGATCTGGCACAAGAATGGCTAACCCTAGATATTTCTTCATCACCTCTTCTGACCTCTACATCATCTTTCCCGACTGTTCTGGCAGTTCCCGACAGTTCCAATTGTTCTTGGCAGTTCTAGCTTCTGCGTGACAGACAACTTTTCTGCTCTGTTGTCTCTCTCTGCCTCTCTGTTTGTATTCTAAAAAAAGTCCTTCTCCTAGATTCTCACTGCCCCTCTACTGCATAATGATCACTTAATTCGAAATCCTTAACAAACCCTGCCCTAGGAATCAAATTCTTGATCAATTCGTTCTCTCCGTGTGTGTTTCCAAATGAACCCCAAGCCTCCATTTTATAATTTTCCCGTTGACTCTTAAACGAACGTGTTTAAGTCTTTAATCAACGACTACGATTAAAACATGACTTGATCCTCCTTATAGATCATTTTCACCCATATTTTGATTAATACCCATTAATATTTTAATTTCCCTAAGTTTAGACTTAGGAACCCCATTAAAAATATTAATTATTTTAATAAAATATAATCCGGGTGGAATTTCACCAAATGGTTTCTGGGTTCTTTAGAACTCATGTGTGTTACCCTCTCCACCAATTTTCAAGGCTAGAGCACTTTTTATGCTACACTAGTGGGCCCTAAGTCATCCAATCCACATTCTACTCCGCCATGTCTTCTTCTTCGTTATCCTCCTCTTCCTCTTCTGAATTTGATGGTACCTCCTCTTCTTCTTATTCCTCTGCGCTTGTCTTGCCAAAATTTGAACCCGAGAGTAAGGGGTTGCCTCCTTCTCCTCCTTGAAAGAGTGGAGGTTCTTCTTCCCTTTCCATAACATCCACTAGTTCTTCAAGAGTGACGAGAACTGTTTCTTCAACAAATGAGACCACTACTCCTATGGGGGTGATCTTGTTCTTCTTTTGAGAATATGGAAGAGTGATTGCTCCCCAAATTAATCCAACAAATTTTGCAAACTAGCGGGTAATGGGGTGGACGACTTGGAGTTGATAATACAGGATTGCACGTTCAGGCCTTGGTGATGAAGAGTTACCAACGTCAGAGTTACGAGTCGAAAAGACGGAGTGAACGTTGATGCCTTGACCAGAATATGGATTAGTGGGGTTGATGGGACAATCAACCATAAAATACTGGTGTCCCTCCTTCTAGCGCCATAAATTTTGACAGTGATGGACCCGCTAACATTGAGGGGATCTCCCTGATATAAAGTCCCAATCAGACCTCACACCATTTGGAGTAGGAGTCCCATCCAATATAAAGGCCCAATTTCCAAATACTTAGAGATTTTCCTTAGATGTATCTATCAGCACAAGAGAGTGATGCAATGGTATCTTCGAAAATCAAGGTGAGTGCTCTTGGTGAGTGTGCAATGCAACTATGTCTAGGTTATCTTACTACAAAAGGGGGAAGAAAAGTGAGCCTCTAGGTGAGAGGTAATAGTACCACCTAGAAAGAGACACACATGAACCAAAAGGACCTGTCCAACATCCATCAGAATAGTCCACAATAGATGCGATAGTCATTACAACCAATGAACAAGGGAAGATCCATCTAACATCCAACGGAATAGTCCACAATGGATGTGACGGTCATTATAACCGATAAGCAAAGAGAGGTATGTCTAGTATCCTGTGGAATAGTCCATAAGGATGAGACAACAATAACAACCATTCCAACACATTATCAACAAGATAAGAACAAAAATAATCGAAATAGTTCAACTATATTAGTACATGTGAAAGGAAACATGAAATAAAAACGTTCATAGAATAGTCTTACAAACATTCATAAGTCATGCATAAAGAACGTGCTAGCCTTAAAAGGCTTCTATTATTAAGAAAAAGTTCCAAGACACATATTTACATTGTACATCACTAGCCCCAGTAGTGGGACATTAGAACCACTCCTTTCTCCTCAAAGCACTAGTTGTCTCTCTAATGCCTTGCGGGAGGAGCCAAGGTGAAAATTCCTTTGTTCATACAATGAGGAGGTATATATAACCAAGAGGTGATTCTTACTCCTTGTGACTCTTTGACTATCCTCATCACTGTTCAAATTCTTATTAATTTCAACTTACGTGACTCTTCATATTCATGTGTGTCCATTGGACTTCCACTTTACAATACATGCGATTTACAATATACATGGCCCACAGTAGTGATGTGGCATATGAAAACTCTTGACACAACTTGACATGACACTTCTGACATGGACTGGCTTGATGATGTGGAAATGTCAAGTCGTTGTTGTTGCTAAATGATAGATGTGTTCTTGAATATTCTTTCTCTTCTCCTCTGCATAGCTTGATGATGCGGGGTCTTTAATGATGTTCGCTCTTAGAAGGTGGTTGCACACATGTGTTCCTTTTTCTTGCTCTCGGTAGGTCCACTCATTCGTTCAGATACAAGTGAGTCTTTAGGCATTATTCCCTCCTTTTTCTCCTTCTTCATTGTATCTCCATGACTTGATAGTGTACCTGTTCATACAATTCACTCATGACGAGATGACATCAATTCGAAAACTCCATATCCTAAGATGATGCATTATTATCCATGAACTGAGCTTGGGACAAGTTATAGGCTAAGAGAGAGGAACCAATGAATACACGTTGCGTAGTTCTAGGTGGATGGGAGAGATATTGATCCCTAAGACTACACAAAGCGCAACTTAGGCTTGACTGAGGAACTTTTCAACACAGTCCCTACTGGGGAAGGAAATTGCACAGTGGCCACTGGGAGTGAGGATTTCACAATTCAAGCCAACACTGGGTGATGCAAGATGAGGCCATGAGAGGTCACTTTTGTGCAATTCTCGGAGGTAAGGGGGACTGGGAAACAAAGAAGCCTGGAGGACAGAACTACATAGTTCTTGAGGTTAGTGAGCTCAGACTAAGGGAGGAAATTAGAGGACACATCTGCGCAGTTCTGGTGGCCAAGGGGGGTTGGGCTCTCTGCACATTGCAGGGTTCTAGTATGTAATGGAAAAGCTTGAGGACTGAAAGTGTGAAGTGCGCAGTTCAAATCAGACTGGGAGGGACAACTGTGTAATTATGGGGGGAAAGGAAGGCTGCTGGACTTTGGGATTGCACAATACAACTTCCCTCAAGGATAATGATTGCACATTGTGAAATTGCAAGCAACAAGGTCAAATCAATGAGGGTTGACATTGCGCAGTGCGAAGTTCAGTCAGGGCTCGGTGAAGTTGAGTTTCCCAGTGGGGAATATTTTCCAAAAATGGCTGTCTGGGAGAGAGATAGACTTGTGATAAACTTGAAGTGTGAACACACACTTAGCATACTTTGATGACATGAAAACATAGACCACTGGAACAACAAGACAAAGCATTACCCTCTGTGTCACTGTCTCATGACAAGAAGTGACAAGTACGACACTCGAGATAAACTTTAGGATGACCATGACGACACTTGTGCGACAAATATCAAAACTTTGTGTATGAGTGTGACATGTGTTTAAATGGATTGGAAAACTCATAAACATAAAGACCAGCCTTCAAAACCACCAAAAAGGTTTGCAAACATGACATATCAGTCAAACATGCAAAAATATGACAATTAATCCAACACGCAAAAGGATTTGAAGAACTTGGAGAAAGCTTGTGAAATGAGCTTAAGTGTTTGCAACAATCAAGGGAAAGTCCAAGGAAGGGTCTAAAATTTGAGTGCAAGACAAAATTTTTGAGGGTGTTGCAGTCGCTACAATAGATACCCGAGTACTTCGTTTATTTCTTTCCAATGGCTTTTGATAGGTCGTTCCATAAATTGACTTAAGACACTAACAAAGTATGTTAAATGAGGCCTGGTTGTCTATACAATGTACCATCTACCTCATTTGAGCCATCATCAAAATGTAGTTTCACATTCTTCTACATTGGAACAAAAGTGGCTTTGCACTAATCCATATTAAACCTTTTAAGTACTTCTCTAACATACTTACCCTCAGTAACAAAAGTATGGCCTTCATCTCTCCACACATCAATACCTAGACAATAATGTAACTCACCAAGATCTTTCATCTCAAATACTTGTGACATCTGCACCTTAATTTCATCAACCAGTTTGACTGAATTTCCTGTAATAATTAGGTCATCAACATACAAAGAAATTAGTACTACATGCCCATTTTCATCAAACTAGGTATACAAATTTCGATCGCTTTGACTCCTCATAAAACCCTGCTGAAGAAAGAAGGAATCTATTTTTTCATACCATGACCTAGGTGCCTACTTGAGCCCATACAAAGACTAAATGCTCCTGTGTCTTTTTCACAAACCCTTTAGGTTGTGTCAAATACACTTCCTCCTTTAAATCACCATTCATAAAAGAATATTTTACATCTAATTGGTGCAAATTCTAATGGTACTTTGTAGCTAATGCAATTAACAATCTAATGGTATTTAATTTAGCTATAGGTGCAAATGTTTCTACATAATCAATGCCCTCCTTTTGTGAGTACCCTTTTGCCACCAATCTAGATTATCTATACTGCCATCTTCTTTAAACTTGGGTTTGTACAACCATTTACATCCTATGGGCTCTTTTCCTTTAGGTAGTTCAATCAATTCCCAAGTTTTATTTTTAATTATAGATTCATATTCTTCCTCCATTTCTTTTCTCCACTCTTCATGTTCATTAGCTTCATTAAAACTCATGGGTTCTATGACATTCAAAACACTACTCATCAGGGCATAGTCCTTATACCTTTTAGGTAGTCGAATCTGCTGAGTAGATCTCCTTCTCACTTCACTGTTTTCACCTCTGTTCTCTGAAAGTACTTCTCCACTTTTGATTGGGCTCTGACTGCTAGTGATATCCATATTGTTGAATTCTTCCTCAAGCTTTTGCTTCTCATTGTCTTAAGCTTTCACTTCTAGTTTATTGTCCTCAACTTCAGGAAAAATGTGTCGTCTTTCATAGTTTTTATCCTTGTTTCCTTCATCTACCTGCTGAAGGAAAATTACATCTCTATTTGCAAACACTTTGTAAGTAAAGGAATCAAACATTTATAAGCTTTAAATTTTGAACAATATCCTACAAAAATGCATTTGATACCTTTAGCATCAAGTTTATTTCTATTCTCCTTTGGAATATGTGCAAAGGCTTTACACCAAAATACCCTCAAATGATGAACTGTTGGTTTAAAACCATACAAGGCTTCGAATGGGGTCTTAAGATCAAGATACCTTGTTGGAATTCTATTCTTAAATAAAAAAAATACTAATGGCTTCTACCCAAAAATCATTTGAGAGGTTCTTACCTTTGATCATACTCCGTGCACACTCCACCAATGTTTTGTTTTTCCTTTCTGCAACACCGTTTTGCTGTGGAGTGTAGGGTACTCTTAATTGTTGCACTATTCCACGATCATTGCAATATTAATGAAGTTCCCCAGCCTATATTCTCCCCCTTGATCTCAACCCAATATCTTTATGAACTTCCCTATTTGCTTCTCTACCATGTTTTTTAATTTTTTGAAATACTAAAAAACATCACTCTTTTTCCTGAAGAAGTACACCCAAGTGTACCTTGTGCAATCATCAATAAACAACAGAAAATAATAAGCTCCTTCTAGGGATCTGGTCTGCATGGTCCACAAACATCAGAATGCACAAGTTCTAATACATCTCTTCTTCTCCTATAAGAATTAGAGGGGAATTCATGTTTGTGAATTTTTCCTACTGCACAACCTTTACAAGAAGCATATTCATTCTTTAACATAGGGAGTCCTTCAACCATACTTTGTTTCTTCAGCAACAATAAATCATGATAATTGATGTGACCATACCTCTGATGCCAAAGAATTTCTGTTGACATAGTTGTAGAAGTTAGTGATTGATGAATTTTGCTGGTAACATCAAGCTTGTACATGCCTCCACCTCTGATTCCTGAAGCAACATGTTTGTAGTGATCCAACAAATCTTTCACTATGCAATGTGTTTTGAGGAATTCAACCTTCAAATTCTGATCTGTAATTGTAGACACATAGATAAAAAATTTCTTGATCCTGGGCACCTACATAACATTATGGATGCACCTGATACTTCCATTTGGTAAAGTCATAAGTATATCTCCAAATCCCATGATCTTATATGCATGATCATCTCCAAGGTAGATGTTTCTGCCATTGCTTATTTCCTTTAATTTTTCGTAATAGTCCTTGTTGCATGACATATGAATCGAAGCTCCAGAGTTCGCAAACCATGTATTAGTATCATACGTTTCAGCAGCCAACACGACATTAGACACAAACAATTTAAACTTTTTGAGATCAAATTCAAGGCTTCTCTTGCAAAATGTTTTGTCTGTCTTCTATGTTTATGTCTATATTCATCACTTTTCTTCTTGTAACAGTCTCTCAAAAGATCCCCACTTCTACCACAATAGAAACATTTTATTTCATAGTCATTTTTGACATATGACATACCTTGATTTGGTTTTGGAAATGGCCTTTTTTGAGATAGAATTCCACCTTTACGTCCTCCTCCTTGTTTCCCTTTGAAGAACTTCTTCTTTTCCACAAGTGCCAAGTCTAGATTCTGAGGCGTTAAACTCTTGCACCTCTCTTATTCTTGTATTAGCATACCTATCGATTCCTCAAAATTTGGCTCTTTCTCCCTTGTTGCAAGACCTATAATAAACATCTGATAGTCCTCTGACATTCCCATTAACGTAATTTTTGCCAAATCAAAACTAGGTACTAATTCTCCTATATCTCCCAACTTATCTTTCAAATCTTTCATTCTTGAAACAAAGGCACCACCATATTAATTTTCTTCCATTTTAATATACAAGAGCTTACTTTTCAAAAATAGGACTCCGTTTGTATTATTGGTTTCATAAAATTCCTTAAGTGCATTCCAAATTTCACTAGATGTCTTGTAATCATGAATATGATGGATTATATTATATTTAACAAACGTTCTTAGTAATACCTTTTATTTATTCTCCTGGTTCTCCCAGTCTTGAATTGATGCAATGATTGACCCTGTAACAGGTTTTGCTTCTTCTCCCTTTGCGATGGTCCAACCCCCATAACCTTCCAACAATGTCTGCAACTTGAATTTCCAATTGACATAATTGGATTTGTCCAATTTATTGGCCTCATTCAGGTATGTCTCTACAAGGGGATTAGCCATATTGACAAAAAATCTCAATTTCCAACAATGCCCAACTTGTTACTTCACGAGTAGCACAAGTAGCTCCACGAATCCCTGATCGACATATCCACGACTCCAATAATGGTCAGGCTCCACAAATTCAAACAAAAACCAAATGAAGCTCAACCAATTTATAAATTCCACAAAAAATGAATTTGCACACTTTTCATTAATAAAAACGGCACAATTCTGTGCACTTTTTCTTCATAAAAACTTCACAAATATATGCACATTGCACACTTTTCCTTAATAGAACCTATGCATATCTCACTTTTTTTAAAGAAAAGATGCACAATCTACCAAATTTGTTTACTGTATAATTAACAAAGGGTGTGTAGGTCAACTCTGACCTTTTTGTGCCTGAAAAATCCCAACTCAGCTCTCCTCCACTGATCCAAACCGAGATCCACTACGTTCCATACAATGACTCGATCCTCAAATAAACATTGCAACCTTCCAATGTGATCACGCTGCTCCATGCATAAATATGATGGATCTTGATTCTACCTACAAATATTCACACCTGCACTCACTAGCAGAGGAGGCTCCATGCTCACCAGTCTCTCTCATCCATGAAGGTTCACCACGTCAATCTCAGCCACAAGGGCTCAACTTAACCTTGACATTTTGATACCAACTAAAAAATAATAGGAAGACAAATCAAAATTGTGAATGAAACCTGCAACACTAAGGTGAGGAACACCTGAGGATTCCACAATGCTGCATTCATTAATTAGAGCATCACACATACACAAATATAATGGTTACATCCTTTTCGGGAGGTCATAACAATCTCCTAGAAAATAGGATCTAAAACTAGACTTAGAAAACAATCAAAACAATGGAAACAACCTTTCTCCATTATTTCTAAGTACATTTATTGGAACTACTTTAGATGTTTCTTTTAGCATGCTTCACAAACAATATTTGGGAGCCTTTTTGGGGTAGGTGCAATGCACATGTCCTCTTTTTTAGTTAAAGCACAAGGAGGAACACTTAAATTTAAGATATAATATTTATGGTACATTTACATCCATTGAGGTTTGAAAGTTTGTCAAAGATGCAAAGATCGAGGACACTAGATGATTGTATTCTTTTGGGAAAATGTTTTGTTTTAAAGGTGACTGAATCTTTAAATAAGAAATTCATATATTTATATGTATTTAATGCTACTAAGTTTTTTAGTCCTCAATATTATTATGAAAAAGTGAATGATAGAGATTGTCAAACAAAAATATGGTTGAAATTTTTATGCAAAAAATGTAGTGTTAGCGAATCACCTATTGTGGATACTACTAGATATTTGGGTGAAATGGATGAATCTATTTGTACTATTTCTAAATCATACTTCAAAAATCATATGTATGGAGCATGAGATCTATGTGGAGATAGACCTAAATGGTTTGAAGGACTTCCCTATTTGATGCAATTATGACAAGCTATTTTCATTATCCCAACATGCACAACAGTGTATGAAAAAGCTTCTCAAAATTAAACCTATAAAAACTAATGATAGATCAAGACTTCTATTGGAGACACTAGATATTTTAATTTTTCTGCCTCTTAGTGCACCTCATGCTCTAAATGAAGTAGGTTGGAATACTATTTATGAAAACTGAAAGCCTTTCCATTGCGAAAATAGATTTATATTTTCAATGATGTAAGTCCAAATTTTATTTAAGATCACCCAATAAATAGAAGAAACATATGTTTTCCCTTTTTAAAATGGAACTTGAGAAAAATGTTTGCTTATTTATTAATTTATGTGAGATTTTATAATGTTTTAATGTATCCACTCTTTAAATTTTTAAGATTTTAAAGATTTAGAAGAACATTATTTCATTTTGGAATTTTTGTATGAAAAGTTTATTAATATAAACTTGTCATTAGAAGTACAATTATTTTTAATAACTTTTCATCTTTGAATAGTTTGATGAATATTTACCCTTCTAAATGAAATTAAGAACAACCCTTCAAATTTGATCATTACTAATATACTAAAAAATAATCTATTACAAAAGACTGGTGTTTACTTCTCAAAAGACTAGTGTTTACTTCACAAGAGTGTGTGGCAAACCAGTCATTGGACAAAGCAATAGTGTTTACTTCACAAGAGTGTGGCATGCCAGTCATTGGACAGAGCAACCAGGCAACCAGCTCATAATAATCTCAGAAATTACGTACACTCTTAATGTTTATATTAAAGTAATATTTAATAATTCATCAGTGCCTTGTAATTTTTGTATGCACGGTGAACTTCTTCGAGTCCTAGGCAATGAATCCTTAATTTCAATGTTGAATAATAAGGCTCAAATTTAATTAACCAATCAAATGTTATATATAAAAATTAAAATATTGTAAGAAAATAAAATTCAATATGCACTATTAAACAATAGAGAAACTTAAATATTTTAAGTCAATTATAAATTAGTAGCTGTAAAACAAACCAACCTATTGCAATATAACTAGTATAATAAAGATGGTAAAGTACATCATTTCAAAACTTACATGTAACCAGTAAATTTTGATATTTATTATTAATTTTAATTGTTTGTTGGGTAAGAATTAAATTGATGTGTGATATCTTTTTGAAATAAACTATTAGTTTACCCCGATCGGGGTGAAGAAAAGGACACGATGCAGAGAAATGATGGCAAGCAGGACGTGGAAGCTCAAGCCACCTCCTGAGTTAATCATCCTCAGGTATGCAGAGCCGGCATGCAGAGGTGGTCGAAAACCGAGGTGTGGAGGAGGAGTAATGGCGAGAGCAGGGGAGAATGATGGAAAAGTTGGGGCGATGGAGTGTAGGATAGGCAACGAAAAATATTTAAGAGCTGGCGAAACCAAAGCAGAAGTTACCCAGAGGATTAGAAAAGTGGTGAGGGCAGAGAATAACAGTCAAAGAAAACCGGGTATTCGACTCAGGAAAGGGCAGGAGACAATGGCGGAGAGAAGAAGGAGGGTAGGAGGAAATATAGATGAGAAAGGGAGCCAAATGGGCCAGGACAAGGACAAGCAGGGAGCTCAGAATGATAAAGAGCAAGCTAGGCAAAGAACTGAGGTGCGAGGAAATCCCCAGGAAGCTAAAAAACATCTGCCAACCAAAGGAAGAGCGGAGAGGGTGAACAATCAGGAGAAGGAACAGTCGGAAGAAGAAGAAGGTCGAGGAGAGGGAGAAATGGAAGCAGGCAGGGAAGAACAGAGGGGAAAGGCGACGGTCGAGGAAGGGCAAGGCAGCCGGAGCACCAACAGAGGAAGACCCTCCCGTAGAGGCAAAGGTAGAGGTCGCAGGGGCCGGGGAAGAAGCTGGCAAGATGATGCTTATGAAGCAGAGATGCAACATACAAATCGCCAGAAAAGAGGACGGAGAACAACAGAGCAGATGGCTCAGGACGTGGAAAAGGCGTATAACGAAGGGACGAATGAGGATATTAGAAGAATTATCCAGGAGCTGGAGAACAATGTATTGCAGGAAGCCTCTGACCCTGAAATGGAGGACTGGAGCATTCTTTTACCGGACCCAGGAAACACAAGGGGTCGGTTATCCCTGTATAAACAAGCCCTGCATGTTTATTGGGTAGTGAAACGGTTAATAGCAAAAGCCATGGAACAGGTAGCAGAAGAGATGATTGAAATGGCTCAAGGAATCCCCAATCTAAGAAGGGAGATGAAAAATCTACATGTCACTATCCAGATGCAGGATACCAGGTTAGAGGAAATTCAAACTATGCTGAAAAAGATAACTAATGGGCAGCGCAAGGAGGAGATCAAGACGGAATTCATGGTAGATTGAGTCTTTTTGTTCTGTCTTCATTTTAAACCTTCTGTCAATCGCTAGGAGAACCTGTTTTTTGAAAATGTTCTTGAATTGTTATAATGTTGTATGTAGGTAGAATTATAATGTTGTTTGTAGTTAGAGTAAGATACATATTGTAGACTCGGTGGTGTATGTTTACATGCTTTGAATTGTTATTCTCAGACTGATGGGGATCAACAGACCCGGTTTCCCTTCGGGGCGGGTTGAGATCACCTTTTGCATGTACATATTTTATTTGCATATAATAGAATAGATCCTTCTGTAGCTTACAAAAAAAGAGGAAATAAACTATTAGTTTAAGATACTTTTATGATTGTAGTGGACATTCAATATATTTTTAAAATGAAAAGGAAACCAGAATTGGGAGGTGGTTTTAAAAAATAGTTAAAAATATGAGAGTGACAAATTAATTATTTAATAAAATTAGTAGTTAAAATTAATATTATTCTATTAAAAAATATTAATATTAAAATTTATGAAAATTTAATTATTAAAAATTGATATATTAAAAATATAAAATAAAAATTGATAAATAAAATATTGAATTAAATTTAAATAAAATAAATTTAAAATAGAAAAAATAAAATAACTTAAAGATAATGAGATATTTAAAATAAAAACATTATGTTAAATAAAAATCATAAAAATGTTTGAAAATTAAATGAAATTGGTTATTTTGTTAATAATAATAATTATGTAAGAAAGATTAGAATATGGGAAATTTGGATAGATGAAGAGAATATAAATGATTTAGTTAAACCAATTATGAAATATAAAAATAAGATTGAAAGAAGTTAGAAATAGAGGAAAATAAATCTAAAGAATGATAATAAGAAGGGAAAAAAAGTTCGTGAAATTATAAAGTTTATATATATTTTTAAACTATAAGAATGGTTGAAGTTAGAAGAGACTAAGGTAATTAAGTTGAAATGTGATTACAGATGGAAAGAAAATTGAAGTAGAACAAAGGGAAAAATAAGAAAAAAATTAAAAATTAGGAAGAAATCCTAGTAAGAGGGTTTTAAATTTTTTAAAAGATGGGCATAGTGTCCACTCACTAAGGCACATATCTCATGACATATTAGTGACAATGAAAACATTGAAAAAACAATAATTTGTTAACTTAGAGAGATTATTACATGTACTTAAGCAATGAATTTGATCAAGTAAAATAAATTAGTTTTCAAAATATATTATATTTATTTATAAAAATTGTGTCTATTTGATTTTGGTTAGTGCAATTTTTGAGTACCTAAATGATAGAATCTTATTACAAAAAAATGTAGAGTTGAAGACAACAACATATTTTTATAAACAAGTGATTTTTCAAAAATTATCATATTAATTTATAAATTATGAAAGTCATTATATCCTTGAAATTACAAGACATTCTGTTAATACAACTTAAAAAGTCTTAACATTATCCAACAATTTTCTTTTTTTTCTTAGATTGTAAGTCTCAATATACTCTATACTCTAGTACACAATAATTTTCATTTTCAAATGATTAAGGTGAAAAAATAATAATTTTTCTTTTCAAATAATTAAGGTGAAAAAAGTATATTAAAAATCAACCAAAAATATATTTTAAAATTTTGATATATATCGGAAGATAAATGTATTGCCATATAAATATATGTGATTTTGCGCTAATGACTCTGTGTCTCCAGTTTCATGGATGACAAATAAGGTCAACTAAATAGCCTTAAGGTGAACAAATAAGGTGAACTGAAAACCCAAAACAAATATAAATACTAAATATTCGTAATATGGTTCTTTCAGAACGTGAAAGTTCTTTCCAGAGTGCCACTAAATATTTGGTAAGATAGTTCTTTCCAGAGTGTAACTAAATATTCATAATATGGTTATTTCTCGACGTGGAAAGTTTTTTCCAGACCGCAACTAACCCTACCTTTACCCTACTGAAACATAATATTTATCAGTCCATTGCCTTGCAATGTTAAATATCAGCGAAGCTTCTGGATTTAGTCAAATCCGAAAACAAAATCTCCAAGCTGCCCTTGTTTCTCAACAGAATCAGCAATATGTACATGTGGATGTAGATTTTCTAGGTTTCAAAATTTTAAAAATTGTCACCAAAACTTCGCTGAATACATCGTTGTCTCAGAAACTATCCATGAAATAAAAAATTCAGGTATTTAAGAAGTTACTCGCTGTATTTCTATGGCATCAAAGCTGTCGCATCGATCAGTAGCCCGTCTTTTGGGTTTTGGTTGGTTGGCATTGACATGAAAATGATCAATAGCTGTTATAGTAGAGCTTTTGGACTTGAATCCTGTAAGGTAAATTATATAGTTAGGAAAAACATATTCTATATATCTCAGAGAAATTTGATTGCAAATTCTAAAATATTATGTAAATCTACTATGAGTTACTTTGTTCATGATGCTCAATAAATTTTCAAAATATTTTGGAATATACCATTCATAAATGGATCAACATTGTACACTTTACTCAGAATATGAGCAGGCAAGGCAATGCAACAAGTCAAATATCCATCAAACCATTATCGCATCAGTAGCAAATTTTACTCAAGTAATTCACAGATGCGGAAGTAGTCAAATATCCATCACTATTAATCACAATACAATAAACTAAACTATTGGATTGCAGTGCGATATAACTTACTTGATTTCCGTTTTGCATTGCCCATTTGAGTGGAGGGTGCTAAATGTCCAGAAGAGACCTTCTGCTCATGAGCTGCCAAATGAGGGTTCGGTAAAATAAAAGGCATGCAATACACTACACACGATTTTAATATGGGCGGAGTAAACGGGTATTTATGAGAGAGTCCATGAGCCTCTTTGCTAATGACTGGAGCCCAAATATTTTTTGTACCAGAAATCTAACCAAACAACATTAAAACTTATAATCATAATCAGGTCAATAACAGTAAAGAGATTTACAGAAGAGGGCTTTGTGGATTAAATTGGACTGACCTTAAACCCAAGCCTCTTGCCATAAAGATTAATTAGTCCTGAGAATAGCTTGACTGCATATTCAGCACTGTCTTATGTTGTATATTCTGCGAAACCATAGCCCCTGTGTAGTTTGGAATCTTTAATTTTTGGGATGGATAGGCTCACTAATGGCCCTGCTTGAACCATGATTTCATACAGCATTCTCTCGTCAACTTTTTCATCCAAGTTCACTGCGCAAAGAAACATGCTCTGTGAGATAGAGGATCTTGGATACTCTAAAATTTCACTGCAGAACAAGAAAAAATGCAGAATAAATTAGAACCAGAGACCAATTCTTGTTCTTTTTTTTTCCCGATATAGACTGTACTGTCCACCATGCTGGCCAGATGGGGCTTTCTCAAAACTCAATTTGGCTGTGAATTCCAACCGTGAAGAAAAGGCTACAACGGATGGAAACTGGGAGTGTTTTGGGAGTGCCCGCTTGAACAGAATGACGGCTTTGACAGTTAAGTTGGTGGAAAGATTGATATGACTAGTTTTAGGGCTGTCATTATTACTTGAGGTTGAAGTTCCAGGTCGGTTTCCACATTACGACCAGGGGTTAAATTTGACGGGTGACCCTACCCGTCAAGGAATTTTTTTATGACGTTTTTATTTTTAAACTACCCATCATATGACTTTTAAAATTTATTTGTACAAGTTTCATCTAATTTCAAATTGTACAATAAAAGAACAATAGTTGTGAAATAATTTTCAAACCAAAAACATATAATGTGCATGATTTCTCGGTTGGATACCTCCAAGCCTTTCCCAACAACCAACTTTGCAGACAAAAAATTGTGTTCAACCTCATTTCGGACAAAACCCAACAGTCTAATGCTATTTACTGCACAAACCGCTGTTGAAAGTCCAACCCAATTTTTTACAGAACTAAACAACAGCAATACACTTCTATGCTGATTTTTCTTGAAGAATTATTTAGATGGATATTTTATGTTCTTGGCCATTACAAAACTCCTTTCCCAAATTAAACATTATCCAATAATACTGATAACTTTGCACGAAACAATTACAACTTTCTGAGGGGTTATCAGCATGAGTTTGCAAGTAAATACTGATTTAGGGATTTCTTAATTTTAACTCCGACATAATGGATCAAATTAAGGTTATAATGTAGCACTACTAAATTAGTGAAACTGAGTTCTAATACTACAGTTCCAAATGTTATATGAGCTGTTTAGGTCATATATCTTAGAACCTGTTGCTGCCTAATCCACGGGCTACTGTGGAAAAAATATTTAATTCACTAAGTGTGGCCTTGGGGGCAAGTCTCGAGTTGAGTAGTTGTCACTCAAATCTCAACTCCTCTGTCTAGGCTAACTCCTAGCAAAGCCAAGGGGTAATCCCTTAAGGCTGACTAAGCTATAATTATTCTAGGAATTAAATATATTACACAAGAGTACATTCACCATCAACATACAATACGAAAGATAGATAAGCAAATAATCACATTATCCATTATAATGTTCATCAGTTGCATAACAAGCATCCTGCTTGAAATACTTTGACCTTGAAGCAGCATAAGACAAAATCCCGGCGGTATTTTATCATCAAGAGGAGGAGCATAATTCGACAATTTCTGTAGCATAAAAGGGACTATTTCTTAAAGAAAAATAGAAATATTTTATCAAGAAGCCCACTTCTATAACGAGTTTTCGCTTTAATTTGCAACAGCAACCACTAAAATGATAAATTTTCGCTTGAATTTGCAAGAGTAATCACTAAAACTTAAAGGACGAATTTTCGCTTGAATTTGCAAGAGTAATCACTAAAACTTAAAGGACGAGTTTCCTTTTGAATTTGCAACAGTAACCACTAAAAAGATGAGTTTCCGCTTAAATTTGCAGCAATAACAGCTATAAGGACGATTTTTCGCTTAAATTTAAGGTAATCACCACGAAAAGGACGAGCTCGGCCAGTTTCCGCTCAAATTTTACGATAATAACCATGGCATACAAATTTTACGATAATAACCATAGCCACGAAAAAGGACGAGTTTCGATATAACTTTCCCGTAATAAACACCACAACGACAAGATTCCACCTGAATTCAGTAATAACAACGAAAAGGACCAGTTTCCACCAGAACTCAGTAACAGCCAGTAAACGGCCGAGTTTCTGCATAAATTTACTGCAATTTCAGCAACACTGCCAGAATAAACCCGTTAACACAAGAAATACGCACCTCGAAGGGAGGAAGCGACGCCGGCCCGTCCAGATTAACAACAGATAGCCCCATGACGGCCCTAAACAACGGCTCGGCCGTATTATAGGCTGCGACCAGAGCCAATCCATAGTTATAATAATGGGATTGCAGGCAAAACCTCTTGATGGATAAATCCTTCCGGATGAGATAAATCCTGTAACAAATTAAGCACCAAAGAACCAAATGCGACAAAGAAACCACGATGGTTTCAGTGGCACAGGGCGTGTAACCGCCGAAAGCACTTTTTACTAAGATTATCCAGGCTCCGTTCGCATCGGGCCTGCAGTACCACTCCAGGAAAGGGGTTCCAGAAACCATTGTTGGGTAGAACGAGCTCGCATCAATTCCCGCTATATCCAGAAAGCGTCTGGCCACCGAGATATTTATAGTTAGAATTTTTGGAGGAGGAATGCTTGGACACTCAACTCTGACCCGTGTACTGAGTCAGGACTCGGGAGGCTGAGCCAGGGGAAGAATCTGCTCGAGTCAAGTCAGCTTCGAGGGAAGTGTATTGCTGTTGTTTAGTTGTAGGGACGAATGTGAATTAAATGTTAATTGAATGCAAAATCTGCATCGTGATCCGATCACTGTACACCATATTAAAAATGGCAGAAAAATTAAAAAAAAATTAAAACTTTTATTTTTTATACATGCCCGTCAATATGACGGTTTTGAAAATGAATGGCAAGTTGGGCATGACGTGGAGTTTTAAAAATAAAACGTATTTTACGGGTAAAAATACGAAATACGTCCATACGGGCGTCAAATTTAACCCCTGATTACGACCATGATCCAAACAGTACAGTCGTAATCCGGGGATAAATATCGCTAATCATAACCATTAATTTTGAAGGGTGTGTCATCTCCCGGCCACGTGATTAGAAATCATTTTCCTAACGGTCATGACCATGACTTCTTACTTGCTCCATAAATGCCCGTCCTTTACAGCCCAGAGACCAGATCTATGAACGGATTCCTATTTCCAATCAAATAGAAAAATTATGCAGTTGTCTATAACGTGATTTTTTGAAAGTTTTTTCCCCCGGTTTTTCAGGTCGAAATCCGGCAGGAATTTATTGGAATCACAAGTTTGATAGCTAGTTTTTGCACAATGAAAGCATCCCAGGGGTTTTCGAGGGTGCTGAATCCAAATATGCAGTTAAAAAACCATTTTAATTGCAACAAATCAAGATTTAACCTCAATTTCTTCCGCCGGATTCCATCACCGGAATCTCCAAAAAGTCGCATTATAGACAAGTTATTGCTTCTTGACATGCATGTTCGATACCCAGATATAACACGCGCGCGTGATGACTAGAGAGAAAAAAAACTGCGTGTTATATGGGACTATCCAGGGCGCATGTCAGGTGCAATAACCTTTTTATAGGGTTGGAAATAGGAATCTCCGAGACCCATCCTCCTTACGTCATGGCATGTTCCCGACCATGCATCCATCAAATGTTGACTTAAAAAGGGGTTTCTCTGTAAAAGACAGACATTTATGGAGCTATAGAGATGGAAATAGCAACAACCGACTTTTTAAAGGTCATATTGGTAATTGGATCTAGTACCACTAAGCGTATTATGATACGGCGTTGTCTGAGTTTTTAGCTGGAATTTGGTTTAAAAATTGTTAAATTTTGATATGTATGGTTTAAAAATTCGCTTTTAGTTGTATATAGATATATTTAACATTTTGAAGAACTTGCACATGAAAAACTAATATTTTTGAGGGGAGTTGCTTGACCGATTCTGGACGGATTTATCACTGTGGTGTAAGAAAATAATGTCATGATTATCTTTACAGCTTTTGAGGTTGGTTTTTTTTATAATAATTTTAAGTTATGTATTGTGTTTTGACCTATTCTCGAGAGTATTTATATTTTGAAGAACTTGCAAAAGAAAAACTAATATTTTTGAGGGGACCTGCTTTGACCGATTCTTGACGGGATGTATTACTATGTAAGAAAATAATTCCATGATTATCTTTATAGCTTTTGAGGTTGGTTTTTTTTTACAGTAATTTTAAGTTTATGTATTGTGTTTTGACCTATTCTCGAGAGTATCTGTAACTGTGCGATGGTGATGTAGAAAAATAATTGCATAATTAATTTTATATATAATTTTTTTTAATAAAATGGTTTATATGGTTTCTAATAAAAAGTAATATGGTGGATTGTTATTTTTTTTTGAAATTTGTGAGTATTTTTTTTTTAATAAGTTGGTGTGGTTGAAGTCAAGTGTCATTTTCTGATTTATGTAGGTAATTAGATTTATGTTGGTAATTAGATTTGATATCACTAAATTTATTATGATACACATTGTCTGAATTTTTAGTTCAAATTAAAAAATAAATTGTTAAAAAAGTAATTAGATTTATGTTGGTAATTAGATTTGATATCACTAAATTTATTATGATACACATTGTCTGAATTTTTAGTTCAAATTAAAAAATAAATTGTTAAATTTTTTTTTTTAATATGTATTATTTAAAAATTTGTTTTTAATAGTATATAAATTTAACATTCTGAAAAACTTGCAAATAAAAAACCTAACTTGTGATATTTTCGAAGCGAGTTGCTTTCACCGATTCACTGTTGTGTAAAATTATAATTCCATGATTATCTTTACCGCTTTCGAGGTTGGTTAGTTTTTTTATTAGAATAATTTTAAGTTAGGTATTGTTTTTTACCATTCTCGATATTTATCATTGTGTTGTAAGGCCGCTTTCGAGGTTGGTTAGTTTTTTTATTAGAATAATTTTAAGTTAGGTATTGTTTTTTACCATTTTCGATATTTATCATTGTGTTGTAAGATAGTAATTGTAAGAATAATTTTAATTTATTTTATATATATAAATAAAGTTGTTATATATATATATAAAGTTGTTTACTATGTATATAATAAATGGTGATGGGTGGATTGTTAAGTTATTTTTTCAAACTTAAAGTTAAGTTTATAATTATCAACTCAAATAATTTGACAAAAAAATGTTTTGTTTTTTTTATATATATTATGAATGTTGAGAGATCTTTCAATAAAAATCACATAAAAAGATTTTAAGTGGAAGCGTTCATCTTCAGGACAAGATGAAGAATCAGGTCATGGCCATGAAGAATAAGGTCATGGCATTAGATTAAATAGATGAAGTGGCATTAGATTAAATAGATGAAGAGAGATGTTTTCTAGTGGTTAGAATATAGTGACTAATTTTGACTAAAAATTATAATTAATTAATAAACAATTTTTTTTAATTAAAATAAAGTAATAAATGGAAATTATTTGTAAATGGGGAATTGAATTAGTTTTATTATTATCACTATTATTTTAATTAAAACTAATGTCAGTAATAATAAATCAAACTTAATTATTCTAAACAATAAAGGTTAAAAATAGTAACAAGAAAATGGAAAAAAAATAATAAGATCAAATTTAACTATTCTAAACTATAAAACTAAAAATATTAATAAGAAAATGAAAAAATAAAATATAAAACACTGAATTAACTTAAATTTATTATTTAAATTCAAAAAAATAATATATATATATATATATATATAGAAAGTAAATAAAAAATAAAATAGTACCAACAATTAAAATAAAATAGTACCATCCCTAAAGCGTTTATGTTTCTCAAGTCTAAGGTCAAGCCTATAACTATCAACTCAAACAATTTGACAAACAAAATATTACAGTCTTTTGTTTTTTTTTTTGTTTTTTATATTATGAATGTTGAGAGATTTTTCAGTAAAAATCACATAAAGAGATTTTAAGTGGAGGCTTTCATCTTCAGGACAAGATGAAGAATCAAGATGAAGAATCAGGTCATGGCATTAGATTAAATAGATGAAGTGGCATTAGATTAAATAGATGAAAAGATATGTTTTCTAGTCATGAGAATATAACAACTAATTTTGACTAATAAATTATAATTAATTAATAAACATTTTTTTAAATTAAAATAACGTAATAGATAGAAATTATTTGTAAATGGTGAATTAATTTTATTATTATTACTATTATTTTAATCAAAACTAACATCAATAATAATAAATCAAACTTAATTATTCTAAACAATAAAAGTTAAAATAGTAATAATAAAATGAAAAAAATAAAAATAATAAGATCAAATTTAACTATTTTAAGCCATAAAACTAAAAATATTAATAAAAAAATGAAAAAACAAAATATACAAAATACTAAATAAACTTAAATTTATTATTTAAATTCAAAAAATAATATGGTCCAGATATATATATATATATATATATATATATATATATATATATATATATATATATATATATATATATAAAGAGTAAATAAGAAATAAAATAGTACCAACAATTAAAATAAATAAATAATTAAATATTATAAAAATTTAGGAATACCATATTCAAATTGATAGGCTTCCTTTCAATTTTCAAAGCCTCTCTAAACTCACTATGATGAAAATGATCAATCTTTACAATGAACTTGAAGATGTGATGTTTTGTTTTCCGCATGTTCTTCCAAAGCGGAGGAGCTAGACTTTCCATCGTTAATCCTCTGATTAATTGAGCGGCTAGTATGGAGTCCGACAGGAGCAAGGGATGACATAAACACCTTTCCCATCTTTAGGGAGCTTTTGATAGTGTTTAGGGGCCTAAATGTCTAAAGAACCTTATGCTTGTGTGGAGTTCTTTGGATATTAGCAATATTACACGAAAGATCTCTTAACATTCATAATATGGATCAGAGAACCCTGAATTCAAAATAGATATATTATTTAAAATTTGGTTTAAACTTTTTTTTAATTAGTTGGAATTACAATATGTGTAAATTTTTAAAACATTACATTTTTTTAATCATATGGAATCTTAAATGAAATCACAGATTTGTTTAATTATTAGATGTTTTGAAAATTTTGACTGGAATTGGTCAATAAAAAGTTTTGGTTAAATTGTCATTTTTTTATTTGAAATATGTTTTTGATTGAATAATAGATTCTGGGACATGTGTGATTCTTCTTCAGCAAGGGGCACGATAGGAGCAAGCTGAGTGAGGGTTTGGAATAGGGCTTTAGGGTTGGTAACAATGGAGGGGCAAGGAGGGGGGAGTTCTACTCCCTCCTACAGTCAGGTAGTTGCGAATAGAGACAAGAAAGCGGGTTCATATAGATTTAAGAAACCAATGGAGGCAGAAATGGAGGAAATAAGCACAAAAATACAGAAAGAGAATCAAGAGGAAGTCAGTAGGGAGCAAGGAACAAGAGATAACAGTAAAAAAGTGGAGCACAAGGCGGGGACAGGACCCTGCAAACCCAGGTCAACCATTAAACCCAGGGTTGTTCTAAATGATCTAGCGCTACAGGCACATAGGGATCACATGGCGACATATGCAGTTATTTGCAAATTTATGGGAATATGGCCAACGGAGAAGGCTTTGTACGCATGGATTAAAAACCACTGGAAACCAAAGGGGGACATAACCCTTCACCTTGGGTCCAAGGGTTTCTTCACAGTGGTGTTCACAAACCTCGAGGATAAGGACAGAGTTTTTGAAGGAGGACCATATTTCTATGTTGCTGCAGGCCTCTACATGCGACCATGGGTGATGAATTTTGTCCCGGAACGAGAGACATTCACTTTTGTACCGGTATGGATAAGACTCTACTCCCTACCTTTAGATTACTAGTTGCCAGAATCACTAAAAGCCATAGGCAATAAATTAGGTCATTTTTTTAAAATATCAGATGCGACTTTGCGAGGAAAACACACATCTTTGCCCGCATATGCATAGAAATGGACCTATCGGGAGCCCTTTCGGATGAAATCATTCTAGAAGTCTATGATGAAGAATGGGTGTAGGCATTAGACTATGAACATGTCCCATTTAGATGTTGTAAGTGTCATGAACACGGACACCTCTTCAGAGACTACCCATTAAACAAACTGACGGATAATATCAAAACCAACACAGGCAAAGACCCTACAGGCTTCACCAAGGTAGGAGGCAAAGGGAAAGGAGGAAAAAAGTACCAAAAGAAAGCTAATGAGGAAAATCAACCAAGTCATAACAGTTTCAAGATTTTAGAAGAAGAAGGAGTGAACCATGGAATGAACCAGGCCTCGAAGGATAATCCTGTAGAGAAGGAAAAAGATGCCAGCATGGAGGATATACCTGAAAACAACATACCAAAGGAGGTTTTACCAAGCACTATGGAACTTGGCAGGGACAATGAGATGACCCCAAGTGAAGTTGGAATGGAGGACCACAAACTACAGGAAATCTTGAGAGGGAGAATCTTGATCTAGAAAAGTTCCTGGAGCAAGGAACCACCAAAGGAGTTGACTCTCTACCACAAGAGGAGTTTGATAGAGTGCAATAGCTCTTCCTCTGGAGATCTCAAGCAAAGGGATCTGGGGTCAAAAGGAACCATGACAGCCAGGAAAATAGAGGGGTAAAATCGATGGAAGTTACATCAGGTCACTCCTCCAAGAACCCAGGCAGGAAAAGAGGAAGGAAGAGACAGAATGAGCTATTGACAGAGTGCGAGAAACTCATGATTAACTCAGGTAAGATGAAGGATCTCACCAGTTACTCATTCACAAACCTTTCATAATGAAGCTCACAACCTGGAACATTAGGGGTCTAGGAAGTAAAAGAAAACAATGAAATCTCAGCAATAGAATAAAAGAAGAAAAACCAGATATGGTATTTATACAGGAAACTAAATGTTCAATAGAAAAAATCAGAGAGATACATAGCAAATGGCTCATTAAGTATGAGTATCTAGAAGTTAAAGCAAACAACACTGCAGGAGGGATTCTTACTCTTTGGAATCCTCAAAAACTTGGAATCCTGGATGCTGAGGCATCCAGGAACTACCTTTCGATGGTGATCCAACCTTTGGGTGATAAGGAACTATATATGATCACAAATGTCTATGGCCCCCAAAAACTTGAAGACAAACTCAAGCTTCTCACCTCACTGGAGGAGCTGAGAGAAAGACATCCTGTTATGCCCTGGATTCTAGGAGGAGACTTTAACATGATAAGATCTCTCACAGAAAAAAAGGAGGGACCAGGATACTAGGCAGGGACTCCATTGCCTTCCAGAACTTCCTAAATGACATGAGACTAGTGGATACAGAGACAATAAATGGCACTTTCACCTGGAACAATAAGAGGGGAGGGGCTTCTCAAGTTGCCTCTAAACTAGATAGATTCATAATCTCGAAGGACCTCATTCTCACGGGCCTTGACCTGACTGCATTAATCCTTCCTTTTGGAGGCTCAGATCACTGGCCAATCCAGATTGAAGCTTCTTTTATAGGCACTCCAAGGAACAGACCCTTCAGGTTTGAAAATGTTTGGCTCACTCACCCTGACTTCATCAAGAACATGAGAAAATGGTGGGTGGAAGACATGCCCGTTCAAGGCACAAAAATGTTCCTACTACAACAGAGATTGAAACACATCAAACACAGGCTTAAAGAATGGAACAAAAATGAATTTGGCAATATTTTCAAAGCCAAAAGAGAAATTGAATAGAAACTACAAGGAATTAATCAGATCCTTATCACAGATGGCTTTACCGAGGAAAGGAAAATGCAGGCTGACTCTCTTCAACAGGAATGGGAAAATAGATGTCAGCAAGAGGAGACATTTTGGAGACAAAAATCTAGAGTGCAATGGATAAAAGAAGGGGAAAGAAATACAAAGTTTTTCCACAAGTCTACAGTTGCCCACAGGGTGAACAACAAAATTTCAAAACTTAGAGACACTCAAGGGAAAGAGCTCAACACCCACAAATAAATGGAATCAACTCTGGTTCAACATTTCCAAAACATAGTTGAGGAGCCACTCTTAGACAGATCATTGTATATCAATAATTTCACTAAGTATATTCCAAAGCTTGTAACCAGGGAAGACAATTATAATCTTAACAGGCCAGTGACTGAAGAGGAGGTCAATGAAGTTATCAAAGAGATGCAAAATGGGAAGGCTCCAGGCCCGGATGGGTTCAATGTAGACTTCTTCAAAGCATGCTGGGAAATTGTCAAACAAGACATCCTTGATGTTGTGGAGGACTCGAGAGGTTCCAAAACAATTTTGAGGGCACTCAATGCTTCTTTCATAGCTTTGATTCCAAAGCAAGAAAAAGCTATGACACCAAATAGATTCAGACCCATAGCTTTATGCAATGTGGTGTACAAAATTATCTCTAAAGTAATTGCAAACAGACTCAAGCCCCTTCTTCCTACTCTTGTATCAGAGGAGCAAACTGGATATGTGGAAGGAAGACAAATTCTAAATAACATCATTCAATCTCATGAGGTGGTGCATTCTCTTAAAAGCAACAAGCAAGAAGGTATGATCATACAACTTGACCTAGCAAAAGCTTATGACAAGCTAAGATGGTTGTACATCAGGGAAGTACTAAAAGCGTATGGTTTCGACCATAACTAGATAAGATGGGTAATCGCCCTTGTTACTACAACTATTTTTTCTATCCTACTCAATGGCTCCCCAACAAGAGTCTTTAGGTCCTCAAGAGGTCTCAGACAAGGAGATCCGCTCTCCCCCTTCCTCTTTATTCTCATGATGGAAGGATTAGGCAAAGCGATCAAATCAACTAATGTAGAAGGAATAATCCAAGGTCTCAAACTAACCTTGAATGGGGACACCTTGACTCATCAACAATTTGTGGATGGCACCATGTTGCAAGGTACTCCAACGGTCAAGGAAGCAAAAGCTTTCAAACACATCCTGAATGAGTTTGCTATAGCTGCTGGTATAGAGGTGAGTCTTACCAAATCAAAAATTTTCTTTTTTAATATTGATATTGCTATTCAAAGAAACCTCTCTAGAATCCTCGGCTTTCAAAGAGATCAACTTCCCTCCAAATATCTGGGAATACCTCTCACTGACAAACCCCTGAGCAAGGATGTGTGGGAGCCAGTGACTAATAAACTACAGGACAAGATCAGGAAATGGACAAGCAGATCTTTGAATTTAGCAGGAAGGCTAGTGCTTACAAAGGCTGTCCTGCAAACCATTCCCATCTTTATGTTTTCAGCTCTTCCTACTCCTAAAGGTGTTATACAACATATCAGGAACATCCAGAGAGATTTTCTTTGGGGCAAAGGGGAAGAGAAAAAGAAATGGGCTTTGGTAGCTTGGGACAAGATTTGTAAACCCAAGACCCATGGAGGTTTGGGTCTTCACGACCCGGAAACCCTAAGCAAAGTCTTGGGGGCTAAACTTTGGTGGAGATGGCTAAAGGAAACGAGAACCCCTTGGGCTAAGCTCTGGAAATAGAAGTATGCAAATAACTAGCAAGATAGGGATCTTATTCGGATGACGGGGCTCATCAAGGGCTCCCACATTTGGAACAATGCTTGGGAGAATAGAGCCATAGTACAGAAGCATAGTTTTTGGGAGATCAGAGATGGAAACATAGCTTGGTTCTGGGAGGACAACTGGTAGCAGGAACCTAACCTGTGTAGAGAAGAACTAGCCATTCTCAAGAATGACACTGACAATAAAGGTCTATTTAGGGTAAGTGACTTCTGGGATCAAACAAGGAACAACGACAAATGGAGAACATGGAAGGACCTAATATATAGGGAAGAGACCCCTTTGAAGGCCCAGGCTGAAGCTCTTGCAATGATCTTGGAACAGAGAAAGATTTTGACCTCAACTTCGTCTGACCAACTTAGGTGGGGGAGAAACAACGAAGGCAATTTCAACCTCAAAGAAGCCAAAAGAATTGCCATGGGGTTTGACTTTCCAAACCCTGACAAGACATGGAAGGACATATGGTAGAACCCGCACTGGATGAAAATCAAACTGTTCATATGGCTAGTGCAACACAAAAAAATTCTGACTTGGGAAAACCTTAGGAAAAGAGGTTTAGTTGGTCCATCTAGATGCCAGTTATGTGGTCTGCAAGAAGAAATGATGGATCACCTTCTCAACCTCTGCCCATTCACCTCTACCTTGTGGAATTGGGTAGCCTCAATCTTCAGCCAAACTGACAGGGATGATTATAGTATCACTGGCACTTTGAAGAAATGGAGAAAAGACTTCTCAGAAAATGAAGTAATCAACAAAGCCTAGACTCTGATTCCAGGTTTTTTGATCTGGGATGTCTGGAAAGAGCACAACAACAGGATTTTCAAGAACAAAAGTGGCTCTACCCAGAACATCATAGCTTAGATTTTAAGACAGCTCAAAGAAATTGTGAGCACCCTTCTAAAAAAACCACCTGAGAACCCTCCTCTGAGGCAGGAAGCTTAGATTCTCTTTCAATTGGGTCTCTAGTTACCTGCCCCTCAGGGCATAAGTAGGATAGTAAGACACATAACAATGGGAAAGGACATCTGGCAACTGCCTCCTCAAGGATTTTTGAAATTTAATATAGATGGGGCCTCTAAAGGAAACCCTGGGGTAGCTAGCTATGGCGGAGTCATAAGAGATGAGTAGGGTCACATAAAAATCATCTTTCATAGTCATTTGGGGAAGGCCACTAACAATATGGCAGAACTCATGGCCTTAGAGCAAAGCCTAGAAATCTTGATTGACTCCAATCTACACAATGCCATCATAGAAGCAGACTTTGAATTGATAATCAATTCAGTCAAGAAGATAGGCAATGGCACAACACTAGAAAAAGTTTCAAAACACTGGCAGTTATTGCAGGTCTACCAACAAATACAATCCCACCTGAGGACCCTGAGAACACTCAGATTTGTTCATGTGCGCAGAACAACCAACAGGTTAGCGGATCGTTTGGCAAATGAAGGCGTGCTCTGCACTGGAAACAACAGAAGATATGCTTGGGAGTTGACACCCTCAGGAAATTTGAGGGAGGACTGTAACAGACAAGCGATCATAGACAGTGAGCATTATCAATCCATGAAGGAAAAGCAGTAATCAGGCCTATGGAAACAGAGGAAATGGAACCAATCATAGTAAAGAAGCAGGGGGTAAATAGTGGGTAGTTTGACTGGAAGTCGACCATTGATTGCAATGATCTCTGGCATCCAACGAATTTCGGGTAGTTAAATGTTGAGAAGATAACCCTCCAAACGGACCCAAAATATCTCAAAACAACAGTTAATGCCACTCATTGGGTTCGAAGGGATAGGTATCGAGAGGGCATGTTACCGATCCGATATGGGCTCAAGACCATTGGATCTACGATGGATGGATCGAACGGTTTTCAGGCCATCAAGTTGATTGATGGTTAACCCTAATCCAGACCCGAAATAGTTTAGATTGGTGGTTTAGGCTTTCCATTAGGTCCGTTTGATCTTTTAAGGAGCGGGCTAGTTGGTCACCCGAAATCTGTTTTGAACCGTTAGATCTGCAATGGCCAGATCGAGCGGTTATTAGGCTGCTTTGTATTCCCAAGTTTAAGGCTTGTTTTAAGTCTTTTATTGTTGTACTTTGGGCTATAGGTTTGGTGGGCCCTCGACTTCAAAGGTTGTCGGGTTCTTCGTGACCCAAAACTTTTGTCTTTTAGCGGTCCTGATAAGACTTTAAAACCCCTTTTTTCTTATCTTTTGGGTTAAGAAGGTAGGTTTTTAAGTGTTGCTGTGAGTGCTAGTTAAGTGAGTTAATCCTTTGGTAGGTTTTATTGAGGTTGGTTAGGGGTTGTGCTGCTGTTCATAACCCCATACTTTTGTACATTATGTAATTTTCTCGATCAATGGAAGGTACTACTCTTACTAGATCAAAAAAAGAATAATAGATTTTGCACTTTGAAATTTCCTTTTGACACTAAAATTAGAAAAACTCACAACTCAAATTTATAATTTCAAAAATTCTCCATAAAATTCCTAATACTACCTCAATATTTTCCAAAAAAACATTCCAAACCATTTAACAATAATTCCAAACCATTTCATAAGTAAACTACAGCAAAAACCACATGCTTACTTTAAAATTAGGAAGTAAAACTACAACAAAAGTCACAGCCTTACTTTAAAATTGTATTACCAAATTGCTGTAAAAAAAATGTGTTAATGAGAATGTGTTAAATCCAAGTTATAGTTGTTAAATTTCAAAATTTTAGGTGTTCTAGATGCTTTTGACGGTGCTGAATCCATTTCCACCATCAAAAACACGATTCAAACACTGCCTCTACAAGATTTTTTGAAATTTTTTTGCCCGGATTCCAGCCACTTTTGACTGTCGAGGCAATTCTTCCGCCTCGGTAGACGACTCCTTTTAGATTGCCTGGAATTTGACATGTTCTTCGCTGTTTTACAAAAAGCATCTGACAGTCGAGTAAATAAACGTATGTGATATGTCAATAAAGATTTATAGGTTGACATTTATTTGCATTAAAACAACGAGAGAAGTCATTGAAATTCAGAAAAGGTCTAATAAGTTAAATCCCTATGATAGATGAAAGATCAAGATCAACAGCGAGTGGATTATATCTCTTTATTCTTTTTCATTTTGTAGTAGTTTTCTTTCCTTACCCTATTTTATATATTTCTTTGGATGTTTTTGTTCCTTTCTTTGTATTTTTTGCATTTTAATTGATATTTACTTTTAGTTTTTCTTTTATTTATTTATTTAATCTTTTATAATTATATATTATTTATATATTTTATTTTAATTATTTTATTATTTTTTCTAGCCACGAACTTTCCTTTTAATCTCTTATAATATCATACAAATCTTTATAACTTCCTTGAAATCTCTTATATATATTATAATTTTTATTAAAATAAAAATATTCTAATTTCTTATTATAATAAAATAATATTTATAAGAACATTTTATTTATTTTTGGATAACATTTCTAATTAATGGGTTTATTAATTAATTTATTATTTGATTATAAATAATAAGAATATGAATAATTTTATGTTTATTATAATGTTTTATTATTATTATTATTTTATGGTAATGAAGATATATTTTTTTAATTAATTAATTTATTTCATTGATGATAATAAAGATATATGCAATATAACTAGGGAATCCCATGAGTTACGTGTGCTCCCGTGAGCTCCCTTGGTGCATCCCGAGGGCCTCTGCCGCCTTGAGTTCAGAATAGACCATAGCGGCCTCTTACTGTGTTCATGGAGCCACCGAATCCATCGGAGGATGGAGATCCTCCTCTAGGAAAACAATATTATGAGCAAGAAGAAACTGCAGATGCTTTTGTATCTTTTATCTCACCCATTGACCCTCCAAAAACCAGACCGTTGATATCCAAGTTTGTGAAGAAACTCGAAGACATCCGAGAGATTTCTTTTCCTCCATCTCTCCCTCGTCGGGCAACATTGTCTCTAGCAAAAAGGGGATTGGTGGGCTACTTTACAGGACTATGGCCATCACCTCGTTTGATTCAGAAATGGGTTGAAAGGAACTGGTCCTCTTCAATAAGTGAAAAAATCTCCATAAGATTTTGTGGAAGAGGGTATTATACCTTTCACTTTGAAACAAAGGAAGATCGAGATTTAATCTTCAGAAACGACCCATACTTCATGGATATGAGTGGGCTATACCTAAACAGATGGACTCTTGACTTCGATCTTGAAATGGATGTTCTCAGCACTGTGCTGGTATGGGTAAGACTTCCTCACCTTCGTCTACATTGCTGGGGTGATGAATTTGTCAAGGCCATCAGGAATGCTGTGGGAAAGTATATTGACAGATGCGAACTAAAAGAGAACATGCATGCATGTGCGAGGATTTGTGTCGAAGTGGATTTGGGGAAGGGCCTTTCGGAGGTAGTAAAGATCAAAGTAAATAAATGGACGCACATACAACAACTGGACTATGAGCAGATACCGTTCAAATGCAAGGTATGTCACGAATACAGTCATTTTGCAAATAGATGTCCAAAAAAACAAGAAAGTGAAAATTTAGAAGAGTCTGAAGCAAAATGGGAACAAGTTAAAAAGAAAAAATCGGCAAACAAACAACCCCCTCCTCCTCAAGCCATCCACAGATACCCCCTCCCCCTGATCCTTCTCCATCATCCCCCATCTCAGCCAACCCCCCATAATCTCTTCATCCTTCATCAATCCCAACCCATTTGGACCTCTTGATGACCCTCCTATACCTCTCTCATCCCCCCCTCTCCCCCTCATCTCTCCCCCTCCCATATCTTCACCCCCTCAGTTCTATTACCCAACACATCCCTCCTACCCCCTCAGTGGACAAAATTTTGACAAGAAACCAATCTAAGGAATCTCTTCAAATATTAGATCACCAAAAGAAAGCAGCAAGGAAATCTAACAAAGAGCTTAGAGATGAAGTGACAGCAAAAGAGATGGCTTTAGGAACACAGTTACCCATGGACTCCTTTTTTGGGAAAAGCTCCAGGAACAATGAGAAAAACCAAAATCATTAAAGAGGGAAAGAACCCTCAACCCACCAACCAAATAAATAATGATTGTGGTCTCCTTGAATTGTCGCGGTTTGGAGACATGTTTTAAAGTAAATTCAGCAAAAGATATTCTAGTAAAGGAAAACCCATATATTCTTATGCTTCAGGAGACCAAAACTAGTTGTCAGGACTCAGAAAAAATCATTAAAAATCTAAAAAATTATGAGGGAACAACTCAACAAGATATAGGGGCCTCTTGGGGAATTTGCATCTATGGAGGAAAGGAAAATGGGAGCTGCTACAACAAAAAAAGGAACAAGACTGATTAGAACAGATCTAAAAGAGACAACCACCAATGAGAAATTTTGCATCGTCAATATATACACCCCTGATCACTTTAGGGAAAAAGAACAATGCTGGAATACAGTTCAAGAGACCTTAAATGAAACTCATAACAGAAAAATAATCTTGGGAGGGGACCTCAATCTTGTCCTAAATGTAGAGGAGAAATTTGGAGGGACTTACCATGCAGACCCCTCAAGGGATGCCATTGAAAACATTATGGATAAAAACAATCTAATAGACATCCCTCCCAACAATGGTATGTACATGTGCAACAACAAAAGGGTAGGAAACAACAATATAAAGGAAATATTAGATTGTATTTTGGTTTAGGGCGACATCATCTCCAACTACAACTCAGCAAGATCAAGAATCATCCATACAATGACATTAGATCACAAGCCGATCGTAATTACTATGGGGCTGATGGAAAATCAAGGCCCAATACCTTTCAGATATTGCCCAATATGGAACAACAATGTAGAATTTAGAAAACTTATTGCGGATGTGTGGTCCCAAAAGGTCTTAGGGTCCCCCTATTATGTGTGGGAAACCAAGCTTAAAAACTTGAGAAGGAACTGAAAATATGGGCCATAGAAAACGAAAAGCAAAAAAAAGAAAGCAAGTTAGAGCTACTAAAAAATATGGAGAAACTTCAAGAGGAGAAAGAAAACAAGGAGGAAAAAGAGGACCATCTCCACGAAAAGGCTCTCTTTTGGGAAATATATAGAGAGAACCGGAAAGAAGAGGAAGTGGCAAGAATAAAGTCAAGAAGCCTTTGGTTAAAAGCGAGGGATAAAAACACAACATTTTTTCACAATACTATGAAAATTAGAAGAGCCAGAAATCAGATTGACAAAATCCAAGTAGAGGGACAAGAAATTAGAGGAGTAGTTGAATTAAAAAAAGAAGCTCATAAACATTTCAAAAACCTCTTAACAACAAATGGAGAAATAGCAGATTATGAAAACTTTTTGCAGCATGTACCAAATAATATAAGTGATGAGCAAAATGCAGAAATTATGCAAGAAATCGCAGAAGAAGAAATAGAGGTAGCTGTTTGGAGCCTTCATCCAGATAAGGCACCGGGCCCGAAGGAATTCATAATTGCATTTTACAGGCAGCACTGGTAGATAATAAAAAAAGAATTTATTAAGAATGATAAGGAATGTGTTTAGTAAAAAAATGGGAGGTTTTACCAAATCCTCATATTTGACATTAATCCCAAAGGATGCTAGACTTTCCACCTTTAGCGGATTTTGGCCAATTTCATTATGCAAGTCCTCTTATAAAATAATAACGAAGATTGTTGAGCTAATTTGTGTACCTAAATTAACACAATTATTTCTTATCAATCCAGGTTGTTTATGCTTTGAGGCAAGTTCACTATATGTGAAGATCAGATGTAATCAAACCTTGAAAGATAAGTTATTCAAAAACTAAAAGTAATACATTCTATAACTCTAATTCAATCAGTTTAAAAAGAGGAAAAACATTGAAATGGTTCTTGACTCAAGAAGTCCACTTTCACCTCAATTACCACTTAATGAATCAGAGATTGAAACCAAAAGCTTAAGATGGATAAATTATTAATGAAAGAAGCTCTTAACTTAAGAGACACATAAGGTATTCCATCATAATTCATTCATCTCAATATCAAAATCTCAATAAGAAACTACTTGCATGCAAACAAAAGAAACTAGTTTTGATTCATCATTTTAGTAGAAGGGATGCCCAACTTGAACACCTGTTTTTCCAACTCAATAAAGTGATGAATAAGCTATTAACGAATGAAATCAATTACTATGCATGAACCATAAAGCAATCTGAAATAAAGCTTTGAAAAACTAGTGCTACAACAACCAGATTACAAGGAAATAAAACTAGTTAACCAGGAAGTGTACTTAGCTTGGAATGGGGGCCCTCCACCCTTGCCTTGCACACTTGAGAGGTGATATCAGAAGCTTAAATTTAGTCACACATCCATAGCATTGAATAGCAAAATAATAATAACACAAGTCTTTAAATTAACTCCTCAATCCAAAGATGTCACAACATAAAAGAATATAATAAGTCAATACATAAGCCATCAAAGTTTTGGATTTAAATAAGAAGTCTCATGAACAAACTGATCTATATTCACTCAAACAAACCCATCTACTCTCATCCACCTATCTAAGTCGAATTCATTACTCCCATCCCAAGAAAGATGACCAATCCTATAGAATCTCAAAACTGCCCTATTTCTATGGGATTTCTGAATGACTAGTCATGATTGACTAGCACCAAATGGGCCTAATAAAGTTTGTTATGTTCAAACTAAGCATTGCTGGCTTAGTCCTAGTTCCCAAGCTGTTCATCCATGCATTCCATTTGTGCCCAATTTTCCTGCAACCATATCAACCATAGAGCTATTACGGGAATTTCTGAATCTGCCAATTTTGCACTAAAAAACCAAATTTTCATAAAAACTTTAGAAATTGAAAAATTAAAATTAAATACTTGAATGGATATCAAATATACATCAAAATGGAATAAATGAAGGGAAAATGGAAGGAAAATAGATGGATAAGTAAGTTTCTTTGAGCAAAAATAAGACCAAAACTAAGGCCCAACAAAGATCATAGCCAACCGAATAAAGAAATTTCTCCTTGACATTATCTCGAAAAACCAAGGAGGCTTTGTACCAAATAGACAAATTATAGACAATGTACTGGTGGTCCAGGAAGCTCTCCACTCAAACATGCTGAAAAAAGAATAGGGAATCATCATAAAATTGGATATGGCCAATTCCTTTGACCGGGTAAGTCTTCCTTACCTCACTGTTGTCTTAAAGAAATTTGGTTTTTCAAGAAAAATCATTGAGGTAATGAGTGCCTGCATTATGGGACCATGGATAGCCCCATTGATAAACTTAAGACCGAACAAGTTCTTTCAAAGTTCCAGAGGGCTGAGGTAGGGCTGCCCTCTTTCACCTTTCCTATATATAATAATGGATGACTTGTTAAGAAGAGCTTTGGAAAAGATAAGGAGAGAAAGAACTCTAACTGGGTTGCACATCTCACATGGTGTAAGAAGCATAAGTCATTCCTTGTTTTCTAATGACACTCTGTTGATGGACAGAGCTTCATGCATTATGACCCAAAGATTCAAAAAAATCCTTGATAACTTTATGGAGGTTTATGGTGGTCTCTTAAACAATGCAAAATGTAGAATATATGGCTGGAAGACTCCCTCTCGCACCATGCAAAGAATATCTCAGATTCTTGAGATTCCCATACAGGAAAACTAGAACCACTTATTTTACCTTGGACTTCCCATATCTAAAGAAAATCTTAAGGCTGAGTTGTGGAGCACAAAAACTGAAAAGATGAAGGGAAAAATCCAAAGTTGGGGAATGTTGTGGCTGAACATTGCAAGCAGGGTGACTCTAATCAAAGCCATGCTCACTATCTTGCCAATTTACTAATATGCCACTATTCTGGCTCCAGACAACATCCACAAACAAATGGAATTAATAACCAGAGGTTTTCTATGGTAGTGAGGGACAAAGGAGACCAAAAAATTCATCTTGCTAAATGGGAAAAAGTAATTTTTCCCTACAAGAAGGGAGGCTTATCTATAAGGCTGCCTGGACTGATGAATGCTGCCCTAGGGGCTAAAATTATATGGATAATGATAACTGGTAAGGAAAACTGGTGGAAAAAACTTTGTCTTTGAAGTATATGAATCATCAAAGAGCTCACTTGCTGAATGAAAATGTCTCAATAAGGCCATGCTCACAAGTATGGAAGCTAGTTAAAAAAATTATACCTACTATCATCAAGTACATTTCAAGAATGCCCTAAAATGGTAAAAGTATCAAGGTATAGGAAGACATAATTATGGGGAAGAAACCTTTAACATCTCTTCCAGGCTTCCAAGAGATAAAAGAATGGATGCAAGCAAGGGGATAACCTCCCAACATTCTATCTCTAGTTGGAGAAACATAAATTGGCAAGAATGGCACATTCCAAATCTTCCTCCAAATTTAAAAAGCTAATGGGATCTCTTAGTGCACCATCTCAAAGTATCAGCCCCAACAAACATGGAGGATGAAGATACAATCATCTGGGATCCTAGTGGGGGTACCAAATCAGTCACGTCAGGATATAACTCTCTCCAAGCTCAGCAAATTGAACAATATTGAGCTCCATGGAAATCTATATGGAAATTAGAAAGTCTCCCCAAAGTTAAAATATTCAGTTGGACCCTTCTAAAATGAAAAATCCTTACTGTTGAAAACCTTAAAAGAAAGGGATTTTCCGGCCTGTCAAGGTGCTCAATGTGCCTAAATTAAGAAGAATCCATACAACACCTTTTCTTGGACTGCCCATTTATTATAGAGTGCCAGAAGCAGTTTTCTAGTCCTTTGGAAATGGATCTCAACTTCTTCATAACCTTTAATGAATTCTTTACTGAATGGAAAAAAAATTACCCTTATTCAGGGAATAACAAGCAAACCATTAAAAGTTTTGGGAAAGTCTCCCATCATTTCTATGTTGGCAGATTTGGCTCTCAAGAAATAAAAGCATTTTCAAAGACCAAGCCCCAAAGATTGGAAGAGTTCTGGAAAAAACTTGGGGACTCACCTCAGAATTTCTAAACATGAAAGGATTAAAAGCTATAGACAACAACATCCTTCAGCAAGAAGAAAGGAATTGGATCAGTTGAGCAACTATAAGAAGTAACTGGAATATCAGTCCCAATGGCAGACCTCCAACTCAAAACTGGAAAATTAGATTAAATAAGGAAGAATTCATAACATGGAAAGGAAATTTGAATAGGCATTGTCTCTTTTTCGATGGGGCCTCCAAAAAGAATCCGGGTAGAGATGGTGCAGGAGGGATCCTCCTTGAGGCAGGGGAGAAAATCCTATCACTTATGAGTGGGGGTTGGGGGAAACCTCCAACAACAAGGCTGAGGCATATATCCTGCTAATCGGAACCAAGATCCTAAAAAAAAGGAAATCAGAGATCCAATAATAATGGGAGATTCAACAACTATAATATGGTGAGCAGAAGAAATCCCCCAAATGCTGCCATGAATCGAATCTTCAAAAGAATAAGACAAAATTGGAAGGCCTTGGAAATGTCACATTTAAACATATACTGCGGGAAAACAACAATTCAACGGACCAACATGAAAATATGGCAGTGTCTAGGTCCGAAGGGGAAACAAGAGAGGATGAGGATGTGTTCCACACATCTATTCCTTAGTCCTATTGAGTCTGTAAGAAAATCATGACAAAAAATCTCATATCCCTATGATATTTCGTGGTTCAAAACAAAGGAGATATGCAACATCATTTCATATTTCTGCAAGGATTTATTTTCAACTGCCATAGCATGGAGGTCTCGGGACTCCACACAAACCTCTCTGCGCATAATCTGCCACTTCAATGACTTGAATATTGTTAATTTACATCCAATCACATTCCTCCATGTATGCATTTCCTCTAAGCGGTATGGATCTCCTTTCGCACCCCTCTCTCCTTTATATCTCAGGATAACCTCTCCTATTCTCACTCACAAATTTCTCCTTACTCATCCTATTGGACATTCTTCCTACCAAGCTCCATGTTTCTTTGTTGCTCTCTCCCATCAACGCAGTGCAGGTTCCTCTCTTAATCGCCTTCTTGCTCCCCCTGAGTGCGATCCCAATCCATCTCCAAGCATGCTGTTTGTCGATCGATGCTCTCCTCTTTCCCACAATACTACAGTGAGCTTAACTCCTCTTCTCTATTCTCCATTTGGTTGTTTGCACATTTCTTCTTTCGCCTCTGGCATCTCCATTACCCCCTACTTCTCCCCTGTCTTTGCTGCAAGGATTATTCTCCTCTTCTCCTCGTTTCGGTCCAAACCAGCAGGTTGTTGCTACATCAAAGGGAAGGTGAACCTGTGTTCCTACAACAAGAAGGATCATTGGTATCAATCTAACAAGTACATGGGAACAACATCAGGGCATTTTTCAAGGAGAGATATCAGGAAGCAACAACACAACATAGAGGATCACATCATAGATCAAAGGAAAGTAGAAGAATGCTCAACCATGGATTTAAATCCAGTTGATCAAGCTTCTCAAAATGAGAAATGTGCTACTTGCAGAGCCAACAAATTTATGATCCTCAAGATAAGAGAGACAATTCAAGATTTGAGGTTTCAAATGAGGTCTGAGAACTGTGATTTGAAGAGACAATTGGAGAGTCAGAAGGCAGAAATAGATTCCCTCAACAACAAATGCACTCACCTTGAGGAGACAGTCAGCTACCTCAAAAACATTACACTGAATCAGGAGGGAGAAAATTCAAACTACCAGAGCAGCAAACAGAGATCTTAGCAAGACCAATTAGTAAACAAATATTAAACTGCCCTTAAGTGTTTTTGAAGTCTGCTAGTTTTTGACAATTATGTTATGTAAGTGTATTTTATTGTTGTCCCAGTTTGTAAGGTAGTATGCTAGAAATGTAATAGGAATCTCTGGAATTTTTGGATTCATGTCTAAAGGTTTTCGGGACTGTGTTCCCGACCTTCTATCCTTCTGCATGACTCCATCCAGCATCAAATGTAATAGGAGCTTGCTCCTCTATCTTTTTTGGAATATATAAAACCATAACTCATTTTGTATATATATATATATATGAAAAGTAGACAACTAATTTTTCTATTTCATATATCAATTTACAATTTTCTAACAACATAATTTCGACTTAAATGGTAGGGACTAAACTACTATGCAACACTTGAAATGATATGGAAATGTTATTTTGTACTTGATCAAAATATTTTTTAAATATATAAAATATTATAGAAAAAAAAAAAACAATTTAAAATGAAATTTTAATAGAAATGTATTAATAGGTATTTATTTGTCAGATGTATTTATTTTTTTAATAAAATGTAAATTTATTGTTTAAAAATATGTATTGTTAATTATTATAAATTTTAAAGTTTTTGGTTAGAAGGGAAAACAATTTTTGTTCAAATTGTGTATCTTGTTACTTAAAATTTATTTACAATACATAAATAAATTCAGCCCTCCTTATATTAAAACACTTACATTATATATAATTCATTTATCCAACTTATAATCATAACAAATTTCTCTTGAATGGTAAACCAATTTAATTAAAAAGTATATCAAAAACCTTCCAAACCTAGAACAATTGAACCCTCAAAGAAATTCATTGAAACTTAAATTAGCTAATCTTATTATATTTCATTACCATGGATGTGGTAGGGAAGATGAATCGTGAAGGATGTGGTGGCAGTATTTAATGAAATTTTTGAAAGAAATCGGATTTATAAAACATGTTAATTAATTCTGGTATGGGACATTATATTATAAGTTATAAATTAATTCAACTAATTAGGATTGCAAAGATGAACCCTCAAGAGAAAGTTTCAAATATCTGTCATGGCCGTATGTGTAAAACATGCTTGATAAAGTACTTTTTTATTAATATACTTAAAAAAAAACCATTTATATATTTCAAAATTTACCCATTTATTTATAATCCGATTAAAAATACATATTGTTTTGGCTTACCTTGCTGACTGCTCCCTCTCTCCAGGGTTTTGGGAATATAAGGAACAATCCATTAATATTTTGTAGAGTTTGGGTAAAGGAGAAACAAATTTTTATTTCTATCCTAAGCTTTGATGTCTCCGGCCTATATCATTTCTATATCATAAAACTGTAAATGTGTTAGAAAACCTGCACAGATGAATCTAGCTAGTAAAGGTTGAACACACAGCTTTGCAAAGCAAAAACACTAAAAGAAAATCGAAAAAAGAGAAGAATGATTCATTCGAAAATATGTTACAATTCTCATGATATAGCATCACTGGGTGAAGATCCCAAGGTAATGCACTATAGTGGTGATCAATGAGAAGACTCAACACCTACAACAAGTTCCGGAGATAACTAGTCAGTTGCGGAGTTAAAGAAGGAGTAAATCATGCAAAAGGAATCTTGCATGCAATCCCATGCTCTAACTAAGAGTCCGCATGTAGGTGTGTAGTAGTTCCAACACCCCCCCTGAACACCACTATGGGAAAAATAGAAAATGGGCCCTGGCAACTAAGGCCAAAGGTCACCCAAAATACAGTGCAACTTGTACTAAAATTGAGGAAAGAGGGAAAACCTCGTGGGAAAACCCCCCCCTCAAAATACAATGTAATCAAAAGAAAAGAGGAAGAAAAATACAGTTGCTAAGCAATCGTGTCCTTCACTCCAAGACGATCACGCAAAGAGCGAAACTTCTGCTCAGTGAATGTCTTGGTGAAGATGTCTGCAGTCTGTTCTGCTGAAGGACAGAACTGAAAATCAATGACCCGATCATGTACTAAGTCTCTAATGTAGTGCATATGGATCTCTATGTGCTTTGTCCGCTGCCGCTGTACTGGATCCCTGCAAAATTTGAGAGTGCTTTGGTTGTCACACCAGATGACAATGGGCTGGTGGAACTGGACGCCCAACTCAGTGAGGAAGTGTTGTAGCCACAGAGCCTGAATGGTGATGTTGACTACTCCTCGGTACTCAGCCTCAGCTAAAGAGAGAGCAATAGCAGCCTGCTTCTTGCTCGACCAATAGATAGGGCCAGATCCTAGACTGAGTGAATATCCGGAGGTGGACTTGTGATCAATGCTGTCTCCTGCCCAATCAGAATCTGTGAAGCCAAGGAGATTCAATGCAGTGCTTGCTGCATAGTGAATCCCGAAGGTGATGGTGCCCTGCACATATCGGAGGATGCGCTTGGCAGCATTCCAGTGTAGCTCATGCGGCTCCTGCATGTATCTGGAAACTGCCCCTACTGCATATGAGAGATCTGGTCTGGAGTGGGTGAGGTACAATAAGCTCCCCACTAGTTGTTGGTAGAGAGTGCTGTCAACTAATGGAGTGTCACCTCCATCCTCAAGGCGGACCCCAGACAGAAAAGGAGTCGGTGATGGCTTGCAGTCAGTCATGCGAAATCTCTTGAGGAGATCCCGTGCATACTTAGCGTGAGAGAGTTTGATGCCTGTGGCATTCTGGCTGATCTCAAGACCAAGAAAGAAGTGTAATGGACCCATGTCCGTCATCAAGAACCTATCATGCAAGGCCCTCTTGACTGTAGCAATGGCTGAAGCCGAGCTGCCAGTGATTAGGAGATCATCTACATACAAAACTAAGATAAGAAGAGAACCATGTGTCCTAAGCATGTAAACATTCGGATCAGACTTACATCTTTCAAAGTTTTGTGATAAGAGAAAAGAATCCATCTTCGCATACCAAGCTCTCGGGGCTTGCTTAAGGCCGTAGAGAGATTTCTTCAGTATGCAGACCAAAGATGAATCCTGAATGAAACCATGTGGCTGCTCCATGTAGATCTCCTCAGATAGGTCTCCGTGAAGAAAGGCATTCTTCACATACATCTGATGTACTTCCCACCGCTGGGCAGCCGCAATGGCAAGTGTAAGGCGTATGGAATCCATCTTTGCTACTGGAGCAAAGGTCTCGTCATAATCAATGCCATGCACTTGTTGGAAGCCTTTGGCTACTAGCCTTGCTTTCCGTCTGGTGATTTTCCCATCTGCAGCACTCCTGGTCCTGTAGACCCATTTGCATCGGACAAGTTTCCTTCCTGAAGGAAGGGGGACCAGATCCCATGTCTGGTTCTCGAGGAGGGAGTTATACTCCTCCTCCATGGCGGACTCCCAAGATGGATGCCCAGCAGCCTCAGCATAAGACTGTGGATCAGAAGACTGAACCAAATGACAATGCCAAGAGGGCGATGGTTCAGTGGCAGTGAGGACAAGAGGAGGCTCAATAAACTCTGAGCTAGTCCTCTGCAGATCAAAATTATCCCCCATAA